>CM042012.1:8607500-9280000 GCA_023525715.1 Cichorium intybus | reverse complement strand
CGCGAAGGACGAAGATCACCGCTCGCATCTTCAAAGAATATATAGAACATGCAGTTGTTAATTTGAACTCGACAACAATAGCCGGCGCAAATTTGTTTTATTTTAGTTTTTAAATTCTTACTCGTGAAAATTTCATTAAAAAAATTTCGAATATATACACAAGGTATCATTTGTTGGTCAAAATTCACAACGCCATAATAGAATTTTTTGCAACATTCAAGTTTCTTCGACGGTGGGCGATCTTTGCTGGTAATACATTCGTTCTTCTGTTGCTATTTCGTTTTAAATTTCATCTCGTTATGTACTGTAACCACGTGAACGGATCCCGTCGACATTGTCGGGGTCTCTCATTCTCTATCTTCGGCGGTGTATATCCTTCATTGTCGACTGTTGAAGTAGTTTTATCGAAACATTCGATAAAAATATGCGAACGTTCTCTGATTTTGTGCAATTTTGCGTAATTAATAAGCGTTTAAGTCAGATGAATTTAATTTGGGAAATTTGGGCGATTCGTCAAATGAATTTAACGTATGCAGTTTACATATTCTGCCAGATTGAATGAAACCCTAACCATGATGCATGCTTGACATTTTCAAGTTTATAAATACAGGATTTGCTGCAAAAACTGAAGAATTCAGGGATTGATACGAGTTGTAAAATGGTAATAGAGAGAGATCCGGTTGCAGACATCGAGAGTCAAGGAAGTGAATGGGAAGAGGACTCAAGAAATAAAGGTGAAGATGAGAAAACAAGTAATGAATATGATGACATAGAATCATCGATTAACCACAAGTTTGAAGATAAGAAAAGGGAGCAAATGCCTATTACAGATAAAAAAACACAGAAGCACAAGACACGAAACTCAAAAAAGCCACCTCGACCACGTAAAAGTCCATCACTGACTACAGCTGATTTGCGTTTAGTTAAGGAGATTTCAGAACTCGTTATCAAGAAGCGTGCAAAGGTTGAAAGGTTGAAATCAATGAAGAAGATGAGAGCAGTAAAACCACCATCACCATCGTCAAAAACCACTCTTATTGCTATGATCATAACCCTTCTCTTTGTCATCATCATAGTTTTTCAAGGTACTTCTGTGTTTGACTGGTTAAACTTCTTAAACAAAGTTTGAGGTATACACAGTTGAAACAAATCTGAAACTTGGACACCATTTTGTGACATTCCTCGCAGGTTTTGGTTCAGGTAAATATTCGACACTGAGTTTCCATGAGACTATCGATCCATTAGCAAGCTAGAAAAAGTGGTTTAGTCTCAAATAGATAACAAACGCAAGTTAAAGAAAAAAATTCAAAACTATACGTATTCGTTACAAGTTTTCATTTCTACTTGAAAACAAGACGTTAAGTACATTAATCTACTGTCTATAACCTTATAAAATTGGTCAAACTATTGATTCCGCGTGACTATCTTGTAAACGTATTCCGGAAGATCTTCTTAAGAAACTCCTCCATATCTTCATCTTACTTTTAAAATGTAATTTTTCGCGAACAATTCGAATCACAGACACCAAAAGGCCAAAAACCATCGTCACACCACTGACAAGAAAAAGACCCCGCAGAATCACAGACACCAAAAGGCCAAAAACCATCGTCACACCACTGACAAGAAAAAGACCCCGCAACCCATAAAGATTCAAGATTTTTGGTGAAGGGGAAGAAAAATCCGTTGACATCAATGTAGACCGATGTTTTAACCATTTATCCTCTAATGCTTTCAATGTCCCGTCTTCCCGCATCTTTGCTATCTGAGTCGACATCTCTCCCGCCAACGGTGAACCTTTCTGAAACACCTACAAACATAACTCCATAAACACATAATCGACACATAAAATTAAAACTCCAACAATGAACACTTACAAAGCCGAAACCGTTAGTGGTGGGTGCTGTTGCGATTAAAGAGAAGCGAGCAGCCGGATACATTGCAAGGACTGTTTTGACGTAAAGAATCTCATCGATAATTGCATCAACATTTGCATCTGTTAATGCATTCGAGTAGGCCTCTTGTGAATTTAGTTTCCCAATTTTGAAGTCCAAGCTGTTAAAGATAGCTCCTTCAAAAGGCAAAGCACTTTGGAGTCCGACCTCTATCTCCTTCATTCCAATTTGTTGTACGGTTAAAAGTGAACTCAAAGTCGCAGTGTAACTTGACGTGAGCACAAGCACTACAAAAACCCAAACCATCACCACGAATCTTGAAAGATTACTTTGCAACTTCTCCCCTGAATCACAAACTTTGTTAGAAACATGAAGATTGATATTATTGAAATAAGAGTAAAAAGAGTTAGAGAGATTACTATGAGCATAAACGAGAGTCGAAAAGGCAAACCAGAGAGTTGTTCCGATTTGTTGTCCAGTTGAGCCTTGAAATTCTTCGTTTGTACGATGTTCGATAAACCAAATGACAAACCCTAAAAAGAGAAAGAAACAAGCACTTGTGATCCATAGATCTGTACTAAGAGGACTTAGAAAGATCCAGATGTTTTTCTTGGAGTCACGCGCAATTGTGCCGGTTCCAAGATCAGTGAATGGAATGGTGAAGTCGATATAGAGAGATCTATTGTCTGTGATTGTTATATCCCCCATAGCAGCATCGTATTCCTTGTTAGAGACTTTGTCAATTAGATCGTTGTAAGAACGTCCATCTTTATAAGGGTATGGAGTAATCTCAATACCTACTCCATACTCTAAGGCACTAAATGCAGCATTGAAAACATCCCAACAGAAACCAGTTACACCCGATAGATTTGTTCTTGGATCAACGGTCAGTTGTACTAGATTCGGGTACGTGCCAAAATCGGGGACCAGAATTCTTAGGTTCTTTCCATTCATTTGTAGCATCGTATGATTTCGATCTTCATATGCTGTTAATAGGTTTTGAAAACTAAGCAATATTAACATCAAAAATTGAAATAACCTGGAATTCACCATTGGGAACGGAAACTTTAAGTTTCCTGCAGCTTTGGTTTATGAGTATGACATGGTAATACTTTTACAAGGAGAAAAAAGAAAATGGAATTCTATCAAAAAAGAACATGAAAAGAATCTGTAGATGGTTCATTGGTATGATACAGTAATAATATATGTTCTCATGATACCTCTTTAATTAACGTTTGATTTTCAGTTCTGGCTGCCATGAAACTATTGACACTGACTACAGAAAAATAATATCTGGTCAGAGTTTTTTTTTGTCTAAACCATTTAAGTCAACCTTATTTTGGTCAGAGTTATCGTTAATGCAAAATAGATGGGACGGATGGATCTGGTAGCAATTTCAAAGAACAGTTAAAGTTTTTAATTTTAAAAGTAGTTAACGTATTATATGATGTCCAATGTCGGACAAACTCACCTTTATGGCATTGATGAGATATAATGTCTTCTGGCATTTAGTCGAACAGTTACCGTGCATCTTTGAACAGCCAAGAACAAAAGAAAAATTGACTGCTGTGGGACACACCATTTGCGTACTTGGACAGAAACCAAAGACCAGAAAGGGAATAACAGAAGCATGAAAAAATTTCAGGCTAAACACATGCGTTGTATGGTCGATCAGGTACGCTTTAACATCGAAAAATGGCCAAACCATGCATCGTCTGACCTGTGTAATCGTTTGTGTTGCTAAAAAAGTGTAATTGCTTGTGTCGATTTAAGTTAATTAAAAACTCCCGTGTATACTTGTTAACTTTTTTAGTTTGTTCACGTGGCAATGACACGGGAGTAATTTTTATAGTTGTCAATGAACATTTTATTTCTTATTAAAATAAAAAAAAAATATTGCATTTAGAAACATAATTCTAACAGTCTCGAGTATCATTAGGCCATTTACACTTCAAGGCAGTGGCGGCCCTGGGGGTGTGCCGGTGGTGCGGTCGCACGAGGCCTCAAAATTCAGGTGAAAATAGTTATGGTATAAGTTTTTCAGAAAATATATTTTTATGTTTAATATTAAAGAAAATTAGCCTTGACAATAACTTATACACAATGTTGTTAGTGTATCCCACATTGGTGCGACACGGTCCTATAAGTTTATATATATGTTGGAGTCTCCCCCTTCTCCATAAGAGCTCTTTTGGAGAGACAATCTTGGACTCCACATATATTTACAAATGTAACTTTTGGTTGCAATTATGTAGCCATTTTTTTTATAAAGAAAACAACTATAAATAAAAAAGTCAAAAACTTGTCACAAATCCTAAACATATTGGGGTTTATCAGCAATTTAAGGAAAGAATCTACATCCAAAAAAATAAAAATTTTGATTTAAAAATTGATTAGGTGTTTGTTGAGAAAATAATTTTCTTTTAAAAAGAGACAATTTGACGAAAGTGGCGTTGAGTCATCAATAGTGATGATTTATTCAACAAACTGGAACCAAAATGCCTTTGGGCTACCGATATGGCGAGTTGCCCTCCCTCTATGAGGTTGAGAGTTCTAGTCTCATTGTGGACATATATGTAATATAGGAATAGTTAGGAGTATCTTAGGATGTGAGTGTGTTGTCTTTAAAAAAACTCCAACGGACTGGAATTGTTAGAAAAAATTGTCAATGAAACATAAAACTAACGATATAATAGATCTTTTGAAAACGATGTCCAATTTCTTGTCTAGCATACATAATATTGTTGACTGTTCTCGTTAAAGTTGCATCAATGAAGAGAAGCTTTTCAAAAGAAAAACTTTTAAAAATCTTATTTACGATCGATCTACCATGTCTCAAGAGAGATTAATGTTTGGCTTTGATTTCGATTGAACATGATTTTATAAGAATATTGATTATAAAAGTGTAACATGTGAATTTTCTTCTAAAATGCTAGAACGTTGATGTTTAGAAAATAGTAATATTCTGATAATTTATCTTCATTTGGAAAGTAGTTTGTAACAATTTTAATTTATTACTAAAACTGCTAGAAGATCAACATTGAGTTTTGAATTTAATAGTAAGAAATTTAATTAATAATATTTTCAAGAAATTTTTTATAGGGCCAATTTGATTTTCGCACAAGGCCTTCAGAATGTCAAAGCGGGCCTGCTTCAAGGTCTTCATATTTTGAGGTCAATTCAGATGGAGGATATCTAATCAGGAAAAGGGTCTCGCATATGTAACATAACATCGTACCTTCCCCAAATGGCAGAAGTGGAACTCGGTTATTACCGGACGAAAGTTGATGATTGAGTATGTTATCTCATCTACGGTAATACATATACCTAGAGCCACCACCGGATCATCCATGACGCATCACCTAACAACCTTGAAAACGGCTAAGAAGTACAACCACATTCTCTATTAATACCGTAATCACCTCCACACTCGGCGGGATCATTTTGAACCCGTTCCGTATAAATACCATAATCGCCTCCACACTCAGTAAGATCTTATTGAACCCAACACTCTATCTTTACAACTTTACTTAACCCGATCGTCATACCAACTTGATTGTTTAAGTGTATTACCGGGGTTAACCCAATGAATATGGTTGTTATTGTTAGAATCCAGGGTTTAGAATATCAATCAATAACTTGGATAATTCAAGGTTCATCTATGAAAACACCTTCCAAAATCTGTGATTTCGACCCTATAGCCTGGGGTGTCACGAAATCAGATTTGGGATAATCCAAGAATGTATTTGATATTGATTTGAGGCCAAATCGAAGATCTAATACACCAGAATACCTTCAGATTTGTGTTTCTTTGAGGCATAAGAAGAAGAAAGCAGTTTCTTTTCGGTTTTTCACACACCAACTTCTGGTAATGTCTATTCCTATATAGACGACGGTAAAAGGAAATGGGAAAATATGCCAATTTAGTTTGGACACAAAACTTTGGGTTTGGGCTGAAAACAATTTGGGATGGGCCTTGGACCCCTGTCTTGGGCTCTGCCCCTTGGAACCCCGTCCCTGGACCCCGTGTTCCTGAGTCCAAATTTATTTATCCGAGTGTGCACCCCACAACACCTGTCTCAGAACGTAAACTGAACTCAGCGTCTCTCAATAGTAATACTCACTACACTAAAATATGTCGATAACACTAAAATGACGAACAACTATTTTCTTTTTCAGTGATATCAAGTTCAAAGGAGCTGATAACATGTATGGTATCAAGCATCTACTTAGAATTGGCATTGCATCATTTATTGCAATTTGTGAGACCCATAACCAGAACCATGGCCGCACGTTGAGAGTATACTTCAAAAATGACAGGTACTAGAGGAAGCAACATATGAGATGTTGAGTTCAATCATACTCGTCTCATGCCCTCCTTCACGATATGTCTCCCATACATGTCTTTGAGGCAACTACTCTTATGATAAGGCTCCTACATTCAAGGTGTATGATAAAAGCACTGACATGGGAAACCACATCAAAACTTATATCCAACATATGAAGTCATTCAGGATCAAGATCCAACATTTAGGATCAAGGTCTGGATCTAGTGCATATATTTTTCTTCCACTTTGGAGGATCAACAAAGTATTGACTTAAAATCCTCAAGTCGAATAGGATCAAGAATTTTGAGAGCTGAAAGGACTTCAAAAGTTCACATCAGACGCAGCTACCCTGAGATGTTTAATGCATCCATAGACTCAAACAAAGAGTAAACTTCACACCCACCTCAGGAAAGAACCCATGAAGGAACTTACTCTTGAAATATTAAAAACTTTTTCACTTCATTCTATCATATAATGAATATTATCTTTAGTCCTTAAATGTTCGGAATTTCACCCATTTATATAAAACCAACATTAATTGATTCCAAATTAAAAGAAACGGTTATTGTAATCCACAACACATTTGTGGGTAGGGATGACCGGATGATTGTCGTTGCTTTCTTTACGAGTGCACAACAACCATGTTTTGGAAGTTGGTTAGGAAAGAAAAAGAAACAAGACAAAAGCAAGCTGATGGAAATAGTCGATTGCTACACTAAACATGAAGTGGACACACATATGGACTACAAATGAATAAGGAATAGAGGGACCACATTCAAATAGAACCCTAGATGGATGAGACCCAAACACAAGAGATGGTCAACTTCTACACGGTAGATATCCTTATCATCGGGTGAACATGTTCCAATGACACCCTACCCTAATCATGGCCAACATTTTCAAGAGTTAGACAAAGATGGAAATCCTATTTTGAAACAAGAAAGTTTAGCCATTATCAATAAAGTAAAAGACACCAACCAGTAACTTCAAAAAGCTCCCTCCTAAAGACAACATAAAAATATTGTGAATTTCATGAAACTGATAGGCATGAATTAATTAGATGTAACATTTTGATGAGGGAGATTGTCCAAAGGATAAAGTCTAGGAATATGTATGACTTCATTTGGAGCCTTTAGACAAAACTTCCCGAAGCTGGATTGCAACCTCCTAAAGATGAACCCAACAACAAAGGTGGTGGGGCCAAGATCTTGACACTTAATAGTTATACACTATCTAGAAAACATATCAACCATCGACTGGCTTTTATTTTTTAGAACACTAATCTCGTACCACTACATTTTTGGGTGTAAAGGACCCCTCTTGATTCAACGAATGACTGCCATAATCACATAGATAATGGAACCTAGACAGAAGTCATGTTGCAACACTATTTCAGCAACTTAATATGCTTTTGAATACCTGCTTTAAGCACTCGATGGTCCCACTGCTTGGCTTTGCTAATTAGGACAACTGAGTGAAACTAAAGACGACGATATTACTTAAATTTATGGAGGTGCGAGGCTTATCCCCGTATAACATAATCCTTAGAAAAATTGGAATGAGAAAGTTCTCATTTATTACATAAACTAGGTTAGAAGCCCGTGGGCAACACAGGTAACGATTAAAAAAATTATTTTTTAAAAAAATATTAATATAACTTAAATAATTATACATAATATTAATAATACTGCTACCTAAATAGAAAGTGTAGATTATTATTTTAACAATTATGTCCACACATGTATAATTTATAAACATGGACATTTTTAGGTAATTACAAGTATCACATACATTTGCCTGAGCCATGAAATAATAAGATATTTCGTGTATTACATTTATTTTAAATGCATGCTAATATTTAAAGCGTTTATATTATTATATTAACATACAACTACATGTATTGAAAAAGTTTCATGTCGAATTCATCCAAAACAAATGTACGTAACATAATATATATGTATTTGATTACAAGTCATTTGAACAAAAGCTACAAAGAAAACTAAAGTCTTAGACTCAAAATTCAACATCTTCATTTGTAATGGAGGATATATGCAAGAATTAAAACTAAAGTCTTAACTTTACTCATATTTTACTCGAACTGTTGTATAAAACAAAGACAATTATCAATTAAGTCAAGCTTTAACTTTATATATCTTTTAAACCGAAATGTTTCTACCAGGAACATGGTCTAGAAAATGAATAAAGTTTCTTAATCTATTATGACTTGATAACAAAAGAAATTCTTACATTATTATGAAGTGACCAAAATATCCATTGATAAAAAGATGAATGGGAAAACATTAAAGGGTTAATTTGCATGACTTACTCTACTGAAACTACTATATGAACAGAATAAGATGCTCTGCTAACTTGGTTACCCTTAAAATGACATGAAATACTTAATAGAATAATTTTTGGAAAGCCATTGCACAGCTTTACAACCTACAAATGCAATAACTTTTTTGAATTGTTCATATTTTGTCAAAATAATGGCATTTTGAAAAATGAAAGTTATTTTCTAATTATGTACATCCAAAACCATATATAATTATCAAATCAAAAAAAAGATACTTAAAATTTGACATCACAACACACTTAAACTTACATAAAAGTGATTTTAAATGTGGGCAATCAAATAAAAGTATATTTGGCCAGTTATTTTGAAAAGTAGAACAAAACTAATACATAGAGTCACTCCCATATTATGTTATCACTTAAGATGCAACAACCAATTCAACCCACTTACAGCCTGTTACCACTTTAGATGCAATGTCGAAGAAAACATCAGCTGCCCTGAAATATTAAAATAAAATCACTAAAATATGAAACATGTTTCCAGATTATGGGTTGAACATTGCAACCATACATTACCTGTGATCAAGATGACCAATGAATTTTAAAAATCAGAACAATTGAGAAGTGTTGGGGTTGACATAAAATCAAGAGCTTTTCCCTTCCAATAATTTCCGACGACTCAAAAAGATGCCCCATCAATTGAAAAAATAAAATGTTTAAGAATTGTTGGCTTCGTATTATTTGGTAGATTTTTCTAGTTACATTATTCATGGTATTGATGGAATATGAACTCACCACATCAAATATCTATGCATGACTTGGTTCTCATTCGCTATTATAATGGCTGAAAAAGCAAAAACATATAGAGATACATCAACAATTATCTCTATTCTCCAGTAAATTCTATGAAATACGTTGACATCAAATTAAGCAAGGGCACATTTAGATAGAATAAATAGAGAGATCTATAAATAAAGTTAAGAATAAATACCTTATTCTCAAAAAAGCAAACACATAAAAATGCAAAGTTCATCCCTAATCGAAATGTTGATCCTTGATTCAAAAAACAGACACAAAAATAGAATCAAATGCATATGAGGGTAGTAGCAAACGATAAGATCAACAGAGAGATCCAAAAAATCTGTGCACGAGTTCAATAACAAACTTTTCCACGACTATTACTACGAAAAGGTCCAAAAATTCTGACCATTATTGAATAATTGAAATATATACATGTGGTAAAACTAAATATCATAATATCCAATTTATATTCACCATCATTTAACCTACATACTTTTTGCTGGTTCTCAAAAACTTCACATTCATATATTTGACGATTGTAATTCTTGGTTTATCCTGCATCCTACAATATTCAAGAGCTGCTCATTAGGAAATTAACAATACACTTTTCAATTTCTATTACAACATTGTACTTACTAATTTTTTTCTCATTACGCATACGCAAATTAGTTTCCGCCACATAACCTAACCCTTTTAACTCACTAACTAATTCCTCCGAATTACTACATATTTTCTTTCTTTTTGGGTGGTGCATTCCACCTGCAGCAAATTCATGCACCTGGTCCCCATTTTAGCAAACTCAAGCACCCTATAAAAGTTCATCATGCAAGGTATTTCGAACTACATGTACAAAAAAAAATCTTAATAAAAGAAACATACTTTCTGTAGGTCATACACAACAGATGATATAAATAGTAATCGACCAAAATAGAATCAAATTAAATAAACTTCAAATTGAGAATATTGCGAACCTAAAACCCAAAAAACCAATGCAGAAGTAGCGTCCATATATTTCTCAGAAAATTCACTCACGGATTGCGATGGTGTTCCGGTTGTGTGATGGTGACAGTTAAGCGTTGTAGAGGTGCACAGGTTGCACAGCGGCTCTCTTGATTTTGGGGTTGCGAGAAATCGAAAGGAAAACACTCCAGGGATAGATGCTTTCAGATTCAGCTTCCGGTCTTCTTCAAATTTGATCCTAATGGTGGTGGCGTTTAGGGTTCACAATGAATACCATTATATATGGATGGGATATTTACATATTTTTAAGAATATATTGAAGTTTAATTTGAATAAATTTGAATTACTGATATCTAGGCTTGATTTTAGGGATTTATAATTATGAATAAAAAACGGATGATAATAATCTTAGACGGGAAGAATTTTTAGGAATGCAGGATAGAGTGACACGTGGCAAACAGGTTCTAAAAAAGAGACATGTGTCATTTATATGATTCCTTTATTATAATTGATAGATGATACATGGTTTGTAAAAATTTTCCACTATTGAGGATGGTAAAATTACGGTCACCGGAACCACCATTTAGGTGTATTATTGTAAGGGTTAATTTTATTGTTACCTTACAAACTTTAGATTTTGATCTCATTTGGTCATTAATGTTTTTTTGAGTATTCAGGGTCCTTAAATTTTCAGTTTACCTGTTAAAAAAGGAAATACTACATTTGGTTCCGGTTTCACCAGTGACACTTGGTACATATGTCACTTTATTGTTAAAAATTAAAAATTAGATTTATATATATTGAAAATCTCCAAAAAATGAACGTGAATGAAAATTTCTATGTAAATCTCCACTAAATCTCTATCGCAACATCATTTTCAACATTTACCAGGAGATCTTAGATAGGAGCCAATTTGAGATGGCTAGTCTCCTAAAAGATGAATGAAATAAAGAACACAAATGAAACAATTTTCTTCACTATTCCCTGGAAAAAATAGACGTACAGTACTTAAATATTAGACTTACTACAATGCATGACTCCACTACTCCTATTTGTGTGCACAGTGAACAATATTCCACTAATAAGCATTATCCCACTTCTTCCTAAAAGCATGGAACTAAAATGACCAAATAAACAAAAATACTAATAAAACTAATCAAACAAAAATACTAATAAAACTAATCAAACATGCATAAACAATCACGTGAGGTATGTGGGTTTCGTATCAATACTCTCACCCTGAAAAATGGCCTTGTCCTCAAGGCCGAGATCATGTTGTGAGATGGAAGTCCATGGGGGGTCGGCCTCGGATTGAAGAAGAAGAAATTTTGGTGGGTTGCATTGATGACCCGGTTGATATTTTGCGGGGCAATTGTAGCAAAGACCATCGGCTCGGCGTTTTTGCATCTCAGCAGGGCTTAACCGTTTGATCGGGAGTGTTGGAGAAGATGATGGAGGAGCGGCCAATAAGGGTGATTTCATTGGTGGAGGCTCGGGGAAGCCATCGAAAGACGGAAGTTGAGCATGAAGTTTATCTTCGATGAGTTTAGCGAGACCGTAGGCTTGGTGAAGGCTGGTGGGACTATGGATGGCGAGTTCATTTTGGATATCGCTACGAAGGCCGGAAATGAAACAATTGCGTAAAGCAATTGCCAATAAGCCTTCCACACAGTTACTAATTTTCTCGAATTCGGTTTGGTAAGCCGCAACGGTTGTCATTTGCTTGAGTTTGAAAAGGGTAGCTTGATGGTTTTCGTAAGTAGATGGCCCGAAACGAAGTTCCAATGCACGTAAAAATTCCGGCCAAGTGCTGAGTAAGTGATTGTTGGCAAGGTGCTTGTACCAACTTAAGGCATCGCCTGTAAAATAGAAGACAGCGAGGGAGAGGCGTTGTGGCGGTGGAACGGAGTAATAGCTAAAGTAAATTTCCGCTTGAAAAATCCAATCAAGGGGATTGGAGCCATCAAATGTTGGTAGGTGAATTTTAGGTGGACGGAGGTTGTGGTTCGGTGGTGGTGGTGGCGGTGGCGGTGGTGGCGGCGACAGCAGTGGTTCTTTGGCGGCAAGGATGTTGACGAGTTGCTCCAATTTGGCGGCGGTAGCGGTGGAGATATGGATGAGAGTTTGCATTTGATCATGGAGGACGGTATTGGTGTTGTCGGAGGTGGAGCTTGATTCCGCTTTAGGAGGCATGAAGACGAGCGATGAAAGCACCAAATGATAGGAGCCAATTCGAGATGGCTAGTCTCCTAAAAGATGAATGAAATAAAGAACACAAATGAAACAATTTTCTTCACTATTCCCTGGAAAAAATAGACGTACAGTACTTAAATATTAGACTTACTACAATGCATGACTCCACTACTCCTATTTGTGTGCACAGTGAACAATATTCAACTAATAAGCATTATCCCACTTCTTCCTAAAAGCATGGAACTAAAATGGCCAAATAAACAAAAATACTAATAAAACTAATCAAACAAAAATACTAATAAAACTAATCAAACATGCATAAACAATCACGTGAGGTATGTGGGTTTCGTATCAATCTTCTTCAACCTCCACATTTGAGTTCATTTACCGTCAAAGTTGACCTCCGAATTAGAGTTTATTTCACCTAGATCTTCGATAACGCATCGTCTATGTATGTGTTGTGCCCTCCCTAAATCGATACCCAAATCTTTGATGATAAAACCTGGAATTGTAACCCCCGTTGAAGCTCCTAAAGCCTGGAACTGTAACACCCCCTATTGAAGCTCTTGCTCCCGAATCACCACCGCATTCACTTAGATGTTCACCGGAAATATAAATTTTTCTTCGTTCTTTTTATCCTATTCTCACCGAGATTTAAATTTATCGTCATCTAAATCAGCCATATACAGATTTGTACAAAGCCTTCATCATTGTGATCCTCTTCATCGAATTCAATACAAGCATCCACCAGAAGTGTTAGAGGATCTGTCATGGGTGCAAAGAAGAAAGGGATCAAAGCTGTTTCTGAGTATTGAAACTAGTTCTTCTATTTCATTCCCTCTATAATTCGGGATTTGGGAATTTTTGTTTTATTTTCTCTTTGCAATTTCTTGGATTTTTTATCATAATCTCGAGGTCGGTTGCATAGTTATTCGGGGTTCGTGAACTTTACTAACTTTGTGGTTTGGATTTGTATTCATCATCATTTTCAACATCATATCAGGTTACTTTCTGGGTTTTTTTGAGTCTTTGAACTTTATCCTTTTTGGGGTCTTTTGGTGTGCTCATGGTTGGTTCGAGGAATATGAATGATGGCGGTTGTAGGAGGTCGACGGTGGTTGTAGGATGATGAATGATGACGGTGTTGAAGGTGGATGGTGATGGTGATGATGGAAGGTAGAAGATGAATTAAGAAAAAAGTTTAATATAAACACTTGAAGATGGTAATTATTTAATAATAATAATAGTTTATGGAAATATATAATAAAAAAAGCCATGTGAACGCCAAGTCAGCGCCACGTGGTAAGTTTTGCTGACTGAAATACTATTTGGCAAGCCATGTCACCTTAGTAACTGGGTAACCCTTTTTTCATTCTAATAATGACTTTTTTGACATGGTTTTTGATACTTCAAGGACTTGGAGTACCAAAAAAACAATATTTGTGACCAAATCAGGTCAAAACCTAAAGTTTGTAGGGTAATAGTGAAGCACAGGAACTCATAAAATGACAAATACCCAAAGCAACCACATGAGTAGGTGTCAAGTTATGTCAAGTTCCCATAGTGAACTAAGGATGTAACACCCCATTTTTATTTCATTTTTAAAACAAAAAAGAGACGTTATATGAAATAATGTCTTTGTATTTTATAATTTTATTTCAATAAAAACATTTTGGACATAAAGTCCACAAGGAAGAGAGGGGGGGGGGGGGGTGGTTTACAAACTAAAAAACATAACCATAGGAAAGCATTAGAAGTTATCTCACCATTTGCAAATTAAAAGAAACTAAGGCATGCTTTCCAAAAACTATTTTCCAAAAGTGAGTCTTCTAAATGCATCATAAGTTAATGTTAGTGATCCATGCTACTACCAATTCTCTTTAGTATTTGGAGTACATGTCATGAAACAAAGAATACATAAGACATAAAGTCTTGTGAGATATATAGGTTTTAGATACAAAATATTTATCATTTGCTAAAACTTTTAACTAAAACATTTATAAAACTTTCAACATACTTTAAATTTAAGATCATACTTTCATGCAAATATGTAAATGCAATACAAGGCATGAACTCAAACACTTGACACTTGGTAATTCTCCATCAGATGGCTCTTTGCTATCCTTATTATTAGGATCTTAGTTCATCTTTATCCAAAGGATCTTAGTTCATCCTTTATAGAATGAGAATGATATTAGCTTATCCCTATCAGAGGGATATTTGGGTTGACTGTTTACTTGACTTTATTCAATAACATTCTATGTATGTAAAAAGACAACATTAGAGGCGAGGCTACCTTATAACTAAGGGTGTCAATGGACACCCCTTATTTTGGATTTTTTTTCCAGATTATATAACAATTTTTAGTTGGACACATGTGAGAAACATAAAATGGATACCTATGGTGAAAATAAAACAAAATTGAAATTTTCTAATAGTTTTGAAATTCATATATAAATTAATACCGCTGTCTAGGAGATTTGAAAGGTGGTTACTAGAAGAATATTTTATATAGATTTCATAATTTGTTTTTAGTTTTACAAATCTGTAAAATATATAAAAAACCACATTAAGATGGGAAAAATAAATGGAAGTGAATAATGGAAACCCTAAAAAGCAAAGTTTACAATATGTTGTAGGTCGTCGGAAACAACCGCCGACGTCAACCTTTCTCCAACATCGTTGATGTTTTCTTATATTCGGTAGTGATATTCGCTTACTTAGGTCATTGACCATCAACCCATCGCAGTCCATCTCTTCGGCGTCTTTTTTGTAGTTGGCTATTTGAATGATTCTTACCTTCTACTTCCGACCATAGTCGTCATATTTGTCTTTTCTCGACCACTGGTGACCCACCGGCTGCTCTTTTTTTCAAACTCAGCTTTTCTATAGAGGTAGTAGAAAATAAGTTGCAAATATTAGCTATGGCCTTTCAGATCTAGTATCAAATATTAAAGTGTTTGATGGTTCATTCTCTATCTCCCTTTGCTAAACGTACATATAAAGCAAAATAGATGCAAAGAGTTATAGATCAAAGTCTAGAAGCTATGTACCTCGTAAATTGTAATTGACAACATATCACTTTGATTTCTTTGATGTATTTCATATTTTCCAGTATAAAACATTAAATTTATTTAGTATATTATTTAGTTTATGTTAAATTTTATAATAAATATAAGAGTTTAGAATGGCTTTAATTATATATTACTTTATTATCTAGTATATATTATTTTTTATTGTTTGTATGTAGTGTTTTTGTTTATAATTTGTTTAATATGTTAAACTAATGTTGACTGATAATTATGAATTGCTGATGATTATTCCTATTTCAAGTACAATGTTAAGGTTTTTTAAAAGGAACATCACGTTACAAAAAAAAAAAGATCATTTTTAAATGATGCTAAGGTTTCTTAGGGTCATAATCTGAACATCAAGTTACCAAGAAAAGACTAAGATATTGCAAATACAATGCATCAAGTGAGATCCTCTAAGGACAGACTTAAACAAATCCGGGATGAAGTATGTAGATCATTCTTAAATGATGTTACTTTGTTTTGCGAAAAATGTGCTTTTTACATTTTGAATATGTAAGATCCATATTACAATGGAATCAGCCTTCGCAAAGCTTCCCATGTTAACACTACAAAGTTTATTTATTATTTGCAAGTTTATAATGAACCATTAACAAGTTATATATTCTAGTTTACATTCTGATTAACTCCTTGCACCATTACAAAATTGATGTATATATTGCAGTCAAGATATGTAATCTCAAGAGCCCAACAATTGTTTTAATGAAGTAAACACGCCATTAATTGTTATATGGCTTCTTTTTGTCCACGTAAGTCTTTTCAAGCATTGAATGGAAAGAAACTACTCAAAATGGTTATACTTTACTCTCTAACGAGTTTCCGAAACATGACCTTGGATCACTTAAAGCAAATTTTCAAAATTATATTGTGGGTGTATGTGGAGACACAATGTTTAATAACTTAAAGGGAATTGGAAACTTGGCGAAGATGATGGTCGGAACAATCAAGCATACAATATATCTAATCGTATATCTTTAACTAAATTAGCATTGATTTTGCTCGTTGCAGCATCCACCGTAGAACGTGCATATTCAACAATGAAGTTGATAAAGAGAATTTGCACAATAAGATGAGTGATCAATTTTGAATGATTGTCTAGTGTCGTATACCGAAAAATATTTGTTAGATGATATTAGTAATGATGCACTTATAAAATGTTTAAAAAATATGAGAACTTGTCATGAACACTTGTAAGACATTTACTAGTATTTTAATTTTTTTATCGTTGATATTAAAGTTAATATTATTATTTCCCTAATTTCCATAGATTCTATTATTTATAAGCCGACTCATTAACCAAAAAATTTCAAACCGTTTATTTTGTTACGTCATTCAAGTGATGTTAGAAATTGGGGGTAAAACATTGGCTTGGATCTCTGAAAATCGTGTAGATCACTCTCAAATCAAAGTATTTCGATGGTACATTCGAATCTTTGATTAGACAAGATTCAGAGTTGATTCTAGACCAGAGAATGTGTGAATGATATGAATTTCGTACCCTGAAAATGATAAAAAAACGGCTATAAAACCTATCAAAAACCGACAGAAAAACTGTCACTGGACGCGTCACACGGGTCGTGTGCTTCCACACGGGTCGTGGTTTCTCTGATGCAAATTGCTTCAACCTACGCATGGGTCGTGTACTTTCTCGGATACAAATTGCTTTGACATTCACACGGGACGTGTGATGTCTAATTAGCTTTGTGCTCACACGGGTCGTGTCACCATGAAGTTAAGAAATCGGGCTATTTTTGGAAAAAAACGAATTCTGATGCGTTTTCGACCCTAGCCAGTGGCTCTGCCCCTTGGACCCCGCCAGGGGCTGCCGCCCCTTGGACCCCGTTACCAGGAGGCACTGCCCCCGGACCCGAAATGACGGTGTGTTTTGAATACTGATCAAATTCAAACAAGTGTGCACTCTGAACCTCCTTACTTGTTTGATATTTGTTCAGATTGCATTTTGTCAACAAGTTAATTCATTACACTTAAATACATATTGGTAATATACAATCACCAACAAGTGATGCATACTTGAGTTTGAATCGTGCATTTGTCACTCTGTACATCATACTTCTTCCAAAAAAAGAAATAAAAAATATGCATATTTGATATAAAAAAATTCAAACTGTTGATTCCGCATCATTGTCTTGAGCATGTATCTGGGGAGATCTTCTTAACGTGGACCTTAGTATCTTCAACTTAATTTTAACATGCCAACTTTCACGAACAAACCGAACCATGGACACCAAAAGCGCTAACACCATTGACACACCGCTGATAAGAAAGAGACCCCGAAGCCCGTAAAGATTCAAGACTTTTGGTGGAGGGGAAGAAAAATCTTTTGATATCACCGGAGTTTGACGTTTTAACCATTTGTCCTCTAATGCTTTCAATGTCCCGTCTTCCCGCATTTTGGCTATCTGAGTCGACATCTCTCCCGCCAATGGTGAACCTTTCTGGAACACCTGCAAACGTAGCTACGTTAGACGTGGAAACGAGACCGAGGGTGGAATGAATTACATGCAATTGGAAGAAACCAAAAGGATTAGAGAACACTCACAAAGCCAAAACCGTCAGTGGTGGATGCTGTTGCTATAATGGAGAAGTCAGCTGCTGGATACATTGCAAGGACTGATTTGACATAAAGGATCTCATCTATTATTGCAGCAACACGTCCACTTGTTAATGCTTCAACATAGTCCGCAGCTGTATATAGTTTCTCAATTCTACTGTCTGCAATATTCAAATTGTTATAGACAGTTCCTCCTATAGCCGAAAGACCCTGGAACCCGATAGACACCTCTTTCAATCCAATCTGTTGTACCGTTAAAAGCGAACTCAATGTGGCAGTGTAACTTGATGTTAGCACAAGCACTACGAAAACCCACACAGTCACCACGAATCTTGATAGATTACTTTGCAACTTCTCCCCTGCAATAATTTCGATCACCAAGTCATTTTTCCAACAGATCTAAGGTATATGCTTTGTGGGTTTTTGTTACAAAGGTTAAAAAATATCAAATCTTTAAGTAAACTGAGATAAGAGTAAAGAGTCAGTGAGCTTACTGTGAGCATAAACAAGGGTCGAAAAAGCAAACCACAGGGTTGTTCCGATTTGCTGTCCTGTTGAACCTTGAAATTCACCATTTGTACGATGTTCGATAAACCAAATGACAAACCCTAAAAAGAGAAAGAAACTAGCACTTGTGATCCAAAGATCTACACTAAGTGGATCTAAAAAGATCCAAATGCTTTTCTTGGAGTTGTGGGCTAATGTGCCTATTCCCATATCAGTGAAGGACAATGTGAAGTCAACGTAGAGAGATCTATTTGATGTGATCGTTATATCTCCAATAGCAGCATCATATTCTTTAAGAGATACTTTGTCGATCAGATCATTGTAACTACGTCCATCCTTAAGACGGTATGGAATAATCTCAATGCCTACTCCATAGTCTAAGGAATTAAAGGCGGCATTAAAAACATCCCCACAGAAGCCGCTCACACCCAATAGATTTGTTCTTGGATCAACAACCAGTTGCAATAAATTCTTGAATGTGCCAAAATCTGGAACTAGAATTCTTAGCTTCTTGCCATTCATGTCTAGCATCCTACGCTTTGGAAAGGTTGTATCACTCCCCCAGGGCCAGATGATAGTTTCCAGGCCACGATTGGAAGAAGAATTTTGTTTTCCTATTTCTTTCACAAACTCACCATCAGCCATCCAGAACCCAACCCTCCTACCACGCTTACCTATCACATTTACTACTTCCATGGCTTTGGTGATGGTTCCCCCATTCATAAGCTTGAATTCACCACCTAAACCATGGGAGTTAATTCTTAACATCTGATTTAGAAGTGCCGTGTCAATGGCACCCAAGTCTTTCGAAGCTAATTCTGTAGTTTGTACCCTCTCAACAGCCATGGCTAGTGCGTACACCGCATCATATGCCCATATACCATTAGAACCTACCTCCTTAAACTCCATGAAAGGGTTCAAAGAATAATGTTCCTTTCTCCATTTCAAAGCAAAGTTGTAAAGCTTCCTTGATTCTGGAAAATATGATCTGAAACCCACAGCCCCCTGCATCGAGTCGATTGCTTCAGCATCCATGGAGTCCAAGAAGTTAGCAGTCTTACTTGTTACGATCCACATGTATCCTTCACCCATCAAACCCAGCTCTTTTGCCCTGGAGAAAAGATTGGATGCTAGAGAAGGCCGCGCATGCACGACAAACACCATGGATTGCATAGTTTGAAGCTTGTAAAGCTCTTCCCTGACTTTTTCATTGCTGGCACAGGACGAAATTGGGCTGGTGTACGTGACGTGTATGTTTTTCTCTTGAAACGCACTAACCATATAAGTAGCCATTTCTCTCCCGTTTGCAGTATCCTCACAGATAACAATCACATTCTTTGCTTTAAATGATTCTACCATGGTGGCAATGCCTTTGAACTGAGTAGTTTCATCTTGTGCGATTCGAAGAATATTAGGATTCTGATTCAAAAGTGGTCTCGTTGAAAAGGAAAGCATTGGTACGTTAGCCGGGTCTTCCAAAACCTCCAAGAATCTTGCTTCGGCTGCTGATTCTGGACCAATTATCGCTTGCACTTTAGTGTTCTCCAAAAGATCCAGAGCTGAGTGTCCATGAACAAACATATTAGTATTAAAAACTAAAGTTCACCAAAAACAAAGAATCCAAAATAGAAAAAGGAAAATATAGTACCAGCGGACAAGGCACGCAGTGGTTCTCCTTTAGTATCCCTAGTGTTAAAAACTATTCTTGTTTTGTACTGAGGATTGGCTGCATAAAAGTCTGAGGTAGCCATGGTAATGCAACGATAAACAACCTTCCCTACCCACGAGTCCATGTCAAGAAGCAGTCCCACATGTACTTCCTGGTAGGATGAATCTTCATGTGCTGTTAAAAGGCTTTGAAAGCTAAGAAACATCAATACTAGAAATGGAAATAACCTACAATTCGACATTTGCAACTCAAAGCATATGTTTCCTGCGCACCTGGAATTCAAAGTAATTAACACTCGCACAAGTGCAGGCACAAAATGGAGTCATGTAAAAAGTACATAAACAAATAGGAATAGCATATGAACTGATGACAGGCCACTAGTTGACATTTGACTTTGAGTTATGCCGCCATGCAAATACTGACAATTGATAAAGAGACAAATCCTCGTCCAAGTTCTTTGGTATAAACATTTGAATTGAGAACATAAGTCTATTCATTTGGTCAGAGCTATCATCATCAATGCGAACCCCTTGAAAAAGGATGCATTGGGTAACGGGCCGGTCAAAAAAAGGCTAATTTTAATCATGGACAAAATGGACTAGATCTTTCTAGCATGTTTTTAATTTTACAGATAATTAATATGCAAATATAATTACAAGACTTTATTATGACAATCATTTTAATTAAGAGAAATTTTCTTGACATCTTTTTGGCAATATGATGTAAATCCTAACTTCAGAAGAGAAGAGATATAGTGATATACCATGACCGGATAGAGTGGCTAAAAAAAGAATTATTTGTCTGTCAGACACTTGTGGCCGATGTGGGATGTGCCTTTTTCGATTCTAGTGTCTTAAATATAAAGGGACTGGTAAGAACATCGAATGGTAACTTTCTTGATATAGATGACTAACTAAATTCACAACGAAAGATTGAGTGTCTTTCCTGTCATGCATGATCACATTCAGGCTTTTGCTGGTGGAAAAAATAAATGTGTTGTCAGGTCGATCATTTGCGATGTGTTGCTCTAAGAGAGTAAAATCATATTTTTGAATGAAAGATGGTTATTAGTGTTGACATTTTTTTTCCGATTCAATAATTTTGAGTTTAATTTCACAACATTTGTAGATTTTATTTGGATGAAAATATCATGTGAAATGACATGACATCATGCAAACTGCAAAGTATGATAAAATCTTATGGTGTAAAGTGAGGCAGTAAACAAAATCTTACATAAGTTTTATAAAAGAAAAACTAAAATAACCGTCATTAATGTGGCCCAATAATGATCTGGAATACTTCAATTTACTAAAGAATTTCATTAAAATAATTAACTGTTTGATTTTTTAAATATACATGGTAATAACAAGTGACTAATGCGACAAAATGGTTTATGCTCATGCTCTTAAAATTATAAACACTAAACATGTGTGAGTGTGACTATTGAAATATATGATCATTTCGTGTATTGTGAAAAGCTTCTTAAATGACCACTATCCTCTTTCAATTTGATTTATAATGGCCACTACTAGAATACTAGGGTAATACTGACGACGATTTTGGTAGCTATTCGGTAGCTATTTGAGTTTACCGACGGTTTTCTGACGGAATTGGAAAGGAGAAAAACCATGGTGGGAAAATTTTACCTATCGATTTCCGACGAACTCAATGGCAGAATAGCGGCGGAATAACAGCATTGGTAAGCTTCAACGGAATGCTGATGGGATTTGTTTTGTCGACTTTAGCTACGAAATACCGACGAGAAGCATTACCTACCGAATATCTACCGATTCATGCTTTTCGAGTTAGTGACGGAATTACGACGGGAAGCTTTACCTACCGAATACCTACAAAATCTGTCTTTTCAAGTTTGTGACGGAATACCGACGGGTTAGCTTTAACTACCGAATACCTACCAAATCTGATACTTTTTTTGTGTAGAAGTTCATCACTAATCCGTCACTTCTATTTTTTTAATTGAAACAATCAAAAAATAATAGAGTAAATTACAGTTCGGTCATTATGGTTTACCAAATCTTTTTCCTTTTTCTTTGAATTTATTATTTATTTTATTTAATAAAAAAAAGAAAATACACCCTACCCACCCCACCCCCACCCCCACCATGTACGTCTCTCTCTCTCTCTCTCTCTCTCTCTCTCTCTCTCTCTCTCTCTCTCTCTCTCTCTCTCTTTGGAATTAACCAAGATGAACAACTCATGATATTGACCAGATAAAAAACCCAGGTCAAATCCAAACCAAATTCTATTTCAACATCGTGCTCTTTACCAAACAAGAAATTCAAAGAAAAAGGAGAAAAACACGGAGACAGAATCGGATTTTGTTAACTCGTTGAATGTTTTGAATGCCTTTTCGAGGGAACCCTATTTGCAATACATGTCGATGATGGTGATGGCGAGTTTCGAGTCAATTTCGATTCCGTTTTTGGTGATGTAATCGTGAATCCATTCCCCTTGTTTTAATGCCCCGAGTCTTGTATATGTATATGCTGATAAGATGCTTGCTGCCACAAATTTGTCTAATTTGATGTGATTTGATCGCATTTCGTTGAACAAAAGAAGGGTTTCATGGAAACGGTTGCTTTGAACGTATGCGAAAATCATGGCGTTCCAGGAAACGAGGTTTCTTTCTGGCATTTTATCGAACAGTGTGCGAGCCTCGTTGATGTCTCCCAATTGGGAATAACTGGTGATTAGTGTTGTCCAAGAGATGGGATCTGGGTGAGGCATTTTGTCTAATACCTTTCTTGCTTCTTGTAAATTCTTGAAGCTTACGTACATATGAATCAAATTGTTTTGAGAAAAGCTATCTGAAGAGTGTATAAATTTCAAAATGTGGGCGTGAACTTGTTTGCCTTCTTCAATGGTGTTGTGGAAAGAACAAACTCTTGTGACTGGCGGGAAAATGAACTTATTGGGCGTGACAGATGCTCGTTTCTTGAGATGGCACAGAACTTGATGACCCTGCCATGGCATCGTTATCACCTGAAAGGCCGAGTTGATTATCTGGGAGTGATATTGCTTTAGCTCCTCCATAGTTGAGCATGACTTTAGGCCTTGATGGAGCTGAACTGAGTTAAAAAAACTATTATTCAGTAGAGAACTAATTTTTTGCACAGAAACAATGTGGCAAAGCAGAGACAGAGGGGTACATGCACCTTAAGAAGATGAAGACCTTTTTTGAGCTGTTTCTCGCATCTACATTATCCGGTTTGGAGTTGGAAATCACAAAGCCTACATAACGTTAAGCAAGCCAACATCAAACGTGTTGAATATACAGATGAGATCCTTTAATCTCGAGAGAGAGAGAGAGAGAGAGAGAGAGAGAGAGAGAGAGAGAGAGAGAGAGAGAGAGAGAGAGAGAGAGAGAGAGACGTACACGGTGGGGTGAGGGTGGGGTAGGGTGTATTTTCTTTTTTTTTTATTAAAT
This sequence comes from Cichorium intybus, assembly GCA_023525715.1. Classification (NCBI taxonomy): domain Eukaryota; kingdom Viridiplantae; phylum Streptophyta; class Magnoliopsida; order Asterales; family Asteraceae; genus Cichorium; species Cichorium intybus. Next base: position 9,256,243 of record CM042012.1, on the reverse strand, counting down.
AAAATAAATAATAAATTCAAATATAAAGGAAAAAGAAATTAAAAATGCATTTTAATCTTTTTACCTGATCCGGGGACCGATTTGTAGCGTTTCACAAACCTTAAGGACCACTAACGTGAATTTCCAATACTTGGTCCTAATATGAAAGATTTGGTAAACTACAGGGACCAAAACTGTAATTTACTCAAAATAAAAATAAAAATTTCCAGCTTTTAATAGTGTAAATGTAGCAAAAAAGAGAATACATGAAACATACAATAACATATATTCGATACAAAACCTAATAGCCCATCAAAACAATATCATTTGGATACAAAAGCTATTTAAGCATCATGTTTCAAGATGCTAGTTGTTTCATACACAAAAATTACAATTGCTTCACAAAAGCTAATTAAGCATCACGTTTCACAAAAGGTAATTAAGCATTACGTTTCACGACACTAGTTGTTTCATACACAAAAATTACAATTGCTTCACAATATCAAACTAAGGATTTTGATCACTTGACGGGTTATCGGGTGGTCGAAAAGAATTTGGACAACTTTACATAAAAGCCGCCATTAAATTGTATTAAACTTAACTTAAACATGTATCCAAATTGTATTAAACTTAACTTAAACATGTATTAATAAGATAATAAACATGATAATATTAATTTATCTATTAATCTAAGAGACCATCCATTAAATTCCAAGTTCAAACTTCAATCTCAAACTCAAAGCATGATCATTAGACTTGATTCTCATTTATGATTGGAACTTATAATGGTATAATCTAACTCAACATTAATTTCATGATCAATTCAGATTGTAATAAATCAATGGGTGATTCATGAAGCTAAGGTTCCACAATGTTCCACCAATTCTTCATAAACCCAAATTTAGCCATGGAAATGTATATATATATATATATATATATATATATATATATATATATATATATATATATATATATATATATATATATATATATATATATATATATATATATATATATATATATATATATATATATATATATATATAGTTAGTATTAAATACATTTGATAAATATTGTGTGAATGTAGGACCAATTTTGGACCATTAGATTGAAAAAATGAGTGGTTGTGATCATGATGACATTTTTGTAAATAAAACAAAATAATAATTATTTTTTTAAAAAGAACGGCTGTATAAGGGTAATTAGGTAAACTGTGATTCCTATAACTAAGGAAAGGATTACGTTACAGCAACGCCAGAGATCGATTGATGTGTGCGTTATCTTCTTTCTTCCTCTTTCTACGAACACGTAAAATCCCTAATTCTTTCTTTCCGTTTTCTGTTCATTCGATGCGCACACACTAGAAATCGATTGGTGTGTGCGTTTTCCATTCGAGTGCATTCTCAGAGAATGGATAGTAGCATTCTTTAAGTTTTTTTTAGAGGCATTCTCAGAGAATGGGTGGAAATTTAATAACAGAACATGCGTATTAGCTAATACAAAGACTCAATTCTCCGAGAATACTCAGTTTTCAAATGAACAACATGACTACCACTGATGGTATTCTCAGAGAATTTCATTTCTAACATTCAATTGCAACATTCTCTGAGAATATGTGTAAATCGGTATTAGTATTTGTGGAAGTCGGTAAGCATAAATGTAGAAAACACATTCTCAGAGAATGGGTATACAAAGAATGACTCTCATTCTCAAAGAATGGATTACACAAAGATATGCAGACAGTTAGGTTCAACTACGTATGACTCTCATTCTCAAAGAATGGGTCATAAAATACACTCAAATTCTCAAAGAATACAAAGAAGATGCTAACTATTCTCAAAGAATACACTTTATTTTGGTTTATAATTCTCCAGAAGAAAGAAGATGTGAACTATTCTCAGAGAATCTCATTTTTTCCAAGCGAAGCCTTTGTCGACATCCCGATTTTACTCCACCTCCGTCTCCCACACCAGATCGAGGTGTGCGTGTGCGTGTTTGCGATTGCATATAATTTTTGAATTCCGATCGTACTTACCTTCTGTCGTTTTATCCAATGGATTCGTGTTTAATCTCTCTCCTCATCGACGACCTTTTAGCACGAGTTCTTGATTGTCTCTTCGATGATTCCGACCGCAAATCCTTACGGGTTGTGGTTCGATTTCAGGCGACAAAAACCGAAGAAACAGCCACAACGCCGCTGCCGGCGGCGGCGATTGCTGACGGAGGGGTAGTTGATCAATTGTATCGACTGTAATCGGAGAAGATGGAATCAGAGGTTCGATTTGGGATGAATTCTACGGTTTGGGTAATGGCTGATCTAGGGTTACAGTAATTCCTTAATTATAGGCATAATATCAATTTGTTTACGAATTCCCAAATTGCCCCCATCAAATGATTGGTCCAGAATTAGTCCTACAATCACACAATATTTAGAAAATGTATTTGCACATATATATATATATATATATATATATATATATATATATATATATATATATATATATATATATATATATATATATATATATATATATATATATATATATATCAGTGTTGTAAAAGTCGGCCTAGGCGGCCGCCTAGGCGCTAGGCGGACCAAAACTGCACACGTTTAGTGCTAGGCGGACTAATTAGTCGGGCGTGGTCAACATCGGTCAAACCCGGGCTAGGCGGTCAAAGGCGGTCAAATACGGTCAAAATCGGTCAACTACGCTTGTGAAATTTTTCAAAATTGCCCCTAATTTTTCGAGTTTACCCCTCAAATTTTCGACCTAATCGACCTAATCCCGCCTCCAGTTTCCAATATTCCTCAAATCAAAACTCAAATTCGTTTTTGAGGTTGCAGGTCATCGCGATTCCGCCTCCGCCTGGTTCGAGTTCCTCGAGTTTACCCCTAATTTTTCGAGTTTTGATTATGATTTCGAGTTCTTATTTGCTTTTGATTTCGAGTTCTGATTTCGAGTTCGAGTTGCAGGTTTGATTTTGATTTTGATTTCGTTTTTTGCAGGTTTAATGTATCGATTTGCAGGTTCGAGTTCGAGTTGCAGGTTTGAGTTGCAGGTTCGAGTTGCAGGTTCGAGTTCGAGTTGCATGTTTGATTTTGATTTCGTTTTTTGCAGGTTTAATGTATCGATTTCGTTTTTTGCAGGTTTGATTTTGATTTCGAGTTGCAGTTTAACATCGAGAGCATCTGTCGGAGTTTTGATACAAGTCAGGTGATTGAAAATTCTGTGGATATATCAGAAAAATCCAAGATCAACAAAGACGTATTTCCAAGAATCTTGCAAGATGGTTCGAAGGTTTCTCTTACAAAAGCAAAATTGACAAAATCAGGTTCTTTTCCCTTCGTATTAGGTAGTAGAAATTTGAGGCCTACTAAGCTTAAGCACAAGTTGAATGAGTTGTACTCGGTATCCAAAACCGAAAAGGGGTTGGATAACTGGGAACGAAATTTGAATTTAGCAAAATTGGGATCATTAATGGTTGAATTGGATAAACAAGGTGGAAAGAATTTGGATTGTGATCTCGATAATGGGGATATTATGCCCATCAGAAGAATATGTTCCTTCAACGAACTCGCAAATGGACTTTGCAATGATTTTTATTCATTACCGATTGAAGAAGAAGGTGATCATCAGAATTTATGAAAATACTAAAACCGACTAATAAAATCAAAATTTATGAATTTTTTTTATTAACCATTAATGTGGATTCTAAGATAGAATTAGATATTCATTAGAGAAGAAGATAAAGATATGCATCAAGGCTTGGCAATTCTTGCCTCTCAAAGTTTTTCTTTTTTTTTGGTAAAATAACAAAGGTTGGGCTTTTAACTAACAAACTGAGGTAACGTTTGTTATAAGTTAATTGAAGAGGGAATGTAATGCAGTATTATGGTGGAGTAAAAATAACATGTTTGGTTGCACGAATGAATACAATAGAGCATTCCTTATGGAGCACGATTCATTTTTTGGGCTGATTTTTATTCTATGGGGAGTACTTTTTTTCATTCCTTCACGGAATGGAATGACAGATAATATAATTAAAATACTTTTATTCGTATAATATTCAATAAATATTAATATTTTAAAACGTTGTTTACATAAACCTTCTCTGCAAGGGAAGAAGGCTGTAACGGTGCACAAGAATAATGCTACTCTTTCGTTTGGAAGGTTTGAACCTTTGTCATATATGGCTGTGATTGGGAGTGGAGGCTCATATGCTGTTGTGGTGAGTGGAGGTAAGGTGAATAATATGGTTGTGGGTAAAGGTACAGGTTATGATGAACCTGCTTTAATTCTTGATGAGTCATGTTTGAATGATAAATATGTCTTACTTACATTGGTGGGAAAAGTTAAGGAGTTTGGTGCGCTTTTAAACTTAAAAGATGTAATTGTTAAGGAGGGATTTAAAGATGTTTTGCTAAGGTATCTTGGTGGTTTTTGGGTTACTATGGAATTCGTATCCACAAAAGCTAAAGAAAATTTCCAAAGACACAAAGGTGTAGGATCATGGTTTGCGGCTATCTTGCCATGGACAAAGACTTTCCAAGTAGAAGACCGTGTGGTGTGGATTGATATAGAGGGGGTACCTTCGCTGGCCTATTCTCCAAAATCTTTTGAGTTGATTGCTAAACGATGGGGAGAACTTTTATATGCGAAAGATTCCAATGACAACAATTTATAATGCAAGAGGCTTTGTATAAAAACCTTGAATCACGGAATAATTATGGAGAATTTCAAAATGGTTGTGCAAGGTAAGATGACTGTGGTTCGTGCAAGGGAGGTGATTGGGTGGAATCCAGTCTATATAGATGACGATGAAGAAAGTGATGAGGAGGAGTCCAAACATTCATTTGATGATAATTCCATATCAGCAGATGAATTAGAAAGAGAGGAGGATATATTGGAGAGCATGGAAAAGGATTTTGGTGGAAGGAAAAATGTAACAAGTGAAAGGTTGGAGAATAAAGTCGAAGAAGTTAAAAAGGGTAATAATTTGGAAGAGGGGGAGGTGGATCCCGATGACATAGCACAACAACGTTCTTTGGATCCTTTTCAATTTTATGAGTTATTGAAGCGAAAGGATGTAGATGTGCCGGATACGGTGGAGCCGGAATGTAATTCCAGTGTCACACCTATGTGTCCTCCGGGTTATACACCTCCAGCGAACGAGGGAGATAAAAGTGAAGGGGAGAAGTCGGTTCACATGGAGAAAAGTCCAAGGTCCAATAGTGTAAAAAATTTAGATGCTATTAGTCATGTGGATGGTGGAAACGATGATAGCTCTCAAACAATAACCAAATCATTCATTAGAGGTGGTGAAAATATGGAGCCTCATGCATTGGGCCCGGGTGGTAGTTGTGGTCAGAATATGGATGATATTAATATTATTGGTCATATAATGGGATTCAAGATTAACAAAGATACTAATGAGGTGTTCGATCACCATGGCAGTAAGGAATATTTTCAATGAATTTTATGTCCCTAAATATTCAAGGATTGGGGGATAGTCGGGCTAAAAAGAGATGGGTGTTTGATTTATGTTCTAAGTTCAAGATTAATTTCTTGACACTTCAGGAGACTAAGTTAGAAACTGTTGATGATTTTTTAGTTCGGCAAGTGTGGGGTGATTCTCGATACCAGTTTTCCTGTAGCGGTTCTGTGGGTGCCTCAGGTGGAATTCTTTGTGTTTGGAACACAAATATATTTTTGAAAAAGCAAGTGGCGTCCTCAGATTATTTTGTTATTGTTGAGGGTCTTTGGAAGCCTACTAACACTAATCTTTTGGTCATTTCGGTTTATGCACCACAAGAGTTAGGTGAGAAAAAAATGCTTTGGGATTATCTTTCTCAAGTTATTCCTAAATGGAGAGGTGAGGTGATTGTTATGGGTGATTTTAATGAAGTGCGGGTTGAGGCAGAAAGATTTGGTTCTATATTCCATGTTACTGGGGCGCGTTTTTTCAATGAATTTATAGCAATGGGTGGTCTCGTTGATATTCCTTTAGGTGGGTACTCGTTTACTTGGACTCACTCTTCGTCCGGTAAAATGAGTAAGTTGGATAGGTTTCTTGTCTCAGAAGGCTTGTTGGATTTATGTCCGTATATTTCGGGGTTGATTTTAGAGAAACATCTTTCTGATCATCGTCCGATTTTGTTACGTGAATCGGTGTTGGATTATAGGTCTATCCCTTTTCGGTTTTATAATTGTTGGTTACAAAATGGGGATTTTGAGAAGATTGTGAATGATTCGTGGGCCAATGATGGGGTTACAGATGACAGTGCTATGGTTCGCCTTAAAAATAAATTAAAAGCCCTTAAAATTCGTTTGAAAGGTTGGTCTAAAGAGATGCGACGTCAGAAAATTGGTGATAATATGTTGCTTAAAGAAAAACTGTGTGAATTAGATAAGCGGGTTGATAATGGGGAGGTGGATGTTTTAAAGGAAAGGGGGGAAATTCTTAGTAAAATTCTTGACCATGACTAGCAGGAAGCCGCAGACTTAGCTCAAAAAGCTAAAGTGAAATGGGCTATTGAAGGAGACGAGAACTCGAAGTATTTTCATGGTATTGTTAATAAATCGCGTCATCAACTTGCTATTAGAGGGGTTTTTTCTAATGGGGATTGGTTGGATCGGCATAAACAAGTAAAGAAAGAGTTTCTTACACATTTTGCTGATAGATTTTCTAGTCCAGATGTATGTAGGCTACCGTGTGATATGGAATTTCCTAGATGTTTGTCAGCAGATCAATTGGAGTTAATGGAAGGGGAGGTGACGAGTGAAGAAGTGAAGCAGGCTGTGTGGGATTGTGGGGCAGAAAAATCTCCGGGCCCAGATGGCTTTACTTTTGAATTTATTAGAAAGTTTTGGGAGTTATTGAAGGATTTGGTGGTTGAGGCGGTTGAGGCGGTTCAGGAGTTCTTTAGGACTGGAATCTTTCCAGATGGTTGTAATTCTTCTTTTATTGCTTTGATTCCCAAGGTGGCGGATGCTAAGTTTGTGAAGGATTTTAGGCCGATTAGTCTCATTGGTGGACAATATAAGATTATTACTAAAATTTTGGCTAATCGGTTAAAAATGGTATTTGGTGACTTGATTAGTGAAGAGCAGTCTGCGTTTGTGTCTAGCCGTCAGATTCTAGATGGTCCGTTAATTTTAAATGAAGTTCTTGCTTGGTGTAAAAGTAAAAAGAAGAAGGTTATGTTGTTTAAGGTTGATTTCGAGAAGGCTTATGACTCAGTTAGATGGGATTTCTTGGATGAGATCTTGGGTGGCTTCGGTTTTGGAAGGAAGTGGCGTAGATGGATTCGTGGTTGTCTAGAGATGGCTAGAGGTTCTGTGTTGGTGAATGGTAGTCCTACAGATGAGTTTCAGTTTTATAAAGGTTTGCGCCAAGGAGATCTGCTTTCGCCTTTATTGTTCATTCTGGTTATGGAGACACTTCATTTGTCGTTTTTGAGGACTATTGATCGGGGAGTTTTCACGCCTTTGACGGTTGGCAGTGGTTTTAGTCTCTCACACTTGTTCTATGCGGATGATGCGGTGTTTATTGGAGATTGGAAAGAGGAAAATTTTGCTAATATTGTTTCTATTTTGCAGTGTTTTCATTTGGCTTCCGGGCTTAAAATTAACATCCAAAAATCTAAAATGTTGGGTGTTAGTGTTCCTTACACAGAAGTTGAGAGAGTGGCGACATTGGTGGGATGTGCTGCAATTAAAACTCCGTTTAAGTACCTGGGGGTTTTGGTTGGAGGTTCTATGTCTAGAGCGAGTGCGTGGGAAGAGGTTGAGGAGAAAGTTAATGATAGAATTTCTAAATGGAAACTTAAAACGCTCTTAGTTGGTGGAAGGTTGACTCTTTTGAAGGCGGTGCTTGGGTCCATACCTAATTATTATTTGTCAATTTTTAAAGCTCCGGTTGGGGTGATTAAAAGATTGGAAGATATGAGGAGTCGGTTTTTTCGTGGTGTGGATTGGGTGGGACAAGGTGTGTGCGGATAGGGATAAGGGTGGTCTTGGAGTTGGAAGTTATTTTGCTTTGAATAGGGCATTACTTTTTAAATGGATTTGGAGATTTAGGAATAATCCTAGGGTGATGTGGGTGAAGGTTGTTAAAGCGATTTATGGAGAAGATGGTCTTTTAGGATATAGCAATGTTCCTAAAAGAACTTCAGTGTGGCGTGATGTCGTTACCTTGACTAGAGATTTGATAAAGAAGGGAATTGATCTGATGGGCTTCTGTAAAAGGCGGATTGGGGATGGTATGGATACTCTATTTTGGAAAGATGTTTGGTTAGGAGATACTTGCTTCATGCGTAGGTTTCACAGATTATATAATTTTGAGGAGGTCAAAAATGCTACTGTGGCTTCTAAATGCACGGGTTGGTGGGGTGATTCTCTTAGACGAGTGCCGATGGGGGGTGTGGAGGAAGTGCAGAAGGGGGAGTTGGAGAGAATTATGCGAGGCATATATATGTCTAATAATCGAGACACTTGGGTTTGGGATTTGGTGTCGGATGGTTCTTTTTCGGTTAGTTCCACTAGGCGGTGTATTGATGACGTGGTCAATGGCAGTACGGGAGTGCCTACAAGGTGGGTCAAGATGATTCCTATAAAAATCAATGTTTTTGCTTGGAAGATGATGTTGAATGGTTTACCTACGAGATGGAATATGTCAAAAAGAGGCATACAATTGGAATCTATCTTATGTCCGGTTTGTGGTGTTAAAGCTGAAGAGATGGCCCATCTATTTTTCGAGTGTAGCCTTGCTCAAGAGGTGTTTACTCTAATTGGGAAATGGTGGGATGTGGATTTACCAACCGTTTGGTCTTTAGCGAATTGGAGGTCTTGGCTGCAAGATTTGAGATTACAAAAGTTGGTTAAATAAATTCTGGAAGGAGTCTTTTTTGTGGCGTGGTGGTAAATCTGGAGATTTCGGAACGATATTATATTTGGAGAAACACCTCCTAAAAAAAGTGTTATCTTTGATGATATTGTTGCTCAATCGTACCTTTGGTGTGATAGTCGTGTTGGATTAGGTGTCTAAGCCATGACTTATAATTTGTATTTACCTAATTAATAGAAGCAAAGTCCATTTGGGTTGCCCTCATAGCTGGAGGTTTGGTAGAAAGTTCGGTAGAGAGAAAGGTTGGTTTATTATGGGATTAATAAATCAATAGAAATAAAAGATATGGTTTGTTAATATATTAAAGTGATAATATATTAATTAGAAACTATATTGATTGATTAATAATTAATCAGGAATTAATTGGATTAATTTCTATGGCATTAATTAGATTAATCAGGAAGTCAAGGATTAAAGTCGTACAAATTCAATAGTTGAATTGCGGCGCGCGGCGCGCCAATGTAAAGGCCGCGACGCGCGTACATATTCGTACGAATTCAATAGTTGAATTGCGGCGCGCGGCGCGCCAATGTAAAGGCCGCGACGCGCGTACGTATAATCCGGAAAATGGCTGACGGCTAGGGTTTCTTGTTTCCCTATAAATAGGGAACCCTAAGCCTCATTATTAGTGCTCATTCTATTATTCTCTCTGGAATTTTCGTCCACCCTCTGGCTCCCTGGGTGTGATCTTATTTGAGGCAGGACACTTGTGCTGCTTAGCTTCAAGATTAAAACTAAAGGTTAGTTTTTTTGATTTATTCTTTTAGTTAATTTTTGTTTGGCTTTTAGGAATTAGTTACATGTTCAAAGTAACAAAACATAGATATTTTCTAGGTTGCATGTGAACTTAGGTTTTTAGTTCATGGTTGCGGAAAACCTTTCAGTGGTATCAGAGCGTTTGGTTGTTTTCTTATTGAATTGCTGTAATAGTTTTCCTAAAATTTAGGGTTTATAGTTTATAAATCCTTTGGGCCTGTTTCGATTTTGGGGTTTAGGGTTTTTGAAACCCTAGCCCTCCCTCCTTCTTTTTCGATTTTTCTGCTTAGGGTTTTAGGAGGTTTTCTATTTTTGGTAACTTTAATCGGTTAATTAAATGGATAACCTTAAACCCAGTTTGTTTGAATTCCATAATTAGGGGTTTAAGATAGGTTTAAATTGATTTGATTAATTTGGAAAAACCTATCTACATTTGAATTAATTTAATTAATTGTTTAATTAAAAGATAATTCAAGGGATTTAATTTAATTTTAATTTAATGGATAAATTTCGAAAATTAAAGGATAAATCCTAAATATTTTAAAAGGTTTAAAATATCTAGATTTAATTAATTTAATTAATAGTTTAATTAAAAGATGAATTAAATCGAATTTAAAGGTTTAATTTAATTTGAAATTTAATAGTTAAATTTCAGGAAATTAAAAGATAAACCAGGAATATTTTAAAAGGTTTAAAATACATCTTATATATATTATTAAAAGTTAGTACTATATGTATAAGATAAATTGGTTAGTCAAATCATTAGTAGGCCTCATTCACGAAGCTGATCTATAAAGTGGGTATAAGGAGACTGCCTATAAAATGGCGGTCTAATGGGTGTTCACTCTCACCCACCGCTCGCCTGATCAGTGGAGGGTCGTTAGCCGAACAGTTTTGATAGGACCGCTTAATCATTAAAAGTATAATGATCAAAGTACTAGAACCCTTACAACAATTCCCAATCTAGTTACTTTAGAAAAAATGTGAATTTGATGCTAACCCATGAAATTGCACATTGCACTTTATGAAACGTTGGTGGAGCGTGTGTGGGTTACCGGCACACCAATGGGGGTTCATAAAGAGTGGCAATGGGTTTCTCGGGTGTTATCATTGTTGATGGAGCATGTGTGGTTAACCGGCACATCAATTTGAGATGATAATGGACCCCGATAGTACCAAGCTAATTTGCATGGTTATTCACACCCGGTTTGTGATCCTCGGCATCCCAGTCACAAACGGTGGGGCATATCCGAGATTAAACATGCCATTGAACAGTTCAATGAATCTCACAGATCTAGGAATTTCATAAGACTGAAATTGATAAAAGTTATCTACCTTAATGACCACTGTGTTGTGACTACGACATCCCTCTTCACAGCATAGTTGGGGTATTTTGGATCCTAGCCTTATTAAATAATATATATTGGGTAATTATTTAAAAGGATTAATTAAACGAATAAATTCAAATTTTATATATGTCTAAAGAAAATGGTCATTCTCCTCCTTCTCCTCCTTCACCCATTTCTGAGAGCTTCAGAAAGTACCTGTTAAAATATGGTAAGGCTGACTGGCCTTGACTGTATGATATGGTTTTGCAATTAGAGAATAGTTCTTAGTTTTGCTGGCGAACCATATCCGACTGAGTGTCCGCTCCCAAACATGGCATCACACAGAAGCTTGTGATGAGCATGACTCCTTGAGTCCAAGGAAGTTCGTTGCCTTATGCTATTGATCATTGACCCTGAGTTCCGCAGGGATTTAGAATTCCTAGGGTCTGATAAGTTAGCACAGCTAGTTCAGGAAAGGTTCCGTGAACTGGTTGAATAAAGGGAACGAACTAGGATCCTCAAAGAGCTTGAAGTTGCAAGCTAGAAGGAAGTAGCACCAGTTTGCATGTTCCCGAGATTGAGGGATACATAGGCGAACAATATAAAACTGGTTTCCCTTTGTGATCGGGAGTTAAGCGTTAGCTCAACTCGCTGATCTGTTCATCCAGATGAACAGAAAGGGTAACCGGATAAGACAATCGTGGAAGTGCATTCAATATCGACTCTGTATGAGTTGTTCATGGAGAAGCATAGTTCCATTAATTCAGCTGCTTCAGGATTGAGTCCAGTATTAAGGTGCATCAAGAAATGATCTAGATCGTCTGGACCGATTGTTCGATGTTTCAAACTAGGAATCCATAAGGTGGGACACAGTCACGGAAAGATTGGAAAAATGCTCCAAAGCCAAACCGTTTGGCAAACTCATAAATATCTTAGAATTCAGAACACCTGATCCTCATTTCCTTGATACAGGATGTGTTTCACACATTTGCTCTGTATGCACGAACTCTGGAGGATGCGGGATGGTGTCGCACAGGAGCATATTCGGATTGGATCTGGAGCTCGTGCGGTTTGAGTTAAGCTAGATATTTGTTCTTGTTATTAGTTTATAGATACATACGACATTGTTTTCATATAGTACATTGTTCGAGGATTTTTGTGTTTTAATAAAATGTTGATTTTCTTTTGATTATTTTAATTATCCTCGAAATGTTGTGTGAATGTGTTGATGACGTAAATGGTAATAACTTGAATGTTGATACATCCAATGGGATTGGATTTGTAAATTGTGTTCTTTATGATTGTTAAAGTGTATTTTATGAGAATCACTTCAACCAAAGGTCCAGTTGGACAGGACTTTGGAATCATTTGACTTAGAGTCACATGATGAATTGAATGCTTAATAAAATTAATTGTGGCAAGAAAGGAATCGCCCAAAGATCCAATGGATAGGATTTTGGAATCAGTTGACTTGGAGTCAGGTGATGATTGCATGTCTTGAACAATATTAACAAAGTCATAAATTTACATGGAACTGTAAAGGTATTAAGATTTTGAGCAACAGACACATAAGTTACTGTGTATTGCTCGAATCTTCGAACAGAACACGACTAGTTATGCTTCATGATATTTGCCAAATGGTTTGACAAATATGGCTTCGTTTATCAGAATAAGCGATTGATTGGAACCTTGAAGTGTTCAAGGATTTCAAAGGAAGTATAAGATCAACAGAACCTGAGTAACAACATAGACTGAGAAAATGTTTCACAGTTTATCCTCTTCCAAGAACATTAATGGTATTAATGTGTCTTAAGGAAGACGATGGAGCATTAATCGAAATAGTTTTGATCCTCGGTGTATAAGATACACTGGATACATTTCCAACTAATATTTCAATGAATTGAATTTTCAACCAGTCAGACCGCAGAAGCCATATTCCGACCACATCTTAGACTAAGTAGGTTATGTTGACACTGTCTGAAATGTAAAGTTGGGATCGTCCCACTAGTACATAGAAAGTCCAGGGTCATGTAGCATTCGTCTGAATCTCATGACAAGCCTGAAACTGATCAGCAATGTCATTTCATTGGCCACTCCGGTTATCCTTTGAAAGAAGAGTCCTTTTCGAAAGAGCTCAAGTTCTAAGGAAACAGTGGGAGTAAGAATAATACTGAATGAGTTCAGGGATTAGCCAAGTGAAAGAACCTTTAGTCATCACTGGGTCTTGACCAGGAATTAGATTCCTATTAAACCTGACATACCCTCTCTTCGCTTGACCAGTAGTTATTGTCACCGTCATAAGGAGTAATGATCTAGGTGATATACCGAGTAGTGGTAAAACACTAAAGATGGTACGGATAAGTAATCCGACTACTGGAAGCATTGGTGAGCCCGGTTGCTGCCAAATAAGAGAACCTTAGTGCGAGATACAGTCAATGTGACAGTTTGATTGATCTTTTCAACTGGTCTAGGAACCAGTGGGAGTAATTGAATCATCAAAAGAAAGGAACATAGAAATGTACTTACAGAACATCTGGTTGAATGAGTCATCACTTGGGGTCAAGCAATTGATTCCGAAAGAGGCACTCACAATAGAAGATGCAATCCAAGAGGATTCTGTGTGGCATAGTGTGAGTCGTTAGTGGAGCGTGTGTGGTTTACCAGCACACTAATAGGGACTCACATAGAGCATGCCATTACAAAAGGTACATGGCCTTGGGATTCGTCCCATGGGCATCTCGCAAGAAAGGATATTCGGATTCTCAAAATAGGCCAAAAGGTTTGGATTTTGTGAATAGCCTGAAAGATTTCCTTTAGTATGTCGGAAAGGTTTGGATTTCGGTTTTGCAAAATGTGCCATAAGTTCTGGATTTTGTGAATAGTCCAAAAGAGTCATATAACGGTGTCAAAGCCAGTGGGAGTATCGTTGTTATCTGCTATCGTTGTATGTGAGTTACATACTGGTTCTAGGAAACGTCTCTTATCATTACAAAGTGTAATGACTTGGTGTTAAGAAACGGTTCGCTATGAAAGACTTTAAGAGATACAACATACTCAGGTGGATATCTATTAGATATATCAGAATTCTGCCAATATGATCAAGATGCATAACCCCAGGAATGGAGTTTCCTGTCATTGCAAAGTGTAATGAATTGGCATGAAAGAAACAAAGAAGGTGCAGCATGCTCACGTAGTTCATAGACATCTATCAGATAGATGAGACTGACAGTATTGATTTAGCCATTGAGAATATGATCTTGATGGTATTCAAGATGCATAAGAAAGAGTCCTTGAAAGGAAATGGTTTCCGGAAATCATGACACAAGGATTATTGGTAATCTTAGGATTCCGAAAGGGCTTGGAATGAGATTACATCAGGTTCCTCAAGCCCCTTGGACAAATCAGAAGTGTTATGAACATATCCTGATGACTTAATGCTTAGAGCATTGTAAGTTGGATTCAGGATATTGCCTGGCTGAGAATACTGAATAGATTATTTGAACAGACGTGAGAAATCATTGGAAAATGATTAGGGTGATTGATTTGAAAGGGTTTTCAAATCGGTAATTGTTTACACCAGAACGTGGTGCTGTAGGACTTCATGGTTAAAGAATTTCGTTGGTTTCTGATGGAGCGCGTGTGGTTCACCGGCACATCATGACACCTCGAAATTGTCTTAGGGTGTAGTCATGTAGACTAAAGACCCGAGAACCATGGGCAGTCACGATACACGTCACCGGAATGGAGTTGTGAGAGAGAATGACAAAAAGACAAATTGAGATATCATCGGAAGAGTATCCGATAAGATCATCTGCAATAAAGTGTATAAGTGTTAGACACTTGGATACATAGAAAGAGTGAAAAGGTCATAGACATAGATATAAAAGGCTTGAATTGCAAGTTTAAAAGAGAATAAGAAACCGATAATAGTTATAAATCCGACTTGGTGATTACCTCGTGGAGACTTGGTAATAAGCAGGAGTAGCTGCCAGTCAGATTTTATGTTTCGCTTTTGCATGTTTTACTTCCTGAATAATTGGATTATTCAAATATCCACAGTCGTTCATACTCTTAGGGAGTAAGTATGAAGGAAGACTGTCATGAATTGGTTTGTAGACTGTCTAAGGAGTTAGACATGGCAATAAGATTGCTGCAACGTTCATGAGTACTTAGAAATGGAGATTTGAGTATTGGATAAACCCGCGCTCAATGGATTGCTTCATGGATTATATCACAAGCAATGTTGAGACGATAATATCTTATGGTCTTAAAGTGGAGAGATATGAGTTATAATTTGCAAGGCGGTTGTTCATTGATAGTACGAAAACGCATCGGTAACTCGGTGTTATAAAACGTGCTGTTGTGAGTGATTTGTCGGGTAAAAGATATAACATATTAGTCGAAGCTTATTCGTCCCTTGACCCAGACGGGAAACAGATATCTGTTGGCCACTCGATGATTTTGAAGTTGACTGAAGTGCTGGCCGGCCAGGACTGAATTGATTCGTTCAATTTGAAGTCTGAGAGTCATAAGCAAAATCGGAAATCGGGAAACAGTGTGAGACAGAGATTGATCTCAATCCATGTCTCATGTCTGAAAAATATCTTGTTGGACGGAGGATCATCTGATCACTTATCTATGGACAGAACTGACTTGGTCAGAGTTCGGCAGCAGTTTCTAGGAAGCTACAGTTTGCTGATTAATTAGAGGTTAAATTGGTAATTATAGTCATAGACTTATCCAAGTGGGAGACTGTTGGATTAGGTGTCTAAGTCATGACTTATAATTTGTATTTACCTAATTAATAGAAGCAAAGTCCATTTGGGTTGCCCTCATAGCTGGAGGTTTGGTAGAAAGTTCGGTAGAGAGAAAGGTTGGTTTATTATAGGATTAATAAATCAATAGAAATAAAAGATATGGTTTGTTAATATATTAAAGTGATAATATATTAATTAGAAACTATATTGATTGATTAATAATTAATCAGGAATTAATTGGATTAATTTCTGTGGCATTAATTAGATTAATCAGGAAGTCAAGGATTAAAGTCGTACAAATTCAATAGTTGAATTGCGGCGCGCGGCGCGCCAATGTAAAGGCCGCGACGCGCGTACATATTCGTACGAATTCAATAGTTGAATTGCGGCGCGCGGCGCGCCAATGTAAAGGCCGCGACGCGCGTACGTATAATCTGGAAAATGGCTGACGGCTAGGGTTTCTTGTTTCCCTATAAATAGGGAACCCTAGGCCTCATTATTAGTGCTCATTCTATTATTCTCTCTGGAATTTTCGTCCACCCTCTGGCTCCCTGGGTGTGATCTCATTTGAGGCAGGACACTTGTGCTGCTTAGCTTCAAGATTAAAACTAAATGTTAGTTTTTCTGATTTATTCTTTTAGTTAATTTTTGTTTGGCTTTTAGGAATTAGTTACATGTTCAAAGTAAGAAAACATAGATATTTTCGTAGGTGCATGTGAACTTAGGTTTTTAGTTCATGGTTGCGGAAAACCTTTCAAGTCGGTCTAAGAAGAAGATAGATTGAAATTTGTGGCATTTAAACCCTTCTTTAATTGTGATGTAATAGTTTTTTTTTTTTACTATGCTAGTTGCTTTTAATAAAATTTTGCCGTTCAAAAAAAAATAATCACATGATTTTCTGGAAATTAAGGAAATAATGTTATTTTACAATCAAAAAAGAATATTAAAAAAACAGAAAAGGAAACAAATTAGGGGAAACTGAAACTATGCATGTCAAAAACAACAAAATTCAGGGACGAGTGATGGGCAAACTGCCTTCGGCTATTTGCCACGAGCTACGGCTCGTTGAGGGCTTTTCATCCACATATGAGTGTCAAAAACAACAATCTTTCACGTATGATTTAATCGGGTCCTTTTTAACTTTAAAATCATGGAACCATGAGATTTGTATTTTAATGAAAACATGTAACAAACCAATTTCAAAAAAGAAACCAACACTATATATATTTGATACAGATTTTGATGTATAAACGATGTTAAGTACAATAATTCCTATATAGCTCTACAAAAAAATAAAGTCAAACCGATGATTCCGCATCACTATCATGTACATGTATTTCCGCAGATCTCCGTAAGATAAACCTCCATATCTGCCTCTTAATTTTGCCATGTAATTTCTCACGAACAACACGAAACAGGGACACCAAAAGAGCAAATGTCATCGTCACCCCACTAATAAAAAACAGACCCCGAAACCCATAAAGATTCAATATTTTTGGTGACGGTGAAGAAAAATCCTTTGACGTCACTAAAGATTGACGTTTCAACCATTTATCCTCCAACGCTTTCAATGTCCCGTCTTGACGCATCTTTGCTATCTCAGTCGACATCTCTCCTGCCAATTCTGAACCTTTCTGGAACGCCTGCAAGCAAACGCATATCAGACATACAAACAATTGAATAAAATAATAATAATTATAATAATATTAATAATAATAAAACTTACAAAGCCAAAACCGTTAGTGGTTGATGCTGTTGCGATTAAGGAGAAGTCAGAATTCGGATACATCGCAAGGACTGTTTTGACGTAAAGAATCTCATCTATGATTGCATCAACACTTCCACTTGTTAATGCTTTAAAATAGGCCTCAGTTGTATATAGTTGCTCAATTTTGGCCCCTGCAAAGTTCAAGTTGTTAAAAGCAGCCCCTCCTCCAATTGAAACACCAAGAAATCCTGTAGACATCCCCTTCATTCCAATCTGTTGTACGGTTAAAACTGAACTTAAAGTTGCAGTGTAACTTGATGTGAGAACAAGCACCACGAAAACCCAAACAGTCACCACGAATTTTGATAGATTACTTTGCAACTTCTCCCCTGAATCACAAACTTTGTTAGAAAGTTGAAGATCGATACTAATTTCTATTTAGGTAAAGAGTTTAGAGAACTTACTGTGAGCATAAACGAGAGTCGAAAACGCAAACCAGAGAGTTGTACCAATTTGCTGTCCGGTTGTACCTTGAAAATCTTCGTTTGTACGGCGTTCGATAAACCAAATCACAAACCCCAAAAACAGAAAGAAACAAAAACTCGTGATCCAAAGATCTGCACTAAGTGGATCTAGAAAGATCCACATGTTTTTCTTGGCGTTGAGTGCTATCGTCCCAACTCCAAGATCAGTAAACGGCAATGTGAAGTCGACATAGACGGATCTATTTGCTGTGATCGTTATATCCCCAATTGCACCATCGTATTCCTTAAGAGAGATTTTATCGATTACGTCGTTGTAAGTCATTCCATCTCTATAAGGAAATGGAATAATCTCAATGCCTGTTCCATAATCTAGGGCACTAAACGCAGCATTGAAAACATCCCCACAGAAGCCGCTCACACCCGATACATTTGTAACCGGATCGACAGTCAGTTGTAATAAATTCGGGAATGTACCGAAATCTGGAACGAGAATTCTCAGATTCTTTCCGTTTGTTTGTAGCACCCTACGCTTTGGAAATGTTGCAGTTGTAGTCCCTCCGGGAAAGATTATGGTTTCCAAGCCATGATTGGAAGAAGAATTTTCTTTTCCAATTTCTTTCATGAACTCGTCTGTAGTTGTCAAGAACCCGACTCTCCTACCACCCTTACCAATCACGTTTACAACTTCCATGGGTTTGGTGATGGTTCCACCATTCATGAGCTTGAATTCACCACCTAAACCATGGAAGTTGACTCTTGAGATGTGATTTAGAAGTGATGAATGGATTGAAGACAGGTGAATGGTTGATTGTACGCGCTCAACAGCCATGGCAAGCGCGTAAACTGTATCGTATGCCCATATGCCATTAGAATCCACCTCCTTAAACTCCATTAAAGGGTTCAAAGCATAATGTTCCTTTCTCCATTTCGAAACAAAGTTGTGAAGCTCTGTTGATGGTGGGAAATATGATCTGAAACCTACAGCCCCTTGCATTGATTCGATTGATTCAGCATCCATGGAATCTAAAAAATCCATGGTTTTACTTGTGACAATCCACATGTATCCTTCACCCATCATGCCCTGCTCTTTTGCCATGGAGAAAATATCGGTTGTTAGAGAAGGCGGTGTATGAATGACAAACACCATGGTTTGCATGGTTTGAAGCTTGTGAAGCTCTTTTCCAACTTGTTCATGGCTGGAAGAGGTTGAAATCAGGCTTGTATATGTAACATGTATGTTTTTCTCTTGAAACATACTAACCATATAAGAAGCCATTTCTCTCCCGTTTGCAGTGTCCTCACAGATAACAATAACATTTTTTGCTTTGTAAGATTCTACCATGGCAGCTATGCCTTTGAACTGAGTGGTTTCATCTTGTGCGATTCGAAGAAGATTAGGATTCGGATTTGAAAATGGAGTTGTTGAAAATGACAAAATCGGTTTGTTAGCTTTATCTCCCAAAATCTCCAAGAATCTTGCTTGGGCTGTTGATTCTGGACCTATTATTGCTTGCACTTCACTGTTCTTCAAAAGATCCAAAGCTGAATATTGTCCATGAAATCTATGTTAGTATTCAAAATTGATGTTTATGAAAAAAAAAAAAAGAAAGTGGACCGCACCGGTGGACAACACACGCGGTGGTTCTCCTTTGGTGTCCCTGGTGGCTAAAACTATCCTTGTTGTGTAGTGAGGATTGGCTGTGTAAAAGTCAGAAATAGCCATGGTAATGCATTGATAAATGACCTTCCCTACCCATGATTCCATGTCAAGAATCACTCCCACTTGTACTTCCTTGAAAGATGGGTGTTCATGTGCTGTTGAAAGGGTTTGATGGCTAAGAAAAATTAATATCAGAAATGGAAATAAAAACCTGCAATTCACCATTTGCAACAGAAAGTTTTAAGTTTCGTGAAGATCTTGGTTCATCAGGAAGACACTGTAACACTATTACAAGTGAATAAAGATAAATGAGTCCTGTCAAAACAACAACATAAACAAAAAAGAAATAGTATAAGATCTCATGACAGCTCATTAGTTGACATTTGATTTTGAGTAACGCAGCCATGGAAATTTTGACATTGACTATAGAAATAAATTCATGGTCAGAGTTCTTTATTCTAAACCTTTGACTGGTCAGAGCTGTTAGCATCAATGCAAACCAATACAGAAAGGATGGATCGGGTAGATTAGGTAACCAGTCAAATAGCTAATTCTAAGCATGGGCAAAAATGGATTAGAACTTTCTAACATTTTTTATTTTGATCTTACAAATAAGTTATTAAATGTAACTTTGCTATTCAAAATGACAATCAGTTTCATTTATAGAAATTTTCTTGAGACCTTTTTGGGAACATGATGTAAATCGTAACTGAGAAGAGAAGAGATATAATATCTTCAAGCATTTTGTCGAACACTTGCTGTGCATCTCTAAGCAGGTAAGAATTGAGGAACCAAGATAGGGTACAGAGTTGCCAAAAAAAAAAGATTTATTTATCTATCAGACAACCATGTAATTAACCATGACAGCACCCATCAGTTGGGCTGGCAACGATCCTCTACTGAGCCATGAACCAGACCATGAAGATCCGTTAATTACGCTTTGGTTACATGATCGTGATTCATCAACCAGACGGGTTTCTGTCTTCGAAATAAGTATACAGAGCACAGAGGTACAAACAGATCTTGCTCTTTTATGAATATTCAGTTGATACGCGAGCCAACGAGGGAAGAGACAATTTGGAGATTTTGTCAGGAACAAAGCAAAAAGCGCTGCTATATACATGGAAATTATTGAATGAAACAAGACAATAATCCATTTTATTGACATCTTATCTGCATCTTGCCTTGAATCCACAAATCCGTAGCTACAAAGAGAAGATTTTGCTCAAATTATAAGTAATGTACAGTACTTAATGC
This sequence comes from Cichorium intybus, assembly GCA_023525715.1. Taxonomy (NCBI): domain Eukaryota; kingdom Viridiplantae; phylum Streptophyta; class Magnoliopsida; order Asterales; family Asteraceae; genus Cichorium; species Cichorium intybus. Next base: position 9,235,406 of record CM042012.1, on the reverse strand, counting down.
ATCAGTACAAGTCATAGTAGCAATTAGAGGTGAACAAAAAAACTGGTTCGGGATCCAAAACTGGATTTCAAACCGATCCGATACGGTTTTGAAACCGGTTTCTCTCAAACCAATCCGGTTCCTAATCCGATCCGACGGTTCAAACCAGTTTGAGTATATTTCTTTTAGAACCGGTTTTGGCTGAATCGGTTTGTTAAACCAGCATGTAAAACCAGTTTTTACCATGTTGACCCAAACCGGTTTTGACTATATATTTTGGTAGAAACGTTTCAAAGCCAACCGGTTTTGACTATATTGAGCCAAACCGAACCGGTTGTGGATCCAAACTGGTTTCAAGAAATAATCCGATTTGTGCACCTTTAATAGCAATATTGTATTTGTGGGCTGGACCGGGCTATTTATGTTTTGCTCACAATTAAATAATTAGAAAACCAAAATAATATAGATTTGTGGTAGAGATGTACAACCCGTATTATTTCCCGAAACCGGTTCGGTTTGAGTCAATATAGTCAATATTGGTTTCTACCGAAAAATATAGTCAAAACCTATGGGTCAACATGGTCAAAACCGATTTAACTGGTTTCAAACCGATTTTACATACCGATTTAACAAATCGGTTTAAAACCGGATCTAAAGGAAATATACTCGAACCGTCATATTGGTTTGAGAGAAACCAGTTTCAAAACCAGATCAGATAAATTTGAAAACCAGTTTTGAATCCCAAACTGGTTTTTTTGTTCACCTCTAATTTGTGGAGATAATCAACTTTACTGATGAATCTTACCAGCAACACACAAATTATGCAACCGGTAACCCTACTATTTCTACCACAAACCATTATAAGTATATACTAATTTACCGGAAGATTTAGGAAAGTGTGTATTAAATATATAAAAATGGTCTCTAATAAATAGGAAGTTCTAGAAATGGTCCTTATATTTTTTAAAATTACGGTAATAGTCATTGCTTAGTTGTAACTTTATAAAAATGGTCTACATGCTTTATAAAATTATATAAATGATCCTTATCTAATAGCAAATTTACAACAACTGTCTTTCTATTTCAAAAACATTACCAAAATTATTCCTGTGTTTAAAAGAATTACAAAAAAGTCCCCTCCTAATTGAAAAATTCTAGAAATGGTCATTTTTTTACAAAATTGAAAACCCGTCGGTTATTGTTTCGGTTGCGGTTAATTGGTTTCGGTTTTTGCGGTTTTTTGCCATACGGTGCGGTTTTTGTTCATCCTTACTCACTGTGTTTTATAGAAATTACATAAATCAACATTATGCAAAAAGCTTTACAAAAACATGTCGAAAATATAGATGATAATAAACACACTGCAATGCACGTGCTATCCCACTAGTTTGCACCTAAAGAACGGGAAAAATATGACTAATAGAGTACCATCATGACTCTTTCAAATATATAATAAAAATAGGGTTAATGTTATTGAATGATAATTAAGTTTACGGTTTGTTCTTGGGATGAGCATGGGTCGGTTTGGGTCGGTTTTAACCCAAAAACCGAACCCAAAACCGACTTGTCGGTTTTTATAAATTTAAAACCGAACCCAACCCATAACCGATCGGTTTAGGGTCTCGGGTTTCGGTTATTTCCTGGTTCGGCTTCGGGTTCATGGGTTTTAATCCGAAATGCTTCAAACTTTGGCTTTTTGTCACCAATGGTTGGAGGGACTAAGCCAACTCTTGTGAAAGTTGAGGCTTCATTATATAGAAGGTGAGATACACGTAACTTTCATCCCACAGTCGATGTGGGACTCCTTATCCTAAGAATGAAAAGAATGTGAACAAGGATATAAGAGTAAGAGTAAAATAAAATACATGGTGCGTGGGATAGGAGTAGAACACGTGACCTCAAACAACAAAGAGTATGCGTACAACCGGTTGAACTACCCGATATTCATGTTTCAATTTCAGGGAATGCATTTACATCATTACGAAAACATATAACTGTCATGAATCGAACCTGGAAAAATAAAAACTTCCTAAGCATATAACAAGAATCGAACTTGCATCCCTAAGTTGCAAGTGCAAATCGCTAACCACTTGACTTACCTAATACTTGTGTATTGGTTACGAAAACATTATATATAATATATATACGTACAACATAAATTTTAAACCTTTTATACAAATCGGTTCGGTTCGGTTTTAGTGGGTCGGTTTTGGGGGTGAAACTGAACCCAAACCGAAAATTTTCGGTTTTGAAAATCTCAAACCCAAACCATCGGTTTCTGTTTCAGTTTTGTCGTATTTTGTCGGTTTCTCGGTTTCCGGGTTCGGTTTTGATCACCCCTAGTTTGTTCCATATATGTATCTTAAATATTTTTTTAAAGGTTTTAACACTAGAGTTTTATTTTTGTTCTATTTATATGTGCATAAAGATAAAATGTAATTTGTTTATTTGTTTGACCATTTTGATTATTGAATTTACAATAATATGACAATGGCATGGCAATGATGAGAAATAAAACATATAAATATTTGTTTTTCACATGCTAAACATGAACAAGTCAAAAGATAATTTAAATTATTAAAAAATAGAACAATATTTGAATGTGTAGTACCTAGGTGGAACAAACTTAAATCTTAAGTCATAAATTAATCTCTTTAAAAAAGTTTGACATGGTTTGTTTTGGGTTGCTACAGCTAAATAAGGATATAATATTATGAAAAATGAATCAACTTTAAATAGAGTCTGAAATCCCAAATGTTCTACTCCGAACTACTTCAGAATAACTTTATGTCTTGTTTCGCCTAGTTTACATGATGGAAAATTCTATTTATTCCTACTAAATCCTCATAATTTATCTTCCTATCTGCATCTTCATTTTGACATATAATTTTTCACGAACAAGACGAACCACGGACACCAAAAGGGCAAATAACATCGTCACACCACTGAGAAGAAAGAGACCCCGAGCCCCATAAAGGTTCAAGATTCTTGGTGAAGGGGAAGAAAAATCCTTTGATATCATCGCAGATTCACGTCTCAACCATTTATTCTCTAATGCTTTCAATGTCCCATCTTCCCGCATCTTCGCTATCTGAGTCGACATCTCTCCCGCCAATGGTGAACCTTTCTGAAACACCTGCAAACATAGCTACCTACATCAGAAATAGAACGTGATAGAGGTAGAGTTATTAAAGAAGCCAAAAGGATTAGAGAACACTCACAAAGGCGAAACTGTTAGTGGTGGATGCTGTTGCGATCAAGGAGAGATCAAAAGACGGAAACATTCCACGGACTGTTTCGAGGTAAGGGATCTCATTGATGATTGCATCAACACTTCCACTTGTTAATGCTTTATCATAGGCCTCAGGTGAATACAATTTCTCAACTCTTGGGCCGACAAAGTTCATGTTGTCAACGACAACTCCTCTTAAGGGCGAAACACCCAGGAATCCGATAGATATTTGATTCATTCCAATCTGTTGTACCGTTAAAAGTGTACTCAACGTTGCGGTGTAACTTGACGTGAGTACAAGCACCACGAAAACCCAAACCATGACCACGAATCTTGATAGATTACTTTGCAGCTTCTCCCCTGAAGTTTTAGATATTAATGCTCAAAAATATACATTCTTTAAGTAAATTGATATTACGCTGTGTTCCCGAGTCTCATTTAACGAGATAAAGGGAGAGAATTGGGTGGAACTGGAAGGAAAAAAAAATTATGTTCCCGAGTTTTTTTTACGGAAGGAAGTGGAAAGAAAAGAAAGGAATTTGAGGGTTAATATTCTCTCCTAACTTTCCTTCTGATTTGGAAGGATTTGAAAGTAAAGGAAATTACTGGTAAGAATAACACTTAATTATAACTTTCATTTCCCTTCCTTTCCACTCGGGAACACATAAAACGTTTCTTTCCTTTAATTTTCTTTCGACTCGGGAACACGAAAATATAACTTTCATTTCCTTTCCCTTCCCTTCTTTTCTCTCCTTATTTTCTTTTCTTTCCATGCTAAAACTCGGGAACACAGCGTTAGAGTAAAGAGTTAGAGAGGTTACTATGAGCATAAATGAGGGTCGAAAAGGCAAACCAGAGAGTTGTTCCGATTTGTCGCCATGCTGAACCTTGGAATTCTTCGTTTGCACGATGTTCGATAGACCAAACAACAAACCCTAAAAACAAAAAGAAACAAAAACTCGTGATCCAAAGATCTGCACTAAGTGGATTTAAGAATATCCACGTGCTTTTCTTGGAGTTGTGGACTAGTGTCGCAATTCCCAGATTAGTGAAGGGCAATGTGAAGTCGACATAGAGAGATCTGTTTGCTGTGATTGTTATATCCCCAACAGCAGCATCGTATTCCTTATGGTAGATTTTATCGATTAGATTGTCGTAAGTCATTCCGTCCTCATAAGGGTGAGTGAGTGGAATAATATCAACGCCTACCCCATAGTCTAAGGCATTAAACGCATCATTGAAAACATCCCCACAGAAGCCGCTCACACCTGATACATTTGTAATCGGATCGACAGTCATTTGTAACAAATTTCGGAATGTACCAAAATCTGGAACCAGAATTCTCAGATTCTTTCCATTTGTTTGTGGCATCCTATTTCTTTCATAAACACACCGGTATCCATCCAGAACCCAACCTTCCTACCATCCTTACCGATCACATTTATGACTTCCATGGCTTTGGAGACGATTCTCCCGTTCATAAGCTTGAATTCACCACCTAAACCATGGAAGTTGACTCTTAACATCTGATCTAAAAGTGATGTGCCAACGGTTTGTACCCTCTCAACAGCCATGGCTAGTGAGTAAACTGTATCATATGCCCATATAACATTAGGTTTCACCACCTTAAACTCCATAAAGTGGTTCAAAGCATAATTTTCCTTTCTCCATCTTGAAGCGAAGTTGTGAAGCTTCCTTGATGCTGGAAAATACGATCTGAAACCAACAGTCCCCTGCATCGATTCAATTGCTTTAGCATCCATGGAATCCAAAACGTTGGTAGTCTTACTTGTTATGATCCACATGTATCCTTCATCCATCATTCCCCGCTCTTTTGCCTTTGAAAGAAGATCAGAAGCTAGAGATTGCGAGGTATGAATGACAAAAACCACCGCTTGCATGGTTTGAAGCTTGTGAAACTCTTCCTCGACTAGTTCATGGCTGGCAGAGATCGAAATTAGGCTTGTATATGTAACTTGTATGCTTTTCTCTAGAAAGGCAATGACCATATAAGAAGCCATTTCTCTCCCGTTTGTAGTGTCCTCACAGATAACGATTACATGCTTGGCTTTAAACGATTCAACCATGGCAGCAATGCCTTTGAACTGAGTGGTTTCATCTTGTGCGATTTGAAGAAAATTAGGATTCTGATGCGAAAATGGAGCTGTTGAAAACGAAATAATCGGTACGTTAGCCCTGTCTCCCAAAACCTCCAGGAATCTTGCTTGGGCTGTTGATTCTGGACCTATTATATTGGGTAATTTTGAAAGATATGGAAATCTAGTTTAATTAATATTCTATGTTTTAATTAATTGTTTAGTAGTTTTCAATTGTGAGTTGGCTTTGAATAATATGTCAGTAGGTGAGAAAGAGAATTGGTATTTTTCTTTGACTAAAGGGTAGTATTTTGTGGCTAATTTTATAGTGCACGTTGGTTGTAAGGCAATATATAAGCCTGCTTTAGTATGAATAAATACGTGCCTTCTTTCTGTAACCTTTAGTATACCATTCTCACTTTAGAAAGTTATTTTTTCTGCAAGTTCAATTATATATATATATATATATATATATATATATATATATATATATATATATATATATATATATATATATATATATATATATATATATATATACATACACGTGAGTTTTGAGTGAGAGATTTCAAGCTCTATATCCAACATTTGGTATCAGAGCGTCTGGGTTCATACCTGGTACGTAGCAAGAAAGCAAGCAGCAAGGTTGTTCATGTGTTGATCAGAAGAAAGAAGAAGCAGAAAGCAAGAACGGCAAGACGCAAGTAGAAAGAACCATTAATCAAGAAAGCAAGTAGCAAGAGGCAAGGAGAAAAGAATACGATCGAGATCAAGACTGTCTTGAAATTCGAAAGTTTAGCAAAAGATGGCAGAAAACGCAGGAGTCATGACAATCCGCGAGCAAGGTAATGTACCACTTCAATGTCCTAGACTAACCGAAATGAACTACACATCATGGTCTATACTGGTTGAGACGGTGTTAAGGGCATACGGTTTATGGGAGTCGGTGGATCCCGTAACTGGAGGAACCGTGGAAGGAAGAAAAAACTACACCACGAAAGCCATCATCTTCCAAACTCTACCGAAAGATATTTTATTGCAGGTCTCGAAATATAAAGATGCAAAGGATATTTGGGAAGCGATTCGGGTTCGATACTTAGGAGCCGATCGAGTCCAAAAGGCACGTTTGCAAACTCTTCGAAGTGAGTTGGAGTTGTTAAAGATGAAGGAGAACGAGACTATTAATGATTTTTCCGGCAAGATAGGTGGCATTGTAGCAAAATTTAAAAGCCTCGGTTCAAGTATTGATGAAAAAATAATTGTGAGAAAGCTTCTCAATTCAGCCCCGAAGAAATATCTACCAATAATTGCCTCCATCGAGCAATACTCGGAGATTGAAACCATGTCTTTTGAAGAAGCGGTGGGAAGACTCAAAGCTTACGAAGAAAGACTCAAAAGTCATGATGAAAAGGATGAGGATCAAGGTCAACTTATGATGGCAAGTGAACAAAAGCATGGTGAAAGTAGTGGACGCGGAAGAGGACGTGGAAGTAACTCGGAGAAAGGTGGAAGAGTCCGAGGAAGAGAAACTGGTCGAGGCGACAAGAGTGGATTTCGTTGCTACAACTGTGGAGAATTTGGACACTTCGCGAGTGAGTGTACAAAATGGAAAGATAAGGATAATGAAGTCAATTTGATTGAAAAAGAAGAGCCGGCCTTACTGTGATGAACGAACAGGCAGATTTTTTCAAAATTACGGGGGTGAGTATCGGGTAATTTTGAAACATATGGAAATCTAGTTTAATTAATATTCTATGTTTTAATTAATTGTTTAGTAGTTTTCAATTGTGAGTTGGCTTTGAATAATATGGCAGTAGGTGAGAAAGAGAATTTGTATTTTTCTTTGACTAAAAGGGTAGTATTTTGTGGCTAGTTTATAGTGCACGTTGGTTGTAAGGCAATATATAAGCCTGCTTTAGTATGAATAAATATGTGCCTTCTTTCTGTAACCTTTAGTATACCATTCTCACTTCAGAAAGTTATTTTTTCTGCAAGTTCAATTTATATATATATATATATATATATATATATATATATATATATATATATATATATATATATGTATATATATATATATATATATATATATATATATATATATATATATATATACACACACACACACACGTGAGTTTTGAGTGAGAGATTTCAAGCTCTATATCCAACATATTATGGCTTGCACTTCAGAGTTCTCCAAAAGATCATGAGCTAAACATCCACGAACAACATATTAGTATTTAAAAACAAAGGTTATCAAAAATAGAGAATCAAAAATAAGAAAAAAGGATTGCACCAGTGGATAACGCATGCAGTGGCGCTCCTTTGGTATCCCTGGTGATAAAAACGATCCTTGTTTTGTAGTGACGATTGGCTGCGTAAAAGTCAGAGATGGCCATTGTAATGCAACGATAAATGGCCTTCCCTACCCATGATTCCATGTCAAGAATCACTCCCACTTGTACTTCCTTGAAAGATGGGTCTTCATGTGCTGTTAAAACTTAAAAGGGTTTGTAAGCTAAGAAACATTAGTATAAGAAACAGAAATAACCTGCAATTCGCCATTGGCAACATAAGGTTTATGTTTCCTGCAACTCCTGGTTCATTAGGATGACACAGTAACACCATTATATTACAAGTGAAGAAAGATGATGGATTCCTGTCATAACATTAGAGCATAAACAAATAGGAATAATATATGATCATGACAGCTCATTGCTTGACATTCGATTTAAGGTATGCAGCCTTGAAAACATTGACATTGACATTGACTATAGAAATAAATTTCTGGTCAGAGTTCTTTAGTCTAAAACAAAAGTATACTAATTTGGTCAGAGCTGTCAGCATCAATGCAACCCAATACAAAAAAGAAGGATCGGATAGAGTAGGGTATGGGTAATCGCTAATTCTAAGAATGGATAAAAATGGGTTAGGCTGGAGGCAGCAGCTCGCTGTCCCTCCTCGCCAACCCTCGCTGTCCCTCTCGCTGACCACTCCTCCGCTGCTCGCCTTCACCTTCGCCAAAGCCATATCGTCGAAATCCCAGCGAGCTCGTCTTCGCCAAAGGCAACGGTTCAGCATGTTCAAAGCTAACCACTCGCTAACCACTCCCACCAAATTTGGTCACAGAACATGCTGAAAGCTGACGTGACATAATTTAGCATGTTCAGCTCATGCTGACTGCTCCCCTAGCCTTAGATGTTTCCAACATTTTTCTTAATTTTACAAATATTTAACTAGTGATTTTTCCGGAAAATATTTAAAGAATAGTTAATTGCGTAATTACGTAGTTCTGCTTGTTTGCTTTAGGAAAAAGAATGGCTAATTACCTAAGTAATGGCATTCCTTCGAATATGTGACTTTTCGGGTCTGTATGATATTATGGAATTGAATCATTAAGAATCGAAATGTACAATGTAATAGAATAAACAATGTAACGGAATGAACTATTACTTTTGATTATCATGTTTGATTGACTCGAATAAATAAAATAAGTCATTCAAACATGTTTTTTTATCAATAAATAAAAACAGATAAATAAAGAAATATGTTACTTATAAAAGTAACTGTTTTAAGTATAGAAAATTCATTAAATAAATTGTAGATAATCATATATATGTTGTTTCGTTCAAAATACATATTATATGTTTTTAAAGTAGTTAAAAAAATTATAAAAAGTACAAAATAAAAATAACTTATAATACCATGAAATCTTAAAATATAATTATAAAAAATTATTTATTTTTTCTAAAGTAAAATAAATTATATAATTGAAGTTTTAAATTTTTAGCAAGATTAATATTTGTTATAGATTATAGGAATAAAACCAACTTATAATTATATTATAAATTATTCCATTTAATGAAGAATGAAAAAGCACTCATCCCTTATTAAATGAAAATTAGTCCAGGAAAAATAGTCATTGTTAAAGAACCACTGACGAATATTCGCTTTAGAAGACCTGTCGTTGGATGAGTGCGTCTAGCAGTACCAAGGGGTAGCATCTGAATGATTCATTTCTCAATTATTAAGAGGTTCTGAATGATTTAGAGGATGTAAATGAATATGCCTCCTAATGATTTTAAGAAAAGAAGAAGAAGATAAGAGTGTTTTTTTGTTTAGAGGTAAAAATAATATACTGTGACCTCTTAATGGTTCAGAGTCAATTTAATATCTTAACTATCCAGATGTCTCTTAATGATTAGAGGTTTGAACCTGACGAACCAAACGCTCTTAATGACTGAACCTTTCGGAGGTTGCCTTGAATGGAACCATTACCAAACAGCCCCTAAGTTACATGTATGTTTTGACTTGTTTTCTTCAGTTATACTTTTTAATCAAATTCCAATCCACTTTTCCACATGTTTGTAAATTTAAAAGCGCTAAAACTATTTTATGAAATGTTGGAAAGAAATGTTTTTTTCGCTTTCAATAAATAGTTATGGTTGATTATGTGGTTGTATTCCATGTTCAGATGTTCTTGTCTCCAAGGCATTATTTTCTTTATGTGTTTTGGTTGTCGTGGGGGCGTTACTTGGATTAATTGTCACACTTTGAAATTATGTTGTTGTCTTGTCGTCATTTTTTGAACTTTTGGTGTTGGGGTTGTATGTATAGAATTAGGGAAGGTTACCGGAATCATGGATTGGTTCAAGAATCATATAGACAGTGTCCGCATTTGATATTTCGATCCTATGCCTGGGTTGCACGAAATTCAAATTATGAGGATAATTCTTGAATAATCAAACTTGTAATTGGGACAATTGCAAGTTCACGATTTAGATAGTTAAAGAGAATTCGTATTCTTTTGTATATCAATATTAATGTTAAACTGATCTTTTTGAACTAGAAAACTGAATCCTAGAAAGTAGGATTGCAAGTTCACGATTTGGATAGTTAAAGAAAATTCGTATTCCTTCTATATATCAATCTTAATGTTAAACTGATCTTTTTGAACTAGAAAACTGAATCCTAGAAAGTAGGAGTAGTTAATTAAATGAGGGTGGTTAGAGGTTGATCATTAGTGTCAATGTCAGCCTGTCTATTAGCGTCAGCGCGTGCTGATGCTGATGCTAAAATTCTTTTTTGTTACGGGGCGCTGCCCCTTCGACCCCGTAACGGGCTGCCCCTTGACCCCCGCTATTTGGTCATACCGGTATCAACATAGTCTGATACAAGTGTGCACTCCCCACACCTTTTAACTTATATTTAGAACTAAAGTGTGAACCTATTGACATACTTATTGTTTCCATTATATTAAAATGTAAATGTGACTTAAATCACCAACAATCGACATTGCATTAAATCCTTTGTCTCGTGGATTTCATTGTTGCTACCACATTTTCAATGATCATGGTATGTCTAAAGCATACATTTTCTTCTGATTCTTTATAGTAACATCTAAAACAGATCAATACAACTGAAGTCAGAAAAATCCATTTTCATTCTGAAACTGTCTTTTCTTATGTGATAATTTTTTTGAAAGTGTTTGATTATAAATACATGATAATGTGGTAATTGTAGTTTTTAAGTTACTTAATATTTATAACATAAAATACAATTTGTAAGTAGATAATATTGTAAAAGATATGTATTTTTTGTTTGAGGGTATTTTGTCATTGTTACTTAATTTGTATTCCATTCATTCGTTTTTTCCTACATAACAACCAATATGGATTAATTACTCAATCCAATCCAATCCAATCCAATATGGTAACCAAAATGACAATGGAGTCCAATCCGGCATGGTAACCAAAATGACAATGTAATCATAATGAACCGTTACATTCCTTCATTGATTCCATCACTTGGTCCATTTCATTCTTTGTCGTTCCTTTCCTTCGTGCCAAATTCTAGGGTTAACTACATAAAGACCGTGTATATTGCATTTTTTTGGATTAACCCCTAACATTACTTTTTTTCTAAAAAAGCCCTTAAAATTTTTCGTTTTTCGGGCTGGAAATTTTAGTAGGTTTTGTAACGCCCAGTTTTCAGCACAGAGTACACCCAAAAAAAATTTCATTCTTCCCTGGGGTCTTAGAAAAGATGGCGTCGTGGGATTTCATTGTCATAGTTTAGTTGAAATCCAACGCTCATACAACAAATCAAGTTGCTCCGATGAAGATGGAACCGTCGTAGAAGAACTCGTGATCGCAAAAGAACGAGAAGGAAAGTAAAAAGAGAAGCAATTGAAAGATGATGAGAAGAAACGACAAAAAAGAAAGTAACAAAACGAATAAATAGCGGAGAGATGAAGAGGCGGGAAATCCAAAAAATCCTAAACTGCTTTTATGACTACTGACGCTGTTGATAGACGGTCACCTCACGATGTGTCAGAGCATACATATTGCAACATCTGTCAGAGGCTAGTCATAGCCGTCATCACTAAGCACGCATATGTAATGATGGCTCATACTAGGGAGACTTGATAGCATACCATACGCTAGGCATTCCAACACGCTGCCAGACGCGGCCACCACATATGCCAAAAACCGGCCCGTCAGCGTGTCGCATTGTACTAACCAGATAGTAGATAGTACAAAATCCATACAATATAGAGATCGTGCGCACACCACTCCTTCCACATAAGTCAATCAAGGACCTGGCAAGAGATGGCAAGAGACAAGATCTTGATCCTCCAATCAACGTCCTTGTCCCTTCCTGCCACTACAGGCGCCCTGTCACCTAAAACGAGACCTGTCACACATATAAAAGTAGGGGTGAGCAAAACTGAAGCCGGAAACTGAGAAACCGACAAAAACCAACAAAAACGAAACCGAAAAACCAAACAAAAACAAAAACCGGTGGTTCGGGTTAGAATTTTAAAAAACCGAAACCGTCGGTTTTGGTTCCGATTTATGTTGATAAAACTGACCCATGGGGAACCGAACCGACTCATCATCAGTGAAACCGACCTTGAAAATACCTATTATATTACTTTTTATTAATTAATATTAGTTATTGATATATCATTTATTCTACAAACAAAATCAAGAGTCCAAGTCATATCCGTGTTTCTTTCCCTCTTTCTCAATGTCTGCGTGACTGCGTCTGTCTCTCTCCTTCCTGATTCAACCCTAAATCCGTAAATCGAATTTACCTACCGGCTACCAATCGAAGACGCCATTACGCCAAAACGGAATAAGCACTTAAACAGTCGGGATCGCCGAGTCTCACACCTCCACTGTTTCTCGGTTATCAGTCGCACCCACTTCTGGATCGCCAACTCCATCGACCATCAGTCCATTGAAACTTTCTCGGTTATCAGTCGCTCCCACTTCAGGCTCCACTGTTTCTCAACTCAGTTGTACAACTCGAGCATGGTACGTACTTTCATTTTTTGGAATATTATCACTTGTTAATTGTTATCGACTTAGTTCTTGAATATTATCAAATTCTGCTTTCTGATTTCTCGATTGTTATCAGTGTTATGAGTACTTGTTAGCATATTACAATTTCTGATTTCTGTTCTTGGTTGTTATTATTTATCAATTTCTGAGTTCTGCTCTTTGATGCTAGGCTATTACACTTTGTCAATTTCTGATTTCTATTAAATTGTTAATTGTTATTCCTTATTGTAGATGGAAAGCATGGGTTCAATTTCTGATTTGTGTTAAATCGTCAATTTTTGACTTGCAGAAAAATGGGTTCAAACCTAAAAGCCACGAACCCATGGGTTCAACCGAAACCGACCCAAAACCGAATGTAGAAACCGAAGAGAAATCGAAACCGACGGGTTTTAAAAATCAAAACCGAACTGATCGGTTTGGGTTCGGTTTTGGGTCTAAAACCGACCCAAACCGAATATTTAAAAAAATAGAAAAGGAAACAAATGAGGGGAAACTGAAAATATGAATGTCAAAAACAACAAAATTCAGGGACGATTGATGGGCAAACTGCCTTCGGCTATTTGCCACGAGCCGTAGCTCGTTGATCAGTGCTTTTCATCCACATAAAATGCCCCTCCAAACTCATGTCTGATTTAATCTTTCACGTATGATTTAACCGGGTCCTTTTTAACTTTAAAATCATGGAACCATGAGATCCGTATTTCAATGAAAACATGTAACAAACCAATTTCAAAAAAGAAACCAACACTATATATATTTGATACAGATTTTGATGTATAAACGATGTTAAGTACAATAATCCCTATATAGTTATACAAAAAAAAGTCAAACCGATGATTCCGCATCATTATCATGCACATGTTTTTCCGCAGATCTTTGTAAGATAAACCTCCATATCTGCCTCTTAATTTTGCCATGTAATTTTTCACGAACAACACGAAACATGGACACCAAAAGAGCAAATGTCATGGTCACCCCACTAATAAAAAACAGTCCCCGAAACCCATAAAGATTCAATATTTTTGGTGAAGGTGAAGAAAAATCCTTTGACGTCACTAAAGATTGACGTTTCAACCATTTATCCTCCAACGCTTTCAATGTCCCATCTTGACGCATCTTTGCTATCTCAGTCGACATCTCTCCTGCCAATTTTGAACCTTTCTGGAACGCCTGCAAACAAACATATATCAGAAATAGAAACAATTGAGTAAACCAAAATAATTAATAATTTCAACAGAAAAAGAAAACTTACAAAGCCGAAACCATTAGTGGTAGATGCTGTTGCGATTAAGGAGAAGTCAAAATTCGGAAACATTGCAAGGACTGTTTTGACGTAAAATATCTCATCGATGATTGCATTAACACTTCCACTTGTTAATGCTTTAAAATAGGCCTCAGGTGTATATAGATGCTCAATTTTGGCCCCTTCAAAGTTCAAGTTGTTAAAAGCAACCCCTCCATTATTTGAAACAGCAAGAAATCCTGTAGACATCCCCTTCATTCCAATCTGTTGTACGGTTAAAACTGAACTTAAAGTTGCAGTGTAACTTGATGTGAGAACAAGCACCACGAAAACCCAAACAGTCACCACGAATTTTGATAGATTACTTTGCAACTTCTCCCCTGAATCACAAACTTTGTTAGAAACATGAAGAGTGATATTATTGAGATTTAAGACTAAAGTAAAGAATTTAGGGAAGTACTTACTGTGAGCATAAACGAGAGTCGAAAAGGCAAACCAGAGAGTTGTACCAATTTGCTGTCCGGTATTACCTTGAAAATCTTCGTTTGTACGATGTTCGATAAACCAAATTACAAACCCCAAAAACAGAAAGAAACAAAAACTCGTGATCCAAAGATCTGCACTAAGTGGATCTAGAAAGATCCACATGTTTTTCTTGCCGTTGAGTGCTATCGTCCCAACTCCAAGATCAGTAAACGGCAACGTGAAGTCGACAGAGATGGATCTATTTGCTGTGATCGTTATATCCCCAATTGCACCATCGTATTCCTTAAGAGAGATTTTATCGATTACATCGTCGTAAGTCATTCCATCTTTATAACGAAATGGAATAATCTCAACGCCTGTTCCATAATCTAGGGCACTAAACGCAGCATTGAAAACATCCGCACAGAAGCCGCTCACACCTGATACATTTGTAACCGGATCGACGGTCAATTGTAATAGATTCTGGAATGTACCGAAATCTGGAACGAGAATTCTCAGATTCTTGCCATTTGTTTGTAGCACCCTACGCTTTGGAAATGTTACAGTTGTAGTCCCTCCGGGAAAGATTATGGTTTCCAAGCCATGATTGGAAGAAGAATTTTGTTTTCCAATTTCTTTCATGAACTCGTCTGTAGTCGTCAAGAACCCGACTCTCCTACCATGCTTACCAATCACGTTTACAACTTCCATGGGTTTGGTGATGGTTCTACCATTCATGAGCTTGAATTCACCACCTAAACCATGGAAGTTGACTCTTGATATCTGATTTAGAATTGATGAATGGATTGAAGACACGTGAATGGTTGTTTGTACACCCTCAACAGCCATGGCGAGCGCATAAACTGCATCGTATGCCCATATACCATTAGAATCCACCTCCTTAAACTCCATTAAAGGGTTCAAAGCATAATGTTCCTTTCTCCATTTCGAAACAAAGTTCTGAAGATTGCTTGATGGTGGAAAATATGATCTCAAACCTACAGCCCCTTGCATTGATTCGATTGATTCAGCATCCATGGAATCTAAAAAATCGATGGTTTTACTTGTGACAATCCACATGTATCCTTCACCCATCACGCCCTGCTCTTTTGCCATGGAGAAAATATTGGTTGTTAGAGAAGGAGGTGTATGAATGACAAACACCATGGTTTGCATGGTTTGAAGCTTGTGAAGCTCTTTTTTGACTTGTTCATGGCTGGAAGAGGTTGAAATCAGGCTTGTATATGTAACGTGTATGTTTTTCTCTTGAAACACACTAACCATATAAGTAGCCATTTCTCTCCCGTTTGCAGTGTCCTCACAGATAACAATAACATTTTTTGCTTTGTAAGATTCTACCATGGCAGCTATGCCTTTGAACTGAGTGGTTTCATCTTGTGAGATTCGAAGAAGATTAGGATTCGGATTTGAAAATGGATATGTTGAAAAGGACAAAATCGGTATATTAGCTTTGTCTCCCAAAACCTCCAAGAATCTTGCTTGGGCTGTTGATTCTGCACCTATTATTGCTTGCACTTCACTGTTCTTCAAAACATCTAGAGCTGAATTTCCATGAACATATGTTAGTATTCAAATTGAAGTTCATAAAATCAAAAAGAAAAATAAAAAATAAGGAAAAGAACCGCACCGGTGGACAACAAATGCTGTGGTTCTCCTTTGGTATCCCTGGTGGCTAAAACTATCCTTGTTGTGTAGTGAGAATTAGCTGTGTAAAAGTCAGAAATAGCCATGGTAATGCAATGATAAATGACCTTCCCTACCCATGATTCCATGTCAAGAATCACTCCCACTTGTACTTCCTTGAAAGATGGGTCTTCATGTGCTGTTAAAAGGGTTTGTAAGCTAAGAAACATTAATATAAGAAATAGAAATAACCTGCAATTCGCCATTGGCAACATAAGGTTTAAGTTTCCTGCAACTCTTGGTTCATTAGGATGACACAGTAACACCATTATATAAAAGTGAAGAAAGATAATGGATTCCTGCCATAACATTAGAGCATAAACAAATAGGAATAATATATGATCATGACAGCTCATTACTTGACATTCGATTTAAGGTACGCAGCCTTGAAAACATTGACATTGACATTGACTATAGAAATAAATTTCTGGTCAGAGTTCTTTAGTCTAAAACAAAAGTATACTAATTTGGTCAGAGCTGGCAGCATCAATGCAACCCAATACAAAAAAGAAGGATCGGATAGATTAGGGTACGGGTAATCACTAATTCTAAGAATGGATAAAAATGGATTAGATGTTTCCAACATTTTTCTTAATTTTACAAATAAGTAACTAGTGATTTTTCCGGAAAATATTTAAAGAATAGTTAATTGCGTAATTACGTAGTTCTGCTTGGTTGTTTTAGGAAAAAGAATGGCTAATTACCTAAGTAATGGCATTCCTTCGACTATGTGACTTTTCGGGTATGTATGATATCATGGAATTGAAT
Source organism: Cichorium intybus (assembly GCA_023525715.1). Classification (NCBI taxonomy): domain Eukaryota; kingdom Viridiplantae; phylum Streptophyta; class Magnoliopsida; order Asterales; family Asteraceae; genus Cichorium; species Cichorium intybus. Next base: position 9,218,573 of record CM042012.1, on the reverse strand, counting down.
CATTATGAAACGAAATATACAATGTAATAGAATAAACAAAGTAACGGAATGAATTATTACTTTTGATTATCATGTTTGATTGACTCGAATAAATGAAATAAGTCATTCAAATATGTTTTTAATTAATAAATAAAAACAGATAAATAAAGAAATATGTTACTTATAAAACTAACTGTTTTAAGTATAGAAAATTTATTAAATAAATTGTAGATAATCATATATATATATATATATATATATATATATATATATATATATATATATATATATATATATATATATATATATATATATATATATATATATATATAGTTTCGTTCAAAATACATTTTAAGCATAAATTTTTACTTATTCATATGTTTGATGCGCAGTATTCACCAGTTTCTTTTGTTTTTCATTCCCTACACATATATATTCAATAATCCATCAAAGTAGGGTCATACTTGGGTAAAAATATATTAATTTAAACAATTTAAAGCACTTATTTTGACCTGAAATGGCGCCATCAGCAGGATTAACGGTAATTATCCGGTTTTACATAATCGAGAAATCCCTCAAAAAAATTTTAGGGAAAACACGCACTTTTGGCAAACTTTTTTTTGACTAATAATTTCATTGTTTATAATGTTGTTGTTTATGGTGTTCTTGATAGTTTTCAACATTAAAATCTGAAGGAGACTTATGATTTTTCAAACAAAGAGAAAGGATTTCATGACCAATTATTGTTGGCAAAATACATATTAAAATATATATGTAGAATACTCAAAGATTTTAGCAGGTGAAGAACAACAATTATGCCGACTTGGCATGTTAGATTGTTTTTAGAATCAAACGGAATGATAGTTTCCAAAGTCCAATCTATGCTTGAAATCCAGTTCCAGTTTTCATGTTTTTATCATTAGAAACATTTTCAATATTAAAAGTGATTTGATACATGATAATTTCCATGTCTGATTATTGGCAAAATATATATATCAAAATCTATTACATGATATTTAGAGACCGTAGCAGGTGATGTTAGCTTGTTTTAATAATCAAATATAGCTTAGAGCGATGTTCTTCACATGCTACAATCTCAACATTATATAAATAGATTTTGATATGCATTTTGCTAACAAGATTCGAAAAACGTTCTTTCTCTTTGTTTAAAAGACATAAAATGTCTCATCCAGATTTTAATGTTGAAAACTATCAATAACACCTTAAACAACAACATGAAGAAAAGAGGAATTATGAGTTAAAACAAAAAAATGATCCAAAGAAAAAAGTTTGAAAAACATGAGGCTTTTCTCCAAAAAATAAATAAATAAATAAAGAGTTAGGGTTATCTCAAAAACAAATTGGGGTTTTTTTTTTAAAAAATTGTGTAAAAACAGAAGATTACGTAAACCCCTTAAAGGGTCAAATCAAAAAAAATGAAAATCTATAAGGGCTTTTTTCAAAGAAATAATATTGAGGTTTAATCTGAAAAATCCAATATATAATGTCTTTTATGTAATTAACCTTCAATGTTTCAAGAAAATAATCCATTATATTGAGTTCTTATTTGTATATTGCCTTGAGCCTACATATCATTAGGCACAACGGCAAGATTTATTGCTAATGTATGCTCATTAATGCATGAGTACATGTCATAGTAGCATTATTGTCTTTGTTAGCTTGTTATAGAAACTACGATAGTGATGAGACACATCAGCAACCTGTAATTGTAAATCATTAATACATCATCATCCGTCCAAACAAAACCAACTTAATCAATTCATTTACATAAGAATGATCACCATAAAATCATTTACATAGAGGAGGGTTCAAATTGTTGAAGCTGAGTGGTGATCGCAAAGTTCATGGTGTTAGTGCTGAAGGCATGGCTGGCTGTAAATGAACATTTATCTCGCTGTACAAAGAAAAACATAAAAGATTAAAGCAGGGTGTAGAAATATATACATACCCGGTAAACTTGTAACAAACTAAACATACAGAGTTTATAGAGAGATGGTGATGACAATTTAGGGTTTTGTGGTTTTTGGATCTAGAAATATATACATACCCGGTTAACTTGTAACAACAAAACATAGAGAGTTTACAGAGAGATGGTGATGATAATTTAGGGCTTTTCTGGTTTTTGGATCTACATAAAGTGTGAGTTTAAAGAGAGAGAGAGAGAGAGAGAGAGTGTGTGTGTGTGTGTGTGTGTGTGTGTGAGTGAGAGAAAGAGATAGATAGAGAGAGAACGAGAAAGAGAGATTACAAAAACTGTCACTGGGCGCGTCACACGGGTCGTGTGCTTCCACACGGGTCGTATGGTTTCTCTGATGCAAATTGCTTCGACCTGCACATGGGTTGTATATTTTATCGGATACAAATTTCTTTGACATTCAAATGGGTCGTGTGATGTCTAATTACAATCTGTTTCCAATTAGCTTTGTGCTCACACGGGTTGTGTCACCACAAAGTTCAGAAATCAGGCTATTTTTGGAAAAAAACGAATTCTGATGCGTTTTCAACCCTAGCCAGGGGCTCTGCCCCTTAGACCCCGCCAGGGGCTGCCGCCTCCGGGACCCCGTTACCAGAGGCTTTGCCCTTAAATGACATTGTATTTTGAATATTGATCAAATTCAAACAAGTGTGCACTCTGAACCTTCCTTACTTGTTTGATCTTTGTCAGATTGCATTTTGTCAACAAGTTAATCCATTACACTTAAATACATATTGGTAAATACAATCACCAACAAGTGATGTATACGTGAGTTTGAATCCTGCATTCATCACTCTATACATCATACTTCTTCCAAAAAAAGAAATAAAAATATGCATATTTGATATAAAAAAAATTCAAATTGTTGATTCCGCATCACTGTCTTGAGCATGTATCTGGGGAGATCTTCTTAACATGCACCTTAGTATCTTCAACTTAATTTTAACATACCATTTTTCACGAGCAAACCGAACCATGGACACCAAAAGCGCTAACACCATTGACACACCGCTGATAAGAAAGATACCCCGAAGCCTGAAAATATTCAAGACTTTTGGTGGAGGGGAAGAAAAATCTTTTGATATCACCAGAGTTTGGCATTTTAACCATTTGTCCTCTAATGCTTTCAATGTCCTGTCTTCCCGCATTTTGGCTATCTGAGTCGACATCTCTCCCGCCAATGGTGAACCCTTCTGGAACAGCTGCAAATGTTGCTACGTTAGACGTGGAAACGAGACCGGGAGTGGAATAAATTATATGCAATTAGAAGAAACCAAAAGGATTAGAGAACACTCACAAAGCCAAAACCGTCAGTGGTGGATGCTGTTGCGATAATGGAGAAGTCAGTTGCTGGATACATTGCAAGGACTGATTTGACATAAAGGATCTCATCTATTATTGCAGCAACACGTCCACTTGTTAATGCTTCAATGTAGTCCTCAACTGTATTTAGTTTCTCAATTCTACTGTCTTCAATATTCAAATTGTTATAGACAGTTCCTCCTATAGCCGAAAGACCCTGGAACCCGATAGACATCTCTTTCAATCCAATCTGTTGTACCGCTAAAAGCGAACTCAATGTGGCAGTGTAACTTGATGTGAGCACAAGCACTACGAAAACCCACACAGTCACCACAAATATTGATAAATTACTTTGCAACTTCTCCCCTGCAATAATTTCGATCACCAATCATTTTTCCAATAGATCTAAGGTATATGCTTTGTGGGTTTTTGTTACAAAGGTTAAAAAATATCAAATCTTTAAGTAAACTGAGATAAAAGTAAAGAGTCAGTAACCTTACTGTGAGCATAAACAAAGGTCGAAAAAGCAAACCACAGGGTTGTTCTGATTTGCTGTCCTGTTGAACCTTGAAATTCACCATTTGTATGATGTTTGATAAACCAAATGACAAACCCTAAAAAGAGAAAGAAACTAGCACTTGTGATCCAAAGATCTGCACTAAGTGGATCTAAAAAGATCTAAATGCTTTTCTTGGAGTTGTGGGCTAATGTGCCTATTCCCATATCAGTGAAGGACAATGTGAAGTCAACGTAGAGAGATCTATTTGATGTGATCGTTATATCTCCAATAGAAGCATCGTATTCTTTAAGAGATACTTTGTCGATCAGATAATTGTAACTGTTATGACAGAAGTTAAATATAAACGAAATTCACATATAAAATAGAAACTACAAATGTAAATTACATTAACATAAGGTAAATCACAAGAAAAACGTACTTGTATTGTTACAAAAATTTAGAAACACGAAATTGTAGATTGAGGCCTACAAATTGTAGTGTCCTAAGACAGAAATTGCCCTGGTATGGGTCTGTCTTGAGGATACAACAATCAATTCAATATGAATATTGAATCTGACGAAATGAACTAAGTCACCATCTTGAACGAATTGCAGAACGATTTTGAGAGAAAGTGTTTCAGTGTGTTCTGTGGAAATGGCGCCACAAAGAAGGATATATATATGACAGTTTATAACCGCCAAAAACTGTCATCGCAACTGTCATCAAAACTGTCACGAAAATAATTAATTATAAAATAAAATCATTTTCGTAATTGGATTAAAAAGAATCCGATTTTGGTCAATTAGAGCCCAAGACCGTTAAGACCAATATCCAAGCCCAATCTTTGACCGTTAAGTGTGTGTGTGTGTGTGTATATATATATATATATATATATATATATATATATATATATATATATATATATATATATATATATATATATATATATATATATATATATATATATATATATATATATATATATATAGCCCAATTCTATGCGGCCCAAAACCAATATCCAAGCCCACATCCATTTTCAACCCATAATACCCACATTAATCCATTTGATGGGTTAGTGAGGAGTTGGCTTATAAGGTCTAAAGGGTTTTGCTCCACTTTCTATGTGGGACAAGATGTAACGACCGTTTAAAAAAATAAAATAAAATAATAAAAAAAGCATTGTGAATAGTAACTCTGGCATGAATAGTACTACGCGTGAATAGTAACTCGGTGTGAATAGTACCCGAGAAATGAAGTAAGCGCTTACCTCATGAATAGTGACGATGATGTCGTGATGACGTCGTGAATAGTGATGATGATTTCGTGATGACGTCGTGAATAGTGTTTTCAAGCCCTATAAATAGAGGCACAACTTCTTCATTTCAACCCACAACAAACACTAAACAACCTTACGATATCGAGAAGTGTTCTGGTGAGGAAAATAGGTCGGGAGGAGTTAGGAGCAAGCGGTAGCTGGTAACGAGGTGTTCGGGAAGTGTTGGAAGAGCGGAACGGGAAGTGTGTCAAGGCTTTGCGAAAGCGTCAATCTTAAGTGAGTAATCGTTATCGCATTTCCCTAATAGTTTATAAATGTTAAACTATAAAATGTGGAGGTTATACTATTCGTAATTCCAGAAATTATACCAAATGATTTACTTACGAGGGCGGTGCCTAGGCCGATTACATGGGATCTGGTTGTTGGATTTTCCGAAAGGCTAAAATGCTGAAAGGATCCTGCCACCCCATCTAATCTTCTACCTGGCCGTTCTTTACTTGATAAATCATGAGGTATCATATTGGAATTATTGAAGAGAATACAAAACAGAGTAATGATGTGATCTGTAGTAGTAGTGTCGGTTGAAATAGTGGTTTACCTATAAATAAATATATAGGTACAAATCAAGCAGTTATAGCGAGTGCAAGCAAACAAAGGGTAAATCAAGGTGAGTAATCGATACCTAAGTGTTACTTTTCCTGTGGGGCCACATTACCGATTCATGTGATTGGGACCACCTTTCCGTGGGGTCACATACTCGGTACTTGTGGTTGAGACCACCTTTCCTGTGGGGCCACTGACTATTGTTGGTGGTTGGGACCACATATATACGTTGTGACGATCGTGTAAGCAGTAATTGTGGTGGGACCACATACAAGTGTTGTGATGGCTTAATCGGCCAGCAGTTCTATCACTCACTCAGGGGATGTACATTGAGTCCTTAGGACTCGATATTGTTGGGAGCCATGATATGATGTGAAAGCTGAAAATTTCATGTTGTGTATTTTTTTTGTAACGCTTATCGATTATTCATTGAGCTTGTATAGCTCACCCCTGTGGATACTAACTGTGCAGGTGCTATAGACCCTACTAAAGGGAAAGAGGTGCTTCGGGGTTAGAGCAGATAGTAGCAGCCCGGCTTGGCTGAAATGTTGGTGGCAAGTTTTTAGTAGAGGCGGATAAGGTGGAGTTCGCCACCAACCTTTTCACTGGGAATGCCCAATATTGGTGGCAAGTTTTTAGTAGAGCCTTGGGTTCCGGTTTGGCTGAAATGTTGACATGGGAGAAATACTGTTCTGAGGTTGCGGTGAAGAGGCTGGAGGATGAGTTCCTACATTTGGAACAAGGATCCCGGTCTGTGCAGGAGTATACTTTGGATTTCTTGGAAAAAGCAAGATTCTGTGAGCATCAGGTTAATACTGAAAGAAGAAAGATAGATAAATACGTGTGGGGATTAAAAACTCGAATCCGAGAGGTTGTACAGCCACTCCAGCTGACTACCTTTCGGCGAGTGGTTGATCGGGTGGTGGAGCGTGAGGCGGAGCTGCAACGCCAACAGAATGAAATGAAAGCAGCAGAGGCAAAAAGGAAGGCTGATGAACGCCCGTGGACTTCTCAGAAAAAGTTCCAGCAGTCAGATTCTAGGTCGCGGGGTCAGACTCAGAAGGATGAAGGCAAATGGTGCGATAAATGCCGGAAGAAGCACACGGGGGATTGCCCTACTAGTCCCTCGCCATTGTATTGTTTTAAGTGTGGAAAGACGGGACATTATGCTCGAGACTGCACACAGACAAACCGAGTATGTTTCCAATGTGGAGCTAAAGATCACCTCCGAGCAGATTGTCCACAGTTGAAGACAGGAGGATCCCGAGATAGGCCGCGAGAGGAGCAGGGTAGAGAGAGACGAGACCGAGGTGGACCAGTAGTCTCCCGAGCATTCCAGATGACAGTTGAGGAGGCTCGGGAAAAGACTGATGTCATTACAGGTATTTTTAAATTGAATTTGATCCCTGCATATGTATTCTTTGATCCCGGAGCCACCGACTCCTTTATATCCACATCATTCATGCCCCAACTTTCGATACCCTTAACCCCGTTGGATGAAGAATTGGAGGTGGCAGTGGCAGGTGGTAGACATGTGTATGTCTCTGAACAGATGCAAGGGTGTCAGCTTGAGATCAACGGGACCACTTTCCCTATTGATCTGAAGCCGATCACCACCAGAGAATTTGAAGTTATTATAGGAATGGACTGGTTATCATCCAATGATGCTTAAGTCGATTGTAAAAGGAAAAGAATCGTAATTCTAGCACCAGATGGGTCGCAAGTAATAATTCAGGGTGAGCGGCCACGGACGAGGATGCCTGTTATTTCTTTTGCCAAAGTACGATGTCGTAATAGCAAAGAAGGAGTACTTTACATGGCATGTGTGGTCTCGACAGAGCCCAGCAAACGATCTATTGAAGATGTCGCAGTTGTGAAGGAATTTTCTGATGTTTTTCCAGACAAGCTTCCGGGACTACCTCCGGATTGGCAGATAGAGTTTACCATAGATTTGGTTCCAGGAGCAGCTCCTATTGCTCGTGCTCCTTATCGATTAGCACCGTCAGAGATGGCAGAGTTGAGAAAGCAGTTGCAAGAATTACTCGATCATGGATTCATTCGACCAAGTACTTCACCCTGGGGAGCACCTATCCTGTTTGTGAAGAAGAAAGACGGGTCTATGCGAATGTGCATAGACTAAGAGAATTGAACAAGATCACCATAAAGAATAAATATCCATTGCCCAGGATCGATGATTTATTCGATCAACTTCAAGGAGCATCCTATTTCTCTAAGATTGATCTGAGATCGGGATATCATCAGCTGAAGATTCGGGAGTCGGATATCCCGAAGACTGCTTTTCGTACCCGTTACAAACATTATGAGTTCCTGGTGATGCCGTTTGGGTTAACAAATGCCCCTGCAGCTTTCATGGACTTGATGAACAGAGTGTGTCGTCCATTCCTTGATACCTCTGTTATCGTGTTCATTGATGATATATTGATCTATTCCCGGAGCCAGGAAGAGCACGAGACGCATCTACGTCAAGTCTTGGAGTTACTCCGTCGAGAGAAGCTGTATGCCAAGTTCTCAAAGTGCGAATTTTGGCTTCGTGAGGTTCAGTTTCTAGGGCATGTTATTAGCAGCGAAGGTGTCAAAGTTGACCCTGTAAAAATCGAGGCTGTAATGAAGTGGGAGCCGTCGCGGAATCCATCGGAAATACGCAGTTTTCTTGGGCTAGCTGGATATTATAGAAGATTTGTAGAGAACTTCTCTTCTATTGCAGCTCCCTTGACTAAATTAATTAAGAAGGGCGAGAAGTCTGAATGGACTGAAGAACAGCAAGCTGCATTTCAGAAGCTGAAGCAAGCTCTGTGTGAAGCCCCAGTACTTGCATTACCACAAGGTGGGGAAGACTTTGTGGTCTACAGTGACGCCTCTAGGGTAGGCCTGGGATGCGTTTTAATGTAGAGGGGCCAGGTGATTGCTTATGCATCCAGGCAATTGAAAGAAGCTGAGAAAAGACACCCGGTACATGATCTTGAACTAGCTGTCGTAGTGTTAGCATTAAAGTTATGGAGGCATTACCTATACGGGGCAAAGTTCAAGATCTATATGGACCATAAAAGTCTTAAATATTTGTTCGATCAAAAAGAGCTGAACATGAGGCAGCAGAGATGGATGAATTTACTCAAAGACTATGACTGCGAGATTTTGTACCATCCAGGGAAGGCGAATGTGGTTGCAGACGCTCTCAGTCGAAAAGAGAGACCCATTAGGGTTGTGTCTGCTTGTATGGGCATAGTTAGTCGGCTACCTGAGCTGATTCGAACAGCCCAAGAGGAAGCAGGGAAGGCGGAGCATGTGAAAAGTGAACGCATGGTTAGCTATATTAACCAACTTGAGGAAAATTCTCAGCGATTGAAGACCTTTAAAGGTCGAGTATGGGTACCAAAGCAGGGTGAGGCACGGAAGTTACTCCTCGAGGATGCGCATTGTCCTCGTTATGCTATACACCCGGGTAGCACCAAGATGTATCGAACGCTGAAACCGTTATACAAGTGGTCGGGCATGAAGCGGGATATAGGAAGATATGTGGAACGGTGCCAAACATGCTTGCAAGTGAAGTCCAATCATCAAAAGTCGTATGGAGAAGTTCAGCCTCTACCTATTCCGATGAAGAAGTGGGACGAGGTCACCATGGACTTTGTGACAAAACTTCTTTGGACGCCGCGTGGACACGATGCCATATGGGTAATTGTGGATCGACTGACCAAATTTGGTCAGTTCATACCCATATGTGAGAATTATCAAGTTGGAAAATTAGCCAAAATCTATATTGACGAAGTAGTACGTCGGCACGGTGTACCATCCTCCATTATATCTGACCGAGATGGCCGATTTATTTCTCGATTTTGGCAGAGCTTCCAAGAGCAGTTTGGATCGAATGTTTTGATGAGTACTGCTTATCATCCTCAGACTGATGGACAGAGTCAAAGGACTATTCAGACATTGGAGGATATGCTTCGTGCCTATGTTATGGATTTTGGTGGGAGTTGGGAAGACCACCTACCTTTGGTGGAATTTGCATACAATAATAGTTACCACTCCAGCATCCAGATGGCGCCGTACGAAGCACTGTATGGAGCACCATGCCGTACCCCTACCTGTTGGACAGAGTTAGGGGAGAAGCCATTAGCTGGACCCGAGATTGTCGCTCAAACCGAGGAGAAAATTCGAGAAATTCGAGAACATTTGAAAGCTGCTCAAAACTGCCAAAAGCAGTATGCTGATCGTCGAGTGAAACCTATAGAGTTTCAGGTTGGTGATATGGTGATGCTTAAGGTTTCCCCGTGGAAGGGTCTGATTCGTTTTGGAAAGAAAGGTAAGCTGAGTCCTCGCTTTATTGGCCCGTTTCGGGTATTACAAAGGGTGGGAGTTGTAGCCTACCGGTTAGAGCTACCTGAGGAGCTAAGAGGCATTCACAACATCTTTCATGTGTCGCATTTGAGAAAGACTCTGTTTGATGAGTCCCAACGAGTGCTTTACCTAAAATTGAAATAGATGAAAAGCTGAGGTACCCGGAGCAGCCAGAAAAGATTTTAGACCGCAAGGTGAGACAGCTACGGAACAAGAAGATTAATGTGGTAAAAGTACAGTGGCGATATCACAAGGGCTCGGATATAACTTGGGAAGCCGAAGAGGAAATGAAGGCGAAGTACCCCCAATTGTTTGCTTGATTCCGGGGACGGAATCTTATAAAAGGGGGGAGAACTTGTAACGACCGTTTTAAAAATAAAAAAATAAAATAAAATAAAAACGTTGTGAATAGTAACTCCAGTATGAATAGTACTCCGTGTGAATAGTAAGTGCTTACCTCATGAATAGTGACGATGATGTCGTGATGACGTCGTGAATAGTGACGATGATGTCGTGATGACATCGTGAATAGTGTTTTCAAGCCCTATAAATAGAGGCCCAACTTCTTCATTTCAACCCACAACAAACACCAAACAACCTTACGATATCGAGAAGTGTTCTGGTGAGGAAAATAGGTCGGGAGGAGTTAGGAGCAAGCGGTAGCTGGTAACGAGGTGCTCAGGAAGTGTTGGAAGAGCGGAACGGGAAGCGTGTCAAGGCTTTGCGAAAGCGTCAATCTTAAGTGAGTAATCGTTATCGCATTTCCCTAATAGTTTATAAATGTTAAACTATAAAATGTGGAGGTTATACTATTCGTAATTCCAGAAATTATACCAAATGATTTACTTACGAGGGCGGTGCCTAGGCCGATTACATGGGATCTGGTTGTTGGATTTTCCGAAAGGCTAAAATGCTGAAAGGATCCTGCCACCCCATCTAATCTTCTACCTGGCCGTTCTTTACTTGATAAATCACGATGTATCACATTGGAATTATTGAAGAGAATACAAAACAGAGTAATGATGTGATCTGTAGTAGTAGTGTCGGTTGAAATAGTAGTTTACCTATAAATAAATATATAGGTACAAATCAAGCAGTTATAGCGAGTGCAAGCAAACAAAGGGTAAATCAAGGTGAGTAATCGATACCTAAGTGTTACTTTTCCTGTGGGGCCACATTACCGGTTCATGTGATTGGGACCACCTTTCCGTGGGGTCACATACTCGGTACTTGTGGTTGAGACCACCTTTCCTGTGGGGCCACTGACTATTGTTGGTGGTTGGGACCACATATATACGTTGTGACGATCGTGTAAGCAGTAATTGTGGTGGGACCACATACAAGTGTTGTGATGGCTTAATCGGCCGGCAGTTCTATCACTCACTCAGGGGATGTACATTGAGTCCTTAGGACTCGATATTGCTGGGAGCCATGATATGATGTGAAAGCTGAAAATTTCATGTTGTGTATTTTTTTGTAACGCTTATCGATTATTCATTGAGCTTGTATAGCTCACCCCTGTGGATACTAACTGTGCAGGTGCTATAGACCCTACTAAAGGGAAAGAGGTGCTTCGGGGTTAGAGCAGATAGTAGCAGCCCGGCTTTGAGGAGATTTTGTACTCCCAGATACTACTTGTGTGCCTTTGGCTTGTAACATATACCCCTGTATAATATTTTGTTGAATAAAATATGTTTTAAAGCGTGTAAAATAATGGGTGTATTTATATTAAAAGTCGGGTGTTACACAAGAGCCAACTAGGAAATTGCACTTTCAAAGTTCCAACAATACCCCACATTTTCTATTCAAACTCTAACAGTAACTACGTCCATCCTTAAGACGGTATGGAATAATCTCAATGCCTACTCCATAGTCTAAGGAATTAAAGGCGGCGTTAAAAACATTCCCACAGAAGCCGCTCACACCCAATAGATTTGTTCTTGGATCAACAACCAGTTGCAATAAATTTTTGAATGTGCCAAAATCTGGAACTAGAATTCTTAGCTTCTTGCCATTCATGTCTAACATCTACGCTTTGGAAAGGTTGTATCACTCCCCCAGGGCCAGATGATAGTTTCCAGGCCACGATTGGAAGAAGAATTTTGTTTTCCTATTTCTTTCACAAACTCACCATCAGCCATCCGGAACCCAACCCTCCTACCACGCTTACCTATCACATTTACTACTTCCATGGCTTTGGTGATGGTTCCCCCATTCATAAGCTTGAATTCACCACCTAAACCATGGAAGCTAATTCTTAACATCTGATTTAGAAGTGCCGTGTCAATGGCACCCAAGTCTTTCGAAGCTAATTCTGTAGTCTGTGCCCTCTCAACAGCCATGGCTAGTGCGTACACCATATCATATGCCCATATACCATTAGAACCTACTTCCTTAAACTCCATGAAAGTGTTCAAAGAATAATGTTCCTTTCTCCATTTCAAAGCAAAGTTGTAAAGCTTCCTTGATTCTGGAAAATATGAACTGAAACCCACAGCCCCCTGCATCGATTCGATTGCTTCAGCATCCATGGAGTCCAAGAAGTTAGCAGTCTTACTTGTTACGATCCACGTGTATCCTTCACCCATCATACCCAGCTCTTTTGCCCTGGAGAAAAGATTGGACGCTAGAGAAGGCCGCGCATGCACAACAAACACCATGGATTGCATAGTTTAAAGCTTGTAAAGCTCTTCCCTGACTTTTTCATTGCTGGCACAGGACGAAATTGGGCTGGTGTACGTAACGTGTATGTTTTTCTCTTGAAACGCACTAACCATATAAGTAGCCATTTCTCTCCCGTTTGCAGTATCTTCACAGATAACAATCACATTCTTTGCTTTAAATGATTTACCATGGTAGCAATGCCTTTGAACTGAGTAGTTTCATCTTGTGCGATTCGAAGAATATTAGGATTCTGATTCAAAAGTGGTCTCGTTGAAAAGGAAAGCATTGGTACGTTAGCCGGGTCTTCCAAAACCTCCAAGAATCTTGCTTCGGCTGCTGATTCTGGACCAATTATCGCTTGCACTTTAGTGTTCTCCAAAAGATCCAGAGCTGAGTGTCCATGAACAACATATTAGTATTAAAAACTAAAGTTCACCAAAAACAAAGAATCCAAAATAGAAAAAGGAAAATATAGTACCAGCGGACAAGGCACGCAGTGGTTCTCCTTTAGTATCCCTAGTGTTAAAAACTATTCTTGTTTTGTACTGAGGATTGGCTGCATAAAAGTCTGAGGTAGCCATGGTAATGCAACGATAAACAACCTTCCCTACCCATGAGTCCATGTCAAGAAGCAGTCCCACTTGTACTTCCTGGTAGGATGAATCTTCATGTGCTGTTAAAAGGCTTTGAAAGCTAAGAAACATCAATACTAGAAATGGAAATAACCTACAATTCGACATTTGCAACTCAAAGCATATGTTTCCTGCGCCTCAGGAATTCAGAGTAATTAACACTCGCACAAGTGCAGGCAGAAAATGGAGTCATGTAAAAAGTACATAAACAAATAGGAATAGCATATGAACTGTTGACAGGCCACTAGCTAGTTGACATTTGACTTTGAGTTATGCCGCCATGCAAATACTGACATTGATAAAGAGACAAATCCTCGTCCAAGTTCTTTGGTATAAACATTTGAATTGAGAACATAAGTCTATTCATTTGGTCAGAGCTATCATCATCAATGCGAACCCCTTGAAAAAGGATGGATTGGGTAACGGGTCAAAAAAAGGCTAATTTTAATCATAGACAAAATGGACTAGATCTTTCTAGCATGTTTTTAATTTTACAGATAATTCATATGCAAATATAATTACAAGACTTTATTATGACAATCATTTTAATTAAGAGAAATTTTCTTGACATCTTTATGGCAATATGATGTAAATCCTAACTTCAAAAGAGAAGAGATATAGTGATGTACCATGACCAGATAGAGTGGCTAAAAATATAATTAGTTGTCTGTCAGACACTTGTGGCCGATGTGGGATGTGCCTTTTTCGATTCTAGTGTCTTAAATATAAAGGGACTGGTAAGAACATCGAATGGTAACTTTCTTGATATAGATGACTAACTAAATTCACAACGAAAGATTGAGCGTCTTTCCTGTCATGCATGATCACATTCAGGCTTTTGCTGGTGGAAAAAATAAATGTGTTGTCAGGTCGATCATTTGCGATGTGTTGCTCTAAGAGAGTAAAATCATATTTTTGAATGAAAGATGGTTATTAGTGTTGACATTTTTTTTTCCAATTCAATAATTTTGAGTTTAATTTCACAACATTTGTAGATTTTATTTGGATGAAAATATCATGTGAAATGACATGACATCATGCAAACTGCAAAATATGATAAAATCTTATGGTGTAAAGTGAGGTAGTAAACAAAATCTTACATAAGTTTTATAAAAGAAAAACTAAAATAACCGTCATTAATGTGGCCCAATAATGATCAGAAATACTTCAATTTACTAAAGAGTTTCATTAAAATAACTTTTGATTTTTTAATTATACATGGTAATAACTATCGACTAATGCGACAAAATCATGCCCGTTTCTGACGGTGGTCAACACGGGCGACCGTCCAGGGCCCATCGTTTTAGAGGGGCCCAAAAATTGTAGTTCCAATATAATATATATGTATGTATTAGTCTTCTAACAAATACAAGTTGTTGAATATTTTTATAACTTTTTAAAGCAAATAGTACTTCGGGGATAAATTTTTTTAATAAATTATTAGATGCACTGAAATTGTTACATGTTAATATGAATTATATAATGGATCAAGGTTATGACAGTAGTTCCAAATATTGAAAGAAAACACCAAGGTATTAAAAAACGACTACTTGTAATTCTTATAGCTATATGTATCTTTAAAACTATCATTATGAAAAAATGCTAGAAAATACTGTTTTATAAATAGTTTTGCTAAATTTTTTTTAGAGGCATTTGTTTCTCCTTTCGCCCTGCCCCCAAAAAAGTTTGGACCGGCCCTGAAGGTTTATGCTCATGCTCTTAAAATTATAAACACTAAACATGTGTGAGTGTGACTATTGAAATATATGATTTCGTGTATTGTGAAAAGCTTCTTAAATGACCACTATCCTCTTTCAATTTGATTTATAATGGCCACTACTAGAATACTAGGATAATACTGACGATGATTTTGGTAGCTTCTGAGTTTACCGACGGTTTTCTGACGGAATTGGAAAGGAGGAAAAATCCTGGTGAGAAAATTTTACCTATCGATTTTCGACAAACTCAATGACAGAATAGCGACGGAATAACAGCGTCGGTAAGCTTCAACGGAATGCCGACGGGATTTGTTTTGTCGACTTTAGCTACGGAATACCGACGAGAAGCATTACCTACCGAATATCTACCAATTCATGATTTTCAAGTTAGTAACGGAATTACGACGGGAAGCTTTACCTACTGAATACCTACTAAATCTGCCTTTTCAAGTTTGTGACTGAATACCGACAGGTTAGCTTTAACTACCGAATACCTACCAAATCTGATAATTTTTTTGTGACAGAAGTTCAGTCACTAATCCGTCACTTCTATTTTATTAATTAAAACAATCAAAAAATAATAGAGTAAATTATAGTTTTGGTCCCTGTGGTTTACCAAATCTTTCACATTAAGACCAAGTATTGGAAAATCACGTTGGTGGTCCTTAAGGTTTGTGAAACGCTACAAATCGGTCCCTGGGTTGGGTCAGGTAAAAAGACTAAAATTCCCTTTTTAATTTCTTTTTCCTTTTTCTTTGAATTTATTATTTATTGTATTTAATAAAAAAAAGAAAATACACCCTACCCCACCCCCACCCCCACCCTGTACGTCTCTCTCTCTCTCTCTCTCTCTCTCTCTCTCTCTCTCTCTCTCTCTCTCTCTCTCTCTCTCTCTCTCTCTCTCTCTCTCTCTCTCGTTGGAATTAACCAAGATGAACAACTCATGATATTGACCAGATAAAAAACTCAGGTCAATTCCAAACCAAATTCTATTTCAACATCGTGTTCTTCACCAAACAAGAAATTCAAAGAAAAAGGAAAAACACGTAGATGGAATCGGATGTTGTTAACTCGTTGAATGTTTTGAGTGCCTTTTCGATGGAACCGCATTTGCAGTTAATGTCGATGACGGTGGTGGCGAGTTTCGGGTCGATTTCTGTAACACCCGGTTTTTAATAAAACATCTTCATTTAAATAAATATCAATTTGTTTAATAATTCACATTTTGAAGATATTTAGAAATCATTTTAAACATCAATTCACCGCATGAATCCCCAATTAAGCAGCATCAGTGTGTACTCGTCATGCCTGGCCGTCATTTCCATCTGTACAACCTGAAATGGTAATTTAATAGGGAAGGATAAGCACACGGCTTAGTGAGTTCCAACAACTACACAGCATATCAGCTACACATACTTTACCCCAAACAGGAAAAATACAACCACACGTCACATAATCTGTTCTACCCAGTATATTGGATTATAACCTCCTATACGTATCTGCTCAGTAAATCTAATTCCCCTGCTCAGCACTTAGAGCCGCGCATACCCTGTACGTCGAGTCATGCGTATCTGCTTAGTGTCTTTTGCTCGTATCTCTATATTACTCAGTACGTCGAGCCCACACACACCATTACCCAACCCATACAATTATAACAGAAAGATATATATCAATAATATACACACAACTTGGTACTATTTACCAACATCTTATAAACATCTTATAAGCACACAAAATTACGGTAAAGGACATATAACGTCCACACAATGTAGTGAGAAACTCACCTGATTATAGTCGACTATAGCGTTTATCTCTGCTTCGTATTCCCTCTTTAACTGTTAACACCGTAAGACATTTATCACTCTTTACTCCTTAACTATCTTATAGTTGCATCGTTAAATTCTTCCGTAATTCCAACATGATACCTCGTGATTTATCAAGTAAAGGATAGCCAGGTAGAAGATTAGTTGGGGTGGCAGGATCCTTTCAGCATTTTAGCCTTTCGGAAAATCCAACAACCAGATCCCAAGTAATCGGCCTAGACACCATCCTCGTAAGTAAATCACTTGGTATTATTTTTGGAATTACGAATAGTATAACCTCTACATATTATAGTATAACACTTATAAACTACTAGAGAAATACGATAGCGATTACTCACTTAAGATTGGCGTTTTCGCAAAGCCTTGGCACGTTTCCCGTTCCGCTCTTCCAACACTTCCCGAGCACCTCGTTACCAGCTACCGCTCGCTCCTAACTCCTCCCGACCTATTTTCCTCACCAGAACACCCCTCGATATCGTAAGGTTGTTTGGTGTTTGTTGTGGGTTGAAATGAAGAAGTTGGTCCTCTATTTATAGGGCTTGAAAACACTATTCACGACGTCATCACGACATCATCGTCGACGTCATCACGACGTCATCACGAGGTAAGCGCTTACTTCATTTCTCAGGTACTATTCACGCCGGAGTACTATTCACACCAGAGTTACTATTCACGCCGGAGTTACTATTCACAATTTTTTTTTTTTTTTAAAAACGGTTGTTACAATTTCGATTCCGTTTTTGGTGATGTAATTGTGAATCCATTCCCCTTGTTTTAATGCCCTGAGTGATGTATATGTATATGCTGATAACATGTTTGTTGCCACAAATTTCGTTGAACAAAAGAAGGGTTTCATGGAAACGGTTGCTTTGAACGTACGCAGAAATCATGGCGTTCTAGGAAACAAGGTTTCTTTCTGGCATTTTATCGAACAGTTTGCGAGCGTCGTTGATGTATCCCAATTGGGAGTAACAGATGATTACTGTTGTCCAAGAGATGGGATACGGGTGAGGCATTTTGTCTAATACCTTTCTTGCTTCTCGTAAATTCTTGAAGCTTACGTACATATCAATCAAATTGTTCTGAGAAAAGCTATTTGAAGAGTGTCTGAATTTCATAATATGGGCGTGAACTTGTTTGCCTTCTTCAATGGCGTTGTGGAAAGAACAAGCTCTTAAGACTGGAGGGAAACTGAACTTATTGGCCGTGACAGATCCCCGTTTCTTGAGATGGCACAGAACTTGATGACCCTGCCAATGGCATCGTTATCACTTGAAAGGCTGAGTTTGATTATATGTGAGTGATATTGCTTTAGCTCCTCCATAGTTGAGCATGACTCTAGGCCTTGATGGAGCGCCAGACTGAGTTAACAAAAACCAACATTCGGTAGAGAACTAAACTATTGCACAGAAACAATGTGGCAAAGCGTAGACAGAGGGGTACATGCACCTTAAGAATATGAAGACCTTTTTTTAACTGTTTCTCGCATCTAGATTATCCGATTTAGAGTTGGAAATCACAAACCTACATAACGTTAAGCAAGCCAACATCAAACGTGTTGAATATATGACACCTAGGTCGTTATGTGGTCAAAAATAGAAAATAAACCTCACCGACTAACTAGTATAGCAGTAGCAAGGGTCGATCCGCGAGAGTTTGGTGGACAGAGGGGTACATGCACCTTAAGAATATGAAGACCTTTTTTTGAACTGTTTCTCGCATCTGGATTATCCGATTTGGAGTTGGAAATCACAAACCTACATAACGTTAAGCAAGCCAACATCAAACGTGTTGAATATATGACACCTAGGTCGTTATGTGGTCAAAAATAGAAAATAAACCTCACCGACTAACTAGTATAGCAGTAGCAAGGGTCGATCCGCGGGAGTTTGGTGGTCAAGATAGAACGACAGAGTACCAACTATAGTGTCACGCTACAGCCAGCAGTGTTTCTTCTAGTTTCCTGAAAACCAAGTAAAACACAATACCGAAACAAATTCCAAAAACCAAATCAAACATTCACTAAACCAAACTACTTCAAACTATAAACTAAAGTTACTGAAATCAGAAGTAAACTCCATAAAATCAGAAGCAAACAAACATTCCAAACAAGCCAAATAACATCCAAACATCAATAATACCGAAAAAGTGCAATAAAACATAAACCGAATGATTAACTGAATTAAAACTCAAATCCAGAAGCTACAAAGGTTCAACTTCGAAAATAACTAAAAATAAACTACTGCTACTGATCCAATCAATCCAGAAACAAAGGAATTCCAACTAAACTAAACTAAAGATTACTAAAATAAAATAGAAAACATAAGGAAATACCAATTGAAGCACTGAAATCTGAATCATTGAGTCAAAGAAGCCTAAGGTCCACCTTATGGGTCGTTCTTCGCCTCCGAAATTCGACCTAATGGCCTTTATTTATAGTTGAGAATTCTGACTAATCGCGGTGCGCAGGACTTGGATGCGCGTCGCGCGTTATCCATTATCCCCGTTTTTCGTTGTTTGAATTTCGATACACCGCCTCATCTTTGACTATCCGGGACGCGCATGTCTTCATACCGCGGTGCGCGTACGACTTCAACTGATATGGTGTTTATCCAAACTTCTTTCATTTTGTCCATGTTTAGTCCCTGTTTTCATCTTTTTCTTGCACACAAGTCCTAGCACAAAAGTCAGTAATACCATAGCATATACGATATCAATTCACCATGAATAGGGCCTAACAACGATTAAAATACTTGATATTGATAGGCGTTGTCAATATACAGATGAGATCCTTTTATCTGAAGATATATATATATATATATATATATATATATATATATATATATATATATATATATATATATATATATATATATATATATATATATATATATACGTATAGGGTGGAGGTGGGGTAAGGTGTATTTTCTTTTTTTTATTAAATAAAATAAATAATAAATTCAAAGAAAAAGGAAAAAGAAATTAAAAAGGCATTTTAGTCTTTTTACCTGACCCAGGGACCGATTTGTAGCGTTTCACAAACCTTAAGGACCACTAACGTGATTTTCCAATACTTGGTCCTAATATGAAAGATTTGGTCACAGAGACCAAAACTGTTATTTACTCAAAATAAAAATAATTTCCAGCTTTTAATAGCGTAAATGTAGCAAAAAAGAGAATGTATTAAACATACAATCTTATCTTATCTTATCTTATCTTATCTTATATCTTATAAAGGAAGCATTTTTCCTTATACCACATGCATTTGAAACCCCCAACTCTTCAACTTCTAACCTAATATATATATTATTTAAATACATTAGTTAATTTCAACTTTTTTCTTTGTCCCACATTGCTTGACACACAAATATGATCATTCCTCTTTCACTTATATAATACCACTTATTTGCTTTCATTATGCATCAATCTTCATCATAATATGACTTTCAAGTCTATCATTGTTTAGTGATATTTTTATCATTCAAACATGTTTTTATCTCAAAGTTTTAAAGGATTATATTATTTGGTTTCAATTTATAGAAGTGTTGAGACTTAAAAATGATATTAAAATTACTTAG
Source organism: Cichorium intybus (assembly GCA_023525715.1). NCBI lineage: Eukaryota > Viridiplantae > Streptophyta > Magnoliopsida > Asterales > Asteraceae > Cichorium > Cichorium intybus. The sequence continues at coordinate 9,198,144 of CM042012.1, read as the reverse complement.
AACTTTAAAAAACTCAATTAGGTTGGAAGTTCATAGTATGTCGTAATAAAAAACTGACAACGATGTTGACTTCTTTTTATTCACCATGATATATGTACATAAAAATTTTCAAGAGCAAATGTTTGAGCATTGTTCAAATAAATTAGATTAAACCATTATATATATAACCAAAAATATACAAATATGTATTTATATCTATATATTTAATATGAGAAAGGTCATTGAAACAATATGTTTCAGAATAAATTATTTAACTTTTGTCATATTAATTTTTAGTTTTTTTTAATTTGTCGTATATTGATTCACACATCTATTTAACTTTTAATTTTTCCAATATATAATACCACCCATTAGGTTGTCTTATCCTTTAATCTTGATCATACTATGGTTTTCAAAATCTATTGTTAATCAATGGTTAATATCTCATAAAACATGTTTTATCTCAAAGTTTCAATGGATTTTACTAATTTTTTAGCATTCAAAAGCACTGAAACTAAAAAAGATGAAATATTAAAATGACTTAAAAACTATTAAAACCTCAAGTGGGTTGCAAGTTCTAATACATCGTGTGTCATAGTTTAACGTGTGGTGACAATATTGTAAACATTTTTTCGTTTGAATATGATTTATATTTATAAAAAAATCAAATAGTAAATGTCTGAACATAATTTAAAGTCATTCAATCATTTGTAGTTGTATAAATCTTATAATAAAAGTCATTCAATCAATAAAGATCAAGATGAATTTCTATCATGTGCCACATTAATTTGAACAATTTTAGAAAAAAACTAAAAGTGGGCACCGGTAGCTATCGATCCAAATAGTACGGATTCAATGATAAAACTAAAACTAATTGTTCATGGAATGTTGCAATCAATGCCTAAGTTAGTTACAATCAAGAACACAAAAGAACAAATATATAAAGAAAATGGTTTTAGCCTCTTTAATTATATATGCTTTTTTCCCTTGAAATTTGTTTACTAAGCTATGTGAGATAAGAAATGAGTTAGTCTCTTTATTTATAGATGTTTGATTCACCATTAGTTGTGTTTCTTAAACGATGTGGGATAAGAAAATAACACAAAGTAAAACATTATGAACGAAAGTTTGATCCCACATAGTTACGATAAACAAATGTAAAAACCTTTTTCATTCTATAAATAAAGGTCTCTCTCAAATTAAAAGCAATTATATAAATCATTAATAATTTTTTATTGTTGGGAACATTTCCAAATAATTAAAGTTCAAGAAAACATATTCGAAAGTCTAAAACCGCATGCACCGCCCACATAATGCACTTCGAACTTTTCAAAATCTGAAATCGCATATGTGGTGCTGTGTGGTTTTTACTATATACCACATCGCGAACACTCAATTATCGCCATTAAAAGTGTATTTTCCAAGATATTTGAGTGACAATGAAAGCTTTTGCTAAACTATGGAAAATATTTACACTATCACTTAATTATCGTTCAAAGTTGTAGATTTCATCCATTTAGAATTTTGTATTTCTATAATATGTAAGATATACTTTTTAATTATTTATAATTACTTATTAATTTTATTTTTCTCTTTTTTGTATATTTTATAAAGAATTATAATATTGAACATGAACCAATTTTGACATATTATTTAGAATTGATTTTTAATTTTTTAGTATTTAAAATCTTTAGTATTTCAAGCAAACTTTTCATTATTAAGAGGTAGTATATTAGTATATTATTGATAATCAATGAGACTATTTAGAAAAATAAATATAATAAAGCATATGAAATTAATATTTTATAGAAGTAATCGTTATAGATTACTAAATATTTAATATAGTTTTAAGTATTTTTTTAAACAAAATTCAAATAAAATCTTAATTATAAGAAAAAATAAATACAAAAACCAGAAAACATACTGTTAATTTAAATTAAATATTTGAAATTGAAACATGGCCAAATAAATAGTTTTTAATTCGATTTAGAAATAGATAAAAGTAAAACTATATCGAAATTATATATATATATATATATATATATATATATATATATATATATATATATATATATATATATATATATATATATATATATATATATATATATATATATATATATATATATATATATATATATATATATATATATATATATATATACATGTGCAACCTATATGTAGATGCTATTAAAATTGTGTAATTCGAGATAACTATTTAAGTTGAACCATATTAATTTTAATTTTATTTGACGAATTGTATTCATTTAGTATAATTATTATAACTTTTTGTATTCCAAAATTTTGATACATGTATCTATTATCATATAATTGAAAATAATAACGATATTTTTAAATATATACAATTTAAAAATTATATAAAATAACATGTATCTATCTATATTCTAATTCTAACTACACAAGTTTCTTCCTGCGCAACGCGCGGGCATTCGTGTGACATCCGCCTAAAATGGATTCGGGTCAACCCAACCCAATTGGGAAATTTAATAAACCCTACTCAAGATTTACTTGACGCTAATAGGATCAAAACCTATACAATACGATATAAATTGACGTTAATAGCAAAATAGCATAGTATAACGTTATAACTATAATCAAATTAAATTATGATACCATATTAAAATCAAATCAAAGTATGATACTCTAATTAAATTAAAAGAGTCAAACTTGAATACTATAATTAAACTTCAAATCAAAGTAGATTGTTATAATCAAATAATAACATATTTTTTTATAAAACTCTATTTTTATAAACTCTACATTAAATTTTATAAAATTCTTATATTAATTAGTGTATTACATAGAGATGCTTGTACTAGTGGGAAATTATGAAGACCACCTAAAGTCAAAAGTTATTCCCATGGTCTCCCACTCACACCTCCCATCATCTTTCCTTTCATTTTTCTCCCAACACATTATTCTCATCACCACTCAAACCCTCTCTATTCTTTCTCTCACTCTCAATCTCGAAATTCTTCCAAGAAATATCAATTTTCCAGCCAAGAACAATCCCTCATACTCAAATCTCCATCCCTCTTGAAGCATTCATCAAGGTATGTTGTTAAAAGTTCCAAATTCATACATGAAACAAATTAAATCCACCAAAATATCTAAAACTCATTTTATGCATAAACCTGATTTTTCTCAGATTCTCATAAATAAAATAAGAAGTTCTGGAAATTTTCAGAAAATAACTTATTTTTATTGAATTACTATAATTATTGCAATAAAATATGGCAATAATTCACATAAAATACTTTTTGCAGTCAATAAATTCTGGGAAACTTTTGGAACAACCCTTATATTGAGTAAAGTGGATTTATAAAGTTTCATGCATTTATATTACTGTTTGATGCTTATTTTGTATTTTATTTTGTTGTAGATAAATAAATTGCAAAATATAGTTATGTATGTTAAAAACTAGATTTTATATTTTTCGCACCTTATTAACATATTAGAGACTCCATGAACAAATTTACAGATTTTTGTAATAATGTTTGCTTATTTTTCCTGATTTAATGATTATTTAATGGTTTAAATAGATAATAAATAGCTACACATGTCCAAAACTTATAAAACCTTATCAGAATATCTTATATAACATGTTAATCATAAATAAAAAGTCTAATGAATTTCTCTTAATATTTTCCTATTATTTATGATTTTAGTGATTAGTTAATAATGAAAAACATAAGAAATACTTCCCTTAGTCCAAAATATTCAAAATATTTACAGTAGGCTCAATATAATGTTAGCAAACTATGGTTAATTTACCAGAATTTTTGGGAATCATTTATTATTTTTCCTGAATTTTGTTGTGGTTTAATTATTAAAATACTAAATAAATACTAAAGCAGTTAAGAAAAATATGCAAATTTTACAGTAATTACCATTTTATGAAATAATGATTTTCTGAAAATTTCAGAATGTTTTATTACTGTTTAGTATTTAAAACCATTTTCCTAAATATCTAAGCATGTAAAAATGCATTTTTAATGATTATTTCATATAAATAATTGTTTATAATATATAAAATCTGTAAATACTTATAATTTGACTAGTTATTATTTTAATAAGAAATTATTAAAATCTTGTCTAAAGTGAAAATATAAATTAATTAAGCAAAGTAATTAATTCAATTTAAAATTCATTTAACATATAAATACATTAATATTCAAAACAAAATTTGGATAATTGTCAATCCATCTAATATAAGAATATGTGTCTAATTATTCTTATTAATACTATATTCCCATTTATCGATTCCTAAATCAAAACTATTAATTATAATAGGTTCCACGTCGTTTTGACCCGAGCCGTCTATCGTACAACACGCGTATTCCGTTTGGACTAATGTGAGTAATCTACCCCATATTTTATAATTTTCAATACTTTTGGGGTGTATCATGTGGTTTTAATATGTTCCAACTTCATTTTATTATTTTTTCACCATTGAGACATTGTTGGGACATTTATACGTGAATCATTATTTGTATAATTATTGTTTGTTTACGCTACATGTACTTGTAGTGCATTACCATTTTTAGTCTAATCTCCATGACTATGCCCGTATTCTTGAGGTACGTTATGGACAATAATAGCGCTATTGGGTTGACCACCCCGCCTTGGGACGCTAAGGTGATTGATTGCACGTGGTTGAGTGTGTATGATGATTAGATGCTCCATCCTATATATATACATATACATATGTATATATAGGGTGAGGACTTATTGTTGTTGTTATCATTTGTTAATCAATTTTTGATTTATAAACCGTTATCTCAATAATACTTACTTGTCGATTTCCAAAGAAAACAAGTTTCAAATTATAAATATTTCAAACTCACAATTTTCTTTAATAAAACTAGATTACTCACCAACTCTCGTAGTTGACCTGTTTTTACCCATGATGCAGATTTGAAGAATGAAGTTGATGAAAAGTAGGGTGTACCTTAGAAACCCACAAGAGTATTTAAATTTGATGTAATAAATGTTGTTTGTATTGGAATTTGTATTTGTATGTTGTGGATCTTGTTTGCCTACTTAGTACTTAATTGAATCTAATCATATTATAACATAGTTGTCATGAGACTTTGAACAATATATCACGCCTTGATCGATTCCGCCAAGGATCGGGGTGTGACAGATTGGTATCAGAGCCCTTGACTATAGGGAATTAGGTTAATTGCCTTGACCTAGTCTATAGCCTCTAGGGTCCTCTCGTATGCTAGTTTATAAAATGCACACACCACTGCATGCAATTCGCACTTAGAAAATCCTAGGAATACCTTTGTGTGCTAATTGCTCCCTTATGTGCTTACGTATTATTCCCGACACTTATATGTGTGCATACACTTGTGAATTTTCTCCTATTTCTCTTAAAATCACACGCATACTCAAATGGTTTCAAAATAAAAATTTATATACATATATATTCCTTAGAGCTCATAGGAAATTAAAAGTCATCCACTCTAGTTGGGTAGGATCAAAGTAATGGACGCGTAGTAACTGGAAGGGGGAGGTGCCGGTAGCCCGAAAGTCCTGACTAGGTAAGCATTCGTATACATCCCAATCAACCGAGGGACCAGTTTGCTTACCTGGGGACCAAAGGCGAGAGTTCCCAAACCTATAGGCCAAAGCGCGTCTTTCACATTACTTTTGAGCCATCAAAATACCCGACCTTATCAACGTATCCGAAAGGATACACTCCAAAATGGCCAACTCATTGGACTATTAAGTTCCCTAATGGGCCTTGAAGTGGGAAAAACATGTGAAAACTTAGTATTGTGGGGGCCCACGCAATTGCTACATGCTTCACATTTAGTACCCATGGAAAGCCCAAAAGGTGCCCAACACTCCTAACCATGGCCCAACAAGTGTTTTACAATCATTTTACCCAACAATGTCTACAAACTTAATTTCCATAATCAATTTACAAATAACTCACAAGTCCATATGCGTGTTTCTCATAGATGGCATTACGACCCCCATACGCTGCTCGTAACAACCGAAGGCTAGCCGCCCTTATCGCTAAGGAGGTAGCGAATGTCATCCCAACAATTGCAACCCATCTTCAAACTCTTCAGCCGCAAGCTCCAGCAACCACTCATCGTTGCTCGTTTAAGCATTTTCGTAGCTGTAATCCGCCTTACTTCAAAGGCATAGATGGTGCCACCGCACTCCTCACATGGATAGAAGAAATGGAGAGTACTTTCATCCACAGCGAGTGCCCTGAGGACCTGATGGTCCGTCACGCTACAGGGTGCCTCCAAGGTCATGCTCTCTCATGGTGGAACCTAGAAAACGGGCAAAAGGAGAGGGTGTTGCCTTGGGAATGACCTGGTCAAAACTAAAGGAACGCATGATAGAAAAGTTCTGCCCGGACAGCGAATTGCAAACTCTCGAGGAGGAATTCTGGAATCTGAAACAGGTGGGAGGAGACAACGCGACCTACACTAATAGATTCTATGATCTTTCAAGACTCCTACCTCACATGGTTCAACCTATGAAAACTGCAATACGTCGCTACATCAAAGGGTTACCGCGCCAGATCCGTGATTCGGTGACCAGCAGCAGGCCATCTACTTTGGAATCTGCTATTGAAATAGCAGGTCAACTCAATGAGGATAATATGAACGATGGTGTCCTCCCACGCAAGGGTTCAAAGATGACAACTGAAAAGCCGACCCCTGAGACCCCCTTAATTGTCAAGTCCGAGTCCTCACACCGACACGACAAAAAGAAGCGGAAAAGCCATCACCACAACCATGCTGTTATTACCCCTACTGCTCCTATCACCCAAGTCACCCAACCAAACAAAAAGCTGTATACCGGACCTCACCCCCTCTGTAACCATTGTAACTATCACCATATGTCCACCAGCCCGTGTCGCCTTTGTACGACTTGTGGTCGCTATGGCCACTTGGCGGACACATGCCGTGCACCAAAAACTCAGCGATCATTCGTTCTACCCTCAAATCAGCAAACACAAACCCGGTATCCAACTGGAACATGCTTCAACTGTGGTGACCCCACCCATTTCAGAAACGCGTGTCCTAGGCTTGTCAATATCATTAACACTCAAGCCCAGGCAAATCCAACAGTGCAGGTTCCAGCTCCCAAAGGCCGAGCATTTGTCATTACCGCAACCCAAGCACAGACCGATAACAAGGTCGTAAATGGTACGTTTCTCATAAATGACTACTACGCATCAGTACTTTTTGATTCAGGTGCCGATAAAAGTTTTGTGTCTTTGGAATTTGAACCCATACTTCACACACCTCGCACGATACTTGATGAACACTTTACCGTAGAAGTCGCCAATGGAAAAAACATTTCACTAAATGCAGTCATCCAAGATTGCACTTTCGATTTTTGCGGTCATAAATTTTCTGTCAATTTAGTTCCTATGGAACTTGGTAGCTTCGACATCATCGTGGGAATGGATTGGCTATCCCAAAACCATGCTGAAATAGTGTGTTACGAGAAGTTTATTCGTATTCCTCTTGCCGACGGTCAAAGTCTTCGTATTTATGGCGAGACTCGTTCAAAAAAGCTTAGTCTTATGTCATGTACTCAAGCTCGATCGTATCTACGTAAAGAATACATGGCTTTCTTAGCCCATGTGGTGGAAACAAAGGTCATAGAAAAGAAGATCGAAGATATTCCGATTGTACGAGACTTTCCTGACATCTTTCCCGATGACGTATCTGGACTCCCTCCAGTACGTGAGCTAGAGTTCCGCATCGATCTCGTTCCTGAGGCTGCTCCCATAGCCAAGTCTCCATATCGGTTGGCTCCAACCGAGATGCAAGAATTGGCAAGTCAGCTCCAAGAATTAACCGATAAGGGATTTATCCGCCCTAGTACTTCACCCTGGGGAGCCCCGGTTCTCTTCATCAAAAAGAAAGATGGTTCGTTCCGTATGTGTATCGATTATCGGGAGTTAAATAAATTGACCATCAAGAACCGATATCCGTTACCTCGGATCGACGACCTTTTTGATCAGCTTCAAGGAGCTTCATGTTTCTCAAAAATCGACCTCCGCTCGGGTTATCACCAACTTCGAGTACGGGAAGAAGACATCCCCAAAACCGCTTTCCGAACCCGCTATGGCCATTACGAGTTCACCGTTATGCCTTTTGGCCTAACGAATGCCCCTGCTGCATTCATGGACTTGATGAATCGAGTATTTAAACCTTATCTCGACCGTTTTGTTATCGTCTTTATTGATGACATCCTCATTTACTCCAAGACAAAGGCAGACCATGAAAGACACCTTCGTCTAACTCTCCAAACATTGCAAGGAAATCAGCTCTATGCCAAATTTTCGAAATGCGAGTTTTGGTTAAATGAGGTACAATTCCTCGGTCATATTGTAAGTGACAAAGGTATTTTAGTCGATCCCGCAAAAGTTGAAGCAGTTAAGAATTGGAAAGCCCCACGTAACCCCAAGGAAATTCGGTCATTCCTCGGTTTAGCTGGCTATTACCGGCGTTTCATTTCAAATTTCTCAAAGATCGCTTTACCGCTTACTTTTCTCACTTGTAAGGGTACGCCATTTGATTGGGGACCCAAGCAAGAAGACGCTTTCCAAACCCTTAAACAAAGATTGTGTGACGCTCCGATTCTTACACTTCCTGAAGGATCCGAAGATTTCGTGGTATACTGCGATGCCTCCAATCTCGGTCTAGGTTGTGTTTTGATGCAAAGGGGAAAGGTTATAGCTTACGCGTCGCGACAACTCAAAATCCACGAAAGGAATTATACGACTCATGATTTGGAGCTCGGTGCCGTGGTTTTCGCTCTTAAAATTTGGAGGCATTACCTTTACGGCACTAAATGCGTAATTTTCACCGATCATAAGAGCTTGCAACATATTCTTAATCAAAAGGAACTCAATATGAGGCAAACACGATGGGTCGAACTCCTAAATGATTACGAGTGCGAAATACGCTATCATCCGGGCAAGGCGAACGTCGTAGCCGACGCGTTAAGCCGAAAAGAACATGCCAAAGCATTTCATCTAATATGTTCTCCTATCTTGTCCAATCTCAGTGACCGAATTCGAGAAGCCCAACACTCGGCAATTACCGAAAATGACATGCCCACGGGAATTGATGGGGAGTTGGAAAGTAAATCTGATGGTATTTTCTATTATCGAGATCGCATCTGGATCCCAGATCGCGACAATCTTCGTACATTCCTGATGGAAGAAATCCATAAAACTCGATATTCCATTCATCCTGGCGCTGACAAGATGTATCATGGCTTGAGAACCAATTATTGGTGGTCGGGAATGAAAAAGGATATTGCTTTATTCGTGGCCAAATGTCTTACATGTTCCAGAGTAAAAGCAGAACATCAACGACCCTCTGGACTATTGGTCCAACCGGAAATCCCCGAGTGGAAATGGGAAGCGATCACCATGGATTTCGTAACCAAACTTCCCCGTACCAGAAAGGGACATGACAGCATTTGGGTAATCGTTGACCGTTTGACTAAATCTGCTCACTTCCTTCCCTTCCGTGAAGATTTCAAGGTCGAACAACTTGCTCAGATTTACGTCGATGAGATAGTTACTCGGCATGGCATCCCTCTCAGCATCATTTCAGATCGTGATGGGAGATTTCTCTCTCGGTTCTGGCAATCACTTCAAGAAGCCATGGGAACCCGCCTCGATCTCAGTACCGCCTATCATCCTCAGACCGATGGTCAATCTGAGAGGACAATTCAAACACTCGAAGATATGTTGAGGGCGTGTGTCTTAGATTTCGGAGGAAACTGGGACTTTCATTTACCGTTGGTGGAATTCTCCTATAATAACAGTTATCATTCTAGCATCGGGATGCCACCATTTGAGGCATTGTATGGCCGTAAATGCCGATCTCCTATTTGCTGGCATGAAATTGGCGAGTCCCACGTGATTCGCGCAACAGTGGATTCTCCAATCGTTGGTCCTGAGCTTATCCAGGAAACAACCGACAAAATCACTCAGATTCGCAATAACCTTCTCGCAGCTCGTAGCCGACAAAAGAGTTACGCCGACAAGCGACGCAAACCGCTTGAATTTACCGTGGGTGACATGGTCATGTTAAAAGTGTCCCCATGGAAAGGTGTGGTTCGATTTGGACGCAAGGGTAAATTGGCACCACGCTATGTTGGCCCGTTCAAAATCCTGAAAAGGATCGGACCAGTAGCCTACGAGTTGGATCTACCAATAGAGCTTAATAAAGTACACCCAGTATTTCATATAGCCAACCTCAAGAAGTGTTTAGCGGACGAGAACCTTCATGTTCCTCTCGAGGATATCCAAATCGACGAGACAATGCAATTTATCGAGAAACCCTTGGAAATTGCCGACCGAAAGGAAAAGCAACTCAAAAGAAGTCGCATTCCCCTGGTCAAGGTCAGGTGGCAGTCAGCACGTGGACCTGAGTATACATGGGAGCGTGAGGATCAAATGCGTACCAAATACCCACAACTTTTCTCTTAAGGTACTCTCTTCTTAAATTTCGGGACGAAATTTCCTAAAGTAGGGGAGACTGTGACATCCGCCTAAAATGGATTCGGGTCAACCCAACCCAATTGGGAAATTTAATAAACCCTACTCAAGATTTACTTGACGCTAATAGGATCAAAACCTATACAATACGATATAAATTGACGTTAATAGCAAAATAGCATAGTATAACGTTATAACTATAATCAAATTAAATTATGATACCATATTAAAATCAAATCAAAGTATGATACTCTAATTAAATTAAAAGAGTCAAACTTGAATACTATAATTAAACTTCAAATCAAAGTAGATTGTTATAATCAAATAATAACATATTTTTTTATAAAACTCTATTTTTATAAACTCTACATTAAATTTTATAAAATTCTTATATTAATTAGTGTATTACATAGAGATGCTTGTACTAGTGGGAAATTATGAAGACCACCTAAAGTCAAAAGTTATTCCCATGGTCTCCCACTCACACCTCCCATCATCTTTCCTTTCATTTTTCTCCCAACACATTATTCTCATCACCACTCAAACCCTCTCTATTCTTTCTCTCACTCTCAATCTCGAAATTCTTCCAAGAAATATCAATTTTCCAGCCAAGAACAATCCCTCATACTCAAATCTCCATCCCTCTTGAAGCATTCATCAAGGTATGTTGTTAAAAGTTCCAAATTCATACATGAAACAAATTAAATCCACCAAAATATCTAAAACTCATTTTATGCATAAACCTGATTTTTCTCAGATTCTCATAAATAAAATAAGAAGTTCTGGAAATTTTCAGAAAATAACTTATTTTTATTGAATTACTATAATTATTGCAATAAAATATGGCAATAATTCACATAAAATACTTTTTGCAGTCAATAAATTCTGGGAAACTTTTGGAACAACCCATATATTGAGTAAAGTGGATTTATAAAGTTTCATGCATTTATATTACTGTTTGATGCTTATTTTGTATTTTATTTTGTTGTAGATAAATAAATTGCAAAATATAGTTATGTATGTTAAAAACTAGATTTTATATTTTTCGCACCTTATTAACATATTAGAGACTCCATGAACAAATTTACAGATTTTTGTAATAATGTTTGCTTATTTTTCCTGATTTAATGATTATTTAATGGTTTAAATAGATAATAAATAGCTACACATGTCCAAAACTTATAAAACCTTATCAGAATATCTTATATAACATGTTAATCATAAATAAAAAGTCTAATGAATTTCTCTTAATATTTTCCTATTATTTATGATTTTAGTGATTAGTTAATAATGAAAAACATAAGAAATACTTCCCTTAGTCCAAAATATTCAAAATATTTACAGTAGGCTCAATATAATGTTAGCAAACTATGGTTAATTTACCAGAATTTTTGGGAATCATTTATTATTTTTCCTGAATTTTGTTGTGGTTTAATTATTAAAATACTAAATAAATACTAAAGCAGTTAAGAAAAATATGCAAATTTTACAGTAATTACCATTTTATGTAATAATGATTTTCTGAAAATTTCAGAATGTTTTATTACTGTTTAGTATTTAAAACCATTTTCCTAAATATCTAAGCATGTAAAAATGCATTTTTAATGATTATTTCATATAAATAATTGTTTATAATATATAAAATCTGTAAATACTTATAATTTGACTAGTTATTATTTTAATAAGAAATTATTAAAATCTTGTCTAAAGTGAAAATATAAATTAATTAAGCAAAGTAATCAATTCAATTTAAAATTCATTTAACATATAAATACATTAATATTCAAAACAAAATTTGGATAATTGTCAATCCATCTAATATAAGAATATGTGTCTAATTATTCTTATTAATACTATATTCCCATTTATCGATTCCTAAATCAAAACTATTAATTATAATAGGTTCCACGTCGTTTTGACCCGAGCCGTCTATCGTACAACACGCGTATTCCGTTTGGACTAATGTGAGTAATCTACCCCATATTTTATAATTTTCAATACTTTTGGGGTGTATCATGTGGTTTTAATATGTTCCAACTTCATTTTATTATTTTTTCACCATTGAGACATTGTTGGGACATTTATACGTGAATCATTATTTGTATAATTATTGTTTGTTTACGCTACATGTACTTGTAGTGCATTACCATTTTTAGTCTAATCTCCATGACTATGCCCGTATTCTTGAGGTACGTTATGGACAATAATAGCGCTATTGGGTTGACCACCCCGCCTTGGGACGCTAAGGTGATTGATTGCACGTGGTTGAGTGTGTATGATGATTAGATGCTCCATCCTATATATATACATATACATATGTATATATAGGGTGAGGACTTATTGTTGTTGTTATCATTTGTTAATCAATTTTTGATTTATAAACCGTTATCTCAATAATACTTACTTGTCGATTTCCAAAGAAAACAAGTTTCAAATTATAAATATTTCAAACTCACAATTTTCTTTAATAAAACTAGATTACTCACCAACTCTCGTAGTTGACCTGTTTTTACCCATGATGCAGATTTGAAGAATGAAGTTGATGAAAAGTAGGGTGTACCTTAGAAACCCACAAGAGTATTTAAATTTGATGTAATAAATGTTGTTTGTATTGGAATTTGTATTTGTATGTTGTGGATCTTGTTTGCCTACTTAGTACTTAATTGAATCTAATCATATTATAACATAGTTGTCATGAGACTTTGAACAATATATCACGCCTTGATCGATTCCGCCAAGGATCGGGGTGTGACAATTCGCCTAGTATCTTATAAAGGAAGCATTTTCCTCTCATCACATGCATTTGAAACCTCCATGACCTTTCAAATTCCTACTTAATATAATCAATCTATTAATTTAAATATTTTATCACATTAATTTGAGATTTTTTTTCTTTATCCCACATTGCTTCACATGCATATATGACCTCTTCTATTTCTCTTATATAATACAATTGATTTGTTTTCATTATCCATCAAACTTGATCTTTCAAGTCTATTATTAATTTATGATCATTTTATCATGGAAACATTCTTTTATCACAAGTTTTAAAAGATTTTTACTATTTAGTTTCAACTCTAAAAAGTATTGAAACTCAAAAGTAAAAATTAAAATTAGTTAAAACTTTTATAAAGTTGAGTAGGTTGGAAGTTTATAGTACGTCGTTTTTAAAAAGTGACATCTGTGTAAACATTTTTTGATTTACCAATATGTATATTCTTAGTTAGTTCCTTACTTAAAACTTTTAAAAACTTGACTAAGTTTAAAGTTTATAATGTGTCGTTTGTAAAAAGTGACACTGTTGTAAACATTTGTCGATTTACCAATATGTATATATATATAAAAATTTTATTAAAACTCAAAAATGAAGATGAATATTACTGAAAAAATTTGAACTTTATATATAATCTAAACATATAATATATTAAACATAAATTGTTATCATAATAGATATCATGTTTGCATCCAAAACTCGAAAAAGTTACATAACAACTTTTTTAAATTCAATTATAAATAGATAGTCAAACATTAAAACCTAGAAACATGTTATTAACATCTATTATTAATTAGTGGTCAATTTATCATAAAAATATATATTTTTATCTCAAAGTTTTAACAATTGTCCTATTTCAAAATCATCGAAACTAAAAAGATAAATATTTAAAAGAGTTAAAAACTATTAAAATACCAATTGAGTTGCACGTTCATATTAAGTCGTGGCCACAGTTCGATGTGTGATGACAACGTTGTAAACATTTTATTTCGCTTTCATAAGATTTATGCACATCGAACTTTCAAACAATAATCTTTCAAAGTTCAAACAAATAGTTCGATGTGTGATGACAACGTTGTAAACATTTTATTTCGCTTTCATAAGATTTATGCACATCGAACTTTCAAACAATAATCTTTCAAAGTTCAAACAAATATGTTTATATCTATAAATATTATAATAGATGTCATTTAATCAATATAGTTTAAGATGAATTTTTATCATGTACCAAATTAATTTTAATTTATTAGAAAAAATAGATCGAAGTGGACATCGGTTACTACCCGTCTAAATTTTACGAAAATGATACTAAAACTAAAACCAAAGGTTCATGGAATGTTGCAACCGATTCCTAATCTGGTTACAATCAATAACACAAAAGAACAAAGATATGAGAGAATGATTTTAACATCTCTACTTATAGATGTTTTCTTTTCTTGAAATTTGTTTCTTAAGCTATGTGTGATGAAAATTATATTAGTCTCTTTACTTATAGATGTTTGATTTCTCTTCAATTGTGTTTTTAAGCGATGTGGGATAACAAAATGATACAAAATAACACACTATGAAGGAAATTTTGATCCCACATCGTCATGATAAATCAACTCAAGAAACTTTTATATTCTATAAATAAAGGTCCCCCTAAAGTTAAAACAATTATACAAATCATTTGATATTTTTGACTCTTGGAAATATTTCCAAATATTAAAGTTCAAGGAAATATATAGTTAAAGTTTTCTTATCTTAAACCAAATTTATGTATTATCATATAGTTAAAAATAATGAAGAGATTTTTCTATATATATGTATTTTAATTTGGTATAAGAATAACATGCATTTGTTTATATTCTACCTAATAAAAAATTTTCATGCGCAACGCGCGGGCATTCGCCTAGTAATATATATATTCGATACAAAACCTAATAGCCCATCAAAACAATATCATTTGGATACAAAATCTATTTAAGCATCATGTTTCAAGATGCTAGTTGTTTCATACACAAAAATTACAATTGCTTCACAAAAGCTAATTAAGCATTACGTTTCACAAAAGCTAATTAAGCATCATGTTTCACAACGCTAGTTGTTTCATACACAAAAATTACAATTGCTTCACAATATCAAACTAAGGATTTGGATCACTTGACGGGTTACCGGGTGGTCGAAAAGAATTTGGACAACTTTGCATAAAAACCGACATTAAATTGTTTTAAACTTAACTTAAACATAACTTGACCATCCATTAAATTCCAAATTCAAACTTCAATCTCAAACTCAAAGCATGATCATTAGACTTGATTCTTATTTATGATCGGAACTTATAATAGTATAATCTAACTCCTAAACATAATAGAACATTAATTTCATGATTAATTTTGATTGTAACGAATCAATGGGTGATTCATGAAGCTAAGGTTCCACAATTTTCCACCAATTCTTCATAAACCCAAATTTAGCCATGAATATATATATATATATATATATATATATATATATATATATATATATATATATATATATATATATATATATATATATATATATATATATATATATATATATATATATAGATAAAAGTTCAATAGAGAACCAAAATAAAACAAGGAACCAAGGAACCAATCGTGAGCGTCGGAATACATTTTATCGACGGCCGGAGATAAGGTTGTAAACTTCTAACGTAGACGCACATGTAGCGGATCATAACAAAAAACCCACTTCGTTTTTTTTATTTTTATTTTTAGAGCTTATTTTTTATCGAAATAAAAAACCAAATATATCAAAATTCATAGTTTTTTATTCTCTTTCAATAGACACTCATATCAATATACTAAAAACGAAAAAAAATATTCAAAATTTTTGTTCAGATTCACAACAGTTAATTAATGTGAATCTGAACCATAATAAGTTTTTATAGAAGATTATTCACATGTTAATGATCATTGAAATTATATTTTTCAACAATAATTGATCATTTAATAACAACTCATGTGAATTTAAATAAACTTTTAGATTTGCATTGTGAATTTGACTAATTCATATTGAATTTATGTAATTTCATTTATATTCTTTACAATTTCAACATTTTGATAATGTACAATTGAGTTAACTAATATTCACAAATTAATTCACTTAAAATTACACATGAATGATAAAAAATTGTTGAAAAAATCAGGTTCAATGATCATTTATATGTGAATTAATATGTATTAAACTAGATGCATACTATTTTGAACCTTTTGATGATACACAAATGAATTAATTTAGATCTACATATGAATTTTCTT
Organism: Cichorium intybus; assembly: GCA_023525715.1. Lineage (NCBI taxonomy): Eukaryota > Viridiplantae > Streptophyta > Magnoliopsida > Asterales > Asteraceae > Cichorium > Cichorium intybus. The sequence continues at coordinate 9,181,583 of CM042012.1, read as the reverse complement.
AAAATTCACATATGAATGATAAAAAGTTGTTGAAAACCCAAGGTACAATTATCATTTATATGTGAATTTACATGTCTAAAACAAGAAGCAGTTAAAATTCGCAATGTCAATATAAACTGTATTAAATTTGTATGGTAGATATTTCACATGTAAATGGTCAATGAATTCAATTTTTTCAATAATTGTTAATCATTCAATAACAACTTATGTAATTTAAAAATATTTTTAAATTCAGATGTGAATTCAAGAAAAATCACTAATGTTTTACTATTTCAATGTTTTAATATCATATACAATTGAATTAACTGAGACTCATAAATGATTTACTTACAATTCACATGTGATTCGTAAAGAATTATTGGAAATTTTGGATAGATTCGTCATTTACATGTGAATGAATATATATCTAAAATAATACAGTTCAGTTCGGGTTCACAAGATGAATCTGGACGAACTTGAAGTAAAAAAAAAACAAAAAAATTTGTATATCAATATGGATCTCTATTTATAGAGGATGAAAAATTATGAATTTTGGTATAATTAGTTTTTTTTTTCGAAAAAAGAATAAGCTTAAAATTTTAAAAAACATAAGAAACGAAGTGGATTTTTTGCTATGATCCGCTACATACGCGTCCAATTAATAATTTTGCATCCCAATCGCTGGCCGTCGATATTTTGCATTCTGATCGTATGATTGGTTCCTTGGTTCCTTATTTAATTTTGGTTCTTCATTGAACCTAACCCTATATATATATATATATATATATATATATATATATATATATATATATATATATATATATATATATATATATATATATATATATATATATATATATATATATATATATATATATATATATATATATATATATATATATATATATATATATATATATATATATATATATATATATATATAACATAACATTAATATTCACTAAATACCTTGAAATACTAAAATCCACTAATAAAATCAAATTTTATTAATTTTTTTATTAACCATTAATGTGGATTCTAAGCTAAAATTAGATATTCACCGCAGAAGAAGATAAATATATGCATCAAGGCTAGGCAATTCTTGCATCTCAAAGTTTTTCTTTTTTGGTAAAATAACAAAGGTTGGGCTTTTAACTAACAAACTGAGGTAGCGTTTGGTATAAGGTAATTGAAGAGTGAATGTAATGCAATATTATGGTGGAATAAAAATAACATGTTTGGTTGCACGAAGGAATACAATAGAGCATTCCTTATAGAACACGATTCATTTTTTTGGGCTAATTTTTATTCTATGGGGAGGAGTATTTTTTTTCATGACATATAATATAATTAAAATACTTTTATTCGTATAATATTCAATAAATATTAATATTTTAAAACATTATTTACATAAACTTTTTCAAACAAATAATTATTTTATATTTATATTTTAAAATTTTATGGTATCCGACTTTTTTTATTGCAAACTCTTCTTAATTATATCTGATTCTTTTTAAAACTATCTGCAAAGCATGTATTATGTATTTTGAATGAAATAGAATATGTTTATGTGGAATTTATTTAACGATATATATCTTCATTGACCATTGTAATATAATTTTATTTTATAAAATAACATCCACTTTTATTTATCTTTTTTACTTTATTTAGTTTTTTTATATATTTAACAAACGTTATGTTTGAATGATTCATTTCGATCCTTCAAACTAACCAAACATGACAAAAAAATATAATGATTCATTCCATTACGTTGCTCATTCTATTACATTATTCATTAATTCTATTCTTTCATGATTTCCGTTATATCAAACAGAGTCTAAGTGCCATAGTTCCAAGTTCGACCCAACCCTGATATATTCTTACTATTAAGATTAAATGTAGTTAAAAAGGTTGAGTCAAGGTTACATACCTCAACTCCAATGCTTGACAAGTCAACTATTATCTTCAAAGCTTCTAAACTTAAATTTTAGTCTTTTTATTAAACGTCGTTAACTAGTTACAATTATTTTATTTACAACAAAATTTGATTTTTTTGCTAGAACTAATTACTTATAAGGTTAAAACTTCCAATCCCAAATTGCTAACTTTACACTTATAAGGTTAGAATTTCCAACCCCAAATTCTAGTGTTGCATAATCCTTCCACTGTTGTCAATAAGTTTTGCTACAAATGTCACTTTGCACTTTCTTAGATGTTTCCATTGCTATCACCCTATTTCCATTTTCACCATCTTCATATCATTACACTCTTTGGTAACCTTGAAATTATTTAGTTCTTTCCAATATTCCTAAAATAGGTAAACATGCCATTTGTCATATTTCGTACATTTCATGTCTCTAGACATAATCAATTTCCTTCCAAATATTTTTTTTGAACGGCAGCTCATATTAAATTAAAAAGGGGCAAGCAAGGAGCTCAACCCCAACACAAAAGTCCAAAATACATTATTTGACAGAATTACAGAATTCAACTACCGGGTTTTCGATCCATCTAGCCCACTTTAACTTAGAACCCGTCTTTTTCCTAGCATTGAACCACATGAATGCTAATATTTGTATTTCAGCTGCCAGCTCCGAATGTGTTTTAGTTTCATTCTTGAATACACCCTTGTTACGAAAGCACCAAATTACCCACATAAAAACTAGGCATACGGCCTCATTTACCTCGGCTAGCCAAGATGGTCCCACGAATGCATTTTTGTTCTTGATCAGATCCCAACACAACTGGAGGAGGGGATACCGCAAAGAGAATACCACCATTGCTGAGTTTTCTCCCAAACTTGCTTGGCTAATGAACAGTGAACAAAGACGTGATCCTCGTTTTCGGGGGCAAGCTTACACACCTTACACTTCACATCAACGTCTAGTCCAATTTTCTTGAGGTTCTCTAGTGTAGGGAGCCTAGCATGGAGTGCCCGCCATGTAAGAATGTTCACCTTCTTCGGGACTAATTTATTCAATTCCCAACAATTCTCACCACGTGGAAGTTTATGATCGTCAATATATCTAGCAAGTGGCCCAACAGAGTATCCATTTGTCTTATCGAGAACCCAAAGAAGCCGTGACTCACCATCATTATTCGTTGAGTTCTGGAACAACCCAACAAAACTTAAATCGATTTTGACAAAATGATTTTTGAGACTTGCGATCGTCCCCCAACACCCGGATCTAGGCCTGGCCTGGTTGAATAAGGACCTATGATCTTGGTGAATCGCCTTTACAACATCCTTCCACAATCCTGGCTTCGATTCTAGAAACTTCCACCACCATTTGCCCAATAAAGCAAGATTTTGGGCTTTTAAACTTCCAATTCCAAGACCTCCATTTTCTTTAGGACCCAATGTTTTTTTCCAACTGATCCAAGTAATCTTGCGTTTGTCAAGACTACCCCCCCCCCAAAGAGTTTCATACGGATCCTTTCAAGCTCATTTAACACTTTATCAAGAGCTTTGTACAATGAAAAGAAATAAGTTCCCAAGGCACCAAGAACTGCTTTGCATAAGGTAAGGCGACCACCAAAAGAATTTCTCTATGATTGGGGACTAATGCACCGCGATAGGTAATCCAAGGTAAGTGAGTGGGAATGAACCGATTTGATATTTTAGCAAACCCGCCACCGGTTCCACCTCGTTTGAGCTACACGAAATACCAAACAATTTGCTTTTGTTGATATTTACATTAAGATCCGAGCTAGTTCAAAACAACGAAGGATTCGAATCAGATTAAGAGCGTTGACCATGGACCATTCATCGAAAAAAAATTGCATCATCCGCATATTGAAGATACGAGATGACGGGGCCTGCCTTAGGAAGTTGTAAACCAACAAAAAGCTTCTTTTCCTTAGCTGTTTCCAAAGCCCGGTGGAGACCTTCGGCAGTAATAATAAACAGAAATGGCGCCAGCGGGTCTCCCTGCCTCACCCCCCGCTCGACTTTAAATTGTGATGTTGGAGACCCGTTTAGTAACACCGACACCGAGGCCGACTGCAGACAACCACGAACCCAAGAGCACCACCGTTGACCAAAATTCATTTGGTCTTGAATAGAATCTAGATAGTTCTGGTTAACACTATCAAATGCCTTTTCGAAGTCAACCTTGAACATCAATGCCTTCTTCTTGCTTTTCTCGAGCCAAGACAATATCTCGTTTGCAATTAGCGGACCATCAAGGATGGATCGACCCTTAATAAATGAAGTTTGCTTCGGGCTAATTACCGATGCAATGACTTTCTTTAATCTTTCCGCCAAAATCTTGGATATGACTTTGTAAATGGACCCGATAAGGCTGTTCGGGCGATAGTCATTGAGGGATATCGGGTCCATTACCTTAGGAACGAGGGTAATGAACGAGGCCTTATAGCCCATCTCGATGACACCCGTCTTCTCAAACTGTTTTATTGCCAAATACAAGTCAGATTTGATGTACTCCCGGCATTTATGGAAGAACTCCAGCGAAAACTCGTCCGGGTCGGGCGCCTTGTTAGCACCACAACACCAGATATTACTCCTCCATTTATTTTACCTCAACTCATAAGGCAATGTCAAACTTATACGATAAGTACACCGTAGGGTTGCATGTGGCCTAAAATTTCCCATCATTCACTATGTATGTTCCAATTGTCTGCATCGTTCATTCAACATGCATTTTACACCCAATTCTTCTAAGGGAAATATTATCAACACTCCATTCTATTTTACCTAAACACTCCAGTATATTTTTTAGATTACTTTTGACTAAATTTGATTGGTAACTATATTCTCTCTTTAGGTTTTCTAAATAATTGCCAGGTTTTTACTCTATCAACAAGTCAATACACAAAACAATAATAATATTATTTATTTTTAGAAAATAGAAACAATTGAGATTCTTGAGTCACATAAAAAATTGAATCTTTAATCAAAATCGGTATTTGTATACTACAACTAGATAATGCAAAACCGCAGTGACATGAGTCCGATGATAAAGAATAATCGAAATTTTAATCAAATTGGAAATTTCCTTGAACATGGGTTAGGAACCAACGATTATGAGTTCCGCAATCAGCAAAAGTGGATGAAACTTCCTCATCTCTTGCCGGAAAAAGCGTCGTCAGAGTCCTCATTTCTCGTCGGAATGCCGGAGGTTGTAGGAGACATGGAGGGTCGCTGTGGAGCTATCTGCAACAAAGGAAGAAGAACAGACGGTTGCTACCGTCGCCTGTTGAACAATCGGAAAAACCACCATCGCCGAAGGCGCCGTCGCCGGAGATGCCAAGACCGGAGGGAAGCTGGTGTCGGCTAGTCGCTCTTTCACGTTTGATAGGTGTGATACGTGAAAATGAGAAAGAAACCCTAATAGGGTTTTATATTTTTTAAAAAGAAATAGATCAGTCCTTTTAATTTATTGGCCCATATTACCATATTAGTTGGTCTCACGTAATGATTTTATAATAACAATGCAATAATTATAAATATACAATCATTACCTAAAAAAAGTAAGGGAAAATGATTTATAAGGGTAATTATGTTTCAAAACTGTTCAAAAAACACCATCCAAGTTTGGTCTGTTCAAAAAACACCATCCAAGTAAGGCCTTTGTACAAAAAACACCATCCAAGTAAGGCCTTTGTACAAAAAACACCATCGAACTACATGTTTTTTTCAAATTTTATCCGATGGTAACCGGCTTTTGCAGGTTAAAGGATGACTTGGCCTAATACTTGGTGATCGGCCAAGTCATCCTTTAACCTGCAAGAGCCGGTTATCATCGGGTAAAATTTGAACAAAACATGTAGTTTAATGGTGTTTTTTGTACAAATGCCTCACTTGGATGGTGTTTTTTGTACAAAGGCCTTACTTGGATGGTGTTTTTTGAACAGACCAAACTTGGATGGTGTTTTTTAAACAGTTTTGAAACATAATCACCCTTTCATTTTCCCAAAAAGTAAATCTATATACTAGAGTGAAGTGTTTTATCAACAACCTTAAAGCTCATTTTTTCACATGTTATTTTTATCCATCCACTGAAACATGTAATTAATTGACAGTTATGCCCTCAATCGAATTCAATTTTATTTTCATTGTAATCTACGCTGAGCACAAGGACCAAGATATTCCGTTTATTCTATTTCCCAAATCAAGAGACCTACGACGACCTCTCACCGGAAGACCTCTCAGCAGAGAAGCCTATTCCACTTCATACCCTTCAAGCTGTCCACGATCAACATCAACTACAGCCAAAAGGGTCTCTTAGGCTGAAGGGTGTGCAAGACACCCATGACAACCCAAGACTCCCGCCACGTCATCGCCACGTCATAAAGACTTCCAAGACTTTTAGTAGGGGTGTGCAAGACACCCATGACTACCATTTTAATTTCCACATCACATTTCTATTTTCCATTTTTTTAATTAAGACCAAACATTAAATTTAATTTAAATAAAAACATTATATTAATTAAAACCATAATATTAAAATGAAAAAAACATGAAAAAAACATTACATTAAATTAAAGAAGACAAAAAAAATTAAACATCTCCTAAAAAAACATGAAAAAAACATTACATTAAATTCGCCCCCGGAACCCCGAAGTATGCATGCCAAATCCATAAATCTTGTGAAGCGACCGCTTCTAGTATTAGGGAAGGTGTGCCGTGATGACCCCCGGTGTATTGTCCTTTCCACGCGTTTGGACAATTTGCCCAATCCCAATGCGTACAATCTATGCTCCCGAGCATACCCGGTAGACCATGTGACTGGTGATGTGCCGCATATAGTTCTTCAACATCGTTTCGTGTAGGTTTTCGTAAATAAATAGGACCGTATAACTCATAAATATATTCACAAAAAGCATACATACTTTGCCGAGCGGTTTTTGCCGACATCCGCAAATATTCGTCCACGGCGTCAAAAGTGTATCCATAACCCAAAAGACGAAGAGCCGCTCCACATTTTTGGTGTGGCGTAAAACCCCTTTTGCCTCGTCCGTCGTATCGCAATTGGAAAAGTTCGTAGTTGGCTTCCAAATCGTGCACGATCCGTAGAAACATCGATCGGGTCAAACGAAACCGGCTTTTGAAATCCTTGTCGTCATACACGCAATCTTCGGTAAAATAGTCGCGAATAAATTTTTCGTGTCCTTCTTCGCGGTTTCTATTTTTCGCCGCTAATCGCCGCCTTTTTTCTGGAGTTTCTGCTCGGTTCACGTAAATAGACGCGACTTCCATCATTGCCGTGAATACCAAATCATCACCCGAGTCATCAGAATCCGAATGGAAATCCATATGTATATTGAGAGGAAAATATGTGTTTGTATGTGTGTAAAATATAAGATGTGTGTGTAAAATATAAGATGTGTGGTTATGTATTTATAATATGTAAAAAAAATTAATTTTTTTTTTTTTTTTACATTCCAACGGTCACCAACGGGTATATTTTTTCAAACTTGGCCGTCTTCGAGCGTTCATAGCAAGACGACCTGGGGACGCAGCACGTCGAGGACGCGGGGGGGGGGGGGGGGCGCGGTGTTTGCCGCGTCTTTCCGGCTGATGTGGCGGACGCGTGGGGGGCCGCGTGCGGCATACCCCACAGCCTTATTTGCAAAGCCACCACCATCGGAAAAACAAGATTTCTCCGTATCTGCCTACCCGGATGGCCTACGTTCGACGCTCCCTCTCCGCCACACTCGATCATTTCTACTCGCTCGCACCGGCTGTTTGGCCACCAGAAAAGAAGAAAACCCCGCTAATCAATGGAGATGGCGTTTTTTTTAATTGCCTCCATCTCTAAACATGAAGCCTAGCGCTGCTCCTGAATCTGGCAAGGACGTAACTGAATCTGGAAAGAACAAAGAGTCAAGTGATTTAGGTAAACATAGACCCAACTGAATCTAGCAAGGAGTTTAAATCCGACGTGATTAAGAACGCAATACCTTCGCCTGAGAGACAAGAGGTGGCGGAGGGATGATGGTGAATGAGAACTGGGTGTAGAAAGAGACGGTGGAATTGAAGGAACGTTTTAAGAAATTAAATTGGGTGCCTGTAGAGAGCTCTTCCAAAGTTTGAATATGGTCGGATTTGAGTACCGAGTGAGGGTGATGGAGTAGTGATTGATGTTTGCAGTACCGAAAAGGTTGAAGTTTAACGACAGAGAAGAAGGTGATGCATTGTAGAAGTGAGATTGAAGAGATGAAGAGAAAATAGGGAAAAAGAGGCTTAACAACCATTTCATGAACGAATCAAGAAGATGCCGTGAAGATGAAGGGAGTGAGAGAAATGATGCAAAAAGCATGAAGCCTGGGAATGGAACAGAAATACATAGCCATCATTTTCCAGAAGCAATTTGAAGAAGAGCAAGAAGGTGAGTCTGGAAGTGATACATAGAAGATTTTACGCCATGTTCCCGAGTTTCATTAAACAAAAGAAAGGAAAGGAAAGGAAAATATGGAGAAAAAAGAAAGGGGGGGAAAAGAAAGGATTAATCACTTTCGTGTTCCCGAGTTCAGAGGAAAATAAAGGAAAATAAAATAATTTTTTGTTCCCGAGTTGAAAGGAAGAGAAAGGAACAAGACAAATTGACAAATTTACCCCTAATCTATTTTCGCACAAAAATAATAATATTTAAATTCCAATCATCGTCAATATATTTTCGCACAAAAAATAATAAATGTAAATTCCAATCATCATCAATAAAACTAACAAAATTACAATTCTACCCCTAATATGTTTTTCGCACCAAAGATGATGATTTCACAACCGAGACCAAACCATAACTACTATAAGTTGGCAATGAATAAAATAAACGCATTTGAATTATACCAAACATTTGAAATTATCTTGGACGATACTATTTTGATAGAATGATTCTCAAAAACAGAATTCAAAAAACCAAAGCCATAAACAAAATCCAAAGATATAATGTCAAAAATAATAAATAATTAAGAACTACCACCCAAATTTACTCATTTACCCGCACCCATCATTGTTTTTAGTATAGTCACCCGTATACTTAGTGGACTGGTAAACAATGTCCTTGCATCTGCTTGATTACGCGAATACATAAGAGCCCCCGGTAATTCATTAGGATCCAAGCCCAACGGCTCCAACTCTTTATAGATTTCATCCCCGGTATACTCATGATGGTAAGCTCTTTCTAAAATCTTGTTACTTTCCCTCATTGCATTAGCCACATCTCCAAAAAGATTTATAATTTTTTTTTGCATCGGTTCTTCTTCAATATCATCTTGAACTTTTCTTTTTTTACTTTTGTATTTCTTCGCACTTGAATTTTGGTCAGGTGAAAAACACTTAGGAGATAGGACTTGAATGCCATCATCATCATCGTCGTTGTGTTGTTTCTCCAGTGTTACATCATTACTGGCCAATAAGTCGTCTACGTCTGTAATAGTTTCTATTTTAATATCTGCAGTTTTACTCATTCGGGCATTTCTCTCTTGTGCTGTTTCTGCATGTTCTCCTGTAGCTCTTTGTTTCGAAAATAACCTCTCTAGGTTATCGTAGTTTGCCACTTTTTTAGTCTTCCACAAAATTGCTTCAGGCTTTGACTATTTAAAAAACCCAAATACAATTAATATTATGAATAATAACATAAACATATAAGAAAGTAAATAAATCACAAGAAGAACACTTACTTTAATTAAGTTTTCCCATACATCATCTTCCGCTTCAATTAGTTGGGTATTAGAATTCCAAGCAAACCCACTCATTGAATCTCCTTTAAACATATCATGCCATTGTGAGAAATAAGCTTTCAAACTTTTCAAACGATTCTTTAGATTATCTTTTGTTAAATTCATTTGAAGCTTTTCATTCAACTCGTTCACCATATTGGCGTATGCTAGTGAAGTAAAAGTTCCACTAATCCTGTTCCCTTTTTCGTGTTGTGTTACCATTGCTTCAATAAAAACAGTATCCATCAATTCTGTCCACTTTTGCGATTCTTTTTTACCAACATTTCCATCAATTTCTTGCTTTCTCTTCATCACTTTCTACGTATCAACAAAAATAAACGCACCATACATGTTATAAAAATTACAAATTTAGAAAGTCTATAAGCAATATATAAATAACATGCTCGAAAACAAAATAACACAAATAAAGCGAAACACCACTAGTCAAATTGAATTACTATAATGAACTACTATTGAACTACTTTGACATATCTATTTCATTGTTAGGATGCAACAAGTAATTAGTCCACATCTGGTTTGCAATTGAGTCCCTCAGTTGCTCTGCCTCATTGCTAGCATCATGTCTGACTCTTGAATTAGGTGGCACTTCCTCTATCGGTCCATTTAACAGCTCTTGTAGGACCTCATCTTCAAGAGCTTTGTCACGATCTTCCTCTAACAAAAAGTTATGTAAAATACAACATGCCAAAAAAATGCCTGATTGTGTTTGACAATCATAAAAAGGTTCCTGTGTACTTCTTATAATAGGAAACCTTCTTTTTAGAACACCAAATGCCCGTTCTATAGCGTTACGTAATGAAGCATGTCGAAGATTGAACAACTCTCTTGCATTCTCTGGGGCCCGAGCAGAATACTCTTTCAAATGATATCTGACACCTCTATATGGCGTCATCAGGGAACCCGTATGAGGCAAACCCGCGTCTACTAAACAATATCGTCCTATAAATCAGATTTAATTAGGTTTTTAATGATAGATTGCATACAAAATGAAAGTTGGTATTAGAGATTACCTGTTGGAATTACTAGTTTATCTTCTCTATTCAATGCATTCTTTAGTATCCTAGAGTCTGATGCAGTACCCTCCCACCCAGTTAAAACATAGGTAAACTTTAAGTCAAATGAACAAGCAGCTAAGACGTTTATTGTCGGATATCCCTTGCGACCACGATATCTGGGGGCATCCTTATTAGCTACTTTCACACGAACATGTGTCCCATCAATTGCACCTATACAATTCTTGAAGTAAGGATAAAATCTTTTTTTCTCTTTTATCTCTTTCGGGACAACATCACCTTTAGGTTGTTGAATATAACGACTTTCTAATGATATAACCGCACGCAAAACTCTATGAAAACACCTACTTGTTGTGGATTTAGAACGCCGATATATCCAAGAAGCAAATCTAACTCTCAAGTCATTACCTACTATTTGCAAAAATCTTGCAACATGCTCTTCAACGGACATACGTTGAGTAGGTCGAAGACCACCATCACGTTGTAAGATGGTGCACAATTTCTTAAAAGCTTGCAGACTCATACGGATAAGCTCACGACATTTACCACCATTTGAAAGGTCGTGTAACACCTCTTCTCGTACACGTTGACGTCGTAAAATAACTTCTTTTGTAGGTAAAGTAGGAGATTTTTTTTTGGAAAGTCTACGTTGTGTCAGAATAACCATCAACAAGCAAATCAGATTTGCCATTTGCATTTGTCTGGTTCTTAGGATAAGAGCAGGTGTGGGCAAGCTATTATCCATTGTAAATCTAATAAAAATAAATATAATATGTTAGGGTCTAGAAGAATCTTAGTCATTACTCATTCTTTATGCAAAGTATTTCAACATTTTTATCGTTGTTCATAAAAATGGGGGATTGTAAGGTGGTATAACTTATTTGGTGGCATGTGTACATAAATATATTTTGTACAATTAATAAATATATTTGGATCAATCTTTATAAATATGTGAACGGGTGTTTCAATGGCTTTAGTATATAAATATATTTTGTAATTCTCAATCTAGTATCATTGTGGGCCTATCTGTAACTATCACATGTTGTGTGATTGGTGATGTTGATTTTTGTGAAATCTCAAACGACATAATATATTCTTAGGATCCATTATAAATGCATATTGCAAAGCCATTAACCCTATTAATATCCTAATAATAATGTATATAACGAATAACTATACTAGAGAAATTATTTGGAAATTAGAGGTAAAGAATGTGCATAAGTTTAACATCCATGATCAACAGATTAAAGATTTGGTGGCTCGCCTAGCAATTATTATGTCAAATAATAGTCAACCTATGAGTTTTAAGTGGGGTTTTAAACACGTATAAAATGCAATTAATCAACATGACTTTTTTTCTTCACAAACAGTCATACAGGAAGATTAACATAACATATCAAAGAAGAAAAAAACCACGCAGCATGTCAAGAAAAGAAAAAGAAAATTACGTATAACATATATACACAGAAAAAAAACAATCATATCAGATTATCATCGTATAAGTACACTAAAAAGAAAAAAAACAGCACAACATGCCATTAAAATATACAACGCAGCAAAACTCTATGGCAGCAAGAAAATTTTAAACAACCAGCAAAGCTTCAGCATTTATAAGAACATAAGCTTCAGCAACAAGGAAAAAAAAGAAAAACGCAGCTTTGTCAAGCTTCAAAGCACGAAAAGAACATAAGAAAAAAAAAAAGAAATAAGAGGAGAAAAAACCTGCACTTTATCCAGCTTCAAAGCTTCAGCAACAAGAATACGCAGCACTGCAGCAGGCTGGAGAGGAGAGAAAAACGCAGCTTTGTTTGGCGATAATAATACGCAGGTATAGAATTTATAAGATGTTTGAGGGCAATTTCGTCAATAGTGTAGATATATACAAGGGATGAGATTTCTTTCTATCCGATTCCGTCCAAATTGGGAGGAAAAGTTGGAGGGATAAGGATCCTCCCGTATCCCTTCCATTCTTTCACAATCATTCCAAAAAAAATTTGTGGAACACCAAAGAGTTTGACTTTCCTTCCAAATCCTTTCTCTTCCTTCGTTTAATGAGACTGGGGAACAAGGTGTTAGAGGGAAAAGAAAGATCGCAACGATGAAGGAGGATTGAAAAATGAAAACAAATCCCTGGAATATCTCTTTCTCTTTTCAATATCTCCAATTTAAAAGGAAGGGTAAAAGTATCAATATGTAATTTTTTCGGTGGATTAATAAAAAACATCCGTGGAAAAATCACTTCCCTTCTAATCAACTATCTAAATAATCACATGGTTTTCTGGAAATTAAGAAAATAATGTTATTTTACAATCAAAACAGAATATTTAAAAAATAGAAAAGGAAACAAATTAGGGGAAACTGAAAATATGAATGTCAAAAACAACAAAATTCAGGGACGAGTGATGGGCAAACTGCCTTCGGCTATTTGCCACGAGCTACGTACGGCTCGTTGAGAGCTTTTCATCCACATATGAGTGTCAAAAACAACAATCTTTCACGTATGATTTAATCGGGTCCTTTTTAACTTTAAAATCATGGAATCATGAGATTTGTATTTTAATGAAAACATGTAACAAACCAATTTCAAAAAAGAAACCAACACTATATATATTTGATACAGATTTTGATGTATAAACGATGTTAAGTACAATAATTCCTATATAGCTGTGTAAAACTATCCTTGTTGTGTAGTGAGAATTAGCTGTGTAAAAGTCAGAAATAGCCATGGTAATGCAATGATAAATGACCTTCCATACCCATGATTCCATGTCAAGAATCACTCCCACTTGTACTTCCTTGAAAGATGGGTCTTCATGTGCTGTTGAAATGGTTTGATAACCAAGAAAAATTAATATCAGAAATGGAAATAAAAACCTGCAATTCGCCATTGGCAACAGAAAGTTTAGGTTTCGTGAAGCCCTTGGTTCATCAGGAAGACACTGTTAACACTATTACAAGTGAATAAAGATAAATGAGTCTTGTCAAAACAACAACATAAACAAAAAAGAAATAGTATAAGATCTCATGACAGCTCATTAGTTGACATTTGATTTTGAGTAAGGCAGCCATGGAAATATTGACATTGACTATAGAAATAAATTCATGGTCAGAGTTCTTTAGTCTAAAACTTTGACTGGTCAGAGCTGTTAGCATCAATGCAAACCAATACAGAAATGATGGATCGGGTTGATTAGGTAACCAGTCAAATAGCTAATTCTAAGCATGGACAAAAATGGATTAGATCTTTCTAACATTTTTTATTTTGATCTTACACATAAGTTGTTAAATGTAACTTTGCTATTCAAAATGACAATCAGTTTCATTTATACAAATTTTCTTGAGACCCTTTTGGCAAGATGATGTAAATCATAACCGAGAAGAGAAGAGATATAATATCTTCAAGCATTTTGTCGAACATTTGATGTGCATCTCTAAGCAGGTAAGAATTGAGGAACCAAGATAGGGTACAGAGTTGCCAAAAAAAAAAAGATTTATTTATCTGTCAGACAACCATGTAATTAACCATGACAGCACCCATCAGATGGGCTGGCAACGATCCTCTACTGAGCCATGACCCAGACCATGAAGATCCGTTAATTACGCTTTGGTTACATGATCGTGATTCATCAACCAGACAGGTTTCTGTCTTAGGAATAAGAATATAGAGCACAGAGGTACAAACAGATCTTGCTCTTTTATGAATATTCAGTTGATACGCGAGCCAACGAGGGAAGAGACCGTTTGGAGATTTTGTCAGGAACAAAGCAAAAAGCGCTGCTACATACATGGAAATTATTGAACGAAACAAGACAATAATTCATTTTATTGACATCTTATCTGCATCTTGCCTTGAGTTGAATCCACAAATCCGTAGCTACAAAGAGAAGATTTTGCTCAAATTAAAAGTAATGTACAGCACTTAATGCATGAGTAGAAGTCACAGTAGCAATTACGGGTGAACAAAAAAACCGGTTCGGGATCCAAAACTGGTTTTGAAACCGATCCGATCCGGTTTTGAAACCGTTTCTCTCAAACCAATCCTATTTCTAATCTGATCCAACGGTTCAAACCAGTTTGAACCGGTTTTGACCATGTTGACCCAAATCGGTTTGTTAAACAAACCGGTTTTGACCATGTTGACCCAAAACTGGTTTTGGCTGAATCGGTTTGTTAAACAAACCGGCGGTTTTGACCATGTTGACCCAAACCTGTTTTGACTATATATTTTGGTAGAAACCAGTTTCAAACCGAACCAGTTTTTACTATATTGAGCCAAACCGAACCGGTTTTGGATCCGAACCAGTTTCGAGAAATAATCTGATTTGTGCACCTTTAATAGCAATATTGTCTTTGTGGACTAGACCGGGCTATTTATGCTTCGCTCACGATCAAAAATTTGGAAAACCAAAAGAATATAGGTTTGTGGTAGAGGTGCACAACCTATATTATTTCCCGAAACTGGTTCGGTTTAGGTCAATATAGTCAAAATTGGTTTCTACTGAAAAATATAGTCAAAACCTATAGATCAACATGGTCAAAACTGGTTTCAAACCGATTTTACATACCGGTTTAACAAATCGGTTCTAAAGGAAATATACTCGAACCGCTGGATTGGTTTGAGAGAAACCCGTTTCAATACTGGATCGGATGATTTGAAAGCCAGTTTCGAATCCCAAACTGGTTCTTTTGTTTACCTCTAGTTTGTGGAGATAATCAACTTTACCGATGAATCTTACCAGCAACACACAAATGATACTCAACAAAGTCATTAGCAAGTTATGCAATCGGTAACCCTGTACTATTTCTACCACAAACCATTATAAGTATATACTAATTTACCAGAAGATTTAGGAAATTGTGCATTTTTGTCTTTTCTAAATATATAAAAATGGTCTCTAATCTATAGAAAGTTCTAGAAATGGTCCTTATATTTTGTAAAATTACAGTAATAGTCATTGCTTAATTGAAACTTTATAAAAATGGTCTACGTGGCTTATAAAGTTATATAAATGATCCCTATCTAATAGCAAATTTACAACAACTGTCTCGTCGGTTATTGTTTTGGTTGCGGTTAACAAGTTTCGGTTTTTGCGGTTTTTTACCATACGGTTCGGTTTTTGTTAACTTTACTCACCGTGTTTTATATAAATTACATAAATTAACATTATGCAAAAAGCTTTACAAAAACATGTCGAAATATAGATTTTAGTAAACCCGCTACAATACGCGAGCTATCCCACTAGTTTGCACCTAAAGAACAGGAAAAATATGACTAATAGAGTACCATCACAACTCTTTCAAACATATAATAAAAATAGGGTTAATGTTAATGAATGATAATTAAGTTTTTGACTTGTTCCATATAGGTATCTTAAATATTTTTTTTAAGGTTTTAACACTAAAGTTTTATTTTTGTTCTATTTATATGTACATAAAGATAAAATGTAATTTGTTTACTTGTTTGATCATTTTGATTATTGAATTTACAATAATATGACAATGGCATGGCAATGATGAGAAATAAAACATATAAATATTTGTTTTTCACATGCTAAGCATGAACAAGTCAAAAGATAATTTAAATTATTAAAAAAAGAGAACAATATTTGAATGTGTAGTACCTAGGTGGAACAAACTTAAATCTTAAGTCATAAATCTCTTTAAAAAAAGTTTGTCATGGTTTGTTTTGGGTTGCTACAGTTAAATAAGTTAAATAAGGATATAATATTTAAAAGAAATGCAATATAACGTTGGAAAACAATACCTTCCTACTCCATATATGAATAAAACTTCCAAAATTCAGGATAACATTGAGAAAACTCAGAAACTTAGGAATGACAAAGTATAGTACGATATAAGAGAATCACCCGCTGCCATTTTTAGGCATAGCCAATGAATCCAAACATCTCCAGAGTAGGGTTGAGAGTATATAATTGTAAATGAAAAATAAATCAACTTTAAATAGAGTCTGAAATCCTGAATGTTCTACTCCGAACTACTTCAGAATAGCTTTATGTCTTGTTTCGCCTAGTTTACGTGATGTAAAATTCTATTTATTCCTACTAAATGCTCCTAATTTATCTTTCTACCTAGTATATAAGGACATGTGGAATCCACTAATTCTCTCTCTTAATCTCATCTATTGCTTTTAACACTTATATTTATCTAATAAGTAGAAAGAAAGTTAGGAAGATTTAGTAGGAAGATATAGAACCTCTCGTATGTGATATCTCACCTAATTCTTAAAACTCCCGAACGTAAGTGATTAGTCCGAACATGGTGTTT
Source organism: Cichorium intybus (assembly GCA_023525715.1). Classification (NCBI taxonomy): domain Eukaryota; kingdom Viridiplantae; phylum Streptophyta; class Magnoliopsida; order Asterales; family Asteraceae; genus Cichorium; species Cichorium intybus. The sequence continues at coordinate 9,164,601 of CM042012.1, read as the reverse complement.
TGGACAAAGTGGACATTTTCCAAAACTTGACAAGCTCTTATTTAAAATAGCCCAACACCTTATTCTAGTCAATATAGATGTTAGATCTTAAATCGAACCTATCACCTATTTATAAATGCTTTTACTCTTGGATATTTCATTAAAAACGTTTAGCCCAGAATGCCGAACAACGGATGTTAGATTTTGTTATATCTTTGGAATCATGGAACTATGATATCTGTTTTTCAATGAAAATAGGTATCAAACCAAGTTATAAAAAACAATCAAAACCATAAATATTCAATACTTTTATGACGTTAAAAATAGGGAAATATGTAAAGTATAGAAACATTTAATATTATTGAAAAAAAAAATCAAATTGTTGATTCCGCATCACCATCTTGTGTATGTATTCCAGAAAATCTTAAGAAGATGCACCTCCGTATCTGCATCTTCATTTTGACTTATAATTTTTCACGAACAAGACGAACCACGGACACCAAAAGGGCAAATAACATCGTCGCACCACTGAGAAGAAAGAGACCCCGAGCCCCATAAAGGTTCAAGATTTTTGGTGAAGGGGAAGAAAAATCCTTTGATATCACCGCAGATTCACGTCTCATCCATTTATTCTCTAATGCTTTCAATGTCCCATCTTCCCGCATCTTCGCTATCTGAGTCGACATCTCTCCCGCCAATGGTGAATCTTTCTGAAACACCTGCAACCATAGCTACCTACATCAGACATGGAACGTGATAGAGGTAGAGTTATTAAAGAAGCCAAAAGGATTAGAGAACACTCACAAAGGCGAAACCGTTAGTGGTGGATGCTGTTGCGATCAAGGAGAGATCAGAAGACGGAAACATTCCACGGACTGTTTCGAGGTAAGGGATCTCATTGATGATTGCATCAACACTTCCACTTGTTAATGCTTTATCATAGGCCTCAGGTGAATACAGTTTCTCAACTCTTGGGCCGCCAAAGTTCTTGTTGTCAACGACAACTCCTCCTAAGGTCGAAACACCCAGAAATCCGATAGATATTTGATTCATTCCAATCTGTTGTACCGTTAAAAGTGAACTCAACGTTGCGGTGTAACTTGACGTGAGTACAAGCACCACGAAAACCCAAACCATGACCACGAATCTTGATAGATTACTTTGCAGCTTCTCCCCTGAAGTTTTAAATATTAATGCTCAAAAAGATACATTCTTTAAGTTAATTGATATTAGAGTAAAGAGTTAGAGAGGTTACTATGAGCATAAACGAGGGTCGAAAAGGCAAACCAGAGAGTTGTTCCCATTTGTCGCCCTGCTGAACCTTGGAATTCTTCGTTTGTACGATGTTCAATAGACCAAACAACAAACCCCAAAAACAGAAAGAAACAAAAACTTGTGATCCAAAGATCTGCACTAAGTGGATTTAAGAAGATCCACGGGCTTTTCTTGGAGTTGTGGACTAGTGTCGCAATTCCCAGATCAGTGAAGGGCAATGTGAAGTCGACATAGAGAGATCTGTTTGCTGTGATTGTTATATCCCCAACAGCAGCATCGTATTCCTTAAGATAGATTTTATCGATTAGATGGTCGTAAGTCATTCCGTCCGAATAAGGGTGGGTGAGTGGAATAATCTCAACGCCTAATCCATAGTCTAAGGCATTAAACGCAGCATTGAAAACATCCCCACAGAAGCCGCTCACACCTGATACATTTGTAATCGGATCGACAGTCAGTTGTAACAAATTCCGGAATGTACCGAAATTTGGAACCAGAATTCTCAGCTTCTTGCCATTTGTTTTTAGCATCCTATGCTTTAGAGAAGTTTCTGTCCCGCCCGACCACATGATATTTTCTAGGCCATAAATGGAAGTGGAATTCGGTTTTCTTATTTCTTTCACAAACACACCGGTATCCATCCAGAACCCAACCTTCCTACCACCCTTACCGATCACATTTATGACTTCCATGGCTTTGGAGATGCTTCTCCCGTTCATAAGCTTGAATTCACCACCTAAACCATGGAAGTTGACTGTTAACATCTGTTCTAAAAGTGATGTGCCAACGGTTTGTACCCTCTCAACAGCCATGGCTAGTGAGTAAACTGCATCATATGCCCATATAACATTAGGTTTCACCACCTTAAACTCCATAAAGTGGTTCAAAGCATAATTTTCCTTTCTCCATCTTGAAGCGAAGTTATGAAGCTTCCTTGATGCTGGAAAATACGATCTGAAACCAACAGCCCCCTGCATTGATTCGATTGCTTTAGCATCCATGGAATCCAAAAAGTTGGTAGTCTTACTTGTCATGATCCACATGTATCCTTCGTCCATCATTCCCCGCTCTTTTGCCTTTGAAAGAAGATCAGAAGCTAGAGATTGCGAGGTATGAATGACAAAAACAACCGCTTGCATGGTTTGAAGCTTGTGAAACTCTTCCTCGACTAGTTCATGGCTGGCAGAGGTCGAAATTAGGCTTGTATATGTAACGTGTATGCTTTTCTCTAGAAAGGCAGTAACCATATAAGAAGCCATTTCTCTCCCGTTTGTAGTGTCCTCACAGATAACGGTTACATGCTTGGCTTTAAACGATTCAACCATGGCAGCAATGCCTTTGAACTGAGTGGTTTCATCTTGTGCGATTTGAAGAAAATTAGGATTCTGATGCGAAAATGGAGCTGTTGAAAACGAAATAATCGGTACGTTAGCCCTGTCTCCCAAAACCTCCAGGAATCTTGCTTGGGCTGTTGATTCTGGACCTATTATGGCTTGCACTTCAGAGTTCTCCAAAAGATCATGAGCTAAACATCCACGAACAACATATTAGTATTTATAAACAAATGTTACCAAAAATAGAGAATCAAAAATAAGAAAAAAGGATTGCACCAGTGGATAACGCATGCAGTGGCTCTCCTTTGGTATCCCTGGTGATAAAAACGATCCTTGTTTTGTAGTGACGATTGGCTGCGTAAAAGTCAGAGATGGCCATTGTAATGCAACGATAAATGGCCTTCCCTACCCATGATTCCATGTCAAGAATCACTCCCACTTGTACTTCCTTGAAAGATGGGTCTTCATGTGCTGTTATAAGGGTTTGTAAGCTAAGAAACATTAATATAAGAAATAGAAATAACCTGCAATTCGCCATTGGCAACATAAGGTTTAAGTTTCCTGCAACTCTTGGTTCATCAGGATGACACAGTAACACCGTTATATACAAGTGAAGAAAGATAATGGAATCCTGTCATAACATTAGAGCATAAACAAATAGGAATAATATATGATCATGACAGCTCATTGCTTGACATTCGATTTAAGGTACGCAGCCTTGAAAACACTGACATTGACATTGACTATAGAAATAAATTTCTGGTCAGAGTTCTTTAGTCTAAAACAAAAGTATACTAATTTGGTCAGAGCTGTCAGCATCAATGCAACCCAATACAAAAAAGAAGGATCGGATATAGGGTACGGGTAATCGCTAATTCTAAGAATGGGATAAAAATGGGTTAGATGTTTCCAACATTTTTCTTAATTTTACAAATATTTAACTAGTGATTTTTCAGGAAAATATTTAAAGAATAGTTAATTGCGTAATTACGTAGTTCTGCTTGGTTGCTTTAGGAAAAAGAATGGCTAATTACCTAAGTAATTGCATTCCTTCGAATATGTGACTTTTCGGGTCTGTATAATATTATGGAATTGAATGTAATAGAATAAACAATGTAACGGAATGAATTATTACTTTTAATTATCATGTTTGATTGACTCGAATAAATGAAATAAGTCATTCAAACATATTTTTTATCAATAAATAAAAACAAATAAATAAAGAAATATGTTACTTATAAAAGTAACTGTTTTAAGTATAGAAAATTCATTAAATAAATTTTAGATAATCATATATATGTTGTTTCGTTCAAAATACATATTATATGTTTTTCAAGTAGTTAAAAAAATTATAAAAAGTACAACATAAAAATAACTTATAATACCATGAAATCTTAAAATATAATTATAAAAAATTATTTATTTTTTCTAAAGTAAAATAAATTATATAATTGAAGTTTTAAAATTTTAGCAAGATTAATATTTGTTATAGATTATAGGAATAAAACCAACTTATAATTATATTATATATTATTCGATTTAATGAAGGAATGACAAAAGCACTCATCCCTTATCAAATGAAAATTAGTCCAGGAAAAATAGTCGTTGTTGAAGAACCACTGTCGAATAATCTCTTTAGAAGACCTGTCGTTGGATGATTGCGTCCAGCAGTACCAAGGGGTTGTTTGGTATTCATTTCTCAATGATTAAGAGGTTCTGAATGATTTAAAGGATGTAAATGAATATGCCTCTTAATGATTTTAAGAAAAAAAAAAAGAAGATAAGAGTGTTTTTTTGTTTAGATGTAAAAATAATATACTCTGACCTCTTAATGGTTCAGAGTCAATTTAATATCTTAACTATCCAGATGCCTCTTAATGATTCAGAGGTTTGAACCTGATGAACCAAACGCTTTTAATGACTGAACCTTTCGGAGGCTGCCTTGAATGGAACCGTTAAAAGGCTACCAAACAACCCCTAAGTTACATGTATGTTTTGACTTGTTTTCTTCAGTTATACTTTTTTAATCAAATTCCAATCCACTTTTCCACATATTTGTAAATTTAAAAGCGCTAAAACTATTTTATGAAATGTTGGAAAGAAATGTTTTTTTTTCGCTTTCAATAAATAGTTATGGTTGGTTATGTGGTTGTATTCCATGTTCAGATGTCGTGGGGCGTTACTTGGATTAATTGTCACACTTTGAAATTATGTTGTTGTGTTGTCGTCATTTTTTGAACTTTTGGTGTTGGGGTTGTATGTATAGAACTAGGGAATGTTACTGAAATCATGGATTGGTTCAAGAATCTTGTAGACAGTGTCCGCATTTGATATTTCGATCCTATGCCTGGGTTGCACAAAATTCAAATTATGAGGATAATTCTTGAAGAATCAAACTTGTAATTGGGACAATTGCAAGTTCATGATTTGGATAGTTAAAGAGAATTCGTATTCTTTTTGTAAATCAATCTTAATGTTAAATTGATCTTTTTGAACTAGAAAACTGAATCCTAGAAAGTAGGATTGCAAGTTCACGATTTGGATAGTTAAAGAGAATTCGTATTCTTTCTGTTTATCAACTTAATGTTAAACTGATATTTTTGAACTAGAAAACTGAATCCTAGAAAGTAGGAGTGGTTAATTAAATTAGGGTGGTTAGAGGTTGATCATTAGTGTCAATGTCAGCCTGTCTATTAGCGTCAGCGCGTGCTCATGCTGATGCTAAAATTCTTTTTTGTTTCGGGGCGCTACCTCTTGACCCCCGCTATTTGGTCATACCGATATCAACATAGGCTGATACAAGTGTGCACTCCCCACACCTTCTAACTTATATTTTGTACTAACGTGTGAAACCATGGACATACTTAATGTTTCCATTATATTAAAATGTAAATGTGACTAACATCACCAACAATCGGCATTGCACTAAATCCTTTGTCTCGTGGATTTCATTGTTGCTACCACATTTTCAATGATCATGGTATGTCTAAAGCATACATTTTCCTCTGATTTTTTATAGTAACATCTAAAACAGATCAATACAATTGAAGTCTGAAAAATCCATTTTCATTCCGAAACTGTCCTTTCTTATGTGATTATTTTTTGAAAGTGTTTACTTAATATTTATAACATAAAATACAATTTGTAACTAGATAATGTTGTAAAAGATATGTATTTTGTGTTTGAGGGTATTTTGTCATTGTTACTTAATTTGTATTCCATTCATTCGTTTTGTCCTACATAACAACCAATATGGATTAATTACTCAATCCAATCCGACATGGTAACCAAAATGACAATGGAGTCCAATCCGACATGGTAACCAAAATGACAATGTGATCATAATGAACTGTTACATTACATCGTTGATTCCATCACTTGGTTCATTTCATTCTTTGTCATTCCTTTCCTTCGTGCCAAGTTCTAGGGTTAACTACGTAAAGACTGTGTATATTGGATTTTTTCGGATTAACCCCCAATATTACTTTTTTCTAAAAAAGCCCTTACAATTTTTCGTTTTTCGGGCTGGAAATTTTAGCAGGTTTTGTAACACCTAGTTTTCAGCACAGAGTACACCCAAAAAAATTTCATTCTTCCCTGGGTGGGTGGGGGGCTTAGAAAAGATGGCGTCGTTGGATTTCAATGTAATAGTCTGGTTGAAATCTGATGCTCATACAACTAATCGAGTTGCTCCGATGAAGATGGAACCGTCGTAGAAGAACTCGTGATCACAAAAGAACGAGAAGGAAAGTAAAAAGAGAAGCAAAGGAAAGATGATGAGAAGAAACGACAAAAAAAAAAGTAACCAAACGAATAAATAGCGGAGAAATGAAGAGGCGGGAAATTCAAAAAACCATAAACCGCTTTTATGACTACCGACGCCGTTAATAGACGGTCACCTCACGATGTCACAGAGCAGACATGATTGCAACATCTGTCAGAGGCTAGTCACAGCCGTCATCACTAAGCACGCCTATTTAATGCTGGCTCGTACTAGGGAGACTTGATAGTATACCATACGCTAGGCATTCCAACACGCTCCCAGACGCAGCCACGACATCTGCCAAGAAACGGACCCGTCAGTGTGTCGCATTGTACTAACCAAATAGTAGATAGTACATAATCCATACAATATAGAGATCGTGCGTGCACCACTCCTTCCACATAAGTCAATCAAGGACCTGGCAATAGATGGCAAGAGACAAGATCTTGATCCTCCAATCAACGCCCTTGTCCCTTCCTGCCACTACAAGCACCCTGTCGCCTAAAACGAGACCTGTCACACATATAAAAGTAAGGGTGAGCAAAACTGAAGCCGGAAACCGAGAAACCGACAAAAACCAACAAAACCAAAACCGAAAAAACAAACAAAAACAAAAACTGGTGGTTCGGGTTAGAATTTTAAAAAATCGAAACCGCCGGTTTCAGTTACGGTTTATGTTGATAAAACCGACCTATAGGGAACTGAACCGACCCATCATCAGTGAAACCGACCCTGAAAATACCTATTATATTACTTTTTATTAATTAATATTAATTATTGATATACTCCCTCCGTCCCAAAATGATAGTCCATGTTTCCTTTTTAGTTTGTCCCAAAATGATAGTCCATGTTTTCTTTTTAGTTTGTCCCAAAATGTTAGTCAACTTCTAAATATAAATGACATCTTTACCAAAATACCCTTAACTGTAATTGTAACAGCCAACACATCAAGTGCCGACATTAAATGCAAAGAAAGGGTAAAACAGTCATTTTGTGGGAAAAAATAAGATGCATTTAATGTTTTCTAAATCTGTATGTTTTTTGTCTGTGGACTATCATTTTGGGACGAAGGGAGTACCATTTATTCTACAAACAAAATCAGGAGTCCAAGTAGTATCCGTGTTTCTTTCCCTCTTTCTCAATGTCTGCGTGATTGCGTCTGTCTTTCACCTTCATGATTCAACCCTAAATCCGTAAATCGGATTTACCTACTGGCTACCGATCGAAGACGCCATTATGCCAAAACGGAATAAGCACTTAAGTAGTCGGGATCACCGACTCTCACACCTCCACTGTTTCTCGGTTATCAGTCGCACCCACTTCAGGATCGCCGACTCCATCGACCATCAGTCCATTGAAACTTTCTCGTTTATCAGTCGCTCCCACTTCAGGCTCGACTGTTTCTTGACTCGGTTGTACAACTCGGGCATGGTACATACTTTCATTTTTTGGAATATTATCAGTTGTTAATTGTTATCGACTCAGTTCTTGAATATTATCAATTTCTGATTTCTGATTTCTAGATTGTTATCAGTGTTATGAGTACTTGTTAGCCTATTACAATTTCTGATTTCTGTTATTGGTTGTTATTATTTATCAATTTCTGAGTACTGCTCTTTGATGCTAGGCTATTACACTTTGTCAATTTCTGATTTCTGTTAAATTGTTAATTGTTATTCCTTATTGTAGATGGAAAGCATGGGTTCAATTTCTGATTTCTGTTAAATCATCAATTTTTGACTTGCAGAAAAATGGATTCAAACCTAAACCCGAAACCGACCCAAAACCAAAGACAAACCGAAACTGACAGGTTTTAAAAATCAGAAACCGAACTTATCGGTTTGGGTTCGGTTTTGGGTCTAAAACCGACCCAAACCGACCCATGCTCATCCTTATATAAAAGCCCCTATGGGGCAAACAGTAAAGGCATCGCTTTTCCTAATCCTTACACATTCTTATTCACATCCATATTCACCATCGCCAAAGACTAACTTGACCATCGAAGCGTCCTCCCATGATCTCCTCCGGAAGCCAGCTGACGTTATTTCTTTTCTTGTGAGTGTGATAGCAGACTCGGTATGAAGCAGATCACAACGAGCAACCCTGAAATCTCTCTCCAGAGTCTGAGTTCACATTAGGTTTCTTTGAAAAATAATTTTAAGGTTTTTATTTGAAAAAAATACTGTGAAAAACCATAATATTATCGGTAAACCTATTAAAACGGTCACATAGAGAAAAGGGAAAAAAAGAGCTTTTAAAAAAATGTAGAGGTTTAATCCGGAAAAAAAATTATATATAGACTTTTATGTAACTAACCCTAAACTTTTCAAGAAAATAATACATTATATTACGGTCTCTTATATATATATATATATATATATATATATATATATATATATATATATATATATATATATATATATATATATATATATATATATATATATATATATATATATATATATATATATATATATATATATACTAGTTGTAAGACCCGTGTATTACACGGATTGATTAAAAGAAAATGTTACATAAAAATATCTAAACATTAAGCGTTTTAAAAAGAAAATTTACAATAAAATATGACGATATTGATGAATAAGTAGATAACTCAAATAAGTAATAGGGCAAATTACATAAAATACAGTGTCAAAATCGAGAAAATTGAAAAAGTTAGTGACTTTTATGCAATTTGCCCTAAGTAATAAAACAATATTATTGAAAAAATTAAAATAAACTATAAATTAAAACAAACTATAAAACAATATTGTTGAAAATTTATATATAAATTGAATCCCATGTTTTCCACTATTAATCGAAAGCATAAAGTAGAAAGTAGAAGGCTATACCTGCTCTTTAACATTCGAAAGCATTATTTTAAGAAAAAAAAAACTGATAAAATTATTTTTGATAATTAGTATTAAATGGATTATTATCATTTATCGCCTTGATGTCCTTGTGAGACATGAACTTTCCCATTGCATGTAGCATCAACCTTAAATCTTCAACCCGCTCTTTAACAACGTGCTAAAACTTTATTCAAACATTTAACATTCAAAAGAAACTGATTAAGTCAAAGACAACATACTTAAAAAATTAGTCAAACATAAAACATTCTCAAAAACTGTCTAAAAAGAAATTAAAATTAAAGATATTGCATAATCATAATGTCATCAGCTTCTGGTATATCTGGTTCGAACTCGACATCGGTTAATTCGGTTGAAATCAAAATGTTCTCTGAAAATAAAGATAATATATAATTAATTAATAGCATAAGAGTACATTTACTTTTCAATCTTTATGCAGCTCTATAATATTTTAAATGTAAAAATATCTTACTTGTATTCAAATGAACCAATTTAACCCGAGAGGCGTATATTATTGAGTTCTTTTTTATAGCACAATAGGTCTTTACAACCTGTGTCCGTGGTGTCTCATAAAGCTTCATCTTTATTATATGCCCCCTATTTGTAACAAAGTATTATCAAAATTGAGTTGAATTTGTCATAAATTTAATAAATCTAAGATATATATACAATATAAATACACTTACGTCGCATCTTGTAGAACCATATTATAAATACGACGTTGAACCCAAGGGGTGATATGGGTATATTTTAGTTTGCCCTTGATGATTTTTCCAACAACATCTACAATAACGATATTTAAAGTTACTATGTGTAATTATTTGGAAGCTTCAAAATGATTTTAAATAAATATAATAAGTAATTAAGTATACCGATCATCATCTTGCGTCTGGTCCTATCCTCCTTTAGAGTTTTAATCGAGGCCACCAACGGATAACGTGCGAAGCCATATTCGATATCCTCTGTCAAGGGAATAAACCTTGTCCGGTTGTTGATAGTTATCTCATAATCTCTACGAACAAAACTGTAATTTTTAAACTGGGGGTAATCAAAGTTGATGGGTTCAACTTTGAATTGACCCAAAGAAAAGACTCGTCCGATCAGATTCCTATTCTCGTATGATTCCACCAGTTTTAGAGGAACACTCGCTACCATTTTTTCTCTCTGATAAATCATATAATACTTTGTAAAATTAAAACAATTTTAGACAGAATAATATATTAATACTTTTATAATTCTTAACTTACATTTTTATCAAGAAGTATAATAATTAACTTGTTCCTTTTGTTGTCTTTCCATACACACAAACGCGGACAGTTGTAATGCTCCACAACCCAAAACTATTATCGATGGATGAAAACTCTTCAACATCAAAAGGTGAATTCATCTTCAAAACATTTAACATTACAATGTTAGTATGCAATTACTTCATTGTTATGTTAGTATAAACTCATCATTATATTATTTGTTATAAAAACATAATCCTACTTGTATTTATGCCACACACGCAGACAAAGAGCACAATAACAGAAACAAATTAAAAGTATTGAGAGGAGAAGATGAAGAAAAAGAGATTATAAGCAAAGGTACCTTGAATCTTCGTGCAGAGTTGTGCAGAAAATAAAATCGTTACTTGTAGTTCTTGTGGATTCAAATTTCTTTTGCTAATGTTGGCGGAATTAAAATGAAATAGCTTATATTTATAAAGATGGTTGTTAATTCAAGAAGGTGAAGATGAGTTGCACAGCTAATTGATTGATATAAATCAGTCAAAATTACTTCCAGTATAAATGATTCCAAAAATACTGTCAATGCTTGAAATCAGCCCCAAATTGATTCCAGTATAGATCATACCAAAAATATAATTTTAACATAATCAATATAATCATAGATTCATATCAAAATAGTTTTCATACCATAAATAAAATTAATCATAATAAAAGGTTTTAGTCAAAATAAATCATATTTAGAAACATATCTAAAATTTTTATTGTAATGATCTAAGGATATCATGATTGGGGAAAACTTACAGTGACAACTTTTTTCCGTGATGTGATTATTACAATCAAGTGACCTGACTCTTACAACATGTCCTTCCTGCCAACACAATAAAATCACACTCAACACATAACAGCAGCAATAGTCAGACCCCACGAATCACATCAAACACGTGCACGGAAGAGCAGCAACACTCACCCACACACAGTAAATAAAAGTAGAATGTATACAACCAAAAAAGAAATTGCAACCAGGGGACCAAAAATACAAAAACGAAAAACAAACATTTATGAAGTTTGTATTTGATGTAATGAAAAAGATTAAGAAGAATTTATAGGATACTGTGAACTCACCTGAGCCGACCATTGAGGCCACCATTGTCCAGAACTATCCCAATTTCAGTCTCTTTTTTCTTTGTGGTTGGTAGGCCATGGCGGAGAAGGGTGGGAGACGGTGGCGATGAGAGATTGTTAGGGTAGAGTGACAACTAAAAGAAATAAAGAACAGCCTTACCCTGATGTATCCCACTTGATTGCAGTCAAAAAGCCCGAATGCCTGTTTAGAAGAAGCAAGTGCATATCAAATCCTCCCAACATTGTAAAAAGTTCCATTGGATCAAATCCTCCCAACATGGTTGAACACACGGGTCAACGCTACTTCCTTTGTGTTTTCCATTGTAAAAAGTTCCATTGGATCAAATCCTCCCATCATGATCATCAGCCTCTACCGGTATCTTTAAACACTATTCAGCATATTGTTTTTTTTGGAACCGGCGGAAATATATATTGAGTACTCCGGAACGTTAGAGCGTTAACTCCGGTATCCGGGCGGGTCGCAATTGTATTACTAACTTTTTGTTAACATTCAAAAAACCATTTGTTTATTATAGCATAATTCTTTCAAAGTGATTTTTTCAAAGTTCCAAGAATAACAGCATACTTTCAAGTATTTGTTTGTTATAGCATAATTCTTTCATTTTATTAGAGTTTTTGAAGTTTTTTCCCTACTCCAAGTAAAATGACTACTGTTGAAAAATATTTTTGTATGTGACCATCAATGAAATAAGACGAACTGTTTTTTATTATCTAACAAATATTATCAGTTCATTTCAGGTTGCGTGGATTCGAGATTAAAAACGAGAAAATAAAAGAAAATGAGTTTTAAAAAAAGGATTGGAGTTAAATTTATCATTTATTAAACTTGATTATTGGGAAATAGTTATTTTAATTATTTTCTAAATAATTGATTTTGATAAAAGATGCAATTTAATAGAAAAAGAGTTTTAAAGCCAAAACAAAGAAAAATATAAAAGAAAATTAAATTAAATCTATTTAAAATGAATTTTTGGAAATATATTTTCTAAATAATTTATTTTATTAGACTTAATTAATTTTATAAATTAAAAATGATTTTTGGTAATTTATTTGAATTTATTTCGGATTTTAAATCATTTTTAAACTAAAAAACAAAGAAATTGGACCGCTACAGTACCAGCCCAAGAAGCCAGTCCACTCGTTCGGCCCATGTCCGCCTCCAGCCCAATCGGCAGCCCAACTCGCCAAGCCCAAGCTCCAAGCCCACGACCAGCTCCTGTTCCGCTCCAGATCCGCCAGCCGCTCTGACCCATTGCCCCGATCCGTTTCTACTCACATCAGACCCGCGCCCCAGACCCGGATGTCCGACCCACCGACCCGACCCAAAGTCCGCGTGTTTCTGATGAAAATGTTACATTTCAGCCCCTAAACTTCCGAAAACCTTCCAAAACTCACCCAAAACCTTTAAAATCCATATATAAACCATTTTTACACCATTTTTTCATAACAACACATAATTATAAACCAAAAACTCTCTCAAAAACCTCTCCAACTTCCACCATCTTATTTCCAACCTCCAAACACTCTCCAAAAACTCTTTCAAACACCAAAACACCAAGAACACCAACCAAAAACACCAAGAACACCAACCAAAAACACCAAAACACCAAGATCAAAACCAAGAACAACTCTTGCAAACTTCAACCTTCAAGAACAACTAAAACAACCTCAAAATACTCTCCAAAAATCCTCCAAACACCCTCCAAAAACCATCCAAAAACCTCCTCCAAAAACCATTTCAAATCACCTCAACAATCACCACCTTGCTGATTTTCGACATCAGTTTTTATCAGGTCAAAACCGAATTTACTGGCAAGAACTCAGAAGAGAGATTGAGAGAGATTTTTTACTACAAATTCTTCAGGACCTTACCTACATCCAGGAATTTTCCTCGAATTTTTTGACCACCAGAAACACCAGAGAGACGCGAGAGAGAATCGGATATCCATGCTGTTTTTTCTTGATCTTTGCATGCAAACTACGTGAACACGACCCGTGTCGATCAAAGCATAACAAACACGAACCGTGCTCATAATCAAAACCCGGAATTCCTTCTAAGCCTCGAACCCTTCCAGTGTTGAAACCAAGCAAAAGCTACAAGCCCCGTGCTCATTTTCGTTTCGAAAATACCCCTCTCAAAATACCAACTTACCCCGTGTTACTTACCCTTTCCTATACACAAACATATCTTTACCCAGAAATACCTTAAAACAATTACATTCAAACCAGTGTAATTTGTAATACTATATAAACAACTGTGTGACAAAACTTTGAATAAATATTTTGTTACATAATCAAGTACTGGATCGAACATTGAACAAATAGAGACACAGTCTTTTAGGATCCCGTCCAACCCCAAATCTGTTAGTCATTTATTTGACTAACAACTTGACAAAGAAGTCGTTCCACAGTCCCGTTCTAACTTCACCTACTAACTTACTATATACGTATTTATATATTTTATTACTGCTTTCAGTCATTTATAGCTTTCTTGTATTTATTTATTTATAGCTTTCTTGTATTTATTTATTTATAGCTTTCTTGTATTTATTTATTTATAGCTTTCTTGTATTTATTTATTTATAGCTTTCTTGTATTTATTTATTTATAGCTTTCTTGTATTTATTTATTTATAGCTTTCTCGTACTTATTTATTTATAGCTTTCTCGTATTTATTTATTTATAGCTTTCTCGTATTTATTTATTTATAGCTTTCTCGTATTTATTTCATTTATAGCTTTCAGTCATTTATAGCTTTCCAGTATTTATTTATTTCCGCACTTATTATTTATTCCGCATCTAACCTTATTAAATATATCTATCTATCACCCAGTAATTGGTAACCGAGCCTTTTATTCGTGGTAATCAGATTGCTATATTTCTTACAATTGGTATCAGAGCTCGTGTGATTTACTTTGAAATTTTCATCAAATACTTTTGGTTAGCGTTTATATAAACCTTCCATAAGCGTTTCTTTGAATATTTCATTTTAATATCACTTGTTAAAAATTCTTTTTTTTTAAATTAAAATTAAAAATCTTAAAAACATGTCTTCTGCTAATTATTCTAACATGAATTCAGTTTCAATTGCCAACAGCTTAGGATCTGGTTCACGGGCACCCATACTTATACCTGAAGAGTATAATTCGTGGGTTGGCCGTATGAATCTTCATCTTAACTCCATAAGTGAAAATGTTTGGAAATGTGTAGAAGGAACATATACTACTCCAGAGGATTTGTCTACCCTTGCTACAACTCAAGCAACTCTTGATGAAACCGAGAAAATGTTGAATCTCCAAGCCAAAAAGGAGCTTGTGTCCGGAATTCCCCACAGTATTTTAAGTCAAATGGATGACATAATACTGTTGACTGCGAATCAAATTTGGGAAAACTTAAAAAACCGTTTTTGTGGAAATCAAAGAATTATTGGAAATAAAAGAACATCTGTTTTAAATGAATTCGATAATTTCAAGATGCTTTCATCAGAAACCATCCATGATGCACATGATAGGTTCAATTTTATCATGGTAAAATTGAATAACTTGGGCATCAAAAAGACACAGCACGAGATCAATCTCAAATTTCTAAACAATCTTTACGAAAGCTGGAAGATGGTTAAACTCATCATTCAGGGAAATCCTGCCATTCATACGGAAACTCTATACAATTTGTACGGAGAACTTCAATCGTATGAATCCTCGATTGACCCACCAACCTCTACAGCTTTTGGAGGACCACTTGCTCTCGTTTCCACATCAAACCAAAACCAAACACTTTTTCATGAACAAAACCCCAATCATTTTAATCAAACATCTTTTCAAAATCAATCATTTTTGAACAATTCTTTTGATCAAACTGATTTAAATGATGAAGCAGACTACCAACAATTGTGTGCTTTGGTTGCAAATACAAATCTCCAAAGATTTATTCCAAATTACGGTCAATCGAATTTTAAACCAAATTTTCAAAACCGGCCACAATTTGGACAAAATAATTCCGGATTTCAACCAAGACCACAATTTGGTCAAAACAACCAAGGTTTTCAACCAAGACCTCATTTTGGACAAAATTCGCAAAGACCCTCTTTCCAAAATAACTCAAACCAGGGATTTCAAAACAATCTCAACTCAAATCATCAAAACAATAACCAAAACAACGGTCTTCAAAACCAAAACCGGGGATTCCAAAATCAAGGATACAATAATCAAAATAATGGTTTTTCAAACAACCAAAATCTTGGATTCCAACAAAACTCCTCCCAATCTTCCCAACAAATCCAAACTCAAGCACCGGAACGACTTCCAATCAAAAGTCAAAATGAAGAAAATGATGAAGAAGTGATTATTTGTCACAATTGTAAAGGAACTAATCACTACGCAAGAGAGTGCCGAGCCAAAAACAAGACAAAAATAAAAGACTCGGCATACTACGCTCAAAAAGCCGATGAGTTAAAGAAAAAGGAAAACCAAGAAAACCAAAGAGCTTTGATGGCAATCCACGAACCAAATGTGGAATACTGGCCAACCTCTGAAGACGAAGCCGACAATGAACCGACACAATCCAACTTCTGCTTCGTAGTTGGTACAACTTCAAGAGCTCCAAATGTCATAGAACAGGTATGGTCTATGATCTCTGAACTCGGTTTTTCTAAAACAATATTTGAGTCCCATATATCCAAAATTGAGAAAAGTTTAGAAGCTGATCTCAAGAAATACCATGACACAGTGGTTAATTCTGAAATCTTCAAATGTGAGTTACAAACCCTACAACTCAAATTTGCAGAATTAACCAGAACAAGGACCAAATTGGAAAGAGACGTTGAAAGAAAATCAGAAGATTACAATCACGTCCTTGAACAATTAAATCAATCTCTAATTCAGAAAAAGGAATTGGAATTAAAAAGTCAATCAGTCATTTCTTCTGAAACAAAAGATGTTTTAGAAATGGAAATCATTCAGTTAACACAAAACTTTCAAGAGTCAACTGAAAAACACAAAATCTTAAATGAAAAACTGACTGATTCTTTAAACCAAATCACTTTTCTTGAATCTGAAAACAAAAGATTGATACAGAATGTGGAATCTATCAAAATTGCCAGAAAACTCAGTGATGATATTTTCACCAAGGCAAACACCTTGGGTGCTGGAAAATTTGATACGAGTTACAGACCAGGAATTGGTAGAGAAACCTTTGAAAAAGAACTAGAAAATCAAGAAAACATGATAATTTGTGAAAACTCTGAATCAACTCTACCAGATCTTTTCACATCTGTTAATGAGGAAGATTCAGATGACGAAACAGTTATCAACTGTAGCCCAGATGATACTGGTTTCACTGTTTCCAAAAAGTCTTTCAAAAGAGTCTTAAATTCTGAAACAGACTCAGCTAGTTCATTAACTCACCAAATCAAACATACCAACGAAACCACCAAATCTAAAAACTTTTTGAATGGAGAAAATTCCTTTTACGAGGTTGGTAGTACTTCTGTACCAACTGCTTTTCCTACAATGAGTTCATCAATTGTTGGAAAAACTAATCCGGGACAAAAATACTCCAAGAAACAACAAATAAGCAAAAAACCCATTCAAGTCACCAAAACCCCACTTGTCAACCCAAAAGTTTTTGAAAACCAACCAAAGAAACAAGTTAAACCCTACGTCATACCTCATAAACAGGTTTCCAAACAAAAACCAAAACCTTTTCAAAACCGTTCATCATACCCCAGATATGAAGAAAACTTTTCAAATCAATTTTCACATCTAGGATATCGTTCACCAAATCACAGATCTTATCAACTCACAGGTTATCAAAAACAAATCATATTTTGGGAAAACTTGATAAATCAAATCAAACCTCAACCATTCTATCCCAATAAACCAAAGTCATTGAACAACAAACCCAAAATAGCAAAAGCTAACAAACCAGGACCCATTCAGATTTGGGTACCTAAAATTTCTGTCTAATTGCAGGGATCTAATGCTGGAGAACCCAAGGATGATACATGGTACATTGATAGTGGCTGCTCCAAGCATATGACAGGAAACAGAAACTACCTTCGTGACTTCAGACCCACCCAAACCAATCAAGACGTTACCTTCGGCAACAACATGACGGCGAAAATCAAAGGTTATGGAAACATAACTAATGGTAACTTCACCATAAAGAAAGTTGCTTATGTTGATGACCTGAAACACAACCTCATCAGTGTTGCTCAACTCTGCGATAACAATCTTGAAGTCCTATTTACCAAACAAAGAAGCTTGATCATGGACGCCAACTCCAAAGAAATTATTGTTGATTCACACCGTGCCGGAAATATGTATCCACTAGACATGGATCTTATTTATGGTAAACCCGATATTTGTCTGCTATCCAAAGCCCCATCAGATATTAGTTGGTTATGGCACCGCCGCCTTTCCCATCTAAATTTCGGGTACATCAACAAATTGATCGGCGATGATCTAGTTCGAGGACTGCCACTTCTGAAGCTCGACAATGAAACTCTTTGTGCCGCTTGTGAAAAGGGAAAACTTTCCAAATCCTCTCACAAAAGCATTACAGAATCTAGTGTATCCGAACCACTAGAATTGCTGCACATAGACCTCTGTGGCCCCGCCAAAATCCAAACAATACAAGGGAAGAAGTATGTCCTTGTCATAGTTGATGGCTTCACTCGATTTACATGGGTCTTTTTCTTAAGACTAAAATCAGAAGCACCAGAAGAGATGATCAACTTTATAAAACAGATCGAACTAAAGCTCAAACGACCAGTTCGAAGAATCCGAAGTGACAATGGTTTAGAGTTTAAAAACATAACTCTAGACTCATTTCTCAAAAACAAAGGCATCAAACACAACTTCTCAGCCCCTTACACTCCTCAACAAAACGGCGTTGTTGAAAGAAGGAACCGAACTCTGTGCGAAGCTGCAAGATCAATGCTCATCTTTGCTGATCTGCCACAATACTTCTGGGCAGAAGCAATTGCCACAGCTTGCTACACACAAAATCGCTCCTTAATTCACAAAAATCTTCATAAAACACCATATGAAGTCATTAACAACCGAAAACCAAATATCAAATTTTTTCATATTTTTGGTTGTCGATGCTTCATAAAGAATAATAAAGACCACCTTTCAAAATTTGAATCAAGGTCGGACGAAGGAATTTTCCTTGGTTACTCATTTTCTTCAGCTGCTTATCGAGTACTGAACAAACGTACAAGAGTAATTGAAGAAAGTACCGATGTCCACTTCGATGAATTTTATGTCAGAAAATTGGATCGTGAACATTTTGGTTCACAAATGATAGATAATATTTTTCAAAATCCAATTCCACAAACACCATCTTCTGACATAGACATTGAAGTTGATATTGATTTACTTTTTGAACAACCTAAAACTGCTTATAATTCTGAAATTCTAACTACTCAAATTGATCCTACAGGAACACCCACTGAAGGAACTTCACAAAGAAACAGAAATGTTGCAGATCAAGTTGAGGGGGAACCACAAACACATACTTCCTCATTAGAACAAACACCAAATCCTCCTTTAACCACTCCAAATTTAACCACCCCAGATTTTACCACTCCATCCCCAAATATCCAAAACAATCCCGATGCAACATTTATGGGGGAACCTTCAAACCTCTTCCAAGAAGAAACTACTGGAGAAGAACAATGGGATACTGAAAATCCTATTATTACAACGGAAGAAAATCGTTTAATAAAATGGACCAGAAACCATCCCACTGACCAAATCATCGGAGATCCCAATTCAGGCATCCAAACTAGAGCCACAACTGCTAATGATTGCTTATTTGGAGCCTTCCTATCCATGACTGAACCCAAAACCATACATACTGCTCTTAAAGACCCAGACTGGGTAAAAGCTATGCAAGAAGAGCTAGCTGAATTCGAAAGAAATGACGTATGGAATCTTGTTCCTACACCACCCGATGTTACTATCATAGGTTCAAGATGGGTATTCAGAAACAAGACTGACGATCAAGGAGTCGTGTGTCGAAACAAGGCACGTCTCGTAGTCAAAGGCTATTCACAACAAGAAGGAATAGACTACGATGAAACATATGCTCCAGTCGCCAGAATAGAAGCTATCCGCATCTTTCTCGCATATGCTGCACATAAGAACTTTAAAGTTTTTCAAATGGACATTAAATGTGCATTCCTACATGGAGAGTTAGATCGTGAAGTATACATCCAACAACCACCAGGCTTTGAAGATCCCAACTTTCCTCATCACAGCTTCAAATTGCAGAAAGCCGTCTATGGCTTAAAACAAGCACCCCGTGCCTGGTATGCCACCTTGTCAACATTCCTCGAAGAATCAGGTTTCAAAAGGGGTTCAATCGATCAAACCCTCTTTCGAAAAATCTATAATAAACATCTCTTAATCGTACAAATATATGTTGATGACATTATTTTTGGTTCTACTGATGAATCTTTGAGTGTTAAGTTTGCAGATCTAATGAAGAGCAAATTTGAAATGAGCATGATTGGGGAGATGACTACTTTTCTTGGACTTCAAATCAAACAGTCAACTGATGGAATTTTCATCAACCAAGAGAATTATGTCAAAAACCTTCTCACTCGCTTTTCAATGGACAAATCCAATACTGCCAAAACCCCAATGGCCTTTGGATACAAAATCGATGCAGACTTAGATGGCAAACCCATTGACCAGAAAAGATATCGTGGAATGATCGGATCACTATTATACCTCACTGCCAGCAGACCTGACATTATGTTTTCTACTTGTGTCTGTGCCAGATACCAAGCAAATCCTATGGAATCTCATGTCATTGCTGTGAAACGCATCTTCAAATACCTAAAAGGCACTCCCAAACTTGGCCTTTGGTATCCAGCTAAATCCGATTTTCAGCTGAACGCTTTCACCGACTCAGACTATGGAGGATGCAAGCTAGATAGGAAAAGTACATCTGGTAGCTGTCAATTCCTAGGAGGTCGACTAGTGAGTTGGTCTTCAAAGAAACAGAGTTGTGTATCCACATCAACAGCAGAAGCTGAATACGTCGCTGCCGCCAGCTGTTGTTCACAAGTCATATGGATGCAAACTCAACTGTGTGACTATGGCTTCAGAGTTTCACAAATTCCCATATTTTGTGACTCAACCAGTGCAATAGCCATTTCTCACAATCCCGTTCACCATTCCATGACAAAGCACATCGACATACGATATCATTTCATCAAAGACAACATTCAAAAGGGTCATATCGAATTACACTTCATAAACACCGAAGATTAAATTGCCGATGTCTTCACTAAGGCTCTCGATGAAACAAAATTTCAATACTTCCTAGGCCGTCTAGGAATGTTAAATCCAGATATCATCCATCCTTAAACTTTTACCTTTTGTTTGTACAAATGTGTGTTTACTTTATTTCAAAAATAAAAACAAAAAAATTACAAAACTTCAAAAGACAAAAAGATTTTAGATTTTTATAATTTTCATATCTTTCCTTAAAAAACCAAAATTTCCAAAAACATTCAGAAAAACAAATCTTCAAAAATACAATAAAAGACTTGCCATAATAAGCTTTTATAGAACCTTGTGATTAATCGTCTCTTGACTTAATTTTTCAGATGCTTATACTCGATGAAGATTTTAAGTCATATTGATTCCCAATTGGAGTGAAGGTTCAAATCTCCTACTTTTCATAATGTATATAACTTTATTTCCTTCGATTTTATTTCATTATTGACGATTTTAAACAATCAAGGGACATAAGGTTAGGAGGTTCAGATGAAAACAAAAACCCATGTGAGAATTTGTGCCTCGTCGATCTAAATCATTGTGGAATTCAATTCTTGTGAGCTTAGGTGTGTCACTATTGCTAATAAGGTATACCCGATTATACCTTGTCACGGTCTCATTTTTGCTTAGATATCAAAATGACCAGGGACGATACTTTCATTTCTTACATACTAGACAAATTGTCTTTTATGCCACCTATCCCTACCTAGATAAAATCCAACAAAAAACGAAGACAGCATCAAAATGGAAAGACTTCAAACAGCGACATATCCTTACAAGAAAATCAAAGGCGAAACAAATATCTGTCAACATCCAATCCTCAAAGACGAATCAACAAGCAAGCCAAATCACTCACCAAAGAAATACCAAACAAAACAAAACTTTCAACCAAATGGTTATTTCAAAAAAAAACTAAAAAAAAAAAAAAAAAAACAAAAACAAAAAAATTGTTCTCAATTGTAGCAACTTCTCAATGATAAAACAAAATATCTTGTTACAATAAATCGATATTGATCAACAAACAGGGTACCATCAAAGAAAAAGCTGCAACAACAATAGATTTCCCGGGATACTGTAGCCTTCATCACTGAAGATTTCTTAGTTGCAAATTGCACTATGAAAATTGCTAAACCCCTCTACATGTATTTCCCGACGGAGAGAGAGTGAACGTTAATGGCATGAATGAAGAAACCCATTGAGTAATGCCGAAACCAGTCTTATGTGATTGATTATCTAATAATGAGACTAAGTGACTTTACAGGAAAAGCATAGATGAACACCTCCAATATGAGTGTGAGTCGTCAGAGAGAGATATCACTCATTTTTAGTGATCATTAACTTGTTCTGCTGCCAGAACAACCAAACACCCAAGTAAAATGTGAGCTATATCTATGAGCGTTCATCTGAATCGACCTGTTAGACCACTTGTCGTCATAAATAATGCTATAAAATCTTAAGAAATTTTTTTAGATACATATATGGCTACCCTTTGATAATCGAACCCGAGACTTTGATTCGGAAACAAACATTCTTCAAAATCTTTTTCAAAACATAAGATATGTAAAACCACGTCACAAACTTTCAAAATGATTACAAAGGTTTTATATATATCTTATCATTGACAAAACTTTTATCCCAAATCTTCAATGTTAAAACTGTTAATGTGATTATATCTGTCCTTATTTCATCAATGATCACATAGGGGGAAATTGTTGAAAAATATTTTTGTATGTGACCATCAATGAAATAAGACGAACTGTTTTTTATTATCTAACAAATATTATCAGTTCATTTCAGGTTGCGTGGATTCGAGATTAAAAACGAGAAAATAAAAGAAAATGAGTTTTAAAAAAAGGATTGGAGTTAAATTTATCATTTATTAAACTTGATTATTGGGAAATAGTTATTTTAATTATTTTCTAAATAATTGATTTTGATAAAAGATGCAATTTAATAGAAAAAGAGTTTTAAAGCCAAAACAAAAAAAAATATAAAAGAAAATTAAATTAAATCTATTTAAAATGAATTTTTGGAAATATATTTTCTAAATAATTTATTTTATTAGACTTAATTAATTTTATAAATTAAAAATGATTTTTGGTAATTTATTTGAATTTATTTCGGATTTTAAATCATTTTTAAACTAAAAAACAAAGAAATTGGACCGCTACAGTACCAGCCCAAGAAGCCAGTCCACTCGTTCGGCCCATGTCCGCCTCCAGCCCAATCGGCAGCCCAACTCGCCAAGCCCAAGCTCCAAGCCCACGACCAGCTCCTGTTCCGCTCCAGATCCGCCAGCCGCTCCGACCCATTGCCCCGATCCGTTTCTACTCACATCAGACCCGCTCCCCAGACCCGGATGTCCGACCCACCGACCCGACCCAAAGTCCGCGTGTTTCTGATGAAAATGTTACATTTCAGCCCCTAAACTTCCGAAAACCTTCCAAAACTCACCCAAAACCTTTAAAATCCATATATAAACCATTTTTACACCATTTTTTCATAACAACACATAATTATAAACCAAAAACTCTCTCAAAAACCTCTCCAACTTCCACCATCTTATTTCCAACCTCCAAACACTCTCCAAAAACTCTTTCAAACACCAAAACACCAAGAACACCAACCAAAAACACCAAGAACACCAACCAAAAACACCAAAACACCAAGATCAAAACCAAGAACAACTCTTGCAAACTTCAACCTTCAAGAACAACTAAAACAACCTCAAAATACTCTCCAAAAATCCTCCAAACACCCTCCAAAAACCATCCAAAAACCTCCTCCAAAAACCATTTCAAATCACCTCAACAATCACCACCTTGCTGATTTTCGACATCAGTTTTTATCAGGTCAAAACCGAATTTACTGGCAAGAACTCAGAAGAGAGATTGAGAGAGATTTTTTACTACAAATTCTTCAGGACCTTACCTACATCCAGGAATTTTCCTCGAATTTTTTGACCACCAGAAACACCAGAGAGACGCGAGAGAGAATCGGATATCCATGCTGTTTTTTCTTGATCTTTGCATGCAAACTACGTGAACACGACCCGTGTCGATCAAAGCATAACAAACACGAACCGTGCTCATAATCAAAACCCGGAATTCCTTCTAAGCCTCGAACCCTTCCAGTGTTGAAACCAAGCAAAAGCTACAAGCCCCGTGCTCATTTTCGTTTCGAAAATACCCCTCTCAAAATACCAACTTACCCCGTGTTACTTACCCTTTCCTATACACAAACATATCTTTACCCAGAAATACCTTAAAACAATTACATTCAAACCAGTGTAATTTGTAATACTATATAAACAACTGTGTGACAAAACTTTGAATAAATATTTTGTTACATAATCAAGTACTGGATCGAACATTGAACAAATAGAGACACAGTCTTTTAGGATCCCGTTCAACCCCAAATCTGTTAGTCATTTATTTGACTAACAACTTGACAAAGAAGTCGTTCCACAGTCCCGTTCTAACTTCACCTACTAACTTACTATATACGTATTTATATATTTTATTACTGCTTTCAGTCATTTATAGCTTTCTTGTATTTATTTATTTATAGCTTTCTTGTATTTATTTATTTATAGCTTTCTTGTATTTATTTATTTATAGCTTTCTTGTATTTATTTATTTATAGCTTTCTTGTATTTATTTATTTATAGCTTTCTTGTATTTATTTATTTATAGCTTTCTCGTACTTATTTATTTATAGCTTTCTCGTATTTATTTATTTATAGCTTTCTCGTATTTATTTATTTATAGCTATCTCGTATTTATTTCATTTATAGCTTTCAGTCATTTATAGCTTTCCAGTATTTATTTATTTCCGCACTTATTATTTATTCCGCATCTAACCTTATTAAATATATCTATCTATCACCCAGTAATTGGTAACCGAGCCTTTTATTCGTGGTAATCAGATTGCTATACCCTGTTCTAAGCATCAGTCATCCATTTTATTCCATCTATTTCGGTATTGAAAACTTCAATGCTTTGATAGATAGAATGTTTAACGCTAAAATAGATAGTAAAATTGAAAATTTTAATGATGTAATGGTGGCAATGCATATGATTGATGTGTATACAAAGTTTTCTTATGAAGAAGCTGCAATACCTGTTAGTAGTCCAAGTAGAAAATCAAGGGTAGAGACATTTGAAGGAGCAGATAGAACTTACACCATTGAAGCTATGATGGGTGATGGTAAGGCCTTGCAAGCTGGTCAAAACTTTTCCCGTGCTTTTGGAACATAGGTTTCCTTCATAATTTCATGGATTATTGTCAGAAAAGTCCTCAAACTTTAACCTAATTTTAAATAAAGCCACCTCGTTTTTTTCAAACATAGATCAGACAGAGAAAGTTCAATAATATTAATTTCCTCAGGTAGATAGAATAAAGTAAGATTAAAATAAAATTATAAATATAGTTAGTTTTAGAAAAACCTTTTTCAACAAGTTGGTTCATTTTTGTTTAAAAGAAAGGTGGCTTTATCTAAATGTGGTCAAAGTTTGAGGATTTATGTGACAATAACCCAAATATAGTTCCCATTCATGGGTTTAAACTGGAATTGTACATACAGTTTGCTGATGAAAATCAGCAAAGACAACATGTATGGCAAACTTCTTGGGCTATAAGCACCCGATTGTTGGTGGTATCACCATGACACATGGAGATGATGCTGGATTAATGCTTCCCCCAAGGTTGGCTTCTGTACAGGTGGCCTTCTTTAGCCTCAAGCTCTTACAAAGAATTTTGCAACAAAAGGAATATCCATCTATAGCTCATTAAGCTCATTAGGTCAAAAAGAAACAGCCCCTAAATCAACTAAAAGTAGAGAGAATATACCTGCCTGAGCCAAAATCCTTCAGATTCCTCATCTGCCCAGCAAAATATAGAATGTACACCAACATCCTGCAGTCTTTTCCTCATTTCCAAATATATGAGGTAGCCAATGCCCTGTAAGTTCCAAAATTAAGTTGAATGATGTAATAATAAATCAAGAAACTTTGAACTTAACTATGCATAAAAAGAAAAAAGAACCGAAAATCATATGTTGGTAAACTGAATCAACAGCAGCAAGTGGAACCTGCTGATATTGGGTATCAGCCGGGATTATCTGAAAACTAATTGCACCAACAACCTGCTCAGCCTGTGCACGGGGGTATCAAAGTAAATTGACTGCAAGCAACAAATGTTATAATTAAAAGTGCATGTACCTCTCGTAGACCTTCTTCACAATCGGATTTTGAAACTAAAGTGCAATACTTTCTGCACAACATGGTTTATTGTGGATTTAATGTTAGCAAAGATTATGAAAAGAACGTAGCCACAACATACTTTCATGTATCAAACCTAATATGAAGTACCTTTTTCGGGACATTGCAGTCGATGCTGAAGGATCCAGCTTTATCCACGGCCAAAGCTGAACTGATTAAGCTAAGGCCGTTGACCAGAATAGCACCAGTTACGAACGCACGGAGTTTGACATCAGAGGTGTTAACGGCGAGAGTGATGGTCGAGGTGGGGCGACTTTGTCCGCGCCGTACTTTACACCTTCAATTTATGGAATTAGTCGATTGGAGAGAGAGTCGGAGGCAGAGGCATAAGTCTTTTGGGAGGATTTGAGTTGTGAACTTCATCAATTACAACCACGAATTCGGGGTGGGTTTGAATTTTGGAAATTGATTTCAGGAAGAAATAGTGGAAACGGATGGAGAAAATTACGGGCGGACAAAGTGTGAAACGGATGGAGAAAATAAGATTTTTTTAATTCTAAATTATAAGAAAATGTCATGTGGCAAAATGCATGAGAAGATGACAAGTGTACATTGAGTTACTTATTTATTAGGTTAGGATATATATATATATATATATATATATATATATATATATATATATATATATATATATATATATATATATATATATATATATATATATATATATATATATATATATATATATATATATATATATATATATATATATATATATATATATATATATATATACTAGGTTATAAACCCGTGTTAAACACGAGTTGACAACTTAAATTTTCTTTTTGCATAAAACAGGAATTTGCATAGACAAATAGATCAATAAATATATAAATAGATACATGTTATGCAAATACAGAATAAATGCAAATACAAAATCAATGCAAAACAATCATTTACTTCTTTTAAAGAACATTATAACTACTCTCTAAGCTCAAATATGACATGAAGTTTCGTTCCATTACATAAGTCGTTTAACAAAATAAATAAATAATTCTTTTTCTTGTTTGCAAATTTGGTCCCTAAATGAGGCAAATCGACAGAACACACACACACACACACAATAATATATAGAAATAACTTGAAACTAAAATGATAAACTTGGGTATATTTAGTAAGGTAAAATGCTTTTATAAGAAAAATATATTGGGATAATGTGTTGTAATGAAGAGATATGGAAGTAGGATGTCATAACAAACCAAGTAACAAAAGTACATTGCTGTTTCTTACATCTAATCCTAATCCTAAACAGTACTTGACCTTTCAAAAATACAAAAGAAACACTGCAAGTAAACATACACTCAATCATAGATCAAGTAATATATAATGTTTGAATTTTGAATTTGAATCAGTAAAATGACCTCTCCCTGACAAAACACTATATCAAAACACATCGACAAAACCAATGCTTGGTTTTTGTATCACATGGTATGTATTTTTGCATAATATAGCAATGTATAATTAACGCATTGTAGTCAAAAAAATTCCAACCAACTATAACAAACTACTTTTAATTCCTTTTCTAATTTTACTTGATTACAATAATGAAAGCTGCTTTGTACTTGGATGACATTGCGATAATTAGGCAAAATTTTCACTTTATAATGGTAAATAGAAATGAAAGTAGGATGCTAAATGAACAAATAAAATGAGATTACATTGCTATTTCTTGCATTGAACCCTTCATTTTCTCCTTCCATTTCCCAAGACAGTTCCTGGTGGCATTGGCATGATATCGCCATTGTTTGGTTGTTAACCAATGCACATGCTTTTTCTGCGTGCTTTAATGTACGTTGAACATCTCTTCCAGCTAAATACTGATCATAATCCTAAGAAAAAATTTTGGTTTTTTAACGACATTTAAAAATAAGTAAAAAGGAAAAAAGAAAATAGAAAGAAGTTCAACTTACTTATATTCCTTGAGCCATAAAACTCGACGGTACATATTTGATGAATTTCATACAGTTCTTAATCAATTTTAGTTCCAAATAGGCATAGAATCGATAATAGTCTAATAAATGACCACAACAGAAAGAATCACTACCAGGGAAATAACGGGAGGCCATATCTTGTACTTAAAATATTTTGAGACCATTAGCTCTTTAATATCCCATTTACTTATGCACGTTTTCCCGGCTTCATCACTGTTGCATCCAAGTACAGCCCATATTAAACTTCATATCAGCCAAAATCTTTTTACCCCAAAGACAAAAATCTACATGGAAGTTATTGCATCCAAGTACAGCCCATATTAAACTTCATATCAGCCAAAATCTTTTTACCCCAAAGACAAAAATCTACATGGAAGTTATTGCATCCACAGTAAAGCTTTATTTTATATTTTTTAATATTCATGAATCATTTTAGATGACGCACAAAACTTCTACTTATAATTTCACTACAGAAACATGTAACATAGCACCTACAGCATAATACATAAGTTACCCATAAAATGCAACAAAATTATTGTATCCCCGTTATATTACAGTAGATACCTGTTATATTCTTGTTCATTTACAAAGTAGGTTGCTATTATTAGCACTAATTATGGAAAACTTTCTAACCAATTTTGAACCTATACATTAAAAGCTATCAAAATTCCTTCATTATTATATGCATTAAGATTCCACAATTGGATTATATCGTAGTGCCCTTTCCAGCATCTACATTTAATGTCATAATTGTTTGTACCTTATAAGAAAAATGGCAGTTATAAAAAAATGAAAGGTAATTTCTATAAATACTATAATTGCAAGTGCAATAACATAAAAACTATAATTGGGTGTTTTTTCAATAAATTATGGAATTTATGATTAGGTAATTATAAAAAATGAAAGCTAAATGCTATAATTGGATAGTTTTTAAAAAAATACAGAAAGTACAATGCTATATTTTGTTAGTTTTTTAAAAATAAAAACTAAAAGCATAGTTCTATAATTGGTTACTGAACAATTTTGCTCCTTTTTATTATCAAAATTAGCATCAACATAATATGAAAAGTACCGATCAACATCAAAGTGATTGGGTAAGTCTCAATTAGGATCAATGTAACATTGTTATTGTGATCTATGTAGTTTTGGTACATGATCAATTTAATTGAAGTGACTTTGGATTTTCCCTCTATATAAATGTATTCTCTGAAGAAGCAACAAAAATGGTGAACACTTACGATTGATGTTTGCCATACTTTCTTCTTACTTAGATACAACAAAAACAACAAATTGAATAACTGGAATAATAATGTTATGCATCTTGTTTATAGAAATCGCTAAGATTTCATATGCCTATAAAAGTCAAAAGCACTTGCTTGATTGCCTCCGGTAAGTAAATGAAAACTCATCCAATGAGAAAATTGAAGTATACCAAACTACCAGGTCACAATCACCTTATTCACAACCTTTAGATATATATCAGATTTGAGAGCAGACTTTTGGCTGAGATTTTGGGTTTCGTTCCAATGAATTTATTGAATCTAACAACAGTAAATAAATAACCATTAGTTTGTAGTCAAAAGCACTTGGCTTCATTTTTCGTTTCCTGTAAAACAGATGATAAAATTAAAATAAAAGCTACTAAATCATCCCTTACCTTTAGGGCTTTGATTCTTGACACCAAATATTTGTATTAAATTTGCAAATGGGAGTCTCTCATGGTTCGAATGGAGAAAGGGGAAAGTACATATACGTCAAAAAAGAAGAGGCATATTGAAAATACCAGTAGATACACACGATTTTGATGTTGAATTATATATATACGTCTAAATCCTAAAAGCAAACAAAACATTACAATCAGATAATTGGGAGATTAAGTAGCATAAAAAACAGAGAGACTATGAAGATTCTAAAATATCGATCTCAATTAGATGAAACCAGAGTAACTCATAATACTCTAATAATTATAGATGACAAGTAAAGAAAATCCAAATAAGAAACCTCCAGTTTTGATTCCGAAAGAGAATGGGAAACCTTACCGAACAAACATTCACGATAGAGGACTCGAGAGGGATGGAGATGAGTCGACAATGAATGCAAAGTTTTTTTCTCCTGGTCAATGAAACCAAAAACGTCATAACTCCAGAAAAAGCAATCAAAAAAATTATAATCAGAGTATACCAACACTAAGGACCATCTGCGTACCACAAAAAATACATCAAACCCTAAAAAACGAAATTGATTTCATAAGTGGAACTGAAGGGCATGGACGGAGGTTACCATTTGTGGATGCTGATTGCCGATAGGACGGGATTAGGGCGTGACAAATTAAAATGGAATAAAGATGTAGGCGAAGAAAAAATCACGTAAGAAGAAGAAGAGATGTAACCAATCGATGATAGGGTGTTGGGAAGAAGAATAAGAAGCGGAGGAATACTCGTATAGATTGAAGAAAATCCTGAAATTTTGCCGAGATTTATGGCTGAATCTATGGGATTATCCGTATCCAAATTGAGAGGGTGCAATTGAGCGGGAAACAGAGTTTGAAGATAATAGGAGAAGGACATGTGGCAAAACCGACTTTTAGAAAAAGAACACGTGGACTTAAAAGCTTTGCTTTATTATAGAGTAGATATATATATATATATATATATATATATATATATATATATATATATATATATATATATATATATATATATATATATATATATTGCCTTGAGCCTACAATCTATAGGCACAAAGGCAAAGATTTATAGCTAATGTACAATTGGTAATGCATAAGTACATGCCATAGTAGCATTGTTGTCTTTGTTAGCTTGTTACAGAAACCACGCTAGTTAGGAGCCACATCAGCAACATGTAATTGTAAAGCATTAATGCATCATCATCCCAGCAAACACAACCAACTAAATCAATTCATCTACAGAAGAATGATCACCGTAGCCCGGTGTTATCGATAGCGAATAGCGGTAAATAGCGAGAAGGTCACATATACGCTACATAGCGATAGCGATTAAATAGCGCCCGCTATTTCGTATTTAGCGGTAGACTTCTAGAACATAAAATTTATATATTACCTTCATCTATTATAGCAATTATAACTAATAAATAAGCACACAACCAATAATAATAGCTTAAATGTGGTTTCAAACATGAAAATGACATTTACTTGTTGAAAATACAAATCAAAAATCGTCTAAATCCTCATATACGGGCTCATCATCCACTTCTTGTTCTACAAAATCTTTATAAGCCCCAATATCATTTTCCTCACCTTCTTCATCTATTAAATGATTTCCTCTAGACCGCGAGGTCGATGCACCAGTTCCTTATTTCCTCCCACCCGCCCTTGTCTGATAAGGTGGCTCACCTACCCCTGCAACCTCCGCAACCACACCCCACAACAAGTCTTCACCGTCGAACACGGGTACGTTTTCATCCCCTAAAACACCCTTCAACCACTCGGTCGGATCTTGAACATTCGAGTCGTCCAAGATGATCGGGTCAATCGTATCCCGCATAGTATAACTTCTTATTAAAGCCCGATTATACTTGATATAAACTAAATTGCACGTGTTCACCGTAATTGCCCTTTCAAGGGTCTTTTTAAGATGAGGCAATTTGAAAATGTCTTCAAGAATCAAGTCGATGCAATGTGCCGCACACGAAGTCCAATAAATATGTGGATATGTTGAAAAGAAGTTTTTAAAAATGACTTATTGACTTATTTATATTTAACAAACACATTTGTTAGGACTTTTTAAAAAAGTTAATGAGCAATATCAAAGTGTTGTCGAAAGACGATTGCTTACCCAAATGCTCTGTGATATGCAAAAGAAGTTCGATCTTGACAAGGAGATGAACTGTCAGGGCGATGGAGAATGGACTGAAGTCTGAGGAAGAAGATCAACGACAAACAAGAGGATTACAAAGATGAAGTAAGAACATTCTATGTCTCCAATCTCCCAACATGAATACACAAGGCGATCGTAAGAATAACTTTTGCCCGCTATGGGGAGGTGGCGGATGTGTACTTGCACCAGAAAAGAAGGAAGAAACGGGAGCAACTATGGATTTGTAAGATATAGAAAAGCAACTGGATGGAATCAATTGTGAAGATAGACACCTATCGATGAATCTGGCTAGATACCCCAGGAAGGAAGCTTTGAAACCCTAGGAAGAAGAAAATCGGAATAAGGAACCAGAACTTTTATGGAGGTAACCAAACACTGGATCAATAGAATAGACCATCCCCCTCCCCCTCCTACTACCTAAATGGATGCCCTTGTATAACTAAAAACTAAACCAAACATGGTGCGGTGGCTTTGTAAGAATACTCTGCTGGAGAGACAATATCACTAAACCATCTGGGTCATCTACCAAAGCTAGTTAATATTTTCGAAAATGATGTTGCCTTATCGGTGGTCTTAAGGTTGCTCTTCACTTCAAAAATTCAGCAGATGCCAATAACTTTATGCTGAAAACGAATAATTGGAAAGAATATTTTAAAGGGGTGAGCCATATTGAAGAGGAGGAAATAAGATTTGAAAGAGTTGTCTAGGTACGTATGTTCGCCCTTCCATTAAGGCTATGGGGGAAGAGAATTTTACAACAATTCTTGGTAGATTCGGGAAGATTATTGCACCTTTTGACAATACGTTATCCATGGTTGATTTTTCCTGTGTCAAGATTGGGATTTTTTCGGCTATACGAAAGAATATCAACGAGGAAATTGTGGTGGACGGTGAGAGGAAATTGTATTGCATAGGAATAGTGGAAGCAGAGGAAGACTGGTATCCGTTTAAATGTGATGATGATGATCAAAGCCACAATGATTCAGGATCCGAGGATAAGGAAGACTAGATTTATGATACTTGGATGAAATAAGGAGAAGATGAAGAAATTGAAGAGGGTGAATTAATCCAAAGGAACGAAAATTTCATATCGACGACCAGGATGAGTTACCGTCCTCACCGTCACCAAAGCCGTCAGCGGAGGAATAGGAAACCCAAAGAGTGGAAGTCGAAGAGACGCCTCGGGACTTTGGAGCTCCGGCTCATTTCCAGAGAGTATCGGTAACATGCAGGCGATCATTTCTCGCGAAAGAGAACAACTAAATGACAGCCCTGTTGTCGACTTGGATGGCCAAATCAAAGACCCCTTCCTGGAGCCCAATGGACCTTTTTTAAAATCTGGTCTTCAGTGGTTGTTTTGGCCCATTTACATTCAAAGCTGGTAGGAACGCCGAACGCATCTCAAATTCTTAATCAATTAGTCCGATACCACAAGTGAGATACCAGATAGATATCTAGTCAGAAGGAGAAGAAACAATAGATCCCCGCAAACGGAGTGCATGAACAAGAAATCAAGATCGCTTGCAGCTAACCCCCAACAAGCGATGGATTCCCCACCCGCTTTCCCCTCTCATCCAGTTCCCACCCCCTCTCGATCTAAATAAAGTAATTACAGAAGTGCCTGAGATGACAGATAACCTGGCACCTGACGAATCTGATAAATCCCCCTCAAACAAGGAAATAGACAATACGGTTGACATAGGCAATTACCGGGGTTCCAAATTAACATGGATGACCGGATCTTAATGGAAGTAATAGGAGAAACGGGAGAGAACAACGGTATCCAATGAATGTTATATCCCTAAATGTACGAGGTTTGGGTGAGGAATACAAGATTAATTGGATTAGGCGGCTTAGAAATCAACATCGGATCTCTATGTTCATTATCCAAGAAACGCAATTAGCAAATATCGCGGACGTGAAAGCCTGCTGGGGATCGGATGGTTTTGGTTTTGCAGGAATGGATGCAGCAGGTCGTTCCGGTGGTCTGATCAGCATACGGGATAGCCGATTATTCCAGGTATCGGACATTATTAAATCTCATAACTTTTTCGGTAGCTGGTCTGGTCTTGGGGATAATGTAATCATTTGGCTTTGTAATAACTATGATGATGTGTTGGGTTCTTTTGGAGGAGGGAGATGTTTGGAATCATCCATAATCCATAGGATTTCACTGTAGATTAAACTCGTTTGGAGTTTCAAGTTATTGCTAATTCTGTTTCAAAATTTTGGAGGCTTCAGCTTTGGGAGTGTTAGGACCTCGAGATCCTATCACTCATTCATTGAATAAATTTAACTTAAAGATCATCCGGCTTGTTCAAGCAATATAAAATTATATGTTATTTTGGCATTTTTGATACCCAAGGGTATTTTGGCCATTAGGAAAATTTTGGTCGAAAGAAATTTATCCACACGAAATTTGGTTTGAAGCTTTTACTTGGTTAATATCTCATTTGTAATTTGGATATAGTAGGCACTGGTTTTAGTTCGCCGGTTATTCGGGAGCATGTTATATGCCATGGTACTTGCATTGAGATTGAATGTTGGTATCCGGTAGTGTTTGGGTGATTTGATCTATCACTAGTTTTTTCCGTTTATGTTGTTCGAGAGAGTCCTTAGAGACTTCTAACACTACTTATTTTTTGTTTCACGTTAAAGGATGAAGATTTATGTTGTTAAACAGTGGCTTAGTCTCTGTGGAGTTTGTTGATAATGCTCCAAAACCCTTCTTTGCATGGAATTATTTTGCTGATGCTAGAGCTCTTTGTTCTGAAGAATGTTGCATTTGTTGTTTGTATTTAGTTTCATTTTACAGAACTTTTCTTATTTTCTGGTTGTTTTTCTTTTATAATAAACTCCTAAAATATCAAATAGTAATGACTTAATAGATGGTATTTAGGAGTCCTTAGTTATTGATAATGGTATTTAGGAGTCCTTGTTTGTTGATAAACTTTCCGAACTACTAGGAGCTTTTTAGGAAACTATGCAAGTTTTATTTATAAAAGCCGTTTAGTTGTGCTTATCGAAGGTTTATTTAAGTTTAATAAGAAGTGTCGATCATAGTGGTTTTCCCATCACCGGGTTTCCACTTTATATCGTTGGTGTTCGATTGTGTTTCATATATTTTGATTTTTTTTTTTAATAACAGATGACCAATTAAAATAGCAACCAACACTTTCAGATAAAGTATAAAAAGAACTACATCTGTATTAAACCAAACATTAAACAAGCCACTAGGCAGTAGGAAGAGCAAAACAAATAAAGAAGCTTGGTCTTATCATCTATAACATGTCGATAATTTAGTACTCCAAGCACAAAACAAATACGCTAGAAAACATTGTAATGTGTAGTTTGTTGAAATAAGTTACACGGATCATGATGATATCATATGTGTACGTGAGCCTAGAAACAAAGGTGATTAGAAAGGAATAAATATAGACAAGATAAATGGCATAGTTGTAGTTGTTATTTAGACCATCTTGTTTGAACCACCAGTTGTGTAGGCTTGAGAATCCTCATGATGAATGCAAGCTTTCCTCCAGCCAGCATAGTGTAGGTAAAGTGCACTTTCTCATGAATAAAATAAAGTAAGAAGATGAAAAGGGCCACAGCCATTGAAACTCCACTTATAACAAATAGACCACGACATTCTTTCAGGTGTAGAATCTTCGAAACAGGTTCAGAATCCTCTGACTGTGGATCTGATTTAAACCACTTATCCTCCAGCACTTTTAAAGTCCCGTCCTCTCGTAGTCTGGAAATTTGTCTTGATAACTCAGGGACCAAAGGTGAACCTAGCGGGAATGCCTGCACATGAATTACAGTTACATTAAACTAGGAACAACAGGTAGAGTTCATTTACAAACTTAAATTCCAGATTAAATAGATGGTACGTAGAGTGACAATACTCACAAAGCCAAAACCACTAGTGGTCTTTTCAGACACGACCATGGAGTAACCGGATGGATATTGCGCTAGGAATCCCTTTAGGTAAGGAATTTCATCAACACCACCATTCTTGCTCCCACGTGACAAAGCATCAGCATATTCCTCTGGTGTAGAATATGGCTTCAACCTGCTGTCTCTAAAATTATAGTTTCTAACCATATATCCCCGCACAGGGGAACCACGTTGGTATCCAATTGAGTCTCCATTTGATGCTAGCCGAATTTGTTCAATGGTTAATAGTGAACTCAGTGTTGCAGTGTAGCTCGAGACTAGTACCAGCACTACATACAACCATACAGTTACTACAAATCTTGACAATTTACTCTGCAGCTTCTGCCCTGCAATTTCAACCATCATCTTACGTTTCACTATTTTGTCCGATTCAAGTTTGGTTTAACAAGACACGGGAAAAATAAACATCAAGATACAATAAAAGGTCCAAACCCCCTCTTAGAGCAAATAAGGCAAATCGTATGTTTCGGTCACCCAAGATGTATGATTTAACAATTATTTTACTAGGGTTTTAGATCTAGCGATTAAGTCATTGTGATCCAATCTTACAGTTATTGTTGAAGTCCATCACCTATTACCAGAAGTGATGACTTGATGTGGCATATGATGAAAAATAGAAGCAATGGGAAGTTGGGAACAACCAAGAACAAAAGTAAATGGGTGGAAACTGGAAACCCTTTCAGAAAAAACCAATAAGGGCACAAGAGCTTTTAGTAATAAAATCGACAGTAAGAAGAAGGTATTATTGGGTATAGAAGTCGATTATAGGGAGAGAGTAGGAGAGAATGGAAAGATTGAATGTTCACAGACATTGTGTTAGTGGTAGAGACAAGGGCTCGGTTGAATGCTAGGTTAGATAAATGAAGGACGACGTTGGAAGAAAAAAGATTACAAATTAATTAGTACTACCAACATGAAATATCGATGTGTGAGGAGGAAAAGACTACTGATGATGAACTGGGTTGAGGTTAGACATAAAGGACTTGGCACATTTCGAGTTTTCGACGACATGCATAACATTATATAGGGGGGAATGGAGGTATAAGGTAATGGAGTGGTATACGACTTTAGTTACTTAATCTAATTTTAGTAGTATTTGAGTATTTATCTACGTATTTTCCCCTTTATCGGTTCTATTTCTAGTGTTAGTATTTTAGACGCTCCCTCTTTTCTTTCACCCATGGATGGCGCCTAAGGATTCCCATGGAAGTAGTCTCTATCCTTGGTGGAGGTAAGATTGTCTACATCTAACCTCCCAATGACCCTACAGGAATGGGTATAATTGTTGTTGTCGGGTAAATGACCATATTGCAAAAGACTTGCAAGATATAAAACCACAGTGACCATAATTTGGCCATCAAAATAAATATATTTATGTGAACTTTACATCCTTGAAGGTTTCAAAAGAGAGTATTCACCAACTAAATAATATTAGGATTATATCATGTGAACCATAATAAAGTTAATTAAACTTCGTTGAAGAGGGGTTCGCTTCCGCACCCACCACGGATAGGGATGGAGATGGCCGCACCAGTTTCCATCCCTATAGGATTATATTATGGGAATGATCATTAAAAAGTGGAACTTGGTTGTGTAAAAAGTGAACTAAAATCAGATGTGAGAACTTACTATGAGCATAAACAAGGGTTGAAAAGGCAAACCATAAGGTTGTTCCAATCTGTCCTGATGATGAACCTTGAAACTCTTCATTCGTCTGATGTTCAAGAATCCAAATGACAAAACCCAGTAATATAAAGAAACAGGCAGATACAACCCACAGATGTGAACTAAATGGTTTCATAAAGATCCACATACTCGCATCGGCGTTTCTAGACAGCGTTCCAAGACCAAGATCGGTGTACGGCAATGTAAAGTCAACATATAAAGATCTGTCGGCTGTGATTGTTATATCTCCAATGGCAGCATCAAATTCCTGATGTAAACATAATGCGATAAAACAGATTATAATGCTTTTCCTGTGCATCGAACAAAGAATACTGGGTTTAAAAAGGTAAATACCCCGGTATAAAGTCGATGTATAAGATCGTTGTAATTTACTCTTCCATCTTCATCCATTGATAGGATGAACTCAAAGGATATGTCGCTACCTAATCCTTTAAAGGCAGTTTTGAAGACCTCTGCACAAAAGCCTGAAACGACTGTTGAATTAATTTGAGCATCATAATTCACTTGAAAAACTTTCCCTGATGCTTGTGGCTGTGGAACGCCAATTCTGAGGTTTTTCCTACTCACTTGCAGCATCCTGTGTGTTGGATTAGTTGTAATACCCCCTGGCCAGATTATGGCCTCCAGGCCATTATCAGAAAGTGAATCCAACTTACCCATTTTTTTGGTGAAAGCAGCATCAGTTGTCCAAAACCCAACTCTCCGTTCCCTTTCCTTACCTATCACATTTATTATTTCTAGGACTTGTGTAGCATTAATCTTCCCATTGGTAAGTTGGAAAACACCACCTACACCATGAAATGAGATGTTTAACATCTGATTTACAAGTGTTGTACCTCTTCGACTCGAGCCACTTGTTTCCAAATCTTTTATCTTCAGTTCATTAACTTCCTCTACAGCTTGTATCTTCTCAACGGCCATTGCTAGAGCTGAAACTGTATCATACGCCCGAAAAGCATAACTATTTATCTCCTTGAGCTTCATCACATGGTTGTTAGCAAGATATTCCTTTCTCCATTTACAACTGAATTTGTGAATATCCCTTGACTGGGGAACGAATGATTTAAAACCCACTGCCCCTTGCATGGACTCAATGACTTCATCGTCCATTAAATTCAGAAAGTCCATAGTCTTACCGGTGATAATCCATTTGTATCCTTCATCCATCATTCCTAGATACTTTGCATTCACCAAAAGACGGGATGCAAGAGAAGGGGAAGCATGCATGATGAAAATTTTTGTTTGCATGGTTGAAAGTTTGTGAAGCACTTCCAGGAGGAGCTCATTGCTAGAAGAGGTTGAAATTAGGCTCCTATGTGTTACAAGTATGCTCTTTGTGTGGAGAGTATTAGTCATATCTCTTCCACTATCACTATCCTCGCAGATAACGATAACTTCCTTCCATCTAAAGGATTCCGCCATTGCAGCAATGCCTTTAAATTGAGTGGTTTCATCTTGTGTAACTTGAAGGAAATAAGGATGCTTGTTGCAAGATAAACATGGTGAAAGTGAAAGAACAGGCACTCTAGCTTTGTCTCCCAATACTCCCAGGAACTCTGCTTCAGTTGTTGACTCTGAACCTATGATTGCTTGCACTTTCGGCTTATCCAAAAGATCAAGAGCTGGTGGACAAAAAAGACGATGAAAAAGATCCAAAGCAAACATCCAATAAGAAATTTGTATGACAACTACAGTAGGCCTTTCCTGTGTTGTATTTACTTTTTATCCTGTTATGGGTTTTAAATAAAGTCTGAAATAGTTATTTACATGGTAAGACTTACCAGCAGAGAGAGCATGCAATGGATCTCCATGGGTATCCCT
This sequence comes from Cichorium intybus, assembly GCA_023525715.1. Lineage (NCBI taxonomy): Eukaryota > Viridiplantae > Streptophyta > Magnoliopsida > Asterales > Asteraceae > Cichorium > Cichorium intybus. Next base: position 9,125,178 of record CM042012.1, on the reverse strand, counting down.
ATTATGAACAACTATCCTTGTTTTGAAGTGAGGATTGCCTGTGTAAAAGTCGGATATTGCCATGGTGATGCAGCTATGGACAGTCTTTCCAACCCATGATTCCATATCTAGAATCACTCCTACTGGGATCTCCTTGTAGGATGGATCTTCTTGTGCTTTTGTATGTACCTGTAACCAAAGCAACATCAACATTAAAAATGTAAGATGTGTTCTCTCCTTGGTAATTGTCGCCATTATTAAACACGGTAGAAGGCTCCTGTTGCTGGAAGTACGAAAAATTAGCTTTGCTCTTTCTCTATATTCTTTTCCTCTTCTACGTTCTTCTCTCTTTTGACTGATTACATTAACTCTTTAAAGAGCTTCAGTCAATCAGTTGACCCAATATTTTAGTGGATGGAGACGGTTAATTAATCAGTCGCTTATCAAGAAGAATTCAAATGTCACAACTACCTGGAAATTTCTTTGGTCCGTTTAATATGCAGTCAACGTGATCATATGATAAAAACAAAGAGATCAATTTGAGAATGTAATCAAATAAATACAGGCCAGTCCAAAGCGATTTGATGACGCCGGCCAAAATGAAAAAGGATGCCCTTTAAAATTGATTGAATTTTTTTATTTTTTTTTTGGCAAAATTTTATTCATCTCCTTATAAATATTAGATATTACTTCAATATCTTTATAAATTTCAAAATTACATATATATATCCATCTAAAATATTAAAACTCACGTATATGTCCAAATCCATATTTTAATTAGGATTAAACCATTTTAATATTTAAAAACTTATATAAAATACAAAATATCACGTTAATTTACTTATATACCCTTACCGATAAATAAATGAAATAAAAATAAGCGAGTTGATTTCTCGTTTTTTTCCAAAACCGGATATTTTGAAGCTCGTGCTTTCTTGGTTTCTCCCAGTAATCTCATTTCACCCATCTGATACTCTCTCGAACCACATTTCTTCTCCAAGCTGTATACAAGTTGCAGAGATGTCCTACAGTCGAATGGTCATTGGGGAAGCTACCGTCTTCAAGATGATTAGAGTCGTCCCAAGGCTAACGAAGACATATACCGTCTTCACCGGAAGGGCAAATCGGTCAAGCTGTGTTGCAGAGATTATCTAAACACAACTAGTGAAACTATTTCGACCGTTGCATCAGGGGTCTCCAACCCACCGACTGCTGATGTGAGCTTATGTCAGGTCGGAAGCAGAGCTAGCGTGGTTCTTGACCTAGAAAGAGGGGTCGAAGCCCAGTCAAGTAAGCTCACCAGAAGGGTAAATTGGTCAAGCTGAAGTTGCCAAGTACCGAGCATAAGGGTAAATCGATCAAGCTACTTTCTTCCCATTTCTTTCGTTGTTCATATAGTAAATGCATCATCTGTTATTGTTCAGATCTTCTACTTTCTTGGATTTGGCTTGTTCTAATAATTACTCAGAATCTGGGTTATTCGGGTTAGATTCTTGTCACTTTTCCCATTTTGCCCTTGTGGAAAGAAAAAAAATTGAACAGAAAAAACTCAATCGTACTAGTTTGCTACTAGTTGTGCTATATGAACCAAGGACACTTTTGGCGACTTTCCAATGTTATTACAAGTAGGATTTAGTTGACTTAAATTCCGCTTTAGGTATAGTAGACACCAACTCAGTCACTTCCTAATAGCCAGCCTACAGACCTAGTAGAAATTGAGCAGTGTATGACACTCGTTAATAGCAAGACACACTTCTCGTTCCAAGTTAATATAGAGGTTAAGAACACATAAGACCTCACTAAGGATGCCTTGCAAGAGTGCGCTTTCAACAAATTTTTGCAATGCACGAGTAAGTGTTGGATTTCGTGAATCTAAATCCTTTTATAGATAGAAATTTTGACATATATATTTAAGAAAATCCTACTTACTGTTCTCTTAAATATAAAAATCCCAAAGTGGTAGGATGTTCCCATGCTTGAGACCCATGCAACCATTTAATGTAAATTAAAATAAAAGCATTCAATGTTATGATGGAACACTAGTCTCAACGGGGAAGAAAGAATGAATTTAGTAGTAAAGCATACCACAAGTCATAAATGTACATACCTTTTTAAATAGTCTGTACTTTCTTTATCGTTGGTACACATGCATTCGCTCTTCAAGTCTTTATGGTCTCTAAAATTGACTTGATCATTTACCAAGTCTTTACAATGTGTATCTTCTTGTGTTTAAAGCAAGTGAACAACATATGAACCAAGTGTATCTATAATTCTAATGAAATTTGTCAAAACCTTTTCAGAGTGATCAAGATTTTAGAAAATAAAAAGCAAAGAGGATAACTTGAAAGATGATCTCACTTGTGAGTTGTGATGAAGACTGAAGAGGACGACAAGAAAAACCGACTTAGTAGCTTGCGATGGAGGGAAATAGCAATCAGTAAGACGGCTTCAATTTTACTGCCTTGAATTTGCGATGGAGAATAGATGCGATATAGGAAATTACGATCAGGAAATCCTAATTAAAATTTGCTTAATTTTAATCTTTAATTTGGGAAGGGTATATAAGTAAAGTAATGTGATATTTTGTATTTTATATAAGTTTTTAAATACTAAAATAGTTTAATCCTAACTAAAATATGGATTTGGACATATACATGAGTTTTAATGTTTCAGATCGATATATATGTAATATGTAATTTTGAAATTTATAAGGATATTGAAGTAATACCTAATATTTATAAGGAGATTGATGAAATTCTGCCTTTTTTTTTTCCGGGGTAAAAGAGGGCGGCAAAACCCCCTAACTACACCTATATAAAACACAACAAAAACACAACAATATTAAGGTCAATATTGTCCAAAATATCTTTTTAGATGCAGGCTAAATCATTCAATCTTTATTGTGACATTGATGATCTTAAATAATTTTTAATATCTTTAATTTCAAAAAGCTTTTTTCCGTTAATGCTACATAACATTGTAGAGTTGATAATATTTGATAAGCAATTAAAACATTTGGTTAACAATCTTCTTCTTTAACAAACTTTAATATTTCAACTATAATTATAACCACAAACTTTAATATTTCAACTATAATTATAACCACATTTGGCAGTCATTTTCAACATTTTAAATTCCAAAAACAAATCATTTAAATTCACATCACACAAATTACTTTGAAAAAATTGTTTTGCAAAATTAGTAAAACTTTTTTGAAGTTCATTGTCATTCAAGGACTTTGATTTTTTTGAATCATACAAAAAACCAAACATATTTTCAAAATTCGTTAATTGTTAAAATCTACTTTCTCATGAAGCATTTGGCATATCAACAACAAGCGACAAATTTATCCACCAGAATCATTTATTGCAGTCATGCCTCGTAAATCTAAATGCAGTAATAATACCAAACATTAAAACAACACAACTGCAACAACAAATAACCAAAATCCAAACAAACTTTAAAAGTTACAATAGCTCCTTGGTTATACAGTTGGTCAACATCCTCACTTCTAAATAACAATAAAAAGAAAGAAAACAGACTCTTGTCACACTAGCTTTTACTTTTTCCAGATAAACAGAGTTTGAAGAATCAAATGTAAAAGTTATAAGAGCACTAGACCATAAAAAATACCAGAAAACTCTTATGCAACTACATCACATAACTTGACTATCTTTTATCTTTTATTAAGCCTTGCTGTCTATGCTCATTGGTTCTGACTCCTTTGTACCTGCTTTCTGCATACAATAATCAAATACCACAATTACACAATACTTCAAGATTTTTGTAAAGAATCAAAAAAATATATAGTTCACCCACATTGGAAGAGGATTTGGTCATTTTGGCAAACATATTTCCATAAAATTTAGCATCCTTCTTATTGTATTCCTTTATCTTCTCCTTCAGTACTTTGTATTCAAGTTTCACATCCCTAATCATCAAAAAGAACCATATTCATGAGCTACATACAAATTAAAACATCAAATGCATAATGCCAAAAGATCCATACTTGTTATTGGGGTCAATTTCTAGGGCTTTTTTAATATCAATTTCTGCAAGATCCAGATCAGCTACATTGATGTAAGCTTGTGCCCTCCTGTACAAAGCCTTCACATTTGTACTCTCAAGTTCCAACACCTGTCAAAATCATTGTTCCATGTCCCTTATTAACTTCTAAAAAGCATATATATAAAAACAGTAGATGGTCTGTAATTTTTTTTTGTAAATCTAACCTTGGTGCAAAGCTTTTCAGCCTGTTTATAATCTTTAAGTTTCAACTGGCAAGCTGCATTATTAAGGTTGCAGGTAATCTTCAATGCTTTTGCTTGTTTCTTCTCATCTTCTTCAAAGTTAGTATCGTATTCAATAAACTTAGCAGCCTGAAAGTTACAGAATAGAAAAGTTTAGAATTAAAAGAAAACTTAGGGTTTGAGTTAATAAGCTTAATGGGTTATGTAGTTGACAAGTCAAACGGGATATTACCTTTTCATATCGCTTCACGGCTTTCAAATATTTACCGGCTTTAAAGAATGCGTTTCCTTCTTCCTTCTTTTTGCCAGCAGCCTCGATTTTTTCTTGGGTTGTGTTCATGTCCCAAGATTCTTTGTCCTGAAAATATATGCAAATTATTACCAAATAAAGAGTATTTATATAAATAAATTCATACCGAAACTAACCTTAATAAAAGAGTTAAGCTCAATTTCATATGTCACGGTAGCATTTGGTGGGACCACCGCTAATTCTTGCTTGGAGCCAGTAGACCCAAATGCATATTCTGGAGCGATGGTTAAAAGTGCTACTTCCCCTTTCTTCATTGTCATCACAGCTTTGTCAATTCCATCAATTACTTGCTCTGTTTATGCGAATATCAAAGAGGGTGTTCATAAAAACACAAAACAGTAAAAGAAATTAGAAAAAAATAAAGAATTTCCAATCGTTAATGTACCTTCATCTGCCTTGAAATCCAAAGGGTCGGTGTCATCATGACCTCTTTTGATGAATACAGTACCATCTTGTAGCTTACCAATCAAATTCACTGTCCATTATAACAAGAAGCCATTTCAGACATCGTATGATGATATGGTAAGTTATTGAATCAAGAAAAGAATTGAATCAAATAAAGCCAACTGACCTTGAACAACAGCTCCCTCATTTGGGCGCTCATAACCTTCCCCTTCTTTCAAGATTTTCTTGATAACTTTCTTGTCATCTGTAATATTTGTGACAATCTTCCATGATAGGAGCTCCAGGGTAATTTTTAGTGTAGCATTTGTAGGGATGGGACCACCATCACCAGATGCTGGTTTCCCCTTTTCTCCAAATCCATCTGCAACCACAAATTTTTATAAGTGAATCGCCCTTTGTAGCTGTTTAGGCCGAAGTTTCTTGAGAATAATCGTAATTATGTACTTACATTCTGGTTTCACTGTAAGGATGACCTTTTCACCTTTCTTCATCGTTTTTACAGCCTTTTGTAGAGCAGGGCAGAAATGGCCTAATTGAAAACAAACACATCAGCAACAATAATATAAAAGAAAATGTTAAAAGCCAGAAAAGCTTCTGTGTTCGTTACCATCTTCAACTTTGAACTCCACTCCATCTGCTTTTGCAACTACAGTCCCATCCTCGAGTTGAACTTCGTAATTGACTGCATTAAAGAAAAAAGAAATACAGAAGCACATGTTTAGAGCATGAACAAACAGACAGTTAAGGAAATATAATATTAAGCGTGGAAAGTGTATATAAAGAAAGTACCTATAACTTCATCGAGGTCCTTGGGGTTCTCCCACTTCTCTCCTTCCTTTACAATCTTTTTGAAAATCCCACCATCCTTGCAAATATCCTTCACACTAACCCATGATAGCAATTGCACATCAAACTGGAGAGTGGAATTGGGAGGGATTGTAGGGGGGGAACCAGCTTCACCATAAGCCAGATCAGCAGGTATGGTGAAAAGGGCATTTTCACCCTTCTTCATGGTCTTGATACCCAGATCCCATCCCTTGATCACTTGCCCTATTGTCAGATAACAGAAGAAAACAATGTCGATTATGTCGTCCATCGCTAAATGCAACATGGTGATACAGTGCAAGCAATGTCACATATTGTTTTCTCAAAACAGAATGTCATCATTTGAGAAAAATACAATCACAACGAGGCAATCCAAATAGTTGAATGACCAGTATACATTGCACGAAAGCAACTAGAAAAGCAATCAGATACATCGATGAGAAATAATCTCACCTTGACCAAGAGTGAACTTAAATGGCGTTCCCCTATCACGGCTAGAATCAAATTGAGTCCCATCGAGCAATGTTCCAGTATAATGAACTGCCAAAAACTCACAGTTAAATCACGATCAGTACAATCGTACGCTTTAAACCCCATACGATACAGATAACAAAACGTAAACCAACGAGTATACCTTCGACCTCATCCCCACTTTCAGGAGTGTCCCAGCCTTCACCTTCCTTAAGAAGCTTCTTCTTCAAACCTTGATTACCGATTTCCTTCTCTTCTCCGACCTTCAACGTCACCGGAGCTTCAATATCATCCATAAATTCTTCGTTCATCTCATCAGCTGCCGGAATATCAAAATCCTCATCCATATTCGCTCGTACAAGATTAAACACAAATTATTCTTCCAAAAGCAAGCAAATTGAAAAAATAGATAGTTGGCTTGAAATCAACAAGTAGGATTAAGTAGGAATGGATTTTATATCAAGCGGGTAAGTGAAATTATGGAGAAAGTTAGGGATTCTAGAGAGTTCGAAAGGGTTAAAGATGAATGAGGAAGTGACGAAGGGTCAGGATGATTCGAGAGAGAGATCACGTTGACGATAGTCTCGAGATCTTGTGGGAGCACGTGATCCGCTGTGGTGCGTCTTACGCTTACCCATGCTCTTTGATTTCAATTTTGGTAATCCGACGGTCAGCGCCCGTCTAAGATTTTACCGATCCCTTTTCTTTCTAAAGAATCTTTTAGAATTTCCGAGAATATTATGTGTATCGTTTTGAATTTTATTTTCCATAAAAATATGAAGTTTGTTTGGCTGTGTCTATAGTAAGACACGATACATTCAAACGATACAGAATGAAATAAGAATGAAATAAGGACGGAATACGAGATATGGGTAATCGTGTCTTGTTCATGATATGTTGTGTTTGTATTTAAATTTGACATAATATTAATGTGTATGTTATGTTTTATAATAATGATTAAAATAAATGGTTATTTTATTTTATTATGTTTATCATATTTTAGATGGGTCATTTTTATGTCGGTGAAAAAGACACACCATTGTCACGTATTGTGATCGTGTTATAAAAAAAAAAGGGCGTATCATATCGTGTTAGATAAAAACACGATTTGATTGTCATATTTGACACCTTTAAGTTTTGTTGTAATGTTTTTTTAAGCTATTCATTAAAATCGGCATGCTGGAAGGCATGATATAAATACAAAATCATATAGTTTCTTTAGTATAAAGGGTAAGTCATATCTTTTGTACGAGGTCACGTGGAACACATCCCAAGATCCATAGAATCCATTACGTGGAGTGTATATTGCGTAAAATTAAAGATGTTTTGGACGTGCAAATTTTGAACTTTAAACATTTTTTTATAGAGTTTTGCACATCAGCTCTTATGTTTTATTGTAAGAAACTATGCGTGGGATAAAAAACAAAAGAAATAAATAAACAAAAGTCGAGACATGTGTTTGTAATCATGTGTAAAGGATTTAACATTGTAAACAACATGTCACTCAAATTTTCTATTAGAGAAGTATTGAATAATGCAATTCCTTTCGACTAGTATCGTGACTCGAGAATCATTCTCGAACATGAGAAAAAGTTGCATTATATATCATACATCTTTCTTTTAGATCACATCATTCAATCATCAAACACTTGCAAGTGTAATCATTGCGTCCTGGTCAGACCTTCGTCATATTACAACCTAAAGATGTTTTTTGGCCCCTCGTAGGACCTAAGCCAAAAACCATAGTTTTGAGTTGGATTATTATATTGATCTATTAGAGATCGGATGGTCAAAGAATTTTTGTTTGGGATTCAAATGAATAAAGCAAAATGATTGTTTTTCAACCTGGTAATAAGAAGGAAGTCCCTAGTGAGGATACCATGTGAGCTATTGAAAGAGGAATTGTCCCTTTCACCTCTCTAAGTTGATAAATGTCAATTCTAGAAGGCTTAGGTGTTCACAATCTTTTATTTCATGAGTATTTTATATTGACTTTTGATTGAATGTAAATGGTTTTTAAAAAGTTGGAAATTGTCTTGGAAAAACTTAATAGCTACTGGCTGAACTTTCAAGTAATATTATTTTTTGTAATTTGGGTATTAGAGATTTTGATGGAAATAAAAAGGTTTTAGAACCATTTATATTGTGGAATCTTTCATTAAGATTATGTTATGATGGTTGTCTCTTCTTCGATCATTGTCTGTTTAGATGAATGCTTTTTGTTGCTACAAATTAAACTTTCAAGTAGTGTTATTTTTCGTAATTTGGGAGTATTAGAGATTTTGGTGGAAATAAAAAGGTTTTAGAAACCATTTAATATTCTGGAATCCTTCAAGGAGATTATGTTACGATGGTTGTCTCTTCTTTAGTGATTGTCCCTTAAGATGAATGCCTCTTTTTTGTTATTACATATTGTCATGATCTTTATTAATTGGATGTGCATAATGGTATTTTAATCACACTTGTGATGCAAAAAGTTTTCAAGTATAACTTGAAATCTCTTTTTGTGACTTTGTCGTATTAAACACATTAACACGAAAACATGAACAAAATTTCATTCAAAAGGAATTTTGAAATCAGCTGACTCTATGTCACTTTGTTTCAGGTGGGTCCTATTATATGTAGAAAGATCATTAAGGCTTTTTATTTGTGAAGCTGCCAAGGATCTACTAAGATACATACATAGCTATGTATGTGGGTCCTTAGAACCATGTCTAAAATAGTGAAATTAATTCATTTCATCTTAATGTTATATAATTGTTTGTGTCTACTTGATCATGTATGCACATGGAACATTTTGAATCGTTCAATGCATTCTAGGAATAAAGTATAGAATTAGCTCGATAAGACAATAAAAAGTTGTTTGATTGGATCATGATAGTGATTCAAGATTTCTCAAATCATCTGATGAATTGTTATATTGTCTCACATTCCATCCTACATGGAACATCGCATCTATTAATGTGTTTTAAATGAATTAGTTGAACATTATCATACATGCTTTGATACATGATGAACCTGACCATTCTCGTCTCATCTATTGGGACTAGTACCTTCGAGTATGCATTGTGAATTCTCAAATTATTACAACTAAAAAAGGTGATCAAGACACCATAATATGTATGCTTTTTAGGTGGGATGCCTAAAAGTTATATTGATTGTGAATCAGGAATTGCAAAGCCCACATTTTACATACCACATATGCAAGCTCAATATTATCTAATATTGAAACAACCCTGACTTTGGTAGTTTCAAATCATCTTTTAAAATTAATGGATTCTAATTCAAAAGTTTTCTATTCTTTAAAAGTGTGTAAAACATAGTCCTAATGATCAAGACAAAGTTACCAAGTTTCAAAATAATTGGGTTGTATCAATCAATAACAAAACAGAGTTCAAATAAAGCACTACAAGGTTGTGCCCTTTTAAATGTCCTCGTGTTCTCTATTACTCATCTCAAGTATAGTCAATCTGAGCACATGTCAAAATATAGTTAGGCATAGAAAGCCTAGTAAGAATACCCAATGTTAACCATTTTTAATGTAAGAATGATGGCTTCTATTTCACTCAAGTCAAACCTCCAAAATATTCAAGATAATCAAAGTTTCTAAAAGTTCAATATCCAATATCTAGGGTACTTTGACCCAAATTCAAAGTCAAATGGGTTAATATCCATAATCAATTTCAAAGTTTCATATAATCAAAGAAGCCAACAAATGGCTAGCTAATCAACATCAATCAAAGTTTCCAATAATTCAACAATTCAAACTAGGATAATTCAACTAACAAATAATAAATATGTAATATGTATCTATTCATCTTAATAATCCAAGCTCATATATATGGTTAGTTTAAGGTTCATGTATGGAAGAATCATTCTACACATACACGTTCTAATTTAAGGCTCATGTATATGAAGCACACACCAACTCATACATTTTCAAATGCTCGTTGAAGTTCTAAACTAGGTAACTTGTAAACCATCACACAAGCACCACACAAGGGGTAACGAACCTCGCTTGTGCATGGTGATGAATATCTAAAAATTTAATCACTCCATCTCAAGTCAAATCTCGCATGAATATAATGAATGACCACAACGTCTCCCATCCTATGTGAATGCACATGCAGGATGCCAAATTGTTTTTAAATCAACAAAACTTTATAAGTGATTAATATATTTTCAAAACAAATCTTTGCAAGTAACACATATAAAATACACATTCCACATGATGAATATCATGTACAATCAAATCATCAAAAACATCAATGTATGCATGTGTGTGTGTGTATATATATATATATATATATATATATATATATATATATATATATATATATATATATATATATATATATATATATATATATATATATATATATATATATATATATATATATATATATATAAAATCCTTGATTTCTAAAGTTGCCACTATTGTTCCAAATTGTTACTGATTATTAAGTTGGGATTTTTTAAGCTCTCAGTTTTATTGACGATGATCTTGTGCTTGGAGTTATGTTATATGATGAGTATCAAAGTTCGATAATGCAGTGATTGCGTCAGTTCTCTTTCAATATGGTTAGCCCAAATCACTATTCTAGCTTTCATTGTTGAATTATAATCATCTAATTTTTATAATTGTTATAATGGAACTATAAATCTAACTTATAGTACACTAGAAAATGGTTATATTAGACCTATGAAATATATAGACACACACACACACACACACCTCATGCTTGCTATAATCAACCACACCCTTCTAAGCTGTGTCGTTCTTGAATCACCGTCTTGCAAATTTTGAAGGATATAAATTAATATTACTGCATTTCATAGGTCTAATATAACCATTTTCTAGTGTACTATAAGTTAGATTTACATAAGGGAACATAATAGAGGTTATAGGGTATTTAAAAAAAATCCTAATTCAGTTTCAATACAATTCGGTTTCAGTCCGGTTCGGTTCGGTTTTTGAACCACGCTCATCCCTACGTGATGTGTACATGCTTAATCCGAAGCAGGCATCTAAGAATGTCTTCATGTATAAGAAGATCAAGTATGTTGATCTTGGAGATAGGAAAAGGATTTTGGATTTTCATTTGAGCTTACCCTAGATCTAATGTGTAATAGACATAAATTATATATAGCTATTTGCCTATATTACAGCAGAGAAGTTGGATTATATAGGAGGGCCGCTCGTTTCCCACTATGCGATTAAATCCTTGTTCACGATCTGCATGGTTCCATAAAAAAATGTTGAAAATGTGATCAAATGGTGATAACACACCTCCCATTTTGGTATTTTGTGATCATCCCAAAAATATTTACATTTTAAATAACTTATTGGAAGAATGAAAACTATATGTTTTCATCTTTTTGCTTCACGTTATTTGAATTGTTTAATAAAATGTAACTTTTAAGTTCTCTAACCCCCTCTTTCGTTCTAACATTAAGTTTCGAACATGACATAGAAGGTTTCTATATAAAAAGCCTTATAATTGTACATAACTTAGTTTGCTTATATTTTGGGAGAAAAAATAGAGACCAAAACGAAATAACCAAATAGTTGTATCCTACTACTACTTCCACCTAAGCATGTTCATTTTCGCAAATTCTAAATGAGTTAGGTTCATGAGTGAAGAAACAAAAGCAAACTCAGGAATGAAACAATGAGTTAAAATGGTCCCAAATACTAATAGAAAGCATATGGTCTTTGAAGATACCTGGGACACATAACTGGAGTTTAAGGTACAAAAATGAACTATCAAATCTAGAATTCTCTCACAATACCGGTTAACCATCAATCATGAGATCATAGTTCATTATTTTTGGTGTCTCCATCTGATCCTTTACCATTGACTGCAATAAGCTCCGTATCAAAGATAAGTGTAGCCCCACCTGAATCAAAAATAATATTTCCAATTTTACCCCTTTGATCCGTTAGAGATAAAATAAAATCAAATCGTCTCATTTATCTATAAATGGTCAAAACTATATTACCAGGGATAGTTGGTGGTGAACCCTGATCTCCATAACCCATCTTTGAAGGTATCTTCAACTTACGTTTCTCACCTACACACATTCCCAGTAGTCCCTGGTCCCATCCTGTAACAGCAATTTTGTTAACCCAAAATATAAATAATTATAGGTAATTAGGTATCTTCGTACTTATGTTTATAAGAATTTGGCAATAATTAAAGGATGACTGTACAACAAAAAGAAAATTACAAGGCAGTTGGTTTCATTATCTCATACCTTTTATCACTTGACCAGTACCTAGCTCGAATTCAATTGGGTCACCCCTTTCAAAGCTGGAATCGAAAACAGTTCCATCAGTAAGTTTCCCCTGCAAAATGAGTGGAAGTTAATGTAAGATTAACAAGAATGTTTTCAGCCAAGAAAAAGACCATATCACATCAAGGAAATGGTAACGTAACCATCCTACAATGCAAGCATTTTCTGCTTAGACTTGCAAAGATATCCAATCATAGAAACTGACATAATATATAAATGAATTCAGAAAAGAGGGGGGTGGAGAAAAGGAAATAGGTATGCATCTTCTCACCCGGTAATGAACTTTAATCCTATCACCTTTGTGTGCTTGGATTTCACAAGATGCTGGTTTGAACTGCAACAACAGCAAAATGGAAGTTCAGGACAGAATAAAGAAGGTAAAGGGTCAATGCTATTCATGTAAGTGACGGTCAACACAAGCTCACTAAAGTCATAATACATCAAGCAAGATTAAGGAATATAAAACATCAACACAAGATCATTTAGACGTAACTAAAACACAGATCCTCCAAAGTATTACATAAGAAGTTGATTAGATAATGAACGCACTGCCAAAGTAAGCAGCGAGCCTCGCTAAGTGACGCTGATATCTAGCGGCGTCCAATCCAAATCGAATAATTATAGAAGTTAACATCTTATACCAATAATCAGGAAACAGAAGCTCATCATTCGCAGTGCAATCAGAAATTGTCATAACGTGAGATCAGTTAAATTATGCACAATTGTTAACTGACATACTTAAACCACATCAAGGGTATTATAGGAGATAATAATAAGACATAAACTGCCGGAATTTTACCTTGACACCGATCTGTAACTCCGTCACATCACCGGACTTCTTTGCCGAAACTGTGTGATATTACGAAGAAGATCAACTCGTCAATTGATTTACAACAATAAACCATAACAACTGACTTCAATTTTAATAATTAATGAACTAAATCATTTCGAAACAGCTTTCATTAGTCTTGATTGAAGCTCACCAAATGTGACCGCAATTAGCAGAATCAATATAGAGCATCCCTTCATTGCAGAGTTCAGACTCAAAATCGCCATTTTCTGCGCGCTCGCCCGAGTGAGATCATTTATCGACTCCGCCCGACGTTTTGTTGCAACGGTGTGAAGCCTGGTGACGAGGGTCACCCAATCATGTATTGCCACGTCATATATGTGAAACTAGCTAGGGTTTTGATTACTGGCAAAAGTTACACCCAAAAACAAAGAACAATTTACCGTAAAATAATATTGGAAACCCTCTATACTTAAGATTATTAACAATTTGAGTCCTTGAACTTCCACCTTTCATCTTAACGTGCATTGTCTTCCACATTCATTTCAAAATGGTAGTTTTGAATTTCTTTAAGCATGGACCCTTCTTATAGACCATAGGTAATTCTTCTATACGTTTGCTTCTTCGAACCTTCGTGTTCGTGGGATTCCTAATGTTTTGTGTCTAGAGCATCCAATTTTGGGTGATAACTTATAAACATTAATTCAGTGAGAAGGTTAGCATGTTAGTAATCTTCTAACATCAAATAAAAATAAATAATTTGTTTGAACTTTTAATACAACTCCAGAACATATTATAAATTTCATACTTTTCAAACATTTTCTAACCCTACCAAGGTTTGGATTTAGACAATTGTCGATATTGCATTTACCGACATACTCAAAGATCGATTTCACAAAGAGCTTCATACGGAATCAATTGTACTTACCTGAAAGTATTAGTTTTTAAGAAGATGATGCCATATTTTGGTTTCTTTCCTTTTCGTAAGGGTGTCTTTCTAATTCTCTGATGCATATATCAATCACATATCACACATGTTATAAAGAGTTTATTTATAAATGAGAAACCCTTTATTTTCCTGTTGGTTGTATGTGTCTCATAGTATTCAATCCATTAGTTACATGTTATAGGTAATATAATAGGACCATACAAAGTAGTCTTTCAAGTTATACACACATGCCTTATCTGTAACACCATTTTTTAATTTATTTGATTAAATTGTCTTTCAAATCATTTGTTATTTTAAATCATCTTTTGTAGAAATATGATCCCAATGTCTTAGTTTCCAACTAAAACACCCTTCCAAAGTTTAAAGTTAAGAATGAAAGCACTACATTAATTGTGGCTTTTTAAATATCCAATCTTTTCTTTAATGTCTACTTTCACCACTCTCAAGTCTCACATGAATATATGTCAAAACATATATGTTAGATATTGGGAATGCCTAGTCAATAATACCAAGATTCAACATCTCTAATATCAAAGGAATTTGCACGTTTTTTTGGAGCAATGAAGAATCTCTGAAAAATCAATTTAAAATCTTAACAAAACTGTTAAGGCATTAATAATTTATTATCATCATCAAAAGTTATGTAATTTATCATCTTACGTCCTTAATCGTTAATCATAACACGTCATTAGTCGTTCATCATCATATGTCTTTAGTCATTCATCATCATGCATAATTCGTCTTTCATCATCATTCGTCTTTACTAATTCTTCATCATTTAGCATTTAAAATTTAACAATAACATCATGTATGATATAAATAAAATACATATGTCATGCAATATGCATCTAAGAACTTCCAAAGTCGCCTCATGTCCAAATTCCTCATGTCGTCATTCATCATTCGTCTAGCTCACTGAAGCCTACATATAGTTAACACAAAGCCCACCATACATTACTCCTTATTTTCGTCATTTTAAGGTACAAGTGTGCTATCATCACATGTATCGTACGTGAGGTAGCTAGCCTACATGCATAACTGAGACATGTCTAGAATACCATCACTAAGAAAATTGTTTTTCTTATTTCATTATTGGTTTCATCATTTACATGTGACTTCACTGGACACTTAAGTTTTCCCCATCATAAATGGATGCACAACTTCATAAGAAAAGATGGTTTCCAAAATAATATAGTCTTTTAGTTTTAATCAAAATACTATTCAAATATCATTTTTATGAATACACAAAGGGTTACATGGAGTATTACATGTAGCACATAAGATATGCCACAACTTTAATCTAGTTCAAAACATGACAAACATTTCCAATAAAATATGTAAGGGACATCCATTTGGTAGTAAGTCACCTTAACACCTCAAGCTTGTTATGCTAAACCATCCTCGTCTAAGCCATGTAGTCCTTCAATCACCACCTTGCAAAACTTCAAAGATATAAATTTAGTATTACGACATTTCTTAGGTGTAATATAACCCATTTTCAGTATACTATAGGTTAGTTTCACATAAGAGATTGAGGTTATAGGGTGTTAAAACCTGAAAAAAAAGGTGCTTAAGTTATTTATGTGGGCCGAGTAACAATCTACACTAGTCGGGCACAAATAGAAGTAAACATGAGCTTTTGGTCCTTAGTACGCATACCGAGTAACATCCTACTTAGACTGAGTAGGTTTGCACTATTTTAAAATATATGCTTGATTTAAGACAATACAAGTCTCATTTGTTTGAATCTAAATACATATAAGTGGCATAGCTCATTAAGGAACATTCCATTCTATTCCATTCGATTCCAATGATGGATTCCATTGGAATCATATAGCAACCAATTCATGGTTTCAACCAATTGCTTACTTCTCGATCCTATGATCATTTATTTATTTCCAAAATCACACTACTAAGTTTGAGTACAAGTTATCAATGCTAGAGTAAACTAACTATCAACCAAGGCTCCAATTCCTCTTTTCCATCTTTTGCTATGGAATCAACTACATCAATTGTGAATTCATGATACATCGATGATAACTTACAAGTTTCTAGCATAAAAATATACATCAAGCTTTATATATATCATAAAATTTGGATTCCTCACATAATCTAGGGTTTGAAAACCCAAAACTATACCAAATGATGAATCAAGCTTATACATGCAAGGTTTGATGTTAGAATTATAAACTAAACTTTATTCAACATTCAATGACTACTAGAATACCATAAATGGTTCAAAATTTTAAATTCTATATGAGAATCATAATCCTAGATTGATTTAGAACGTTACATGAGAGATATTTATAGCTCACAAGCTTCAATGATGTAAACATAACTTCAAATCTCTCAAATGCACCTTGATTCCTTCTTTATTTCGCGCAATGCACGAATATTCTCCTAGGTTACATATACTTTTTTTTCCAGAAAAAACCCTAATTTTTTTTCCCGAAAAAAACCCTCAATTTTCTTTTTCAGAAATCTTTTTAATTTAACCCCTAAATCCGGTCAAGGATTTATCCGCAAGTCAAACGATTTTTCATGAACTTTTTCACAAAGAAAATTATTTTTCTTTGTTTTTGTAATTGACATATCTTTCATATACGATGTCTAAATTCTACCAACTTTATATCCCTGGATAGCTCGTAAGGAATACTACAAATTTCTTTTACTGACTTTTATTTGAATATGTTCAAATATTTCGCTATAGTCTCTTAAACATGAGCATAAATATAATTAAATATAATTAAATTTGAAAATTTAATTACATTATATATTGTTAAATTAAAATAAAACACTTCATTAATTAAGAAAATAAAATTACAAACGTAAACTAAAACGACAAATTACAAATAAAAAACGACAACTAAAAATGACAAACCACAAACGTAAAAAAACGAAACTACGACCGATATTTTTTATGATATCGGCTTTGTATTTTAAAACTATCTCGAGTCCTTCCCCCTTGAGACCCTCCTCCGGGTTCGAAGACAAAAACTTTATGTATTTTAGTCGTTGTTTTTCTTTGCGGGCTCGTTGTCGATCGTGGCGGGCTCGTTGTTTGTCTTCGTAAACTTTTTTTTCCAAATGTCATCCGCTCATAGATGTTTTAATTGTACCGTTCAAACTCCAACCACATAAGTGTCACGTCGTCGCTTTTTTGCGACCATGTACCACTAAAAAAAGTCACTTTTCTTTTCTGTTTCGCCGCATCTGTCTCTGTCGGATGGACGAAATCGGAAAACTCAAACTCGTCCTCTTCCGCCTCCCCCTCGTTTAAATCTATACTGATACGAGCATCCAATGATGTAGTGTGGTGGTTGTCGTTGTGGAAGAGGACGAGTTTGAGTTTTCACCCACCTCAAACTCAAATCTATATTAATACGAGCGTCCAATGATGTAGTGTGGTGGTTGTCGTGTGGTTGTCGTAGTGTGGTGGTTGTCACCCATCTCGGATGGGTGGGTGATCGCGGGTACTCCCCCATACGGGTTCCTCAAACCGTGCAGTTAATATAGATTTGAACGAGGGGGAGGCGGAAGAGGACGACTTTGAGTTTTCCGATTTCGTCCATCCGACAGATAGAGATGCGGCGAAACGGAAAAGAAAAGTGACTTCGTCTAGTGGGACAGGGTCGCAAAAAAGCGATGACGTGACACTTATGTGGTTGGAGTTTGAACGATACAATTAAAACATCCACGAGCAGATGACATTTGAAAAAAAAAAGCTTACGAAGACAAACAACGAGCCCGCGAAGAAAAACGACTAAAATACATAAATTTTTTGTCTTAGAATCCGGAGGAGGGTCTCGAGGGGGAAGGACTCGAGATGGTTTTAAAATACAAAGCCGATATCATAAAAATATCAGTAGTAGTTTCGTTTTTTTTACGTTTGTGTTTTGTCATTTTTAGTTGTCATTTTTTATTTGTAATTTTTCGTTTTAGTTTACGTTTGTAATTTTATTTTCTTAATTTATGAAGTGTTTTTATTTTAATTTAATTATATTTAATGTAATTAATTTTTCAAATTTAGTTATATTTAATTATATTTATGCTCATCTATAGTGAAACATCTGAACATATTCAAATAAAAGTCAGTAAAAAAAGTTGTAGTATTCCTTACGACCTATCCAGAGATATAAAGTTGGTAGAATTTGGACATCGTATATGAAAGATATGTCAATTACAAAAACAGAAAAAATAATTTTCTTTGTGAAAAAGTCTCTGAAAAATCGTTTGACTTGCGGATAAACTCCTGACGGGATTTAAGGGTTAAATTAAAAAGTTTTCTGAAAAAGAAAATTGAGGGTTTTTTTTTTTTGAAAAAAAGTAAAGAAATTAGGGTCTTTTCCGAAAAGAAAAAAGTATATGTAACCTGTAAAATCAGGTAAATGAGCTAAATTAAAAAGTTTCTCCAAAATTTAGGTCTTTTTTGAAAAAAATAAAGTTTTACGTTTAAATAGAAAAAAGTTGAAAATATAGGATTTTTTATAAAATAAACCCTTTTTTTAAATACTAAAGTATACAAGAATTTCTTAAACTCTCCAAAAGTCATTTTTAAATTAAATCATTACAGAATGATATGATAAATTATTTATTAATGGAAAAGTTTTCAGTAATTTATTTGCAAGAAAGCATACATAATATTTCTTTTACAGAAATGGTATTCTAACACTCCCATTTTAACAAAAGGTTTTAAATCATGTCCAATATCTTTGAATAAGTTTAACCATAGATATAAAAGACAGATAAACAAAAAACCATTGTAGTTCAGTCAAATATACAGGTGTTACAAGACATTATATCATAAACCACAACTAGCAAGTTAGAATTACAAACCATTACGTCAACAAAAGTTCACTCCATATAATATCCCAAAATCTTCACGTTATCTACTTGCAACTAAAACCTGAAATACATGGCATAAAAACAAACACGTAAGACTATAAAGTCTCATGAGTTACATGTATCTGAACACCAAAACATTTGTATGTAAATCAACATTTTCATTTCCTGTCATCATAACAAGAAAACATTCTTAGCATTTCATAATCACATTCTTTTTATTTAACTTTTGATTAGTTTCCAAACATAATTCAATTTTTATACTTAGGGCTTTAATCATATCTTGGTGATACCTCAAGTCTATACTAAAATGGTAAGAACGAAATCAAACGACTTTAGCATCTTATCACATCCTTTGACTAGTATCTTAGCACATTGTATTTTATAGTTAAGGCCTTAATTACTCTTGACAATACCCCAATTCTATAATTGGATGGAAATAACTTGATCCACTTCACCCTAGCATCTTATTGCTTTAAGACATATATTTTGCAAAAGGGGGGTACTGTCCCGGTAAACTCTATAGTCCCTTTTCGGGAACATCATGGCTCGGGGAAAACATTATCCATTCATTCATATTACGTAACCTTTTATATTAAATTATCCTTTCGGGAACATCATGACCAGTGTGTATAACAACTGTCAAAAAGGTGGACGGAGAATATGGTTTTGATGGTGGCTGTTCGGTGGATACAAATGCAACAAAGAAATAGGTTTGAGAATTAGGTGGAGAAGAAGGTGGAGGTGGGGGCAACTAGGCTTTTCCGGTGAAGGTGGTGACGATAAGAGGAGAAGGGGGGGGGGGTAGTGGGGGTAGGATGTATATTAAAAAAGACAAAATGGTTATTCATATGGACCATGAAATATTTATAAACCACAAGTCGAAGATTTGAAAACCAAATGAACCAACCACATCAATTTTTTAATAGTTGAATCAAAAGTATAATTTTAGGCAAAAAATTTAATAGTTGAATCAAAAGTGTAATTTTAGACAAACTATAGCGACAAAAGTGTAATTTACTCTTTAATATATATTTTTCTCACGGACATATTCAAAATTTTGCCTGATTTTATGGCATTTGCCATTTGGTCCGCCATTTCTCCCTGGTTCCACCCACTTCAGCGAATCAGCCTCCCGCTTACGCTTTTCGAATCTACAGGCCTCGCTGCCTGATACTCTTCAGTCAAGTGCATGTTAATTTCTACAAGCAGACTTCAGAACCTTTCCTTCAAACACTTCCGAAGGCTTTCTCATGTCTTCCAGTTCACACAGAAACCCGTAAATAGTGGCAGCCTTGATCACATAGCGATTCTTATGAAACAATCGAATTGGGAACAGAATATGCATCTGAAATCACTTGTTTCCCACATGAGTCCTGAATCAGCGTGCAAGGTTATCTCCCTTCACAGCGACAACATCGCACTCTGTGTCCGATTTTTCAAATGGGTGTGTAAACAGTCAACTTATTGTTATAGTATAGATAGTAGAATCCATCTTTTAAATTTGATTATGCATGGTAATTTGTTTGGGGTTTTGCACAAGGTGATCGTTGTCTTGATCAAAGATTATAGTTATACCGTAAATGAGGCTTTGAGATTGATTGACGTTCTTGATGATATCAGGAAATTTGGTTTCAGGATTAGCTACCCTTGTTATAGTACTCTTTTGATGTGTTTAAGTAAGCTACAGATGGGTTTACCGGCCTTCTCAGTTTATAAAAGAATGGTGAGTGATGGGTTCGTTTTAGGTTCAATAGATTACAACACATTGATAAACGCTTTGTGCAAGAATGGATTTGTACGAGCTGCAGAAATGTTTGTTTCAAGAATTGTGAAACTCGGGTTTAATATAGATGTTCATATTTCAACTTCTTTGGTGTTGGGTCATTGCAGGATAGGTGATCTCAAAGAGGCCTTCCAAGTGTTTGATATAATGTCTCAAAGAGATGGTTGTGGCACAAATGAGGTAACTTTCACGATACTGATTCACGGTCTATGTGAAGCTGGTAAGCTCACAGAAGCATTTGCATTAAAGGAAAAAATGGTCTTGAATGGATGCCAACCAAGTACACGGACATATACTGTTCTCATTAAAGCAATTTGTGATTCAGAATCGACTGATAAGGCCATCTATTTACTTGATGAGATGGTCAAAAAGGGAAATAACCCCAATACTCATACTTATACAATATTAATAGATGGGTTATGCAGGGAAGCTAAAATTGAAGAGGCAAATGCGATGTTTAGAAAAATGATAAAAGATGGATTGATTCCAGGCACGATTACTTTCAATGCACTAATCAATGGTTACTGCAAACAAGAACGAGTTGTTTCTGCTTTTGAGCTTCTTGCCATGATGGAAAAAAGAAACAGTAGGCCAAATATTCGCACCTACAATGAACTTATGGAAGGTTTATGTAGAATTGGTAAGCCTTATAAAGCCATGACACTATTAAAAAAGATAGTTGAGAATGATTTAAGACCCGAGACACTAACTTACAACATATTGGTTGATGGGTTTTGTAGGGAAGGCCAACTTGATATGGCTTTTAGGATTCTAAATTCAATGGAATTACTTAACTTGAAATCTGATGGATTTGCATATACAGCACTCATTGATCGGCTTTCAAAAGAAGGAAATTTGGATCAAGCAAATGGGGTATTGGGTGTAATGATGAAAAAGGGAATAACTCTTGATGAAGTCACATTTACTGTTGTTATCGATGGGTATTGCAAGAATGGTAAAACAGAAAATGCAGTTATGTGTTTTAATCAAATGGTCAAACATCTTACTTTGACCACCCCTCACATTTTCAACTCATTGATTGATGCTTTCAACAAAGATTCAAAAGTGGGCCAAGCAAATGCAATGTTAGGGAAGATGATGAAATGTGGTGTAACTCCTTCTGTGGTGACCTACACAATTTTAATTAAAGGGGATTTCCAAGAAGGTAATATTAACCAATCTTTAAAAGTTTTTGAATTAATGAAGCGTTTTAATTGTCCCCCAAATGTCTACACGTACACGGTTTTGATCGATGCATTCTGTGAAAATGGTAAAATGGAGGAAGCTGTGAAGTTTTTACAAACCATGTGTGATACGGGTGTATCTCCAAATGTTATTACTTATACTATATTGATTAAATCTTATGTTAAATTGGGAGATTTAGAACATGCATTTGGAATCTTGAATGATATGGTAAAAGATAAATGCCCACCAAATTTTGATACCTTTACTACATTGCTTGAAGGATTAGTTACCTCTAGGAATGGTAAAAATGCTTCATTTACCGTGTTTAAAGAAATGAGTCCTACTCATGTTGTTGAGTTGTTACAAAAGGCCAAGAAACATGGTGTTAGGGATTCGGATTTAAATAGTTTCTTGATAATGGGATTGTATAAAGTGGGAAGAATAGTTGAAGGGTATGAATTGGTTCAAGAAACGGTGAAAAATGGACACTTTCCTGATAATTTAGTGTGTTCTCAGATTATGGAACATTTGTGTCATGAAGGGAAATATGATGATTGTCTTATGTGGATGAAGTTGATGTTTGATCATGGGCCTATGCCGTCTTTTGCATCATATTGTTGTTTACTTGATGGTCTTCGAAAGGAAGGAAAGATTCAGGAAATGAAAGATTTGATGTGTGATTATTTGTGGAAAGCTGGTGTTGAGGATAGAGATGGAGTTTTAGCATACATGGAATCTTTGGTGAATTGTGATGAACGTGATGAATGTCTTGAGCTTTTGAATGTTGTTGAAGAACTTAACCATCGAGAGAGACCAATAATCTAGGTAGATTGAATAGACATTTTAATTCTTTAAGATAAGTATAGTTGTATGTGAATGTAAAAACGTGTTAAAGTTGGGTAAATGGTAAAGCTTACATGAATTCTGTGAGTCTGGTATGATTTATGGTAAAAGGTCAACATGTGGAAAATTGGAGTATCAACAAAAATAATTTTATTTGATTGCTTATCTCAACTCTTTGATGTTGGTCGATTTACATTTTTACAATTGTCGTGGAGTATTGGTTCTGGAGCATGTTGATAATTGTTAATAAGATGATTCATGTTTCTTACCCTGATTAGTGATGCAAATTAACCATTGTACAATGCTACAATTGGGCATATTTTTGGAAGTAGAATGCTTTAGTAAGAAAAAAATTATAGGACCTCATAAAAAGACTTTAAACTGTTGCATTTATTACTACTGGTATGACTTTAAAGTGCTGCATTTATTACTACTGATACGTTTTAAAAAATAACAACGGTAATTTTATTTACACAAAATGCAATAAGATTAACAAACGTCAAGACGACACGGGCTGTAAGCACGGCCTTCAGATTTGCCTAGTGTGTGTGTATATATATATATATATATATATATATATATATATATATATATATATATATATATATATATATATATATATATATATATATATATATATATATATATAAAATAAAAAAGCTTTAGAAACATCTTCAACAATGTTCAACTTAAGGTCTACGGTGCTCGGTCTTATAAGGTATGCGGTGCACGGACCACAAAGGGGACTAGATGGTGACATTTTGGACTTGTGGGAACTAATCCACAATGAGTGCTATGCCAACTTTTATCATTGTAAATTGATCTTCATTTCGGTTTGTAACAATAAGTAGAAAACATGTGTGACAACTGACCACTACAAAATATAATAAATTAGTTCGTCTGAATGTAACATGATTACTTTTAAAGCGTGAGCCGCATTAAATCGTCATATTTTTATATATATTTATTTTGTATTTATCACATGTTAAATACTAACGATCTGGACCAGCAGTCCAAACTTTTTGAGGCAGGAGAGTCCAATTGGGTTTTTACGATCTAATTGAGACAGGTAGCGCTTCATAGAAGATATCATTAATATTTGAGTTCAGAAACTCCCCTAGCTAGTTGAAATGCGACCGGGTTTGGATGGATCATTTTTGGCCGTATTGTATACTATCTTGAGTATTTTCGGTTTTAGCCTTGTCTAGATCCTTTGGATCATCCCTGTTTTTACGGATAATCAGTTTTTGTTCCTAGTGACATGGTTTCTGTAACGATATATAGTTATATACTACCTCGTTAGTTTTTCTTTAATAATACATATCTCCCTTCATTCGCATTAAATTATACGATTATTAACACCTAGATATCTTTTATACCATCGTAGCTTGTTCTTCATGATCATAATTATTTGTAGCATCTAGGTAGCGTGAGAGTTGATTTAGGGTATTGGTAAAAAAACTCCCTCATAATTATCCTAGGATGTCACATCAATTGTGGTTTTCTTTTTAATATATATATATATATATATATATATATATATATATATATATATATATATATATATATATATATATATATATATATATATATATATATATATATATATAGGCGTGTTATTTGGTCGATTAAATCGGGTTTCGGTTTAAGTCAGTTTTTTTAATTTTTCTAAATTAATCGTAACCAAACCAAATAAGGTTCGGTTAACTCGGTTTCGGTTTATTTGGTTTGGTTAAATCGATTTCGGTTTAATTTAACCAAAACTAAAAATGTTCGGTTAAATCGATTTCTGTTTAATTTGTTTCGATTTATTCGGTTTGGTTAAGAGGTTTCGGTTTAATTTAACTAAACCAAATAATGTTTGGTTAATTCGGTTTAGGTTTATTCGGTTTGGTTAATCGGTTTCGGTTTATTCGGTTTGGTTAATCGGTTTCGGTTTATTCGATTTGGTTAATCGGTTTCGGTTTATTCGATTTGGTTAATCGGTTTCAAAATTTTGGCAATCATACATGAATCATTTCCGCTTTAATCGTAGCACTGAAAGAACTGTATTAGATGATTGATGATTATTTAAGTAATTTAATATTTTATTTTATTATTTTCATTTATGCAAACGAACAAAACATATAAAAGTGTATTCTAACAAAACGTTAAAAATTAGAAAATTAGTACGTCAAAAATTAAAAAAATAATAAATTACAACATTAAATAAAAAAACATTTTAGAAAATATATTCGAACTAAACGTCAAAAAGTTAGAAAATTATTTAAATTATAAATACCAAAATAAATAAATAAATTAAATAAAAATAATATATATATATATATATATATATATATATATATATATATATATATATATATATATATATATATATATATATATATTTTATTTATTAACATAAAAACGTATTACATAGAGATGTTGGGCAAACGGGCAACAAGCTGCGCCGCTAGCCCTTTTTGAATTGCAAAGCTGATACGCTTAAAATTATGAGGTTTATATATATATATATATATATATATATATATATATATATATATATATATATATATATATATATATATATATATATATATATATATAAACCCCAATTGATGGGATATTCTAGAATAATTATGAGGTTTTTTTTTTTTTTTTTTAAGATGACCCTCTAATGTTAGTAGACGTTTATGCATTCATTACATAATCTAAAAGCATAGAGCATTTATAATGCGCTTAAACTTAGATGCATAGATGAAATAGATATGATTAAATCATCAGACCATCAGATTATTATTATCATTATTTTTTTTCTTAGAAATCAAACCATCAGATGCGCTCTTGCGCAAGTGCTTTCAAGTCCTTAACCAAATCTGTGATATACTTGTTCTGTATCTCATCATTCTGCAAAAACCCCTTCCATTTCTTGTGATTTTCCCTTATGTATTTCGCTGGTTCTTTTTCAGTCTCCATCATGACACTCTTCACAGCTTCAAACACATCTTCTTTCCCAAAATACCCATCTTCCTCTCTTCTCTTTACCTCCACTCCAACCCTCCAATCCAGCGCCACCAACTTAGAGTTCATTAGCTGGTCACCCTTCAATGGCAGCATCACCAACTGACAGTCACTTACAAAAGCTTCTATCACAGAGCTGAAACCAGCATGACAGACATAGCACCCAACACTTTCATGAGCCAAAATGTGCCGTTGTTGCACCCACCCTGAGTGCACCACCCCTTTACCTTTCACTCTCTCCATGAACCCAGGAGGTAGTGTTCTTTTCACTTCTGCGGAGCTGTCGAGGTTCGCCGGAAAATTTAAGACCAGGAAGAAAGGAAGACCCGTGAGTTCTAATCCTAAAGCTAATTCTGTAATCTGATCATCTGTTAGAAAAGTCTCGCTGCCGAAAGAGCAGTAGATCACGGATCTGGCTGGGAAGTGGCTCAACCAGTCTGTCCATGTTTGGTCTAGTTCACCGGAATGTGGCTCGGGAACCAACGGACCGATTAGAAGAAGGGGTTTTTTGATTTTCTTGGCGAAGTAATCTATGTAAGGTCCTTCAGTTTCTCTAGATGACTTGATTAGTATAGCGTCGCAGCCATTAAAGCATTTCATCAAACGTTCAATTACGCTTGGAGTGCCATGGAAGCTCTTGAAGACGTAAAGGAAATCTAGGGCTTCAAAAGTTCTGAGAGTGATGGTCCCTGGCCACCCAGGTGGAGGTTTCGTGACTTCTTCTATGGTTGGTGGTATATTGCGGTTAAACCAGGCGGTCACAAACGCGGCGTTGATCGCCATAAAAACCGAGAAACAGATGGTTCTGATGCCGATCTCAGAAGCTATTGGTGGCAGCCACCATTGCGCGAAGTCGAAGACTACGAAATTAGGGTTGAGATCTGTTAGTAAGTTCTTGATCTGGGGTTGCATGAGATCTAAGGCGACTTTGAGGAGTTCAACGGTGGCTGGAGAGGTGTCGGCGGTATTCTCTATCCCTTCTGGGAGGCCGTCGACATGTGGCAGAGTGAGAGCGATGATCTGGGTAGTGGCGGTGCGGTTGAGCATGGTTTCGATACGCCGGACATTGGCGGAAGCAGCCAAGAAAGAAATCCTGACACCGGAATAAGCGGTTAATTTATTGGCTAGTTGTACAAAGGGACTAATGTGACCAAAGGCCAGAAAAGGAAACATCACTAAGTGAAGCTCGTTATTGTTTTCGTCTATTGACATCTTTCTCACTTCCTGTGAATCTCTGTGACTGTGTGTATAGAATGACACCTTTATATAAGAATCACAAAGATGTAAAAACAAGCAGGAAGTCATTCTCAACTGATGCTCTCTCCAATGCAATAATAAAGCATCCTATGCCAGTTTTTTAAAGTCTTAATATAACAAATTTTTTTTTTTAGAATTTGTTCCGTGTATCATTTTTATATGAAACTAGTATTCAGACAGTCCGTGCAATGCTGCGGAAGCCCCGTATATTGAAAAAACGCAGCTCAACAAAGACAAATTACGTAAAGGACGAAAAATGTAACTTTAAAATATAATAAGGAACTGGAATCGTAACTTACGAAATACCAATAATATAACTTTATAATAAATAAGGTGAAAACAATTAATTCAAAATTAGTTGAGGGGAAAAAACGTAAATATAAAAGTTTACTATAAGAAGAATCAAAATTGCTATTTCCAAATAAAAACTTATTTACAATTTGTATCCTATATTTTACAATAATACTATGATCTGAATTTAATAATAATGATTCTGGAGATAGTAAACCCAAATGAATAGTACTATTCTCCTCACAAATGAAATTTGTTAATTAATATATATATAATTTTATTTATGCACACTGTTTGATTAACTTTTTTAATTTTTAATTTTTAATTTTTGTTTTATCTATTATTATTATTATTATTATTATCAATTCATCATCATCATTATTATTACTATTATTATTATAGTCGTCGTTGTTTAATAACAAAAATCACAATTGGTTAATATCGTTTACAAAAAATCGTGCGTTTGATTGTTTATTTTTTATCTGTCACGTTTAAGATTGTTGTCTTTATTATTATTATTATTATTATTATTATTATTATTATCCGACAAAATTTTTCGATTGGCCAATGTGGATTACAAAAAGTCACACGTTAAGTCGTATCATTTTTATCGTTCATGTTTATGATTGTTGTCTTTTTTTTTTACCATTATTATTATTAGTAGCATTAACCACCTATCTCAAAAAGTTAAAAACGAAGAACCATTATTTCGAAACTATAAAACATTTTTGTATGAACACTGATATTCAATTTGCTAGCTGATACGATGTAATTAACATAGTTGACACTATTAGATAATTAATAAAACAAAAACATTTCATTTACTATTCTTTATTTTATTGTTGATAAAAATTATATTTTATTACTACTATTTATTTTATTATCTATCTATTTAACAATAATAATAATAATAATATGTAATAGTAATATTTAATAATAATATAAGAAAACATTTAATAATATTTAATAACAATAATAGTAATATTTAATAGCAATATTCAATAGAAGAACGAAACATAAAGAATATAAGAAAATAAAAACAACAAAATAAAAAAAGCATCAAAACGAGGGGAAAAAATATGTAAAGAGTAATTGGAGTATACATAAAGATAACCCCATTTTTAATTCCATAGGAATTTAAATCACTTCATAAATCAAACACAATAATGGAACGTGTATGTGGCATGGATTGATCCATGTAGACAAAGTTGTTCGTGAAGGAGAATTACATTAATGCTCCTTTATTAGTAGGTAGAGCATGGGTCGGTTTGGGTCGGTTTTTGGCCAAAACCGAACCCAAACCGACAAAGTCGGTTGGTTTTTCTGGGTTCAAAACCCATATGGGTTTGGTTTTAATCGGTTCGGTTTTTATGGGTTTCTGGGTCGGTTTTGTCGGTTGTCGGTTTTAACCCGTGGGTTAATGGGTTTGCGGTTTTAAACCCGTGGGCAGTGTGAAAGCGAGGATCCGAGCAAGCTAAACACCGAGTTCAGGAGTTGGATATGGAGATCGGAGATGCGGCTGTGGCGGCCGGCGGGGAGGAGTCCATAACCACCGTGAAAACAAATTCATCATTTCAAGAAACACACATAAGTCAGAGAAGCAAAAACCGTGAAGTAGAAAACACCTAACTCAGAAATCGGAATTCGTAACCTAACTCAGAAATAGAAAACACCTAACTCAGAAATCGGGAAATAGAAAACACCTAACTAAGAAATCGGAATTCGTAAACTATAAACCGTGAAAACAGAACAAAAAAAAATCTGTTGGGTGAAATTAGAAGCAAAAAGAATTAGAAAATACATGTCAGAATTCGTCCTCGTGGGTCGGCGGTGGGCTGTGTCGTAACTCTTTGAACACCGGTGGGCGGTGGTCGTGTCGCTGGTGTGGTGCCTTGTGCGTCGGCGGTGGTCGCCGGTCGGTCTCGCAGCAGTCGCCACTCGCTAGTCAGCAATGCTCTCTTGGATGAAAGGAATTAAGGAATGAAAGGAAAATTAGGGTTCAATTTGAATCGCTTGGATGCGTATACTCTCTCCCGTCTCGGCGTCTCCCATGTCACAGTGAAAGTGTGAAACACTGATACCAAAGGAATGGGTCGGTTTATCACCCATGGGTCGGTTTTTAACGATTTTACCAAAGGAATGGGTCGGGTCGGTTTTTATGGGTCGGGATGAATACTAAAACCGACCCAAACCGACAAAGTCGGTTTTTTTAGTTTTTTAAACCCAATCCATCGGTTTTTGGAATGGGTTCGGTTTTTCGGTCTCGGTTTTTTCGGTTTTTTTGTCGGTTTTTGGGTTTATGGGTCGGTTTTGCTCATCCCTATTTATTAGGAGGTGTCCAATCTTATAAATACAACAAAGACATGACAACATTTAATATAAAACTGGCGGGGACCCGTGCCGGAGTACCGGTCCTGATAAATACAAAAAAACAGCGTACACTGCCGAATAATAGTAATATCATAATTGCGTTGATTTTTAAAAATAGATACATTTTTCAAAAGTACATGATTTTATATAATTTTTTCGATATCATCGAATATGCAAAATAAAATAAAATAAATAAAAAAACTCAGTTAAGTTAATAGCCCCAAAAAATTGACAGATAAGCAATGTACTACCATTTCTTTGTGTTTTATAGCATCCTACTATCATTACTTATGTTACAACATTGTACATATAATTTTTTTTTTATAATACAAGGTAGTATGAAAAGACCTCCCGAATCATAGCATTAAACTTCAAAAATTTAAAGTATGATGTTGTAATAAACAAATCAATGAAAGTAGGTTTGTAACACCCCAAATTTCACACAAATTTTTTTTTTCAAACGTATTTTACAAATACTTCATTATACAAAACATTTGATTATACAAACGGGGTATTAACAATCTGTATCATTACCAAAGTTTAACCGTTTATTTCACACTTTATACACCGGAAGCTACGGTCCCACACTTGACTCTTTTACCATCATTCCTGCTTACCTGAGTACATAGCATTTAAAAAAATACGTGAGACATAATGTCTCGTGAGCATTATGGGTTTAGACCCAAAACAGTTTTCCAATAATAACATTATTCTTTAAGTTTGCAATATTTCATTTCCTATGAGCGCACCCATAGGTATTCCTTATTTTGTGATGGTACATTCCTACGAGCGCACCCGTAGGTTTTATACGAGACGCACTCGTATGACTACTTCCTCAATAGCATGAAACGGATTCATCTATCAAGGTAAGACAACTACTTCGCGACGGGAGGTACCATCCTAGTAGTGTCTTTTTACCACCCTTACCGCAGCAGGCCGTGGTCTTTATCCGGATACTAAGCAACTCATTTTCATGGGCCAATCACATTATCAATTCACTGTATTTCTGATTCTCTTTCTGTACACATTATAATCATATTTTTCATAAAATACTTTTAAAACCATAAAACCACTTTTGACTCCAAAACATTTTGAATAAAACTCATTTTTGCTATGTACTCAAAAATCCACATAATACTCACCTCGAGTCGGCAATGTTGAAATCCGTGCGGCAACTTCGCAAATCCAACCAAGCTCAAAACCGCACACCTTATACTCCTATAAGGTATATTAAGTTATTATATGTCATAATAATTAAGCCCCACCTTAATTATATACTTGTATAATTAAAACATTTATTATATTTATTTTCAGCTTTTAATCTAAAAGAAGAAAGTCTGTTTATGACCACTTAAGCTCATCGTAACCTCAACAAATCAAGGATATATTTAGATATTCACCTAGCCCATCTCTTTACCTTTCCAAGGGATGTAAGGAATATGTATTAACTATTTTCCCTCTATTTTATATGAATTAACCAAAATTGGGTATCAAAATATGTTAAATCCAGACCAGATTGCAAAGATTGCCACTTTAAACCTAGAAATGATAATCAATAAATTCTAGGAAAAATATTGGACAAACAAGACCCAAAAGCAAGACTACAGACCCTGGCCTCATGTCATTTGCCCCTTCCAAGAATAAACGAAAAATCACCAAAGTTGACTTATACAATTGGTTCACCCACTGAACCACCCTTGAAGAAATATTAATCGATCAAAATGGGTTAAGAACTGAATTCTGAAATTTGGTAAGGACAAACTAGACTTCAAAAGTGAACTACGGCAACTGGCCTTGTCCCCAAACGATTTATGTACAATTTATAATGAATTTCGCAAGACAGGGAACCAAATCTGACAGAACTTGGACAAGTCAGTGAATATTGCACAATTCACCTAACTTAAAACCCAAATTAAACCAAGGCCTTCTGGAACAAGAAACTAGACACTTAGACCTTTCCAGAAAGGTATGATTCACCTCAAATGGCCAAATACAAGATTTTATTTGAATTTTCTAGTGACAGACCAAAACAGTGAAAAATACGAAAATCCCAAAAATGTCATTAGGTTAGGATTTTCAACTCCAGAATCAATAAGACATCCATTAAGACCTCTAGGGTCTGAAACAGGTTCAAAAACATACTAACAACAGAAAGTAAGAGGTGGAATTCGAATCATACACCACCCAATCTAACACACCCACTAGATAAAGGAAAGTATGGAGCTTGAAGTGGAAAAATATTGTTTTTGTTTCTTTTAGAATAACCAAAGAATACAAGGTATCTAATCATCCAAGTTAGAGAACAACACATGAAACTCACCATTCATACACACCCACACACTCCACGATGGGACTATGGTGGTGTTTATGGTGGTCCACGGCTAGAAAGATGGAAGAAGAAGAGGATAATAAAGATCTAGACATGGTGGGTGATACATACCTCTAAACACGAGCCTAGACTCCAACCCTCCATACCCTTCCTTCCTTGATCGACCCTTGCACCTAGCCACCTTCAACCTTTGGTTCTTGCAGCAAGAGAAAACAGGAGAGAGAGCTTGGAGGTAACAGCCGTGAATGAAGAAGGAAAGGTAGGATTTTTCTCAAAATCCATCGTTGCACACCAAAAAGATAACCCAATCATGCACTAGATTGGAAGTTTGGCGGTTCTAGTCCTTGCACTATGGATGCTTATTTTTAATTAGCACCAAACTAAATTTAAGTAAGTTTCTTATTATGATATAATTTACCCTCCAACAATTATTATTATTATTATTATTAGTCGTAATAATCGAGATTTGATTCCACGATTCGCTTCCAGAATAAAATTTATTTCCTTTCTTTTAAAATACGATACTAAATACTTAGAAATATTTATAATCACTATCGCGGAAAATGGGGCGTTACAACTCTCCCCCACTTATAAGAATTTCGTCCCCGAAATTCAACTTTAACACCCCTAAACCAAGCTTCTCAAGACCCTCATACGACTCCTCGATCTATATAGGTTCCTTCTCATCCCAATGAATAGGGTTCTAACACCCTCGCATGTACGACACCTTGTGACGCGACATACCGATGCTATAGCTGGCAGTTGCCAATGAAAACGAAATACAAACAGAGGGAGGTAAGCATGCATCCCAGCTGCCCTTCCCCCAAAGTCCAAGCTACATCTCCACGTAACTGAATATATCTCATTTCATCTCTGACCACCACTGACCTTCAATCAGATCTTTGCGTGTCACAACAACAAATAGTCCACATCTTAGAATCACCTAGGTTATTCTAACTTTCTTCTTTCGATCCAACTAGCAACCACAATAGCTAAACACTGGCGCGTAAGCTACTACCTCACTGCATTTGTAGCACATAGCAAGGCATACCATCTATACAAATGTTATAGACTTGCAATAGTCCAACAGCCCCAGACCATGCTATAATCGACTTGATTGCATAACTTTGCACATAATACTAGCATACACCACCCATACAACCTCTATAGATAGAGTTATGCACTTCTTCCCTCCTAATTGGCAGAAGGGGGTATATTGAGGTTCCAGTCCTTCTGTGACCCAAATGAATAGCCTAACAAGGAAGATACCACCCCTAACACCCATAGAATCTCAATTCATGCACACAACATGTCATTACACGTCTGAACACACTATTTTCGTTTAAGCAACCTCTTTCCCCTTCAAATGAACAATTCTCCCCCACTTGGGTTCAAACCCGATCCTACCTGATCTTTTCAGCGACATGCCACCTACTCCTGCAACAATGCTCCATGCTCTTTTACTTTCAATCACATTGCGTGTCTTCATTATAGCAATTTCAGCTACGCCAAAAGCTTAATTTCATTTCTCGTAGTCGCACTCATCGACTTGACCGGCTCCCCCACTTTGATTGAACATAACACTTGCCTCGAAGCATAGACACCTCTTAAGTAAGCACACTTTACTACCACCTCCCACTTCTTCGACTTCTTTGGAGAATGAAAAGTAAACCTAGCTTACCAACCCAACAACTCACATTGAAGCTAAACACCATCTCATTATGCGTGTTTTGACGATGTAAAGACATTTACATCAACCATCGTACACTGCTCATCATTCGCTAGCCACTCTGACCGTCACCGGCACTTCCTCCATCGTGAGCTGTAAAGCTCGACCACATGCCCTCTCTGTCCCTGCCCTAACCGCTCTTACAGCACATTACCACTCCATCACTTGCGTCATCTCTGTGAATTTCCGTGTCATCCCAGACAAGCTCTCTGTCGTCTGCTCCAAAGTCAAAAACTCGTGGGAACTCCGCTCCATCTCTACTTGAGGCACATACTACCTCTGGAACCGTGTCACAAAATCCTCCCAGGTCAAAACCCCGACATGTTCCGCTGACATAGTTGTGGTCTCCACTTTCTTTGATCAACTTTTACCAACCAACTTCTCATATCCACTTTTAGATACTATTTAGCTATTGTTTCCTCATATTCTTTCTTATTTACTAAGAAGAAGTTTAGCTAACATATTTTAACTATCATTTACTTCTCAAACAAGATTAAATTACTTCTTAAGTTTTATCTTTTACCATTCATTACTCTTTACTTGTTATGGCTAATACCAAAGATAACTTTTACCTTTCTTATTACCCCAACTGCATCATAATAACATTTCAATAAAGACTTGCATTTTTAACTCAACAATTACTTGTTTTATCTCATTACACTTGTTAAGCATACACTACTTTTATAATCATATAGATTACCACTACTTTTCATGGACATTCAATCTCTACGTCTCATACATTTTACTTATAGACATTCTAAGCTTGAAACCCAAAATTTCTTTCATTGTATCTTTTACCATTTTTCTTTATGTGTCATAAGGCTATATGCCCAACATATTACATTACTCTTTCATTTAAACTTCATTTCTTTACACTATTTACTTCTACGTATCTTAAGGCGATATACACCATACATTTCTTTAAAACATTATATATTTCATATTTCATATAAGACTTACTTCTTATGTATCTTTAGGTGATACACAACTGCCATTTAGTTTCTCATTATCTATCATTCTTTCGTATTTCGAGGCGATATGCCAAATGCATTATCTCACTCTTTTGCTTCATACTTTATAGTATTCTAATTAGAATACCTATTTTATAACTACCTTTATACTTTTATACATGATGTAAGTCCCAAAACTTACCCATTCTTTTATATTTATAAGCACGTATAAACACATATATACACATTCTTTTACATTTCATAATTACTAGCCATGTACCGACCATTTCTCACAATCATTGGGCATCTTTACCCGTTAGATTCATTTACATTCGGAAGTAGTAACTTCCTATCTTTTTATTATAGCTCTTATTTTTCATTCTTTATCTCATGTTTGATTCTTTGCCTAGTACTTGCTTAGGCATTCTCTCTTATTCCTTACTTCATATTAATTATAGTCTTTAGTAATCATTTCTACATTCTTTCGGTTACCCTTTTATCATTTACATTTCTTCTTATATTGATTTTATATGACCACTAAATCTGATTCCAATGACCATTTTTTTTCTCATCCCCAGTTTCTTTAATAACTTTCTTTATATTCCTCTCATTATCCACATCGCTTGTCTTATCTTTAATTTCTCGCCTAACACTTGATTAGGCATTAAATATCCGTTTCCCAATTCATTTTCTTTTTAATCACTTTATGATAATGCGATATACTCATAGCCTTTAACATTTTTTTTCATTTTTCATTTCCTTCCCATTCAGGTAACTTAATTTGTTATGTTACTCATTATAGTATTATGCTTGTAACTTAATTATTTGCTCCAACCATTGGATATCTTTACTTGTCATATTACTTTTAGGGTTGGAAGTCACGACTTCCCATTTCTTACACTTTCATTTCTGTCCTTGATTCCTTATCTAATACTTGATTAAGTATTTTGCTTTCATTTTACATTAACATATTTAGTCACAACTTTTTGTATACATTCTTTAATCCCCTGGTTGTCCATGGGAGACGCATCATACTACTTCTCAATATTTATTCTTTACCCCTTTTTATACCTCTTTTGGGTTTGTCTACAATTACAAACCCAGCTCATTTCCTCTTACTTTTCCCCGGTTAAGTGTTTTCATTCTTCTTTATTATATGAGTTTTATTCATATATATATATATATATATATATATATATATATATATATATATATATATATATATATATATATATATATATATATATATATATATATATATATATTCATATTCTTTTCCAATCTTTCCTTCTTTGGTCACTGTAGTGACATTACATCTATTTTCATTCCAACATCATACTTCGTTCCGTTAGACAACGGAACTTTTCAGCTATACATTTTCTTTTCATTTCTCTTTTGCTATTCTCTCAAGTTTCAATTACATATACTTTACGTTATTTCTCACATTATACGGTGGTTATCACAACCTCATATTTGAACTTTTCTCTTCTTACCCTTCACATACTTGTTATCTTAGTTTCAATTCTCTTCATTCATACTTTATAATACTTCACATATAGAGTATGTGTTTTCCCCACTTCATACCTCATACTTATTATTTCATCTTTAATATTTTTTTCAATTATACTTTAGTATTTTCAGGCATACTAGGTTTATTACACAGGTACTCCGGACACATGCCCCTCACACCTCCTCTACTCATCCCTTACAGACTCACATGATTCCTGTGTGGTTCCACCAAACTCAAATATATATCCTGTGATTATGATAGTACGGGCCCATATTATTATAACCACCTATACATATTTGCTTCCAGCTTTACCACAAGGACTCATGTTTCACTGTTTCAGGTTTACCCCCGCTTTTACTTACTTACGACCTCATATTTAAGTATGTACCTTACTTAACTCCTACACAGTTTAAGTCTAGGTTCAAGTATTGACACCTAGTTCACTTAAACTATGGCTCTGATACCAAATTGTAACACCCCAAATTTCACACCAAATTTTTTTTTTCAAACGTATTTTACAAATACTTCATTATACAAAACATTTGATTATACAAATGGGGTATTAACAATCTGTATCATTACCAAAGTTTAACCGTTTATTTCACACTTTATACACCGGAAGCTACGGTCCCACACTTGACTCTTTTACCATCATTCCTGCTTACCTGAGTACATAGCATTTAAAAAAATACGTGAGACATAATGTCTCGTGAGCATTATGGGTTTAGACCCAAAACAGTTTTCCAATAATAACATTATTCTTTAAGTTTCCAATATTTCATTTCCTATGAGCGCACCCATAGGTATTCCTTATTTTGTGATGGTACATTCCTACGAGCGCACCCGTAGGTTTTATACGAGACGCACTCGTATAACTACTTCCTCAATAGCATGAAACGGATTCATCTATCAAGGTAAGACAACTACTTCGCGACGGGAGGTACCATCCCAGTAGTGTCTTTTTACCACCCCTACCGCAGCAGGCCGTGGTCTTTATCCGGATACTAAGCAACTCATTTTCATGGGCCAATCACATTATCAATTCACTGTATTTCTGATTCTCTTTCTGTACACATTATAATCATATTTTTCATAAAATACTTTTAAAACCATAAAACCACTTTTGACTCCAAAACATTTTGAATAAAACTCATTTTTGCTATGTACTCAAAAATCCACATAATACTCACCTCGAGTCGGCAATGTTGAAATCCGTGCGGCAACTTCGCAAATCCAACCAAGCTCAAAACCGCACACCTTATACTCCTATAAGGTATATTAAGTTATTATATGTCATAATAATTAAGCCCCACCTTAATTATATACTTGTATAATTAAAACATTTATTATATTTATTTTCAGCTTTTAATCTAAAAGAAGAAAGTCTGTTTATGACCACTTAAGCTCATCGTAACCTCAACAAATCAAGGATATATTTAGATATTCACCTAGCCCATCTCTTTACCTTTCCAAGGGATGTAAGGAATATGTATTAACTATTTTTCCTCTATTTTATATGAATTAACCAAAATTGGGTATCAAAATATGTTAAATCCAGACCAGATTGCAAAGATTGCCACTTTAAACCTAGAAATGATCATCAATAAATTCTAGGAAAAATATTGGACAAACAAGACCCAAAAGCAAGACTACAGACCCTGGCCTCATGTCATTTGCCCCTTCCAAGAATAAACAAAAAATCACCAAAGTTGACTTATACAATTAGTTCACCCACTGAACCACCCTTGAAGAAATATTAATCGATCAAAATAGGTTAAGAACTGAATTCTGAAATTTGGTAAGGACAAACTAGACTTCAAAAGTGAACTACGGCAACTGGACTTGTCCCCAAACGATTTATGTACAATTTATAATGAATTTCGCAAGACAGGGAACCAAATCTGACAGAACTTGGACAAGTCAGTGAATATTGCACAATTCACCTAACTTAAAACCCAAATTAAACCAAGGCCTTCTGGAACAAGAAACTAGACACTTAGACCTTTCCAGAAAGGTATGATTCACCTCAAATGGCCAAATACAAGATTTTATTTGAATTTTCTAGTGACAGACCAAAACAGTGAAAAATACGAAAATCCCAAAAATGTCATTAGGTTAGGATTTTCAACTCCAGAATCAATAAGACATCCATTAAGACCCCTAGGGTCTGAAACAGGTTCAAAAACATACTAACAACAGAAAGTAAGAGGTGGAATTCGAATCATACACCACCCAATCTAACACACCCACTAGATAAAGGAAAGTATGGAGCTTGAAGTGGAAAAATATTGTTTTTGTTTCTTTTAGAATAACCAAAGAATACAAGGTATCTAATCATCCAAGTTAGAGAACAACACATGAAACTCACCATTCATACACACCCACACACTCCACGATGGGACTATGGTGGTGTTTATGGTGGTCCACGGCTAGAAAGATGGAAGAAGAAGAGGATAATAAAGATCTAGACATGGTGGGTGATACATACCTCTAAACACGAGCCTAGACTCCAACCCTCCATACCCTTCCTTCCTTGATCGACCCTTGCACCTAGCCACCTTCAACCTTTGGTTCTTGCAGCAAGAGAAAACAGGAGAGAGAGCTTGGAGGTAACAGCCGTGAATGAAGAAGGAAAGGTAGGATTTTTCTCAAAATCCATCGTTGCACACCAAAAAGATAACCCAATCATGCACTAGATTGGAAGTTTGGCGGTTCTAGTCCTTGCACTATGGATGCTTATTTTTAATTAGCACCAAACTAAATTTAAGTAAGTTTCTTATTATGACATAATTTACCCTCCAACAATTATTATTATTATTATTATTAGTCGTAATAATCGAGATTTGATTCCACGATTCGCTTCCAGAATAAAATTTATTTTCTTTCTTTTAAAATACGATACTAAATACTTAGAAATATTTATAATCGCTATCGCGGAAAATGGGGCTTTACAAGGTTGCTAAATGTTACATTTCACACTTTTACCAAAACCATTACTATGTTACCGACATCTCCTGTGTACCCATTTTCAAGTATCATCTTTGCACAATACTAAACAGCCAACAAATAACTGCATAATAAAATCAACATCATACTCCCAAAACCAAGACCCGCACAACCATGCCTTCATCTACACCAAACTTGTAAGGATCCAGAAGCGACTCCTTGTAATTTGCAACAACCTTTTTCCCCCCAGTGAAAGAAGCAATATATTGAGGGAAATAATAGTATAAAATGAAGCAACCAATGCCAATCTTATGACACGTAGAGAATTGATGTTTGGAAGGATCTTTCATACAAATTGAGTAAAAACTTTTTAAATATAGAAGAAGAATGATTATTGTACTAAAATATAACAAATGAAGATCAAATTTTTATTTAAATCAAAAAATTAAGAACATCAGTGTCTAATTTTATACGTAAAACATATTTGACTGTCAATTCAATGAATATATATATATATATATATATATATATATATACATATATATATATATATATATATATATATATATATATATATATATATATATATATATATATATATATATATATATATATATATATATCAGTCAAGATTCCGTTGACTATGTCCCCATTGTTTCCCTAGCTATTAAAAAATGTCATGTTCTGGTTTAATATTTGGTTCTAATTACAGCAGTTTGTCTTTCAGGAGTAAGAATCCAACACCAGACCTCTGTAACATGAAGTTTAATCCAAATATTCATATGAAATTTAGTTAGAAAATTAGGCTTTTTGACTGTAAATTTAAAGTTTTTATCTTACCAATCCACCCAGCAGTAAAAACTACCTAACCTATATACACGATATACAAAGCATACTGCATATCGGAAACAATAGAAAAGTTCGTGAGAAGGTTTGAAAAAAAACTACAATAAATTATGAAATCGAAACGATATAAAAAGCTACCTGAGAAAAATGGTCGAACAGATCATCTGCATTAGTACGTAAGCTCAATAAATGAATAATCTTCCCGAATAAATGTAAATATACTACAAGGGATGCACCATGAACCACAGCACAGAACCACCCCAACGTAATCAGAAGAAAATCAATACAGTTGGACCTGTGTTAATTACAATAAATCCACACTCAAAGGATTGATTTAAACATAAATTAAAGCCAAAATTTTTGGAAATGGATAAATGGACAATTAGTTTCGTGAGTGAAGTCAAAGTTATACTTTTAGTTTGTCAAAATTGATGTGGGGTTTGCCACCAATTCAAGACCAACGTCTCAATCCAACTATTTTTGAAGTTCACATAGACGCGTTTAGGAAACTTTTGAAAAAGAAGTGGTAATTAGGTTTGACGGGTTCGGAAGGCTGAATCCATGATAGAAGTGTATTAGTATTGCAGGATAGTACGTTGCAATTACATGATTAATTAGCGTATGATCAGATAGACATCAATCACCAATCTTTCAATAAAGCAAATGAAGAGATTTTTTGTACTTTGACCTCATTTTGACCAAGCAAACATTCAGAAGCTTCTAGTTCAATTGCATGATGTATGTGCGGTGTTTCCTTCAGAAGCGAAGCGTGTTTGTTACTTTATTGAGGTTTCACTTTATTATTAGCTTTTTTTCCCAAAAGTATAAGATAAAAGAAAAAAATATAACTGCATACTTACAGGAAGCCATCAGGTTGGACTAAATACAGCCAATGAGTAGATGGATATAATAAGACATGGTAGAAAGTAAGGAAACCTGCACCATGTAATGATATTATTACAAATAATAAAAAATAAAAAATAAAAGATAAACCAGTAATGTAGTGTGTTAAGTAACTTCCAAATAAAGAATTTTCAAAAAAAAAAATGTGGGTATTTCTCAGCAGGCTAAATGAATAAAAAGGAAACACCGTAAAAAATTCTTGGAATATTAAGAAATACATAAATATTTGTTGTAAGTGACCTTTTAAATATGAAAATCAAACATGGGTTATGGTCAATATTCATTTCAATACATGTTCCATAAAGACAAGGGTTAAATGCAAGAAATAGCAACGTACTTCCATTGATTAGTTAGTTATAGCATCTTACTTTCATTTATTCCTATTACAGCATTGTACTGTGAAAAATCCACCCAACTATAGCAATATCATCCAAATACAAAGATATCGTCATTGCTATAATTGGGTAGATATTTGAAAATACTATGTCTTAATAAAATTCACTAAAATACTTTTAACATTGTATCTGTGCAAAAAACCCTCCAATAGCAGGACCAATAATTAAGCCAATTCCTCGAGAGGTACTAACGTGAATAAATTATTAAATTCTCAAATAAATATAAAAATTTAGAAAAAAACTTAGTAAAGATCTTACAATTGAGAGTGCCAAAGCTTCGTATTTCTCCCGACACACTTCTGAAGCACATATCTATAAAAGATTTCAATAAATAAAAAATAACCAGGTAAATTCTTTATTTTAATTCTTTATCTAAACCCCATATTTAAATATAAATGTATATAAGCTATTATACCCATATTGTTCCTAGTAGGCTGTGTTAAAACATCCAAGGAGAAACCTTGAAGAAATTGGCATCCAAAAGTTTGAACTTAGTCCAAACATCGTCTTGAAAATGACCCTGAATCCATATGTTGAAAGAATTCCATTAAGTCAAATGCAAGAAATAGCAACATACTTTTATTAGTTAGTTTATAATAACATCCTACTCTCATTTCTTCCTATTACAACATTGTTCCTCTAAAAGTCTACTTACTAATACCAAGCAGAACTGCGACAACTGTGAAAAACTATAACAATTGGATTAAAAATCATTCAATAAAGTGTACTAATTAAATAACTGAATTAGTGACTCCATATATAATTGCACTAAACGAAATAGAAATAAG
Source organism: Cichorium intybus (assembly GCA_023525715.1). Taxonomy (NCBI): domain Eukaryota; kingdom Viridiplantae; phylum Streptophyta; class Magnoliopsida; order Asterales; family Asteraceae; genus Cichorium; species Cichorium intybus. Next base: position 9,082,932 of record CM042012.1, on the reverse strand, counting down.
ATCTCGTCCAAGCATTTCATCGAGCACTTAGTGTGCATAATCAAACTTGTCATATTTAAACAACATATAATTCAATTCTTTTTTTCTCATTCCTATTATCATTCATTTTGTTCATTCAACACATTAAAAGGAAAGCTTCAAAGCTTGAAGTAAAAGTCAATAAAGAAATAATTGCTATCAAAATGATTAATACGAACCTGATAAATTTCAAACGTCGAAGTAAAGGTAAATTAAAAAATTAAAGAAAAGACGGTCACTTCTAAATGTGCTTAAAGACATGAATGGCAATCCTTCTTGTGTTGTTATCTAATAAACTAATCAACTTTCAACTTTCAGAAATAAATAACGAAAATTGCTAACAAAATACCTTCAAAAAAGGGGTTGTGACCGTTTACCTATGAACCTAAAACAAACGACAAAGGAATCTACACGAAAATTGCATCACTGATTGTGCCCGAGCCCTGTGCAAAGAACCCAACTCAAAGCTCACCAATTAGCCTGTGAAGAATATGTTGCTTGGAAAGATTTAGATTTCATACTCTTTTCCATGTGTTGATATCTTTAACAATTTGTCTGTGCTTCTATCCAGCATGAAGACAGATATTTTCGTCCTATCAAAGAACATGAATGATCAGGATTTATAATCAAGAATGACAAATTAAGAAGAAGGATGATGGAATGGAACTTACTTTAGAACATGTGAAGCCATTAATAACTCTGGTTCTCCACCCCATATATGATGTTTTGCGATTGTTTTGACATAGGCTTCAAAGTCTCCCTCAATAAAACTTAAAAGGAAAATAATAAATTGACACATAATTTATTGGAATTGAGACGGTTATGAGAATGAATAGAGTAAATAGGCTTGCCATTGTATTTCTTTTCGTCTCTTCAGGAGTTCATCAGCAACCTGGGTTATGGGGTTACGAGTCTAGAACCATTGTCGTATTCTGATTTTCTTTAATCCGAATTGTGAATAATAAAGAGGGATAATAGTGGTAGCATACCAAGAAGCTAGGTATAAGAGTGTGTAATTTGTGAAATTACCTGAGTGGTGGAGGAAGGAGGCGAAGCAGGGAGAGCGTGTAGTCCTGATGGGGAAGGATTCGATGACTCATCTCCTTCTCTTCAAAATCGCCATTCCCGTTTATTTTTTTTCACCCCTCCGCGATGGGACTGTCGCATCTCTTTCTATGGTTTTGAAAAGCGCCAGTATGGTAATGGAGGATACAGAAAGAGGGAAATATACGATAGATGTTTTCAAACGACATCATCTTCCGATTATCGCTGGATTTGGAGTTCTAGAATCGTGGGGAGAGAGACACCGACCGAAAGAAGAGAAGAAGGGATGAAGGAGAAGAAGACGAAAATTCGACACGGTGCCTGTGGAATCGAGAAACATCTAAATTCGCTTAACCGGATCCACTATATGACCTGGATCCGGATGAGGATCCGCGTGACAAAAAAAAAAAAGGTACCCATAGCAAAAAATCACCGGATTTAAGTAATTTATCTATTAATTAATTACCGTAAATTTTGGCAATGTTGTGTACGTTTTATTTTTCCCAGGTTGTGTAACGCAGATCTTATGTAGGGTCGGGTTTCCCAGGTTTTCTTCCAGACTCTCGTCTTATCTTCTCCTTTCTTTCCTTTCTTTCAAGCGGTGCGTCTTCACTCCCTGTATTTCCCGTCGTCGTCTTCTGAGTGAGACCCCCATTTGGATCTCTCGCGGTTTTGCGTCTTTTGCTGTTTCCTTTATTGCTTACATTCACCCAGTAGTCGCACAGACGAGTATGAGACACACAAAGAGCGTCATCGGAGCAGCCTTTGCTGCTGTGCGTTTGGGCGAACGTAAAAGCCGCTGCCGGCGGCGGTTGTTGGTGGTGGTGGCCGGGGTCCGTTGTGGTTACTAAAGAATGAGGAAAGTGAAAGTCAAATCAAAAATCGCAGATGCGATGGACGTCGATACGCCGCAATTTCCTGTCAAGCGTACGGTTACAAGCACCGACGGGACTCGATTCTCAACAACTCCGATGATCGAAGAAGAATAAATAGAAGGTTGATCTTGTACACCACCACTGTCTGAGGTAGTATTTAATTTCTCGATTTCTAATCTTTTTATTCCAAGGTATACCAACCCCACTTACCATGGCAATTGACCTTTTTATCCCTATAACTTGTCTGACTTTTCTCCCCACCTTGATTTCAGTATACCCCTGCTGTTGATATATGGGGAATTTGATGTGCAATGTTTGCTGGTAAGGTTTATACTTTATACTAATTTGCAGATAGATTACATAATATGCGGACTCTTTCACATGATATGCCTTCACATAAGCAGGTGAAGTCATATTTGATCAAACATCGGTGCATATTTTACTATATAAAATTCTCATTGTTTACATAGTTTTCTTTTATCATGTATAGTCCAGCATTGCAATGGAGACACTACAGGTTTTTGCTCCTCTTGCAAAGCTCCTTGGAATGTACCAAATTAAGGTAGATTTAGTTACCATAAAGGAGTTTATTTTTATTGGTATAAATTCTTTATAAAAATAATTTCTTTGCAGTCTGAGCTTGAGAATTTGTCCTTCATTTACACAAATCCTCAAGATTATACCAAAGTCAAGAGACGAGTTGCAGAACTTTGTAAAGAACAGGAGAAAGAAATCGAAGAGGTTCTTAATGCAAAATCGATTTTTATTTATTTTATTTTTTTATTGTTACATCTGTCATTCATCTCACCATTTCATTTATCGTGGCTGGTTTTTTTTTCTTCTTTTAGGAAAATAAAATTTTGATCAAGAAGATTGAAGATGATCAGTTCTTAGACCTTATGACTGTGAAAGCCGGAGTTCGTTCTGTCTGTAAGGAACCTTACAGGTAAGAGTTCATTGTAAGCTTTTATCTGTTTCTTTATTTCTTTTTAGAATTCCATCTGCATTGTATTGATTTTTTACTCTTTATACTTGCAGCATCCATAAATATGTACTCAAATCCAAAGGTTCAATTAATGAAGTTAATCAAATTGCACAGGTACGGTAAAGAAGCATGTCTATCTACAAGAATCACTTTGATTTATTTTAAGGCAAAATACAAGAAATAGCATTTATATTAAGGCAAAACACAAGTATTATCGATGAGATTGGTATAATTGGGTAAAGTTTTCAAAGGACAATGCTATAATATGAAGAAAAAGTGGGATGCAATAATAAACAAATAAACGAACGGTTGTTGCAATTTCTTGCATTTTAACCCTTTACACTATTTCATCACATCCTTTAATGAATTAGCATGTCGTAAGTTTATTCGAGAATCACTTTTGAACATCTCAAGTTAATATTTTTCACACTATTTTTCTCAAAAAAATCTCACATATTTAAGTATTTATAAGTAAATGCAGTTGTGGTCCATTAGATTTTATCCAGTGACACTCTTTTATGAAGTTAATTCTTATACAGGCCTATGCATGAAATTATCTTTTCAACAGATGACAAACCTAACCTTCTGAGTCAGGTGCTTATTTATTCTCTTTATCTTTTGAGTCCCCAACGCTTAATCGCTTCATTTAGGCACCTACTGACACTATAGCCGTTCCACTCGTGCTTTTCTAACGAGAATCACTTTGTTCCACACACACACACACACACACACACACACACACACATATATATATATATATATATATATATATATATATATATATATATAAGTTTTGTTTAGTATGAATAAAAAAACCATATTTATACACGTAGAAATAAATGAAAGTATAATTTATAACCTTTTTATTTTATTTATTTTTATGAACTTCCTTTTTATCATTTCAGAAATACTATTTTTTTTTCTAAATTTACAGTTGACAGCCTTGCTAGCAGAAGTAGGACTAAACATCCTGGAAGCACATGCTTTTTCTACGGTAGATCGATACTCATTAGATGTCTTTGTTGTTGATGGTTGGCCATATGAGGTATTTAATTCATTTTTTTTCCAATTTTGTTAATTTTTTTATGAAATTGACCGTGGACCTAGGGAAATAAACGGAAAATATAAATTGAAGGTAAATTTGTAAAAAGTTAGGACTTAATGGAAAGACTGTTTCCTTTCTGGATAGAATGAGAGTAAATGACCATTTTACCCTTTTGTCTAGAAGTGATGTTGAATGAAAACCAACTCTTTATTTGAAAACTGTTATAAATTTAATGACAAAAAAATTTCAATTGTATTAAAAATAATCACAAATAATCTCGGTTTCAGGTTGTTAAGCTACCTGATTTTAGTGTTGCAAGAGTGAAAGCTCAGACATGTGTTTTAATTCGTTCACAAAATTTCATTCAGATTCAAATTAAATCGGAATTGTGTGGGTAGCAAGAAGATATAGAGAAACGGGTACCAATATGTCGACGTCTTAGTGGCTACGGTGGTGCTTCGTCGCTGGTGGATTTGGGCATCGGTGGTGACCGGCCGGTTTGAATCGGTTTTTAAAACATTGCTCTTAATTTTACCCTGAGGCCTAACATAAACTCGGACCGGGCCTAACCTACCAGGATCTGTGAAAAAGAAGCGCCCCGACCCACTTAACAAGCTGGGCCACCCATCGATCTGACTCGACCCGTGCGTAGTTTTTAGTTCGATTCGTTGGATGTGAAAGGTTCGACATCTCCTCCCTCATCTCCGTTCTTATGTTTTTAGTTCGATTCAATAATTTTGTTCTTTGATTTTTCAATTTTTAAATGCAATGATTCATCCAATTCCCCTGAATTGCCAGGTGCACTAATGTATTGACCCATGGTTTGACCTGGTGATGAAATTAGATGAAATTAAAGGAATTCGGAATTCCGTTAGGACTAAGAATAAAAAAAAGTGTGCATAGAATTGATGACAAACCTGTAGGCCTAATTCACAATCCTTTTCGCAACAAGACCTGCCCCAAGCAGGACACAATGGTTTCACGTATTTGTGCAACTTGTAATCTGATTCCCTGCCTTGAATATTGATATTTGGGAACACTTCATCGAAGGTTGGATATGTGACTGCTAAGGAGGTGAAATTTATTGCATTGTTTGTTCAAGAGAGTGTTGGACATTGGGTATCTTCTAACCGAGGTATACACCTATCTACCTAAAAATTTTAACCGTGGGTAAATTTCATGAAAGCTAATCAATGTAATTACAGGTTTATGTTGATACAGTAAGAGATCCAGAAAAGTATACGGTCAAGCTCTCAGCAAGATTCCCATCTATTAAATTCGTGGTTCCAAAAAAAACTGATAGTTTGTATCCAGTTTTTAGTGGAGCAAGCATAGTTGCAAAGGTGAATAAATTCAAGATTTATCCATTATCTTATATCTTATTCGGCAATTCTGTTAGCAACACTCTGACAAGATTGTCAACAAGCTATAATGGCTAAGAATTTCTATGAAATTTTCAAAGGTTAACACCAGGACTTAAAGGTACACATGATAAAGATTAAACGGGAAAAAAAGTGAAATATGTTTTCAAAAAGATTAGTTAAGATAGCTTTTAATGTTTAGGCTAAATACTGATGTACTACCATTTTTTGTATCATGACACTCTATTGTGATTATTTTTTCCTGTTATAGCATTATGTTGTTCCCCTTTTTATCCATTCCAGGGTTATTGCATTCCCGCTACGTAGTGGAGGTGCAACCCCTAGATGGGGGTCAATGTTTAACTCAAATGATGCTAACCTGCTGAACTTTTTGCAGGGATCTCTCTTTTGGAAATTGACACCGTCGACCACCACTACTGGCTGTATCCTCTGATATAGAAAATTGGCATGCTAAGTACATAAATTAGAAGAATATGAATATGTTGCTAAAATTCAAATTTTGTTTAATTTATCGGTAAAACAATATGTAACAAATAAAGTACAATCCACATGTTGGTAACAAAATGTAAATATGTTGCTATTATGGGTAAAATACAAAGTACATTGCTATTACCGGTTAAGAAATGTAAGAATGTTGCTGTTATGGGTGAAAAATGAAATACATAGCCCGAGAGTAAAGTACGTCGCTATTACCCGCTATCCGCCCTTATTTTTTCCCACTTTATACTGGAACATAAGTGATATATTGATTGGTTATTTTCAGGTTCTTGCATTGGAGTATTTACATTCTTTGAATATCATTCACAGAGACCGGAAGCCGGACAATTTGTTAATCGGTCCAGATAGCCACATCAAGGTATTTTTTTATAAATCAATTTCTGAATAAATAATTATTGATTGTTTTATAAAATAAAAATCGTTGTTACGATTGTCAGATTTTGGGCTATCTAAGGTGGGTCTCATTTGCTTCATCATGAACATACAGAAGCCTTAATGTTGGAAGACCAAAAGTTCTCCAAAGTCAAAGAAAAACAAAATCAGATTATACCCGGCCTGCATTGCGAGAATCTGTTCATTTACAATCATCACTTGTGGTACTATTAAGCGATTTAGGTAAATTATATGAAGATTCAGTTCATTTCCAATAAGTTGTAACTACAAATTTTAATGCATGAATATGGTAATTTGTATGTTAATTTGTATCTCAATGGTTCCTGGTTGAAGAAACCCAATGTGAGGAGAGGAACTCAACTTTTCTGTTTATGAACCTCTTGTAAAGGTATTTATTGAATGTTATTCAAGTAGTCTTGTAGTTTAATTTTTTAATGTTGATTATTACTCATTTTTGGACAGATCAATATGTCAATATATGATTGGGATATAATTTGGAAAAGCATAGTTCTTGGTTCAGTTACAATTCCTGTTGAAAAAGAAGGTCAAACTGGTTCACTATGGCATTTATTGAGTAGTTCGCCAGGGCAAGCATGTAATTTTGTCTTATTTCCTCTTTTATTTGTTAACATCTTAAGTAATTAACTAATAAATATGTTAAAAACATTGCTTCTTATCAGGTTTATCTACATATCAGAACAATTAAACACTCCATGAACTCTTCAAGGTACCGTTTTTATATTTCTGTTCACACTAATAGATTATTAAATTATAAATCATTTGCTGCTTAATGATCATAAAATTACTTTTGATTAAATTTAAGATTTTGAATTAATTTAACTTTCATTTGTTTGGAGAAATCATTAGAGTGGAAGCAGATATGCCAAGCTGAAACATATATACAACCATCATACAAGAATGATCTTTCCATTGCACATAAATAACTGTAAGGGTTCAACTTTTGCTGCTTAATGATCGTAAAATTACTTTTTAGTGGTACATTAAAATCCTGGACCCTTACAGATGATATTTTAGGTACACTGCATATTTTGTGGAGTGATGGGAGCAAGCTGGTGGTGCCAATGGATATATTGGATCGGTGGTTCAAGAAGTTCCAAGAACGAGCGAAACCAGATCCTGAGTACTTGAAGGGATTTGCTTTGTAGCGTCGATAAAGTAGATTTTCCATTTTTTTACTGGCTGGATATACTGGCAATGATTTCGTGGTAAGTTTGCATATTAAGCTTTTTTGTGAAAATTTGTCCCTCAAAGCACTGTTGCACCGGAACCCGTGCGGAGCACGGGGCCCCACTAGTTGAAGAATAAACATGGTACGAAACAATATACTTTGTTATGTTAAATAAACAATAAAACAACCAAATTAAAATACGATAAAGATAATATAAAATAAATATTAGTTTATTTAATACAAATTAAACACATGTTAATATCGTGTGAAATTTTGAATATAAATACGACATGACACAACATAACATTGTTTTTTATATATACGAACATGAATAGGGATGAGATTTTCGTACCTGGAACCGACCCGACACGGAGAACCGACTCAAACCCGGATGTTGTGTACAAAACAACTAACTTGTAGTTATTATGATTTTAAAGTCTTAATCCAATTATTTACCTAATTATAAGACTATTAGACTTACGAGCAAGTATTACTCGATCATTTAATAGTATAGTTTTGGTAAGTAAAGGTATCGAATTTCCACAGGGAATTAATAACTAACTTAAAGTTTTCAATTATCAATCAAACAGTTTAGAGGCGAGTTTTAGTGAAAACTCGTAAAACAAAGTTTTGGATGTTTGTAAAGTAAACGAAATAATAAATAACAATTGTTAACAACACAACAATAAAGAGATAATATGATCGAATTATAACAAGGAAAGCTTTCGCCTAGGATTTGTTGATTCATATAAATCTAGGTTGACTAGTTTTGATTATGTGCAATGAGTTAAAATAGGTAGCATTAAGTGGTAGGATCATATGGTCAAGTCACAAATTCTATAATTTCTAAGTAAATATAGCACAATGGTCATGTAACTAAATAACTTATAATTATGAATAATTAATATAATCTAGCATGCAAACATAGGCCATACCCTAATGGTCATAGTGATATGATCATACAATCAATGGTCATGAGTTGTAACTAAATATGATATAAGTTTTATTTCACTAATCAAGTTTATAACTAAAATAACTTCACTAGTTAAATGGTCAATAACTAGTCCAATGATATATAGGTGTCAATTACACATCAAAATGGTTCATATGATCGATACGTTTAAATGGTCAATAAACTATAATCATATGACGAAGGCTATCAAGATTATAAACTTTAATCAAATTCAATATGTATAGCATGCAAATTATATATTCTAACCGATATTTAACTCGAATCAAGAACTAGATCAACACAAATTTATATTAATGAATCAACATCACCTAGGCAAAAGCTACAGGGAATCTAGCCTAGCATGGTATCAAGTATACAATAACAATATGAATAATACATGATAAAAGATACCAACCGGTTAAATTCGATGAATCCTTGCAACAAATGAAGATCCTAGCTCCTTCTTGTAATGTAAATAACTCTCAAATACATTTATCACACATCAAATGTTGAAATACACGAAATACAATAGTTCTAAAATGTCAAATGACTGATTTCTCTCTTGGATTCTAACAATGGTTCTTCAAATGGTCGTCCAATGCGTCTTATTTATAGCAGCTGCAGTCTAAGGGCGCGGTGCGCCTATAGTGGATCAGATCTGGCAGTCTTTATCGCTGGAAAGGCCACGTGATGGTTCGCTTTTCAGATCGGATCTGGGGCGCGGTGCGCCCAAAGGTGAGGCGTGGTGCGCCATTGCACATGCTAGGTAACCTGGTTGAATCATTGGAAGAACCCACGCTTCATTATTTTAATGCCAAGTTGGCCAAGTTGTCGAAGACTGGCATCTTCTTGGGCGCGGTGCGCCTGATGGCTGGGCGGGGTGCGCCCTGGCTGAAATCAGAATTGCATTTCGTTTCGTTTAACGCTCAAATCTCTTGTAAAATCCGATCTTTTGCTCCATATGTGTCTTTTAGCTACAAAATGTATTTTTAGCATATTAGGTATCTTTAGTTCATAAAATGTATGAAACTAAACTAAAATGACACTGATATCGCCCGGAAAATATGTATAATTTACGCGATATCACCGGACGGTACCGTACCCGGTGTACTTGAAATGGGACGGTTCTCGGTTATTGAACATAGAAAGTTCGAGTTTTCGGTTCCTCGGGTTCGGTTCTGTCGGGTATAGGTAAATAACCGAACCGGGCAGAAAAAGTTGAAAAGGCTTTGTTTGTGTTTTCTCATGCGCGTGTCTTCGTGTCCCATAATTTCCTGACTACGTTAACGAAAAAAACCCCGTGCCCCCCTTCGTTCCCGTTGTAAGGACGGTGCTTCCCCCTCCCCCAATAATCTGCAATCGATCACGAGGCAATCAGAGTACAACAGTTTGGGATTTCGGTTCAATGGTGCTAGAGAATTGGGTTTGTTCCCCCATAAATCTTGTGCAAGTAAGTAACAGCTGATTGCTTCATTTATATATATGTGAACAATATATGTGTATAAGAACTAAGAATAACAACTGATTGCTTCATGGGTTTACAAGTTGTTCATAGGGCCAATTATATTTACACGTGAACACTATATGTAACATCCGTATTTTGGGCCTAAGAGTTTTGGGCTTAAACCGACAAAATAAAAACTTATTTTGTAAATAAAGAAAACAAATGAATAACTAAATTTAATATTTTGTTATACTTTTATATCGTGTATAAATGAGCCAAATACGGTTTTAAAATCTATTTGTAACCAAATGTGAGAAATTTTGCCATAAGGACTAAAAGTGTCAATTTGGCCAAACTTACCCTAAGTAGATTTGACTAGTCATGGATTTGGAAAATTAGAAGATATTATGAAGGAATTGATGTGGAGTTTAAATTAGGTCAAATAATTCCTTGAATTTATATTAAGGACCTAAATTGTAAAGAAATTAGTTAAAAGGGCAATTTTTGTAAATTTGGGAATCTAAGGGTTAGTGTTGACCTAGACAATGACTCAAGTGAAATAAATAATTATATTTGGGGCATAAGTGGGAATTTATAGACTTCTAATGAGAATAATGGATTTTTTGGGTGTTGGGTGAAGAAAGACCAAACTCGAAGGACTAATGTTGCAAATTCTTGAAAGATGACTTGTTTTTGATGGGGATCCTTCCCCAAATCAGCCGTTCACGTTTTTGAAGGTTAGAGAGAGTGAGAGATGGCGATTTTCATCTCTTCCAAGGAGATTTGTGTGTGGTTTTGAAGGATTATGCATATGCTTGAAGTTTCCTTGCAATCTAAGGTATAAACTCTTCATCTTCTAGCTTTGGATTCGAGTTAGGGTTTGGAGTTTTGACCCAATCTGAGATTTATGGTGGGATGAGGTTATTCCTATGATTCCCTAATGTTTGTTTGATGTTTCCAAGTTGTTGGAGTCTACATTTAATCCATGGATGCTCTAGATTCAATTACTTGGTTGATTTGGGTGTTGTGAACCCTAGAAATTGGGGATTTGATGAATTGTTGAGGAATCTAGAAATTAATAGATGATTATGGTGGTTTTGGATGAGGGGATTCATTTCTAATGGTTCCTTAAGGATTCCAACCCTTGATGTGTAATCTTAAAACTTGAATCACTAAAATATGGGAATTAGGTATTGAAATGAGTTTTATTCACATATATGATGAATGGATCTTTTGGGTTTAATGGAGGAATGAATTATGGCATCAATTTGGAAGTAATAATGGAGTAAGGATCATTCCTAATGATTCCATGAAATGGAAGAAGGAATCTCCACTTGAAATCATCAATTGATGGAATGGAATTGGGTATTCCATGGATTTAACCTTTTGAACCAATGATTGGAATTGGAGACTTCCATGAGGTTATCTTCTTTAGAGTTATGTGGGAATGACTCCCTTAAGGGATTACCTTGGTTAAGAACTTATTGGGGGACTTAATGGTGTTAAGTGTAATGATTGGCTATGAGCTTGAATTAATTACATCTTGTTAAGAGATAAGAACTTGGATAATGAATTTCCATTGGGTTGAGTCATGAACACTTTGAATGGAAGTTAAATCATTTCAAAATAGTTCTTAATCATGTATTTTCATGTATATTTGGTCTTGGGTTGAATTAGAACTTAATTTGGGTCAAAAGGACCAAAAACTAAGCTACAGCGTGCTAAACACGACCCGTCTTATAAAACACGCCCGTGTTAGTTTCTGTGCTGTCAGATGGGTTTTACACGACCTGTGTTTCCAAAACATGACCCGTGTTTCTGGGTCTGTCCAGATTTGTCACTTTTTTGGTTTTGAGCTTTATGGTTTGGGCTTTGGGTCCTTGTTTTAATGCCAAACTTTGGGGATGTTTTAACTAAGATTTTCCTTATATTAGAGAGTTAAGGACTTCATTTTGGGATATTGAATGATAGTTCCTTCTTAGTTCAAAAGAAGTAATTATAGAGTGACTTTTAGATGAAACGAGTATGATACCTTCCGTTCTTGTATTGTAGGAAGGATATATGTTGTAATGACTTGGATTGTGATGAACGTGATGAATGTCTTGAGCTTTTGAATGTTGTTGAAGAACTTAACCGTCGAGAGATACCAATAATCTAGGTAGATTGAATAGACATTGTAATTCTTTAGCACAAGTATGGTTGTATGTGAATGTAAAAACGTGTTAAAGTTGGGTAAATGGTAAAGGTTACATGAATTCTGTGAGTCTGGTATGATTTATGGCAAAAGATCAACATGTACAAAATTGGAGTATCAACAAAAGTAATTTTCATTTGATTGTTAATCATGGACAAGTCTAAATGACTATGAAACCACATTGTACTATTGTACTGGTGTTGAAGTAGTTTACCACTGCTAGTTTCAATAAGTCTTTGATTTAAGGAATAATTTGTAATTGTTCACGGTCATCTAGACATGGTAATTTTCGTAAGGCTCATTAGTTTTCTTGAAAAAACATATTTTTAAAAGCAAATAAGTCATTAAAGACATGTACACAAACGAAGATGTAAAAGAAAATAAAACATGCATAAAAACAAAAATATAAAAGCACATGTAAAAAATGTGATTTTGAAACAAAAACAAATTCATAAACAACAACTTAACAAGAAAGTTGTAAAAAAAGTTGTAAAAAAACTAAGTTTTGGAAAAACATAAATACAATCTTACATGCATGAAAAAGAATATGTAAAAAAAAAGAAATCGAATTTGTTGGTAAAAACATATTTTCAAAAGCAAAAAAAAAAATCTTTAAGAAAAACAGGCATACAAGAGAAGATGTAAAAGAAAAGAAAACATACATAATTAGGTTTAATAAAATAATTTGAAAAAAAATAATTCATAAAAAACAAAGTTATAAAAAGGATGTAAAAAAATATTAAAAGAACAAGTTTTAAAAAACATAAAAAAGTTGTAAAAAAATTGTGAATAGAAGTTCCTATCAAATTCATATAACAAATTGAAAGTTGCGGTAAAATTACCAAAAAAAAAATCTGGAGAAAATTATAAAAAAATATTTGTACCAAATACGTATGTAAAAAGAATTTGAAATCTGTGCCAAAGTTGTAAATTGTCCCAGCAAGCATATGGATATCAGAACAAAAGAAAAGTAGATAAGGGTAGGGGAGTAGTTCCCTCCTATCCCACCGAACCCACTCGCTACGTCAGTTTTTCTCTCTCCTCTCATTTTTATCCCTCTATTTCTTTCACCCATGGAACGATGCCACATCATATTTTTAATATTAAAATTAAATAAATAATACCAAAAATAAGAATATATATATATATATATATATATATATATATATATATATATATATATATATATATATATATATATATATATATATATATATATATATAGGGTTAGGATCCGGTAAGAACCCAAAATCCGGTAGAAACCACGAAAACTCTTCTCGTCCAATCATTATCCTAAGGGCAATAACGTCAAACATCCTCCTTCGACGTGACGCAATCACGTGCGACACACGTTCACGGAACGAAATACGGACTCGATGATACGATCATATGTGACGCATGTTCGTCCAACGTGATTTAAGTTAGTTTTTTTCTCATTTTTTCCTTTTTCGTTTTTTCATTTTTTTTTTCAAAAAGATTTTTTTCAAAATTTTTTATTTTTGATTATATTCGGTTTTTAGATTATTATTATTAATTTTTTTTGAATGCTATAGTACTCGATTTTGAATTTTTTTTTTTGTTTTTTTTTTCATTTTTGATGTATATTTTTTAATTTAATCACTAAATTAAATCACTAAATTAAATCCAATTAATTCTAGATTAAATCTCAATTAATTATTATAGTTTCTAATTAATATATTAACACTTAAATATATTAATAAACTATTTATTTATTTCTATTGATTTATTAAACAATTAATAAATCAACCTTTCACTCTACTAACTCTACACTAAACCTTCAGCTATGAGGGCAACCCAAATAGACTTTGCTTCAATCAACACGATAAATACAATTATAAGTCATGGCTTAGACACCAAATCCAACAGTCTTCCACTTGGATAAGTCTATGACTTTAATTGTCTATTTACCTTCTGATTAATCTCAGTTTCCTAGAAACTGTTCCTGAACTCTGACCCAGTCAGTTCTGTCCAAAGATAAGTGATCAGATGATCCTCCGTCCAACAAGATATTTTCAGACTCAAGACATGGATTAATATCAATCTTGGTCTGATACTCTGTTTCTCGATTTCCGATTTTCTTATGACTTTAAAACTGCTAATTGAACACATCAATTCAGTCTCGGTTGGCCAACACTTTCAGTCAACTTCAAAATCATCGAGAGGCCTACATATATCTGTTTCCCCATTGGGCTAGGGGACGGATAAGTTTCGACTTATATGTTTATACCTTTTACCAGTCAGAATACTCACAACAATGCGTTTTATAACACCGAGTTACCAGCGCGTTTTGCGCATTATCAATGAGCAATTGTCTCGCAAATTACAGATCATATCTCTCCACTTAAAGATCAAAGGATATTATTGTAACACCCGGCTTATTAACAAAACACCCCATAAAATTTTTTTATTTTTCAAACCCATATTTTACATTCAAAATCATATCCAAAGGGGTATTAGTTAATACAAACAGGCACAAGAGTATCAAGGATTACAATATACTAGTATTATACATCCTTCAAGCCGGGCTGCTACTTCAACATTACTTAGTATTATACATTACTTAGTCCCTAGTCACGGACTTTGTCTTTCCCCTTAGCGGGGTCACGCTCACCTGCAGGGACATATCAAATAAACACTGTGAGCTATAAAGCCCAATGAGTAATCAAATCTGCAACAATATGTATAAGAATAAAATCTCTATACAAATCAAATGTGCATTATCTCATGACATATGATCGCATATGGCTCACGGGTTTGCCCCGCTTTTGCCTAGACTCACGGCTCCGTTCTTGCCATATCAATGACTCACGGCTTATCCGGTATTGCCTTTTTAAAGTTGACTCACAGCTCCGTTCTTGTCTATAGCAGACTCACGGCTTATCTGGTATTGTCGTATTGTTGACTCACATCTCCGTTCTTGTCTCTTTCAGACGCACGACTTATCTGGTATTGTCTTTTATTTCATCATTAAAGCTGTCAAATTCGTCCCCAAAACTGTTTCCATCTGCAACTGTTCACCCAACACTTATCACATCGGATATAAGTGAGATTACTCACCTTGATGATCACTACAACTAGTTCCTGTTGGTTCTTGCCTTTTTGTACGCGCTACGACAATTTGTCCCGTACCTATATATTCATTTGTATACACAATGATTATAGGTTAACAATCACTTTAATTGACTCTAATGCATAAGAGTCTAATATAACACCATTTCCAATCATTTTCGAGCAATAACCATCGTTATAAAAATTTAATACACTTCCCGAAATACGCGTATTCTACTACAGTACCTTCGGAAGGTCGTATTCTCATTTTGATAATTTTCCATGAAGTTTCACACCATATTAGACCTATGTTTAAAATTTGAGGTCAAACGGACAAGTCTAGCATCAAATTCCAAAATTGGAATTTCAAAGCTTCTCTTAACAGAATGCTGAATTTTTTTTTGTTGCTGGCGGAGATAGGGACCCGATCTCCTTAGAGATCGCGACCCGATCTTTAAAAGATCGCGACCCGATCTCCTGGGAACAGACCAGAAATCCGATTTTTATGCTACAAATCCCCATTTTTCCCATTTTAAGCCCTTAATACATGACTTAACCACTGGGAATTGTTCCATGACCAAAACCCTTCATTAATATCAAGTTTTAAACAATGGAATTGGTGATTCCAATCCATTTCAAGAATTTTCCGTTTGTCACAATTTTGGTCCAAAATCGAAATTACCAAGTTATAATTGCTTCTACTGATTTATTTCAATCAACATAACATATGGAACTCATTATAAACCATTGGAATCAGTTTGATCATAAGAACTCATAATCTAGGGTTCTTGATCAAAACCTAAATTCCTTAACAATAGCAACCTACTTTCATATTTTTGAGATATGTTCTTATCACATGACTTATTGGAAGATTAAAGTCATAAAACTTCATGGATCTTGACTAAAATTTTAGTTATCAAGTTCCTCTCTTGAAGAACACACAAAAACTTAGGTTAGAGATACAATTACTAACCTTTAATCACTTGAAACTTCCAATTCCAAGTACCGATCCGATTTTCAGCTTCAATTCTTCAAGAACTTGCCAATGATTTCAGCAAAAAACCCTCTCCCGTAGCTTCTCCAAGCTTCTGCACATGTGGGGAAACTTTTCCCCTTTTTATACCTCCAGAATTTACAGTTTAGCTCCTGGAGTTCCATTTCTTGAACTTTTTCCACATTTGTCAAATTTTATGACAAAAACTTATATTTATAACATTTTAAGTCCAAAACTCAAAATATTATTACAAATCAAATCCTTTTCTGTCCAAAAGACCAAATTACCCTTCTAAGGTAAAATGACCAATTTACCCTTTTTATTATATTTACATGTAAAGAGTATCTTGGTGTTACAATTATCGTCTTAACATTGCTCGTGATGTAATCCATGAAGCAATCTGTTAAGCGCGGGTTTATCCAATACTCAAATCTCTATTTTTCTAAGTACTCATGAACGTTGTAGCAATCTTACTGCAATGTCTAACTCCTTAGACAATCTACAACCGATTCATGACAGTCTTCGTTCATACTTACTTCCTAACAGTATGATCGACTGTGGAATTTCAAATAATCTAATTATTTAGGAAGTTAAACATGCAAATATAGTAACAAAATAATAAACAATTGACAAAGGTAGTAACAATACTCATTTATAAATCTCCATTATAAAATCACCAAGTCAATTACATTTATACTGTTACAAGTTTCAAATCTATCTAATTACTAAAACTAAAATCATCCTTCAGTCCAATGCTCCGAGCATGCTGATTGTGCTTGATCCTACTCAGTGCCTTAGTCAAAGGATCTGCAGGATTGTCTTCAGATGATACTCTCTTAACCAGTAAGTGACCTTCTTCTACGCGATGTCGAATGTAATGGTACTTTCTGTCGATATGTCTGGACTTTCCATGATCTTGCGTTCCTTTGTCAAAGCGACCGCTCCTTCATTATCGCAGAACAGTTCCATCGGCTCCTGAATGCTCGAGACAACTCCAAGGTCTCCGATAAAGTTCTTCAGCCAAGCCGCTTCTTTAGATGCTTCACTCGCTGCAATGTACTCTGATTTGCACGTTGAATCAGCCACCGTTTCTTGCTTGGAACTTTTCCAAGTGACCGCTCCACCGTTCAAAAGAAATACCCAGCCTGACTGGGACTGACCACTGTCCCTATCTGTCTGGAAGCTGGCATCTGTATAGCCACTCACTTTCAAGTCATCACTGTCACCAAGGACTAATATCATATTCTTTGTCCTTCGTAGGTACTTGAGTATGTTCTTGACCGCTATCCAGTGTGCCTTTCCAGGATTTCCCTGGTACCGACTAACCATGCTCAATGCAAAGGATACGTCGGGGCGAGTACATGTCATAGCATACATGATCGACCCTATTGCCGAAGCATAAGGTACCCGACTCATCTCAGCTATTTCCTCATCGGTACTCGGGTTTTGAGTCTTACTCAATTTGGCATTACTCTGGATTGGTAGCTCTCCCTTTTTTGGAATTTTCCATGTTAAACCTCTTTAACACATTTTCTAAGTATGTACACTGACTTAGACCTATTAATTTTCTCTTTCTATCTCTCAGTAGCCTTATCCCGAGAATATAAGCAGCTTTTCCAAGGTCTTTCATGGCAAAACACTTCCGGAGCCAAGACTTGACATCTTGCAAGGTCGGAATGTCGTTTCCCATGAGCAGTATGTCATCAACATACAGCACCAGAAAAGTGACTATACTCCCACTAGCCTTGACATATACACATGACTCATCTTCACTTCTAGAGAAACCAAACTCTTTGACTTTCTCATGGAAGCAAGGATTTCAGCTGCGAGATGCTTGTTTCAATACGTAGATTGATCTCTCAAGCTTACACACTTTATCAGGATGCTTTGTGTCTACAAAACCCTCTAGTTGATTCATGTAAACATCCTTAGTCAGTTTCCTGTTAAGGAAAGTGGTTTTGACATCCATCTACCAAAATTTCATAATCATGAAATGCAGCTATGGCAAGCATTATCCTGATTGACTTAATCTTGACTACTGGTGAGAAGGTTTCATCATAATCAACCCCCGGGGTTTAAGTGAATCCCTTCGCAACCAGTCGAGCTTTAAAAGGGTGTACTTTTCCGTCCATGTCGGTCTTCTTCTTGAAGATCCACTTGCACCCGACTGTCTTACGACTCGGCACATTTTCAACCAAGTTCCAAACTTGATTGTCATACATGGACTTAATCTTGCTGTCCATTGCCTCTTTCCACTTGGCAGACTCGGGGCCCGCCACCGCTTCATGGTAGTTATTTGGCTCATACAAATCAGTCAATGTACGATCACTGACCAACGTGTCACCATCCGAAGTAATATGGAAACCATAAAACTCGAGTGGCATGCTAACTCTACCCGAACGTCTGAGAGGTAAGAGATGTCGGTTGGTCCAACAGGAACCTCTTCCTCATGTTGGTGGCTAGGTTCTCCTAAGGTTGTTTCATCGAGCGTCTCCTAAATTTCTTTGAGATCGATTGTACTCCCACTGTCCTCTTTGGAAATGAGTTCTCTCTCTCTCGAAATACTCCTCGTCTAGCTACAAAAACCATGTCCTCGCTCGGTCTATAGAACAAGTATCCAAATGACTGTTTCGGGTATTCGATGAAATAACACCTTTCACCTCTTTCTGCGAGTTTGTCTTGAGTCTCTCGTCTTACGAAGGCCTCACAACCCCAGACTTTGATGTGTGCCAACGAGGGAACTTTCCTCGTCCACATCTCGTGCGGTGTTTTTGCAACCTTCTTGGTTGGGACAAGGTTAAGGATATGGGCAGCAGTCTCTAAGGCATACCCCCATAAATGGATTGGAAGCGAAGCTCGACTCATCATGGAACGAACCATGTCCAACAAGGTTCGGTTTCGCCTTTCAGCAACACCGTTCAACTGAGGTCTTCTTGGAGGCGACAACTGTGAAACAATTCCACATTCCTTAAGATAATCGAGAAACTCGATACTAAGATTCTCACCACCTCTGTCGGATCTAAGCATCCTTATCTTTCTGCCCAGTTGATTTTCTGCTTCATTTTTGAACTCTTTGAACTTTTCAAAGGTATCTAACTTATTCTTGATTAAGTAGATATATCCATATCTACTAAAATCGTCAGTAAAGGTCACATAGAACCGCATGCCATCTTTTGTGGTTGTTCTGAAGGGACCGCACACATCTGTGTGTATGATATCCAACAAACCTTCACCTCTTTCAAAGGAACCTTTGAATGGTGTTTTTGTCATCTTTCCAAGCAAGCAAGATTCGCATACATCATCCGACCCGAGGTCGAATGATTCCAACACTCCATCCTTTTGGAGTTGGGCGATGCGTTTCTTGTTGATATGGCCAAGGAGACAGTGCCACAAGCACGCCTTTTCTACACCGCTTGAAGAATCAATAGTTAAAACATTTTTACCATAATTGTCAACACACACAATAGATTCATACACTCCATCACAAGGCAAAGCATTAAATATAAAAACATCATTTTTTAAAACAGAAATTGAACCATTCAATTTATTAAACTCATAGTAAAAGCCTTGTTTGAACAATACATGAAAGGAAATTATGTTATTTGCCATATAAGGCGAATAGTAACTATTATGTAAATCTAATACAACTCCACTACTAAGCACTAATCTATAGACACCGATCTTGGTAACATTTGACGTTCGCCTATTGGCCATGACCAGGTTCAATCTACCGTGCTCCAACTCCCTACTTTCCTTTAGGCCCTGTAAATTAGAACAGATATGAAAACCACATCCTGTATCAAGGACCCAAGAACAGGAAGAAGATGAGTTATTAGATATAGAATATGTACCTGCTTGTGATGGCTTTACTTTGCCATCCTTGATGTCTTGCAAGTACCTGGGGCAGCTTCTCTTCCAGTGACCCTTTTCTTTGCAGTAAAAGCAGTCGGCTTCCTTGGGATTCGTGACGTGCGGAATGCTGGAAGACTTGGCTCTCGGGGCACTGCTAGATGACCCGACATGAACCTTTTCCCTCCAGTTTTGCTTCGGAGGGCCTTTCTTTTTCTTTCCCTTGCCAGAGCCAATAGCCAGGACAGGCGGGTTGATAGGGAGCAGACCTTTTCCCTTCATCCCGTCTTCAGCAGTACGAAGCATGTGGTGTAATTCCGCTAGAGTTGCCTGGTTGTTGTTCAAATGATACGCCAGTGTGAACTGGTCATAAGAACTGGGCAAGGAGTTTAGCACTATGTCAACAGCTAAATCCTCATGAACAGGCATTTCCAGCTTCCTAATCCTTTCCACATAACCGTGCATCCTTTGCACATGAGTGCAGATGGACTCTCCATCTTTAGGCTTGCCGGTAGTGAAGGCTTTAACAACCTCACGCCTTTAGATGCGCTCTTGCTTGCGGAACTTTTCCGCGAGCTCTTTGTGCATCTCGTAAGGCCAGTAGTCCTCATAAATACGCTGCAGTTTAGGGTTCATGGTGGCGATCATGATGCAGGCCAGTTTGGTTACATCATCAGAATGTTTGGTGTACGAGGCGAGTTCCTGGGGAGTAGCGGTATCTGGGTCAACCTCAACCAGCTCGATTTCCAGAACATACTCTTTATGTTCAAACCTTTAAGCCATTTTGATGTTGCGGATCCAGTCATTGTAATTAGTGTCGTCCAACATCACTTTTGAGCACAACGACAGAATCGAGGTGACATTACCGGGGTTCGAGTGGGGAACAGATTGGTCAGAAGACATCTGAATTGTGACAACTGTCAAATTAAGTCAACGAAAGTCAACTCAAGTCAACTGAAACGTATTATAGGTCAATATATTGAAATATAAATTTCATAACATATACAATGTATTATTTGATATTATAATACTATGTACGCAAATTCAAAACAATTATACGAACAAACGCTATTAAGTTAGATATTTTAAAATAAAATATTAATTATGAATAGTGTTCGGCGTGAATAGTAATCTGGCATGAATAGTGATCCGGCGTGAATAGTATCTGGTGTGAATAGTGAACGGTAAATTACAAATTTTACATCGAAACGTAGATAAAAATATGACGGTTTCGAATATATATTTATATTTGTACCAAACGTTATATATAAAAAGTTACGATAGAAAAACGGTAAAAATATAAAACTATTCAGAATATTACAAATTTTATATCGAAACGTAGATAAAATTACGACGGTTCCAAATATATATTTATATTTTTACAAAACGTTATACATAAAAAGATATGATAGAAAAACATATAATTTAACTTGAAAGCGACGTTTGATTATTATATATATATATATATATATATATATATATATATATATATATATATATATATATATATATATATATATATATTCACGGATGATTGAATCGACGAACCTTTCAATTATTATTATTATTATAATATATATAGCGGGTCTAACTTCATTATTATCCAATTTTACATATTTTACCTTTAAAAATTCATATATTCATTTTGAACCATACGTATCTAAAACGTATTGTTAAGTTTAATAATATATTGTTTTATAAAACACAAAATATACCGATACAACGGTATCGTCGATACGAACAACCTGACGTCAAAATTTCATATTATGGATATCAGTTTTATAGTTAATATTTTCTTTTTCTTTAAAAAGAAATTATATTTACATTTAAACCCTGTACTCTTATTAAACTTACAACTAATACCCTTTCGGTAATTCGTTAGAGATTTTTAGTTAAAAAGTTGATATTATTAAACTACGATTTTCGTAGATTATATTTTTATAAACAAAAATCGTTTATTTATTATAAAAACTATTAAATATATTTAAAGAGTATTTTAAGGGTATGTTTTGTCATAAACAAATTCTAAAAGCTATAATTATCAAATCTATATATCTTGAGGGCCGCTATACGAAAATAAATCTACTATAAATATGAGCCTCATTTCTCTCATTTTACACACACCACAGAATTTTGCTCTGTATATCACTAGATAGTATTGTTAGAATATTCTTCGATATATATAGATATCAATGTTGTAAAAAACGTTCGGCGGTACCTAGTCGGTCGACCGGGGTTAAGGGATTAATCGGCTAGGCGGAGATTAATCGGAAGATTAATCGGACACCCTTAATTATATATATATATATATATATATATATATATATATATATATATATATATATATATATATATATATATATATATATATATATATATATATATTCGAATGAATTTTCCACTATGGACTTTTTAGCTACAAAATACGCAAGTCAAACCAATAGCAAATGCAAGAGATATGATGAACATATTACCATGAATTCAATAAAACAATTACACATATTTTACTTCTCAATACATATGTGTGGCACTGTTAATACTAGCATCCATATTAACATCTATGATCCACCAAACTGTAATGAAATTACAGACAACAAAAAGTAATAAAATGATTTATACGCACATACAACCAACCATATGAAAAATGTACTTGAATCTGCCTTCTTCATTACACTTCCAGATCTAAAAAACAAAAAGATCTCAAACATCAAGCTTATAATAGTAAAAACAATATGAAACAATGCTTAACTTTTCCGTCAAAAACGCCAAATATCCACATTCAGAAACAGATCTAGAACTATGCAGTAAAGATCCAAAACTACAAACAATAGATCGAATCAAGAACTACAAAATAATTACATCATAATACACGTACTATGCCTGAGAGAAACATAAACATAAATGAATCATCATAGCAGTGTGAGGACCGGTTTTGAATACACAGTCGGAGGTTGAACTTGAAAAATCGGAGGTTGAGCTTGAAGAACCGACTCCAGACCTACAAAGTTACACACGGTCCTTTGAGTGTGATATAGAGATAGAAATCGGAGGTTGAACTTGAAAAATCGATGTAGTTAGAGTAATAGAAAACGAATTCGAACTTACCAAGCCGGAGGTTGAACCGGAAGTGGCGTTTCAGCCTTTCAAGGAGAAACAACTCAGAGTTTGAGCCGGAGGCTGCTTTCGATCGAGAGAAAAGACAAGACTGACAGACGGACGGTGGCTGGAGGTACGACGTCTGTGTCGACGACGGCCGGACTCGAAGCTGGGGAAGAAGACTAGAGCCCTTTTCTTTGTTTCAATTTATCGATCGAGAGAGAGAAGAGGGAAGAAAGTGAGTGGCAAAAATTTTAGGGCTGGAATTATGTATTCAATTTTGGAGCTTTCAATTTTGGAGCCCTTTTATTTGTTGACCGTCATTGACCGACTACGCCGACTAGACCCGCCAAGACCGTCGTTGACCGATATTGACCATGAGCGATTAATACATCCGACTAGCGTTAAACGTAATCGGCTCGAGGCCGCCAAGCGTCTAATCGGCGACTAATCGGCCGCCGAGGCCGATTTCTGCAACACTGATAGATATATACGAAGAATGAGCGTTAGAAGTAGTTATTTCAGTTATAAATATAGTAAGTTCGAGTTAGGAAGAGGAAGAGTCGGACGATCTAACAACAATCGACGATAAGATGTTAATCGACATTGAGGTGAGTTCATACCCCTTCTTTTTACCATTATTCAAGTTTTTAGGGGAAGAATACAAGTTATATTATAAAAATGACTATTTATGGAACATTTGCAACAATAGTAAACAAAATGCAAATTTGGTAAAACGTTATTATTATAACAATTCAATTATAATTCCAAAAATATAATATCGATTGATCCACTTACGAGAGCGGTGTCTAGGCCGATCAATTGGGTTAGGTTGTTGGATTTCCAAAAGGCTTATACGCTGAAAGGGTCCTGCCTCCTCATTTGATCTTCTACCTGGCCGTTCTTTATTTGATAGTCATGAAATATTATATTGGAATTAATAAAGAGTAAAACCAAATTATTACACTACTATTGTAGAAAATATCTTAAAATATATTATTTATAATTATCTAAATAAGTTATTTCACATATATTCGTAAATATATGTTTTTTATGACAGAATACTAAAAATAAACTATTATAGGAATAGTTTGTGGATACAAAGGTTACTAAGACGTTTTAAACAAGACAAATAATTATATAAAATATATAATTATTATACATTACTATATTGTGCAAATACAAGGGTTTTTCATATACAAATATTACGTAAAAAGTTGATATACATACATTTTTGTGAGACGGGTCTTCACAAGTGCTTATTTAAGCATGATATATAAGTCCTGCATTTATAACCAGAGTCTCGGTAAGAGAACGTGATAATTGTGTATAGATCTATACAGGATTGACAATCCCGCACCTGAGCTGCTAGCTACAGCTAGACCGACGGGTCTGGGGTGACAAAAGTCATAACATTCCGACGCCTGAAGAACGTCGCAGCAGGCCTACAAGGTCACAGTATGGTTATAGGACGTCTCACATGGGAAAACAATCAACTTATTAAATTGTTTACGTGGATAAATATACACTTCAAATAGTTTTATACTATAATACAACTTACGTTATACATTTTAGTCTTTGGACCTTTTAAGACTACAACACATTTATAAGAAAATATCGGATTTTCTTGGTTACGATACTACATTTTACAAGCAAATGGATTTTTCATACAAGTTTTATGGAATTAAAACTACATTCTAATAAGTTACAGATATAAGTATGGTTTTACTTATACACACTGGTTTTATGGAAATTAAGACTACATTTTATCAAGATATAAATACAAGTACAATTTACTTATACATACGAGTTTTATGGAATTAAAACTACAATTCAGTAAGATACAAATAAAATACGATTTTCCTACGTAAAGGTTTTACAAAATTAGATCTACAACTAATCTACGAATAAACATGTATTCACATAGAAAATATTGGATTTTCTGGTTTCAAACACTATATCTTTACAAGGAAAAAAGACTATGAATTTTCTCATACAAAAATCTTATGAACTCACCAACGTAATGTTGACACTTTTTCAAACTACTTGTATTCTCAGGAAATTGATGAATCAGGTAACTACAAGTTTTGACGATAGTTCATTATGGCATCATACTATGTATTTGATATCATATTGTAATTGTATTTGGAACGTATTGTATTTTGAATCTTGTAACATTTACAATTATGTATATGATGGATGTGTTTGCTTTGATCACTATTGTACAAACGTTGTTATGATACTGTTCATGAAGTCATCCACCCTCAGACGATTCCGCCATCGTGGTTTGGGGGTGTGACATGAATAAGAAGAACGTAGTTTTAATTAGACATTAATAAATAATCCTTATATTCACCCAAGAATAAATATAAGGCTAGGATCCTACAATAACAATCTACAATATCGAAGAGGGATGTCGTAATCTTTATTGTAAATTTTATAAGGTAGGCGAATGACGATTCAGCCAATTCCGCCGCGGAAACATAATCTAATTATAATGGAATTCCTAGTTTCTTTTGAGATTTATTGAACTGGTTAATACCAAGTTTTAATCTCGGGAATGCCCTGCTGTTTGTGACTGGGATATTGAGGATCACAAACCGGGTGTGAATAACCATGCAAATTCGCTCGGTATTCTCGAAGTCAATTGTCATCTCTAATTAACGTGCCGGTTAACTACACACGCTCCGTTAATAATGACAAAATCGAGAAACCCATCGCGACTCATTGTGGACCCCAGTTGGCGTGCCGGTAAACCACACACGCTCCACCAACGTTCTACAAAGTGCAATGTGCAATTCCATGGATTAGCACCAATTCACATTTTTTAAACCTAAAGTAACTAGATTAGGATTTGTTTAAAGTTCTAGTACTTTCAATTATAGCATTATACTTTTAAGAGGCTTAGCGGTTCTATCAAACCCGTTCGGCTAACGACACTTGACTGACCAGGAGAGCGGTGGGTAAGAGTAGATACCCATTAGACTACCATTTTATAGGCATTCGCCTTATACCCTCTTTATATGACATTTTTGTGAATGAGGCCTACTAATAGTAAGACTAACAATTTAAACTTATATACAAATATTAATTTTTAATCATAAATATATAAGATATATTTTAATCTCATTAAAATATTTTAGAATTAATTTATTCATAATTTTCGCTAATTTATTTCAATTTTTCGAAAATTTTAAATTAATTCTTTAAGTTGATTTAATTGATCTTTTAATTAACAATTAATTAAACTAATTAAATCAAATAAGGGAATCACAAAAATTAATCAAATTAATTTCCCAACCCTTATCCCTAGTCCACGAAAATTGCAAGCAAAGATAAGGGGTTCCAGTTATTTTAATTATCCAATAGTTACCAAAAATAACAACCAACTATCAAAGGCAAGCAAAAAGGGAGGGGACCATGGGGTTGGCGGCTAGGGTTAGGAAACCCTAGCCTTGAAATCGATCAAGGCCTCTCAAAGGGTTAATTTCGAAAAACCCTTTAGGTCAAGAAAAGCAGTTTATATCAAAACACAAGAAAACAAGCCATAGCTCTGATACCACTGAAGGGTTTTTAAGCAATCAATGAACAAACAATTCCTAAGTTCACATGCAACCCTAGAAAGATCTATATTTTCTTATATGAAGATATAAACTAAAAATCTAAGGCCAACATTTATTTTTTAAAGATCAAATAAGAATTAACCAACCTTTTGATCTTGTTCTTGAAGCTAGCAGCAAACAGATCCTGCCTCCAATGAAAGTCACACCCAAGCTAAGGAGAAGAGAATCCAGCAGAGTTCCTTTGGTTCAATTTGGCGCAGGAAATAAGGGTGCCAGAAGGTTCCTTTTATAGCCTCCTAGGGTTACAGCTGAAACCCTAGAGGAGCCTCCAAAGTGGGCAAGCCTGTTGACCACTTGGACCAGATCCCTTAAACCCCAATTAGGGTTTTCGCCACCTATAGAGAAGCCTCCATAGTTGGCGCCATTTTTGGCCCCTGGCCACTGGCTTGCCAGTTATTCAAATATTGAATAAATACAAACCAGTCCCTACACTTATAATTAATTAATTTAATCACTAAATTAAATCCAATTAATTCTAGATTAAATCTCAATTAATTATTATAGTTTCTAATTAATATATTAACACTTAAATATATTAATAAACTATTTATTTATTTCTATTGATTTATTAAACAATTAATAAATCAACATTTCGCTATACTGAACTGTACACTAAACCTTCAGCTATGAGGGTAACCCAAATGGACTTTGCTTCAATCAACAAGATAAATACAATTATAAGTCATGGTTTAGACACCAAATCCAACATTATTTTGTCGTTGTTTGTTTATTTTAACTCATTTTGGCTCATAACTGGTTTTGGATCTTGGATTATAACGAATTTTGAATCTTGGATCATAAGTTTTGAATCATAAAACATATTTTGGTTTTAATATTTTTGAATCATGTAATATTTGTTTGTTATTTTGATGAGTTTTTTAGTTAGTAATATAAAAATGAACACGAAAAAAACATTTTTTTCGAAAAATTATTTTTGCAAACTTACTAATATAATATCTACAATGATCCCTAAAATTTTCATAATTTTTGGATTTTTTTTTTAATTTTTGATTTTTTATAAAAAATAAAAAATATTGTCAAAATACAAAGTGCGTGGAATATAAATAAAGCTCTCCCAATCAAAAAGTGACATGTGGCGCGTGGACATCATAGGCGTGTGGAGCTGAAATTTTGTGTGTAACTTTTCTTCCAAAAGACTATTTTGACCTTCACTAGTTTTGGTTCTCTCCCTTTTAGTTTCTGAAATATACAAAAGTAGTCCTTAAATTTTAAAACATAATCATTCTTTTTACATTGAATCTAATCCATCCAATTTTCAAGATTAAAGGTTCGGATTTGTCATTACGGTTCTTACCGGATTTTGGGTTTCTACACGATCCTCCTTCAATATATATATATATATATATATATATATATATATATATATATATATATATATATATATATATATATATATATATATATATATATATATATCCTATCTTAATAAATAAGTAACTCAAAGCCACATGTCATCTCCTCATTGAATTTGCCACATGTCATTTTCTCATAATTTTAAATTTCTTAAAAAAACTAATTGGGTTGAAACGTTTCTAACTTCTTAATGATCGGTTTAATTATCAATCAATTTCAGAATTAATTGTTATCATTCGATTTCAAAATGAATTGTTTTTTAATATCATATTATATTTTAATGTATAGAATGATTTGAGAGACAATACAGAGACAATTGACGTCATAATATTTTGAAAAACGATTCCAATCATAATAGTGAATTTGATTTTAGCACCGGTGACATTCCTATAATCAATTATATTTATCAAAATACAAAGTCATAATAATGAAAATCAAAAGCATGATGTCACGATACACAAACAAATTTTTATGTAAAATAATGAATGTTTAGATATTCTTAATTAATATTTTTTTTGTATCATCTCGTGTAATACACGGGTCTTACAACTAGTATATATATATATATATATATATATATATATATATATATATATATATATATATATATATATATATATATATATATATATATATATATATATATATATATATAAATCAGGATGCGGTACCTCCGTCCCGTGGTGGCGGTGTCGCGCGGGTTCGAGCAAGATGGGTTCGTTTGGCACTTGGTGAAACCGCTGCATGCTTCGATATATATATATATATATATATATATATATATATATATATATATATATATATATATATATATATATATATATATATATATATATATATATATATATATATATATATATATATATCGAAGCATGCAGCGGTTTCACCAAGTGCCAAACGAACCCATCTTGCTCGAACCCGCGCGACACCGCCACCACGGGACGGAGGTACCGCATCCTAATTTGGTTGAGCCCGCTTGAACCCAAAGGGTACTCCATGTGCCCTAACAATGAAGAAATATTGTTAATGGCGTACATGAAAGAGACACGTGACAGTAAAACATACATGTGGTTTCTAGACGTTGGTGCAACAACCAAATGTAAAGCAAGCATGAGTTTTTTTTTTTTGCTATATTGATGAACAGTTTAAGGAAATCGTGAAGTTAATTAGCAATAATTCATGTATGAGTGTGATGAGCAGGCTTGTTAGTAATTGGTTGCATACAACCATCATTGGTGTATCTTAATTACTGTGGATGAAGAAGCTCGCAACAATAGTAAGTTTATTAGAGGAAGAGAACACACACATACTTCTCTTGCTTTCTTCACACCACAAAACATCCGTTTTATAAACTCTAAACATTTATTACTTTATATAAATCTTAAGAAAAAGAGTGTTCCTAATAAATTAAACAAAACAAAAAAAAAAAAAATCGAAAATGACTTAAAACTTATGGATAATCAGTTTTTGTTCCTAGTGACATGGTTTCTGTAACGATACATAGTTATATACAACCTCGTTAGTTTTTCTTTAATAATGCATGTTGTCCTTCATTCGCATTAAATTATACGATTATTAACACCTAGATTATCTTTTATACCATCGTAGGTTGTTCTTCATGAAGATCATTATTTGTAGATGTAGATGATAGACATGTAGGAGAACTCATAAACGGTGTGATGAGGATGTGATGCTAATGTATAAATACTTTTGGTGTATGATAAGGAACGGGATAACATTAAAGATAGAACAATCAACCAAATCTTCTTTACAAGAAGGGTAGACCAGAAATAAATAAACATATAAGACAAACCACACTTTAAAGACATTTGATCTCATGTACAAACCATTATGCATTCATTAATTTACACAATCTAAAAGCATAGAGCACATATTAAGCTCTTAAATATAGATGCATAGATTAAATAGATAAGATTAAAGCAGACCATCAGATGTGATTTTGCGACAGTGCTTTCAAGTCCTTAACCCAATCTGTGATATACTTATCCTATACCTAATTATTCTGCAAAAACCCCTTCCATTTCTTGTGATTTTCCCTATCGATTTCGGTGGTTCTTTTTCAGTCTCCATGATAACACTCTTCACAGCTTCAAAAAGATCTTCCTTCCCAAAATACCCATCTTCGTCTCTTCTCTTTACCTCCAATCCAGCGCCACCAACTTAGAGTTCATTAGCTGGTCACCCTTCAATGGCAGCATCGCCAACTGACAATCATTTAGGAAAGCTTCTATAACAGAGCTGGAACCAGCATGGCAAACATAGCACAAAACACTTTCATGAGCCAAATGTGCTGTTCTTGCAGCCACCCTCAATGATCCACCCCTTTACCTCTCACTTGCTGAGATAATTCAGAATAATAAGCCATATGGTATTTTTGGAAAAGTTTTTTTTTTTTTTTAGTTTAAATCCTTATCTGCAGTTTGAGTTTTCCAATTAGAGGTGGATTAGGATTTTTTTTTTTTTTTGGTTTGTTTAAATAGGAGTAGTCGTATGTTGATATATTCGTTCAATTCCAAGTCCTGTTTTGTAGAATCAACCTAGATCACCAAGTAATTCAAGTTTTTCTGTTTTTTTCTTTTAATCCCCTGTTCTTCCTTCTTCCTGCACAGTTGCTGGGATTTTTTTTTTTTTTTTTTTTTTTTTTACATCACTCTCTCCATGAACCCAGGAGGAAGTGTTCTTTCAAAATTTCTCACCCAGAGAAAAAAGGAAGTCCCTTGACTTCTAATCCTAAAGCTACTTTTTGTAATCTGATTATCTCTTAGAAATGTTTTGCTGCCGAAAGAGCAGTAGATCACGGATCTGGTTGGGAAATGGCGCAACCACTTGGTCTAGTTCGCCGGAATGTGGCTTGGGAACCAACGGACCGATAAGAAGAACTGGTTTTTTGATTTGTTTTGCGAAGTATTAATCTATCTAAGGGTCCTTCAATTTCTCTACATGAATTGATAAGTATATATAGTGTCGCAGCCATTAAAGCATTTCATCAAACGATCAATTATGCTTGTAGTTCCATGGAAGCACTTGAAGACGTAAAGGAAATCTGGAGCTTCAAAAGTTCTGAGAGTGATATATGGTTCCTGGCCACCCCAGTGGAGGTTTCGTGACTTCTTCTATGGTTGGTGGTATATTGCCGTTGAACCAGGTGGTCGCAAACGCAGTGTTGATCGCCATAAAAACCGAGAACCAGATGGTTCTGATGCCGAGCTCTGAGCTCAGAAACTATTGGTGGCAGCCATGATTAAGCGAAGTGGAAGACTATGCAATGATGTTTGAGATCTGTTAGTAAGTTCTTGATCTGGGGTTGCATGCGGTCTTAGGCCGGAGGGACTGGTTAGCATGTTCAGCATATGCTAAACTATGCCACGTCAACATTCAGAAAGTTTAGCACATGCTGACCAAAAATGGTGGTAGTGGTCAGCATATGCTGAACTTCATGCTAAACTATTTTATTAAATTTTCTTTTTAAATTATTTATATTATTAAAACCAAATATAAAATAAAAAAAGTACCATCTCATTAAAATTAAAATGCATTACATTAAAATTAAAAACATAAATTATAACTTAAAACAAACAAATTTAAACTACAAACTACTCATCGAAGTGGTATCCCAATTGCCTCGCTGCATCCTTCTTCATTTCCATCGCGATTTGGTACTCGAACCCCGTCTTCCCCGATATGTCTTCTTGTAGGATTTTCCGTAGCTACATAGTGTGTTTGAGCTTCAAGTTAGCTTGCTTGATCAATTGAGCTTCCTTGAACGTCTCAACATTGCCGGACAAAGCCACTATATCTTCATGCACACTACTATTTGTGCTAGGGCTAGTGGCTTGACTTTTGCCTCTTGTCTTTCTCTTTGCTTCATCACGTCCCATGGGACGTGGCGGATCATTATTGAGGTTGAAGCCAACACTTGGATCCGAGGAAGGGGATTGTGTGGATTCGGAGGCTTTGTGCCTCTTTGATAAGTGGA
Source organism: Cichorium intybus (assembly GCA_023525715.1). Taxonomy (NCBI): domain Eukaryota; kingdom Viridiplantae; phylum Streptophyta; class Magnoliopsida; order Asterales; family Asteraceae; genus Cichorium; species Cichorium intybus. The sequence continues at coordinate 9,050,911 of CM042012.1, read as the reverse complement.
CAACAAATTGGTCAAAGGACTCTAGCTGTCTCCACTTCTCGTAGTCTTTGACCGCACGCCAAAAGACCTCTTGGTTAAAGTGAGTACCATATTGGGCATGGTACAAGAGCCTCGCTTGAGCCATAACATCGTCACCATTGGCTCCACTTTGTCTTTGTCTCTCAACTTCGGCATGGCACCCTTGGAATTCCATTGCACTTTTGTTGCAAGTGCGCCACTTTGAATAAAGTGAATTGGGATTGCGGTAGTTGGAACCCATTCGTCGACACCAACTATTCCACACCTTCACTTTGAAGACGTTTGTGGTTTGGTTGATTCCTGTCTCGGCTTCTTGCGAACAATCCACCCAAGCTTCGCCCAAAGCTCGGACCTCATCATCATGCCAATTGATCCTAGGGGCTTTGCCTTTGTTAGTTGGCCCGGTGTCTTCTTCTTCTTCTTCTTCTTGTTCTTCAGCTTGTTCGGGTTCTTCTTCTTCATCGTCTGAGTTGTCTTGTTCTAGGCGGCGGGGTGCATTTCTTAAAAATTGGGAGTTGGGAGTGAATTGGGAAAGTGATTCTAGCGGTGGAGACATTTGTTGTGAAAACATTTGTGGTGGTGTTGGTTGTGTTGGAGATGGTTGTGGTGAAGAAGCTTTTTGTAACCAATTGTTGACATATTGGTGTTGCATACCCCAATATTGACCATATCACATCAAAGGGTCAACCGGTTGAGGTACATAACATCCGGCCGGAGGGGTTGCAATTGAAGTAGGGGCGGATTTCTTTTTGCTAGCTTTGGATGTTTTGGATGATTTGGATGATTTGGTGTTTTTGTTTTGGCTTGAAGACATGTTGATTGAACTTTGAGAGACATTTTGGAAGAAGAGAGGGGATGATTGTGTGAATAAAAAAGTAGAAGGGTTGTGTTTATATAGAGGAAGATGTAACGGCTAGTTTTTTAAAAAAAAAAACGGCTAGTTTTTTTTTTATAAAATTTTTTGAATTTTATAAAGGTTTTTGTAAAGGTTTTAAAAGATTTTGGTTTGGAAAATGGAAAATGGGAAAGTAGCCGTTGGAATTGATTTTGGCGAGCTCGTCGATTCCTTGGCGAGGGAGATGTTCAGCGAGTGGGTTAGCGAGTGTGGTGGTGTGGTTCAGCGAGCTAGGCGAGGGGTTTGGCGAGTGGTTCAGCGAACCCACTCCCCCTAGCCTTAGGCGACTTTGAGGAGTTCTTGATCTGGGGTCGTATCATACGATTATTGATAAAAATTCATTAGCAAATTATTTATTTTAATTTTTGTGTAAATATATTTCAAATAATAACAATAACAAGAATATCATTAACAATAAAAAGATAATAATAATAATAATAATAATAATAATAATAATAATAATAATAATAATAATAGCAATAATGACAATAACAATAATATAATAATAACAAAAGACTAAAAAAACAAAATACAAAAAACAAAAACTAATACGAAAAAAATAATAAATGATATCAAAAAACAAAATAAACAGAAAACCAAAAGAAAACAAGAAAATAACTAAAAACGGAATGTATCACCTATCAGGTAATTAAGCGGTGCATAAATAACCTTATTTAAACCACTTCATAAATCAAACACTACAATGGAATGTTTATGTAGCATGGATAAAGTGGTTCATGGAGGAGAATGTCGAATACATTTAACATGTATAGCTACATTTTATACTATTTTGTTACGGGTGCCAAATCGTATTTATACAACACGACATGACATTATTTAATATAAAACAAACATGACACAAAACGATATATCATGTTACGTTTAATAAACATGAAAACGACCAAATTAAAATAGGATAAATATAATATAAATAAGTATTAGTTTATTTAATACATATTAAATCATACGAAACACGATAATAACACATTAATATCGTGTGAAATTTTGAACACGAGCATGACACGACACAATATTGTGTTTTTTTTACTAGTCAGAAACACGTATTTTAATTCTGATTTCGTCCTATTTTTTGGTTTTGTGTGTGTCTTTTAGTCGTGTTTTGTTATTGTTTAACACTCCTATTTAATATACGTGTTATATATCATATTTCCATCTTTTTTTAGTTTTCGTTATTTATCATTATTTATCTTAATATATTAAGCCCAATGAATACAAATATACATAAACATATAAAATATTATCAATGTTAATCTTCATTAAAAAATTGTAAAATGAAAATATCTATTTAAATATTGATTATAGAATTCAATGTTGACGGTAGTTGCATACATGCATGTATACATACATACATACACACATGCACACACACACAAATATATATATATATATATATATATATATATATATATATATATATATATATATATATATATATATATATATATATATATATATATATATATATTTCCATTTTAGAACAATAAATAATGTGCGAACAATAGAACCAATTATGACCTTTGATCATGTTTAATCTAACCATTAATTACCTAATCCGGATTTCTACGTACATGGATAAATGAGTCTTTTAGTAGCAAGATTGATTATATTAATATGAAATGCTAGTTCCAATAAGAATATTCAACATAATTAATGACTTTTATGTGTGTCCTTAGGGCACATGTTAGAAAATCCCATATTAATAACTATTAAACCTACTTATGAAAGCATGATCATATTTTAACGGAAAGATTTGCAGTTTTTTAGATTTTCGTACAAAATCACAAATATATTTAACAATCAATTCTTCTTTTTCTATGAATTTGTTTAACGTTTAACTGTGAGTGCTAATCCAATCAATATAATTATCAACAAACACATTCAATAGAGAATCTTCATTTAATAGAGAATCTTATAAATGAATGTTAAAATTATAAACATATTACATATCTAAAACCCTCTCCGTTAGTGGTCTGCTGCGGTAAGACCCTCTCCGTCAACGTGGCTAAGTATGGACGGGACAAGAATCCGATTGGCGGTGCTCCAACACTCATGAAGGTTAGCCCTAACCTTTACAGACATGCTGCTCCCGTTTCCTATCACACCCCTCGTGAGATGCCCTCCTGCGTTGGGCCTAACAGCAGGAGAACTTTTTTTTTTGGGCCTCCTATGGAGCTGAGGTTCCGGCACGCTTTCGCGAACCGACTAATCCCCGGGCGACTACCCGCTTCGCGAGTAGCCTAGAGTCATCGCGGGTGAACCTCTGTGGCCACTAGGGGATTTTTGTTCCTCCTTGGATTAGAACCTGGCACCTCCTAGTCATTTTGACCTTTGGAGAACTTTTGCTGAAGTTATCAGTGGTTCAACCGGGAAAATCCCTCCATTACCTACCCCCATCCTGCTCCAGGTCAGTAATACTATTAGGAATTGGTTATCTAATTCAGTTTTAGTCGGAGAAGTCCTCAGCCTTGATCACATGGCCTCACTACCTTGTCATCTAAACATTGGAGATGGATCTCTTGTCTGCATTAAAAACGTTGGGGGTCTTAACGTTGCCCTCTGTTTCAAAAATCATTCTATGGCAAAAGAATTTTTGGAAGATACGGATCGTTGGATTGAATGGTTCCAATGGATGGTTCTTGGTGATAGCAAAGACTTTGGTGACGATCGCATTGCTTGGGTTAATGTTATGGGGTTGCCGATGAGACTTTGGTCCGAGGATAACTTATCCTCTATTATTAAACCTTTCAGGACGATCATTGTCCCTTCGGAAGACTTGGAGCCACACTTTAACAGTTCGGTGATCAGGGTTGGTATTCTAACAAGATACCGTCGGTGGTTAAATGACGAAGTGGCAGTTTCTGAGGGTGGAAGGCATTTTAACATTGGAGTGGTTGAGTTTGAAAGAAATTGGTCCCCCTTCTCTTTCAAATCTGATGAGAATTGTGATGACGATGATTTCTCCGATGAAGATGGCGGTGATGAGGAAATTGACGAGGATGAGGACGATGATATCTTATCTGAGTGTTCCAGAGGGCTCGAGGAAGGTAAAATTCTGGCGGAGTCTATAGACGGTAAGACGGTGTCGGCCGGCGGAATTGATTCCGGCATGGAGGTCTCTGCAGATGTCCCTGAGACGGTCGATGTTCCTGAGTCTTCGGAACTTGGAGACAATTTAATTGATAATAATTGTTTTAGACGCCATGCGGATGACACGTGTAACCCAATTAAAAATGCGGCGGTAGATGATGATTGTTTGGATGGGCCGGGTGGGGCGGGTGCTCAAATTCGTGACTCGGACCCTCCGTGTAATATGACTGGGCCTAACGGTCTATCGCTCCCTCCCAATTGCTTTGGGCCTTTCCCCTCTTCCTTTCCACCTCGGCCTGGTTCTCCATCTGTCCACCGTCAAGATGAAATGTTCACAGCTTCTGGCCCTTGTGTTATTAGAAGGAATTTTAACAGAGCCGAGCATCGTTTCTCTCCCTATCGTTGCTATTCTCAGCCAACTCGAGTTCCTGCGAGATTAGATATCATGGACCCCCTCCCCATCCTTCTACGCTTGATCTTAACAACAAACCCCAGGATGTCGATAACATCAGAAGTCATTCCGGCAATGAAGATTCATGCTCATCCTCGGCTGAAATTGATAGGACTATTGCTGTTGGGTCTGATGTGGGGTTTGAAATTAACAGAGACGACCCCTTGTTGGCCCAAATCCTTGGTGAATCTGGTGAGATCAACGGTCAGCGATGAATTGCTTAACCTTAAATGTCTGTGGTTTTGGTGATTCCGTGAAATGGGACTGGATTAGGCGTCTTCAAATTTCCCTTAGACTCAACTTTATTGGTCTCCAAGAAACTCAATTATCCGATTACTTCACTGTTAATACGCAGGCCTGTTGGAACGACTCGGAGTTTGATTGTGAAGGGGTTAACGCTAATGGCAGATCTGGTGGTCTTATGTCCATTTGGAACAAAGATATTTTCAAAAAAACGGAAGTGATTAAAGGTCAAAACTATCTTATTGTTATTGGCGAATGGAAGAACATTGATGGTAAGACGATTTTTGTGAATATTTACGGTCCTCAGTCGCCATCAGATAAACGTGCTCTTTGGTCCAAGATTTTGGAATTTATTAATAAAATTGATGGTATGTGGATCCTTTTTGGGGATTTTAATGTCGTTCGTCGACGGGATGAGAGATTCAATTCCGCTTTCTGCCCTTCGAGTGCTGCCTCTTTTTACAATTTCATATCCTTGGCGGGTCTTCATGATTTCAATATGGGAGGTTCTAAATTCACCTACATGTCGCGTGTTGGGGGCTAAATTGAGCAAACTTGACCGGTTTCTTGTTTGCTCTCGTTTCCTTTCCTTTTTTCCTTCTACGGTTGTCACTACTAACCCGCGCGAACTTTCCGATCACTGTCCCGTGTCACTTACTTCCTGTGCTGATGACTTTGATGCTCCATACTTCAAATTTTTTAACTCTTGGCTTCTTAAAGATGGGATTGATGATGTCGTAACGGATGCTTGTTCCAAGTTTAGAGGTTACGACCCTCCAGACAAGTATTTGGCTGCCAAGCTAAAATTCATTAAACAATGCATCAGGAAGTGGAGGGCAGATGCGCATAAAAAAGAATCTAGTCATATCGAGATGTTGCGCTCCAAAATTGCTGATTTGGAGAAACTTGCTGAGTTAAGGTCCCTCTCTGATCAGGTGTTAGGAACCGGACCGGGTACACGCAGCGGAAATACACTATCACACACACAAACTCACGAAAATAAAACAAGAAGAACACAAGGATTTTTACGTGGTTCGGATTCGGTGCAAATCCTACGTCCACGGGCTACAACTAGAGAAATCTTATTAATACTCACAAGATTACAATTTATAACTCTTGTTTTGAGCTCAAGTGGTGCATTTTCCTTCAAGTGAATGCCTATATTTATAGGCTTGAGAATGTATAAAATATATATAAGTCTACCCCTCATTTTTGAAAAACTAAAATCTTCACCAACTTCCTTTGAATTCAAAGTTTTACCTAACAATCTCCCACTTGAAGATTTTGAACAACATAGTCTTTCTCTACTGTCATCCAACTCCAGTAATCTTAAAACAACCAAGTCTTCCAAGCCTCCAGCTACCAAGAACAAGCTAAACTTAGTCCAATTTCTCTAATTGCAGCCACCCCTCCATCTTCAAGTACTAGAAGGGCCAGTTGAAGCTCCCACTAGCTCCAACTCAGCCGTGGCTAATCCCACCACCGACTCATCCTCTGTCTCAACCGTTTTGGACACTCCACCAGCTCCAGAGATACACCGAGGACCACTAACACTCTCCAAACTTTGCAAACTTCCAACAGGAGAGAATTTTTCAGTCTTAGTCTTCAAAACCCAACGGCTCTTTGTAACTGTACCCGGAACACACCCCGTGCTCTCACTGTCACAAAATCCCCTGAATGGTTTAGACTTTCCGACTCGTTCAGCTAAGATCCCCTTGGCTCCAGAATTCATGTTTGCAAAATGAACTCTCTTAGCACTAGATTTAGCGAACCAGATTTTGTCATGCTTAACGGGGACGGTCATACTTCCCTCAGCAGGTACCTCAACTATATATAATGACCCACGCTTCATACCTTGAGCAATCACCGAATTTCCATTGACCACCCACCATTTACCACCACCAAACCTTACTTCCAGTCCTTGTTTATCCAGCTGACCAACAGAAATCAATTTCTTCTTCAGCTCCGGAATCACCCTGACATTCTTCAGGTTCCATGTAGTTCCCAATGAAGTAACCAGATCAATATCTCCCATGCCCGTTACTTGAAGCATCTCGTCATTTGCTAACCGTACCTTCCCAAAATCTCCTTCTTTTAGATTCACCATCGTTTCTCCGTTGTCCATGGCGTGAAACGAAGCCCCTGAATCCATGACCCAAGAGTCTACACAGTTTTCCATACTGAGTATCAATGCATCTTCCTGATAAACATTCTCAGCACCAACACTGTTTAATTCTTTCTTTGGACATTGACTCTTAACATGTCCCACCTCTTGGCAGTTCCAGCACTTCACATTCTTCCATGTTCTAGATGAACTTATTCCCCGACTCCCACTATTCCTGCTATTCCCTCTACCTCTTCCGATATTTAATAACTCAGAAGAAGACGAGCCACCTTGATTCTTGCGTCTGGTATCCTCGCCTAGAACCAAATCTCGAACCCCTTCAAACGTCATACCACTGGTCCCCACGGAACTCGTAACAGCAGTAACTGTTCCTGACCAGCTATCAGTAATGAAGCTAGTAGCAGTGAAGCTTGAGTCTCATTATCAAATTTAATTCCCACAGATGATAATCTGGACAGAATTGAATTTAGATTGTTAATGTGAACCGTAACAGAACTTTCCTCATTCATCCTTGTAATGAATAACTCCCTCATCAAGAACACCTTGTTAGCCGCCGACGGTTTCTCATACATGTTCGTCAGAGCATCCATCATACCACGCGCCGTGGTTTCCTTCATGATGTTGAAAGCGACGCTTCTTTCCAACGACAATGTAATAACCGCCTTAGCTTTCTTGTCCTTTGAGTTCCACACATCTTCAACAGCTTTTTCCATTTTCTCCGGTTTGTCTCCAAGTACCACGTCCAAATCTTTCTGACATAGCAATGCTTCTAATTGCATTTTCCACCAGCTAAAGTCAGAACCGTTGAACTTCTCGATTACAACCTTGTCTTCAGCCATTACGACAAACAAGAGACAAATATTTTATAGTACTTTTGTGTGACAGAACAGTACCCTTCAAAGTACCGAGATACCTTTAATACGATTAATAGAAATTAGTTTCTGATGTGGAAGATCAGACAAAACTGCAACCACAGAGCATACTCTAATTTCTAAAACCGAGACCTCCTCCGAAACCCAAAGCTCTGATACCAGTTGTTAGGAACCGGACCGGGTACACGCAGCGGAAATACACTATCACACACACAAACTCACGAAAATAAAACAAGAAGAACACAAGGATTTTTACGTGGTTCGGATTCGGTGCAAATCCTACGTCCACGGGCTACAACTAGAGAAATCTTATTAATACTCACAAGATTACAATTTATAACTCTTGTTTTGAGCTCAAGTGGTGCATTTTCCTTCAAGTGAATGCCTATATTTATAGGCTTGAGAATGTATAAAATATATATAATTCTACCCCTCATTTTTGAAAAACTAAAATCTTCACCAACTTCCTTTGAATTCAAAGTTTTACCTAACATCAGGAACAGCTTGAGTACACTAACGGAATGCATGATATAATGGAGCATCGTAAGGCGGAGGTTTTAGACCTCAAACAGAAATCTCGGATTCGTTGGACCGTAGATGGCGATGAGAATTCGAAATTTTTCCACGGGCATATTAATTGTAAGAACCGAAAGAACCAGATTAATGGGCTCATTATTAATGGGAGATGGAGCTCGAACAAGAACGACATCAGGAGAGAGGTGCATAGATTCGATGAAGATAAATTTTGCGAGACTAGACCGGTTAGACCGCCCTTGATTAGCCCCCTTTTCGCTCGTTATCTTTGATAGATGCTATTAGATTGGAGGCCCCGTTCACTATCGAGGAAGTCAAAGCCGCGGTGTGGGCCTGCGGCAGTGAGAAAGCCCCGGGGCCCGATGGTTTTACTTTTAAGTTCATCAAACACTTCTGGGGTTTGCTTTGTGGGGATATCATGAAATTCGTCCGTCATTTTGAAGATCACGGCTCCATCTCAAATGGGTGTAACTCTTCGCTCATCACTTTGGTTCCGAAATGCAAATACCCCACCTCCCTTGTTGACTTTAGACCTATCAGTCTGATAGGATGTCTTTATAAAATTATTCCTAAAACTCTTGCAGGTAGAATTAAACAGGTTATCGGAACTGTTGTTAGTGAGGTCCAATCTGCTTACGTGGTGGGGCGGAATATCTTGGACGGGCCACTTATAGTGAATGAAGTCTGTACGTGGGCTAAAAATACTGATCGGAAAGTTCTTTTATTTAAAGTAGATTTTGACAAAGCGTTTGATTCGGTTAACTGGGGATACCTTGATTCGATGCTTATGCAGATGGGGTTCGGGTCTAAATGGAGGTCGTGGATTCGCTCTTGTCTCTCTTCTTCCCGTTCTGCTGTTGTGGTGAATGGTTGCCCTATAGATGAATTCAATGTGTCTAAAGGGGTCCGGCAAGGTGATCCTCTTTCCCCGTTTCTTTTTATCGTGGCAATGGAGGGGCTTCATGTTGCCATGGAAGCTGCCAAAATCAAGGGCATTTTCAAGGGAGTTAGCATTCCTAACTGTGACGTCTCGTTGTCTTATTTATTCTATGCTGATGACACTCTTTTTATGGGTGAATGGTCTAAACAGAATATTAAGAACCTTGCTCGTATTCTTCGTTGCTTTCATGTCTCTTCGGGACTGAAGGTAAATTTTTCTAAATCTAAGGTTTTCGGAATTGGCGCCAGCAGTACTGAAACTATGGAGTGGGCTAATATTTTGGGATGTGTGTCGGGCTCTCTCCCATTCCAGTATCTCGGGGTTCCGGTTGGAGCCAATATGAATCGTTTAAAAATTGGCAGCCCGTTATTGAGAGATTTGAAGCTAAACTTTCTTCGTGGAAGTCCAAATGTCTTTATTTCGGGGGTCGCCTCACCCTAGTAAAGTTTGTCCTTGGGAATCTTCCCATATATTACCTCTCTCTTTTTAAAGCCCCGTCTGGTGTTCTCGTGTTGCTGGAAAAAATTAGGAGGCGGTTCCTATGGGGAGGCACGGACGACAAAAGGAAAATTCATTGGGTGTCTTGGGAGAAGGTGTTGGCGCCTAAAGATAATGGGGGGCTTGGAATTGGTTCTATATATGCCCTTAACATTGGCTTAATCGTTAAGTGGTGGTGGCGGTTGAAAAGCAATCCCGGTGCTCTTTGGTGCAAGATAATTAGAAGTATTCACAAGATTGATGGGAAACCCCCCATTACATTTCCAGTAATGCCTTAGCCGGTGTCTGGAATAATATTTTCAAAGCCAAAAAAGACATTCTTAAAGTTAACCTCAATTTCTATGATATTTTCACTATGGAGGCAGATCCAAACGTTGCTAACATGGAGACTTGGCGATGTTCGTTAACGACGAACGGTTCATATACGGTGGAGGCGCTTAGGAGGAGGATCGATCAGAACCCGTGTCTTGATGGTAACTCGAAAGCGACTTGGTGCAGAGAGATTCCGATAAAGGTGTTGGGCTTCGTCTGGAGGGCTGTTCTCGGCAGAATCCCGTCTGCGGATGCTCTTTCTTCCCGTGGTGTTCCTGTCCTGTCGGTTTCTTGCGGGATGTGTGGGGAAGTTGAGACTGCGGATCATATTTTAATCTCTTGCCGGCTTGCCTCCAGGGTTCGTGAGTGGATTTATAGATGGTGCGGTATCTCGTTTTTCTCCCCTACTTCCTCCTGGTCTCTCTTGGATTTCGTCAAAAATTGGGGAATGTGTCCTAAAAAGCGTCTCCTTCTCACCATGATCATTTATGGCCTTTTTTGGAGTTTGTGGAAAGCTAGAAATGATAGAGTTTTTAAGAAACGTATCGCCTCTGCTTCTTGGATTTTTGATGATGTTATGACCTCGGTGTTTATGTGGGCGAAACATAGGGGTAAATGGGGAAGTTGTAATTGGTCTAGCTGGTGTGTTTCCCCTTTCTCCTGTATGTAACTCTTTGCTCTTGTTTTTCTTCGCCCGTCTAGTTGCTTGCTAGGCGTGGTCGTTGTTTTGTAATGCATTGGCCGTTTCCAAAAGAAATCTAGTATAGACATAGAAACATATCATATTGTGAATATATTTTCATTATAAAACATTCAAATCATATATAAAGTTCCATATATAATCAATATTAAATTCTAAACATATTACATATTCATTATTTACATATAAAGAGATCATATTCCGACGATTTATTTCATTATCAAGTTATATATTTACACATTAATTTCACATATAGATTCATTCTATAATTATATGCATAAGGCGAGTTCTAATTAGAAACTTATATTGAACTCAATAAATTATTAAATATAGTTCAAAGAACTAGTTTTTTTTTTTCATTCAACCAAAGACTGGAACTTGACAATACAAAAAGACAAAAGATGTGTTACGTAAACAAACATAACATAAACTCAAACTATTTAAATAATTTCCAGTGACTATATACATACAAATCTTGAAGTTTGTTTCTTATTCTCTTCAAAAACCAAAAAAAAACTCATGAAAATTTTCAATGAGTTTCTTATCTCTCTCATTGTCTTCCATTAGGTAAATCGGTGAAGCATTTCTAGCTTCTCCAATTAGAACATCCTACAGTTTGTTGATGATTTCAAATCTTTGTTGTTGTTCATCACCGATTAAGTTTTTTCTTTGATTCAAAATGCATGGACCGAAATTTTCACTTGCCAATGTCGATTATTGCTGCTGAAATTTCAATAATATAGTTGGAAAGGGATAATATGTTTGATCCCTTCTTTGGGTTGTTGAGGTAGATGATGAAGACATTCTTGTTTGTACATAGCAACTATGAAATAATATTTGGAGGGTATATATATATATATATATATATATATATATATATATATATATATATATATATATATATATATATATATATATATATATATATATATATATATATATATATATATATATATATATATAACAAGACTTATAATTATTGTGTGGTCGTAAGGACCAATCAGAAACCTATATAAGCCAATGATAGTTTAGTAATATTTGTTTTACATTTCCAAATCTGGTTCCTATAATTATGGAATTGTTCCATGATTTTCTCAATTTAGTTTATATCCATATTAATCTTTACCTTCTTCACGTACCTTCTTCACGCAGAGAACAAATCATCGACAATGCCATCACATCTAAAATCACCGATTCGTCCATCTTAATTCTTCAAATCGTTAAGGAAAAATGTTACCATCGCTAACGCCATCACTACCTGCATCATCATCGATCAAGTTCTCCACACCAGCACCATCATCGATCACTATCTCCACACAACAACATTTTTTTAGATACGAGCTGTTTCATGAGGAAAAAGGTTACATCTTCATCGATTTTAACAAGATACTTGATAATCGATTTCTAGAAACCTATCATTCTGTTCTGATTACATTGTGGGAGCAATCATCATCTAATTCAGGATACACCACTGTCGATTCACCATTAATCTCTTGAAGCTCTATTCCTCGATCTCTTCTCTAGGTGGAGACACACACATGGGGATTGATTTTTGGAGAGATTGATCTCACTTATTGCAACTTTGTGCATTCAGAACATACAAGAAATATAGAAGAAGCCCTAAAGTTTGATTTCAACGCAGCCATTCTATCAGAATGTCATGAGGGAATGCCATTCTAACAGAATGTAATTCTTACAGAATCTCAGAATGTCCTTCTTTTTGTATATTAGATTTTAGTATAATATTCTAGTAGAATATATATGTATGCTTCAATTTTAAAATATCTAGTCATTTTTAAAAATAGATTAAAATTCATAGAATCAGAGTTGATGAAAAAATAGATTAGAATTAAAAAAAATCGAAATTTGAAATGTATTCTGTCAAGAATAATATGTTAGAATGAAATGTATTCTATCAGAATAATCGTGTATTCTGTCAGAATAATCGTGTATTCTGTTAAAATATCATAAATTTGGAAGATGAAAAATAATAATTTTGTTAATAAATTTATTAGTAAATTGATTTGATAACTTTCCTAAAAATCAATTAGTTTCCTTTTTTTTTTCCTATGATTAAAATGACCATTTTACCTTTTTGTAACCGTTTTTTTAAATCATTTAATAATATAATGGATAATTATAATTATGTCATTCTAATCTAGATCATTGATATTTTGAATCGTACGCACCAAATTTAGTCTTACGACCACACAATAATTGTGGTCTTTAATATAACCTAACCCTATATATGTAATGGAAAATTTCTATATCTGCTATATTAATTGTATGCTAGTTGAAAAAATTGTCAGTGTGATATGCTTTAAAAATCACAACCTCTTCACATCAATATTGGTTCAATATATCTCATAATTACACGTCTAAATCAAAAGCATAGTCGAGAAGATCTTTCGGTTGAAAATACTTCTAGTCATTATTCTCATTAATTACCTTAGTGTATGTCATATATCATCTCTTCCATTTTCCATATTATTATTAGTCAATTTTAGAAGACGAATCAGTAGATCAACAACATGTCATAGTTAATATTTGACGAAAACAAACTTCACTAACAAGAATCAACTGCGATGTCTTGTGATTCACTACATCGAAGAAGATATACTTAAAGATAATGACATTCACCGCATGCTTGATGATGTCTATTCTAAGTCTAACAAGATGAAGAAGTTCCAAGACCAAATGGTTCGCCTCCCCTGCTTCGACAAGAAGCTTTATTGTTTCTAATTTCTTCATGAAGTATGCACAAAGTACATTTAGTGTATGCTTAAACTTGGAGAAATACTAATTTTTTTGCAAGTTACTAAACTTTTTGCAAAAAGTATATTTAGTGTATGCTTAAACTTGGAGAAATACTAAATTTTCCTACTTCAGATTTCTTTTGCGAAGTTCTTCGGTTCAAAAGCTCCACATTACATAGTTAGCCCCGAACGCGATCCGTAAGATCATTGCCTTTGAGCTTTTGTACAGTCGCCGAGGAATAGCCCCAAATCTTTTTGTTTTTTGTTATTTCTTTCAAGCTTCATCTTCTTACAACAACTACACCATCTCGCCTTGTTCTAGGTCTTGTCCTCATATCATGAACTATAAGACCTCTACTAAGAACTAGAAAAATTCTTGGCTCTAGGTTAACTCATATCTGGTGGGTTCGACCCTTTATGGAAGGAAGGCACCAATTACCGACCCTGCTCCCAGTCTATATCATGACACCCAAGACATCCAGAGATATTTGAGCAGTTTCAGCATCGTCGACAAGCATTTCCCTAAACACATTCTGGCAGGGGTTGGGACTCCACATCCCAACATTATTTACTGCATTAATAGTAACCATTTCTCCCTAACTGCACATGTAACAATTAAAAGTAACAACCAAATACGTTGGTCCTCATCCTCACTAGCCAATTAAGTAAGTGACTTCTTTCCTTCTTGAAGAGCCTATAATTTCTTTCTTGCTAGCTAGGGTTTTGATGTACATGCCATGTTAGTGGCATGGTGACGATGTAGCCTTGTTGCCCACGGTGTACACCACCCAGGTGTGTGGCGTGAAGGGTGCTGGGTGTGGCTAGATGTGGCTGAGGCCATGGCTTGCAACACAGTCCTTCATTGGGTTTTTACAATCTAATTCAGACAGGTAGTACTTCATAAAAGATCTCATTAATATTCAGTTGGAAAATATATTTCCCTAGTTGAAATGTGACCGGATTTGGATGGGTCCTTTTTTGGCCGTATTCTGAATCATCCCTGTTTTCAGGGATAAACTGTTTCTGTTCCTAGTGACATGGTTTCTGTAAGGATATATGTAACCTCATTAGTTTTCTCTAATAATATATGTTGTTATTCATTCTCACTAAATTATACGAAATATTTAACTCACAGATTATCTTTCACACCCTCGTAGCTTGTTCTTCATGATAAAAATTACTTGTAGCGTCATCTAAACTTATCCCATAATTAGAAAAATTAACCAAATCTTCTTTACAAGAAGGGTAGACCAGAAATAATTAACCATATAAGACAAAGCACACTTGAGAGACTACACACATCTAGCAAGAACGAAAGTTTGATCTCATGTACAAAAACCTTTATGCATTCATTATTCTACTCAATCTAAAAGCATAGAGCACATTTAACGCGCGTAAATATAGATGCATAGATGAAATAGATCAGATTTAATCCGACCATCAGATGTGATCCTGCGAAAGTGCTTTCAAGTCTTTAACCAAATCTGAGATATACTTATCCTGTACCTCATTATTCTGCAAAACCCCCTTCCATTGCTTGTGATTCTCCCTTATCGATTTCGCTGGTTCATTTTCAGTCTCCATCATGACACTCTTCACAGCTTCTAATACATCTTCTTTCCCAAAATACCCATCTTCGTCGCTTCTCTTTACCTCCACTCCAACCCTCCATTCCAGAGCCACTAACTTAGAGTTCAATAGCTGGTCACCCTTCAATGGTAGCATCACCAACTGACAGTCATTTACCAAAGCCTCTATCACAGAGCTGAAACCAGCATGACAGACATAGCACCCAACACTTTCATGAGCCAAAATGTGCCGTTGTTGCACCCACCCTGAGTGCACCACCCCTTTACCCTTCACCCTCTCTATGAACCCAGGAGGTAGTGTTCTTTTCAGTTCTGCGGAGCTGTCGAGGTTCGCCGGAAAATTTAAGACCAGGAAGAATGGAAGACCCGTGAGTTCTAATCCTAAAGCTAATTCTGTAATCTGATCATCTGTTAGAAAAGTCTCGCTGCCGAAAGAGCAGTAGATCACAGATTTCGCTGGGAAGTGGCTCAACCAGTCGGCCCATGTTTGGTCTAGTTCGCCGGATTGTGGCTCGGGAACCAACGGACCGATTAGAAGAACTGGTTTTTTGATCTGTTTGGCGAAGTATTCTATGTAAGGTCCTTCAATTTCTCTACATGACTTGATGAGTATTGCGTCGCAGCCATCAAAGCATTTCATCATGCGGTCAATCACGCTTGGAGTGCCATGGAAGCTCTTGAAGACGTAAAGGAAACCTGGAGCTTCAAAAGTTCTGAGAGTGATGGTTCCTGGCCACCCCGGTGGAGGTTTCGTGACTTCTACTATGGTTGGTGGCATATTCCGGTTGAACCAGGTGGTCACAAACGCGGTGGCGATCGCCATAAAAACCGAGAAACAGATGGTTCTGATGCGGAGCTCAGAAGCTATTGGTGGCAGCCACGATTGCGCGAAGTCGAAGACTACGAAATTAGGTTTGAGATCTGTTAGTAAGTTCTTGATTTGGGGTTGCATGAGGTCTAAGGCGACTTTGAGAAGTTCAACGGTGTCTGGAGAGGTGTCGGCGGTATTCTCTATCCCTTCAGGGAGGCCGTCGACATGTGGCAGATTGAGAGGGATGATCTGGGTGGTGGCGGTGCGGTTGAGCATGGTTTCGATACGTGGGATATTGGCGGAAGCAGCCAAGAAAGAAATTCTGACACCGGAATAAGCGGATAATTTATTGGCTAGCTGTACAAAGGGACTAATGTGACCAAATGCTAGAAAAGGAAACATCACCAAGTGAAGCTCGTTATTGTTTTCGTCAATTGACATCTTCCTCACTTCCGAATCTCTGTATATAGACTATGGCACCTTATATTGGAATCATTCTCAACTGATGCTATCTCCAACGTATTTAAGCAACCTTTATGCCAGCTGTTTTTAAAACTTCCATAGGAATTTAAACCACTTCATAAATCACATAGTGGAATGTTTATGTGGCATCGATCGATTCATGCCGACAAAGTGGTTAGTGAAGAAAAAGTTCGAATACGTTTGAAACATATTAGGAAAATTGTATTTGTTCCTACTAAATGTTCCTATTTCATCTTCCTACCCACTAAATAATGTCATGTGAAATTTACTAAGCATCTCTCTTAATATGATCCATTGTTTTTGACACTTGTATTGATCTAGTGAGTAGGAAGATGGGTAGGAAGATATACAACCTCTCAACATATTATTACGTTTATGCTTTTTTTATTAGGGATGCCAAATCTTCTATAGACAAACGACACTGTTAATGTATAGATTTGTATTTTGTATCATTTGTAGCCCACTTAGTGTTTAGCCCATTGCTCAGGCCCTATTGGCCTCTCCTTGTATATATGTAACGTATTTTGCATTTTGATAAATCAATGAAATCATTCCTCAATATGGTATCAGAGCCCATCTGATTTCTCTCCCTAAAATCTCTCCCCAATCACCTCTCTTTCCCAATCTCGATCATCTTCTCCCTTCCGGCGTTGCCCTAGCCGTCGTAGCCGTCGGCGCCGTCCGCCTCCTTCTCCTTCTTCTCATCAATCATGGCTGCTGCTAGACCCAATCAAGCAACACCACACAAAGCCTTCACCGTTGCTAACATCAAAGCTCACGTCCCCATCCTCTTGGATCTCGAGAGGCACAACTACGACATATGGCGTGAGTTTTTCACCACACACTGTGAAGCCTACGACACCTTGGATCATATTGATGCCTCGCATGATGATCCTCACCCCGCGTCCCACCGATCCCGAGTGGAAGAAGGTGGATGCTGCGGTTAAGACGTGGATCTACATGACCCTCTCTCAAAACCTCATCAACACCGTACTCAAGACCAATGTTTCTGCTTGTCAACTATGACTCAACATCGAGAAACTGTTCCGGGACAACAAAGACTCCCGTATCATGCAACTCGATAGTGAAATCCAATCCATGACAATGGGGACCTCTCCTTCCACACGTACTGCACCAAGATCCAAAACATTGCGGATCTTCTCGAAAACTTGGATGCCAACTCCAAAATTTCGGACAAACACCTCGTCGTTTACACTATTAATGGCCTCTCTCCTCGGTTTGACAACATTGCTGCCATCCTCCGACACCGGAATCCGTTTCCCACCTTCTCGGAGACCCACTCCATTCTTGCACTTGAAGAATCCCGGTTTAATAACCCGCGATCAACTACTTCTACGCTGGAATCAGGCTGTTAACGATTAATCATTTCCAATCGCAAATCCTTTCCAACCGTAAATTGTTTCTAAAATCGCAAATCGATGTTAACGAAATGCAAATCGATGTCTGCAATCGAACTGTTAACGAAATGCAAATCCTTTTCCACTAACCTGCAATCGAACCTAATTGAAGCAAAATCGAAGTCGGGATGGAATTGCAATCAATTCAAACAGATGTGAAAATTCGAACCGAGCAACTCGAACCTGAACGAGTATGAACTGAAGTCATCGAACTGCAAGAAGAACGAATATTAACCGACAAAGTCGTAATCGAAGTGCAATCAATTCGTTTCTTCAAACTGGTTCCATTTATTCGATGAAGTCTATAAAAAAATGAAGGGATGTGAATAAAGTTAAAGAAATACGAAGACAGTTGGTTCTTTGCCTTTTAAGCCATCCCACATCGCCTCATTAAAGAAAGTATTGGGTATGCCTTCTACTATAAATAGATAGCTTTGGTGACAATGAATTTCATTCATTAAGCCTTGTGTGATATCCTGATGGGGTTAATCTCGATCATTGGTTTAATAAAAAGTTTTTAAATTTGGTGTGCCTCTTATTTAAGGCTCTCAATATTTTCTTCATCTCCGAAGACGGATCAACCATCCATATAAGATAAACTAGTTTATCTTCCTGTTTTAACTTGGAATTTAGAGTCCACCCATTTCCCCTACAACTTATAGAAATTTCTCCGAAAAATTAGATAGAAAAAGATGCCAACATTGAATCTCTTCACCAACGTTCCAGTAGACCCAGTGATAGCCTCTGACATTCTCAAAGATGCCACTAAAGCTGTTGCAAAGATCATCGGCAAGCCTGAGTCTGTTAAGTTTCATCAAATTCCCCACTAATTTCTAATGCTTTTAGCGTAATGCCCGTTACCTGTTTAACAAAATGTTTCGATGAATAGCTTGAACTTGCGTTGTTGGGTTCTTTTTATCATTGTTCACTAGTATGTTTAAATGTCCAAACCTGATTCTCTTAAGTTCCCTAATCAGTCCCGCACCCATTTTATAATATAATGCTCTCCAACTGTTTGTTGAAATGCTTCTATGACAAACAAAATGTTGCAGCTTCCTTTAAGATAAAGCGGTTACATTTCAAAATTTCAACCCTTATCATCGAATTTCAGCAATTCTTTATAAAGATTTGGTAAAACCAAGTTAAACTTAACAAAACATCTTATTTTTCCTTAACTTTTGCAAGAACCAAATACGTAAATACAATAATTTTATAAGTTAACCACTCACATAAATGGTGTCAAATTATGGCAGTATGTTATGATTGTGGTGAACGGTGGTGTGCCGATAGCATTTGCTGGTACAGAAGAGCCGGCTGCATATGGAGAAGTGATTTCAATTGGGGGACTCAATTCAAGTGTCAATGGAAAGTTGAGTTCAACAATTGCAGAAATTCTTGAAACAAAGCTTTCTATAAGTAGTTCACGTTTCTATATCAAATTTTATGATGTTGAGGTATGTTTCTTCATCTTCTTTATCGTTTTCTTTATCAAATTATAAATTATTTGTTTTTTGTTATTGTCCAGCGATCGTTTTTTGGATTTAATGGATCGACATTCTAAGTGGAACATAATACAAGGAGCATGTTTATGGTATTTATATTTGGATGAAATTGATTATTATTGTTATGTTGTATGATAATGTGGTGTTTTCTAGTGGTGTCCGTGTTCATGTAATTGAGTATTGAAGTTGGTTTTCAGATGTTTAAATAAAATATAAACTTATGGTTAACCTTGAAAGGAAAATGGAGTTTCTTTCGGGGTTTTACCGGGGGCGGGGCGGGGCGGGGCAGGGCGGGGTTTAGACTTTTTTTGTTGTTTTTTCTCCTAAAATTGAGCTATATTAAATTTTAGTTATTAATCAGGTTATTTTTTTTTTATTATTTCAACTTTAATTTATAATAATTATCAAATAAATGATGATTTGTTATTTGTCAAGTTTAAACATGGAGGTAAAATAGTTATTTATTCATATTCATGCAGTTTATTTGGTTAAAAAAACAGTATATGTCGGCAACACTATATCTATCTAAATATCGTTATTCATTCAACATATTGTATAAATTTAATACTTAACAAAAAAAAAAAAAAAACAATGCCTTAGTTTGTTGATTTAAATATGATGTAAAACGTAAAACATAAATCGAAAATTATATTTAACTCTATCATGCACAATCCATCAGCATAAACCATTGAGATGATATGGTTCTAAATAATGTTTATTTTACCAAACCATTCACAATAATTACAATGTTTTATATCAACTTAGTATAAATTTTATTATTTCATAATTAATGACAATGACATAGTTAATTTTTAACAATCTATATATCTGTCAATATATTAACAACATAATTGTATTCTACGCAATGCACGGGTATTCGGCTAGTCTACTTAAATAGGAGAAAAAACAACAAAAAAGTCTAATATGAAATTGTCTTTTGACATATGTAGTAACGGGGAAGACGAAGGGATACCCTGTAGCTGTATATATAGCTTACCCATCAGTGAGGTAAAAAAGAGAGGTAATTATTCAAAATATATCAACAATTTCACCATATATTGTCAAAAATTTCTTATGTAAAATTATTAATGTTTAAATCTTTTTATTTAACAATTTTTTGACATCATCCCGTGTAATACACGGGTCTTACAACTAGTATATATATATATATATATATATATATATATATATATATATATATATATATATATATATATATATATATATATATATATATATATATATATATATATATATATATAGATGAATGTTCAAATGAGAACATTTTCAATAATTATTGAAATTGAGAACATGAGAACAAATATAAGCCACACAATTTTATAAGAGGCCCACCCGCCCCCTTCCACCGCAACCACCACCAAACTTCTACGCCTCCACTACCACCCATCTCCACCACGTCCCGTATCCAGCGCCAATCCATCTTACCCGACCCACTCCCGCTCCACCTCACCCACCCCACCCTACCCTACCCCCTCCCCTCGCCCATCAAAAAAATTTTATTTTTTTACCAACCACTCCCGCTCCACCCCACCCACCAGCACCCACCAAAAAAATTTTATTTATTTACAAACCACTCCCGCTCCACCCGACCCACCAGCACCCACCCTACCTTATCCACCCCACGCCACCTCTACTCTACCACACCCTGCTCGCCCACCAAAAGAAAATTTAATTTCTTTTACCACCCAATTCTGCTCCACCCCACACTCCAGCACCCACCCTACCCTACCCACCCCACGCCACCCCTACCCTACCACACCAATCTCCACTACCACCCATCTCCACCACGTCCCCTATCAAGCACCAATCCATCTTACCCGACCCACTCCCGCTCCACCTCACCCACCCCACCCACCCCTCCCTCCCGGCCACCAAAAAAAATTTTAATTTTTTTTACCACTCAATTCCGCTCCACCCTACCATACCCTCCCTCGTCCACCAAAAAAATTACTTTTTTACCAACCACTCCCGCTCCACCCGACCCACCAGCACCCACCCTACCCTACCCACGCCATGCCACCCCTACCCTACCACACCCTCCCCGCCCACCAAAAAAATTTTAATTTTTTACCACCCAATCCCGCTCCACCCCATCCACCAGCACCCACCCTACCCTACCCACCCCACCCCACCTTAACTACCTACCCTGCCCCACCACAGAAAATTAATTTTTTTACCACCAACTCGTGTTCCACCCAACCCACCAGCACCCACCCTACCTTACCCACCCCACTAATTTTTTTTCACTTACTCCCGCTCCACCCCACCAACCAGCACCCACCCAACCTACCCACCACACCCACCCTACCTTACGTGGTCCAGATTTGTTCTCATGTTCTCAGTTTAAAATTGTTCTCATTTTAACCTATATATATATATATATATATATATATATATATATATATATATATATATATATATATATATATATATATATATATATATATATATATATATATATATATATATATATATATATATATATATAAGTTCAAATGAGAACCACTAAAAGGTTAAGAACCGTGAGAACCGATATTCACACATTAACAATTATGTTTTTTTTTCGTTTTTTTATTTTTTCTCACTTGTTTATTATGTGAAAATACATCAAACTTAATAAATTTCCTTATTTTTTAATACGCTTTACAATATTCACAATATAATAAATTTTCTAGTTATTAAACTGTGAATAGTATAACGTAAATTTTTTTATTAAACTGTGAATTAGTGGTTCTCATTTGAACCCTTCCATATATATATATATATATATATATATATGTATATATATATATATATATATATATATATATATATATATATATATATATATATATATATATATATATATATATATATATATATATATATATATATATATATATATAGGGAAAGGTTCAAATGAGAACCATTAAAAAGTTGAGAACCGTGAGAACTAATCTTAGCCTTTCACTTAAAAAAAATGGACGCATCTGATTTAAATGTTAAAATCCCGTTTTTTTGCTTTTTCTTGTAAGGAAGGGCAAAATCGTCATTTTCACGGTCGTATTCACAACTTATTACACACATTCACAGTTTAACGCACATATTCACAACTTAATATAATGAAATATTCACAGTTTAACATACGAATTCACAGTTTAATACACATTCATTTATAGAAAACGTATACACACATTTCATCGAACACCTTGTCTATAATGCTGGAACAGATCTGAGATGGTTTAACACACACATTCACAGCTTAATATAACTAAATATTCATAGTTTAACATACAAATTCACAGTGTAATAAACATTCACATTGTAGAAATCTCATAGAGACATTTCATCGAACACTTTGTGTGCAGTGTCGAAACAGATCTGATGAGACTATATTGTTGTGGTTTTAGACATCTACATGGAAAGGAGGAGCCAGGAAACCGTAGATGGAGGACGCATCGGTGGAACAGATCTACAGATCTGATGGTTTCTTACATGAGATCTGAGAGAAATAGACGAAGGTGAGCTGTTGGCGTTTCACCGGAGCAGTAACGGAGGCGAGGCGATGGATCTAGGCAGCAAATCTAGTGGTGTTGCATCGGAGATTATATAGAAAGAGATGGAGGCGACTGTCACTGATTCATCAGAGCAGCGACGGAACTTAATTTGTCGGACGTCGGCGGGGGCGGTGGTCGTCGACGGGGGTGGTGGTCATCCGCGGTGGTGGCGGTTGTCGGAAGTGGTGGCGGTGTTGGAGCTTCTTCAGAAAAGAGAGGATTTTGTGTGAGTTATCGAAGATTAGAATGGTTGATGAGAATCAGATCTAAGATCTGATTTAAGTGTTATGAATATGAAACTGGGTTCTTTTTTCCATCATTTACCATCTATGCCATTGGGTGTTTTCAGCCATTTGATCAAGTTTAAAAAAAATCAAAGGCTTAAATTAGTTTTCATTGGTTCTTAACCTTTTAATGGTTCTTATTTGAACCTATTCATATATATATATATATATATATATATATATATATATATATATATATATATATATATATATATAATCAGGATCGGGTGAGGAGTCTTCTTAAAGTGAGGACTTGCGAGGACACCTTAAAAAAATTGAAAAAAAATATAAAAAAATATAAATAATAAAATGGATCATAGTACTATATCGGAGAAAAAAAAGATTCAAAAAAAAACTTTTCGATCATTATTTTTTTTATAATGAAATAATGATCCAAAATAAAAACAGAAAAATTGCATCATTACGTTTTGTAATGATGCAAATTTTTTTTTCAAATTTTTTTTGATAATGATATAGTACTATTCTCGTTTTTATGATTGGTATTTTTTTTATATTTTTTTCAATTTTTTTAAGGTGTCCTCGCAAGTCCTCATCGAAAAAAGAGTCCTCACCGGAACCGGGCCCTTTATATATATATATATATATATATATATATATATATATATATATATATATATATATATATATATATATATATATATATATATATATATAAATTAGTTTCTTTTTAGAACAATAAATAATGTGCGAACGATAGAACCAATTATGACTTTGATCATGCTTAATCTGACCATTAATTACCTAATCCGGATTTCTACATACATGGATAAATGAGTCTTTTAATAGCAAGATTGATTATATTAATAATAATAACTATTAAACCTACTTATGAAAGCATGATCAGATTTTAACGGAAAGATTTGTAGTTTTTTAAATTTGCGTACAAAATCACAAATATAGTTAACAATCAATTCTTCTTTTTCTGTGAATTTGTTTAGCGTTTAACTGTGAGTGTTAATCCAATCAATATAATTATCAACAAACACATTCAATAAAGAATCTTATAAATGAATGATAAAATTACAAACATATTACTAGTATATACATAGAATAGAAACATATCATATTTTGAATATATTTTCATTATAAAAATTCAAATCATATATAAAGTTCCATATATAATCAATATTAAAATTCCAAACATATTACAT
The DNA here is from genome assembly GCA_023525715.1 of Cichorium intybus. Lineage (NCBI taxonomy): Eukaryota > Viridiplantae > Streptophyta > Magnoliopsida > Asterales > Asteraceae > Cichorium > Cichorium intybus. The sequence continues at coordinate 9,026,643 of CM042012.1, read as the reverse complement.
ATTCATTATTTACATAAAAACATATCATATTCCGAATCGATTTATTTCATTATCAAGTTATATATTTACACATTAATTTCACATATAGATTCATTCTATAATTATATGCATAAGGCGAGTTCTAATTAGAAACTTATACTGAACTCAATAAATTCATTTTCTTTTTCATTTAATCAAAGATCGGAACTTGACACTACGAAAAGACAAAAGATGTGTTACGTAAACAAACATAACATAAACTCAAACTATTTAAATAATTTCCAGTGACTATATACATACAAATCTTGAAGTTTGTTTCTTGTTCTCTTCAAAAACCAAAAAAACTCATCAAAATTTTCAAATAGTTTCTTATCTCTCTCATTGTCTTCCATTAGGTAAACCGGTGAAGCATTTCTAGCTTCTACAGTTAGAACATCCTACAGTTTGTTGATGATTTCAAATATTTGTTGTTGTTCATCACCGATTAAGTTTTTTCTTTGATTCAAAATACATGTACCGGAATTTTCACTTGACAATGTCGATTACTACTGCTGAAATTTTAATAATATATTTGGAAAGGGATAATATGTTTGTTCCCTTCTTTGGGTTGTTGAGGTAGATGATGAAGACATTCTTGTTTGTACATAGCAACTATGAAATAATATTTGGAGGGTTGTAAGTTTTGAGTGTGTGTGTGTGTGTGTGTGTGTGTCTATATATATATATATATATATATATATATATATATATATATATATATATATATATATATCTATATATATATATATATATATATATATATATATATATATATATATATATATATATATATGGAAAAATTCTATATCTGCTATATTAATTGTTTGCTAGTTGAAAAGATTGTAAGTGTGATATGATTTAAAAATCACAACCTCTTCACATCAATATTGGTCCAATATATCTCATAATTACACGTCTAAATCAAAAGCATAGTCGAGAAGATCTTTCGGTTGAAAATACTTCAAGTCATTATTCTCATTAATTACCTTAGTGTATGTCATATATCATCTCTTCCATTTTCCATATTATTATTAGTCAATTTTAGAAGACGAATCAATAGATCAACAACATGTCATAGTCAATATTTGATGAAAACAAACTGCACTAACAAGAATCAACTGCGATGTCTTGTGATTCATTACATCGAAGAAGATTTACTTAAAGGTAATGACATTCATCGCATGCTTGATGATGTCCATTCTAAGTCTAACAAGATGAAGAAGTTCCAAGACCAAATGGTTAGCCTCCCCTGCTTCGACAAGAAGCTTTATTGTTTCTAATTTTTTTCATGAAGTATGCGCAAAGCATATTTAGTGTATGCTTAAACTTGGAGAAATACTAATTTTTTTTGCAAGTTAGTAAACTTTTTGCAAAATGTATATTTAGTGTATGCTTAAACTTGGAGAAATACTAAATTTTCCTTCTTCGGATTTCTTTGGCAAGGTTCTTCGGGTCAAAAGCTCCACATTACATAGCTGGTCCCGAACGCGATCCGTAAGATCATTGCCTTTGAGCTTTTGTACAGTTGCCAAGGAATAGCCCCAAATCCTTTTGTTTTTGTTAGTTCTTTCAAGCTTCATCTTCTTACAACAACTACACCATCTTGCCTTGTTCTAGGCCTTGTCCTCAGATCATGAACTATAAGACCTCTACCAAGAACTAGAAAAATTCTTGTCTTTAGGTTAACTCATATCCGGTGGGTTCGACCCTTTATGCAAGGAAGTAATCCATTATCGACCCTGCTCCCAGTCTATATCATGACACCCAAGACATCCAGAGATATTTGAGCAGTTTTAGCATCGTCGACAAGTATTTCCCTAAGCACATTTTGGCAGTGGTTGGGACTCCACATCCCAACATTATTTATTGCATTAACAATAACGATTTTTCCCTAACTACACATGTAACAATTAAAAGTAACAACCAAATACTTTGGTCCTCATCCTCACTAGCCAATTAAGTAAGTGACCTCTTTCCTTCTTGAAGAGCCTATGATTTCTTTCTTGCTAGCTAGGGTTTTGATGTACATGCCACGTTAGTGGCGTGGTGACGATGTAGCCTTGTTGCCCACCGTGTACACCACCCATTTGTGGCGTGAAGGGTGCTGGGTGTGGCTGGATGTGGCTGAGGCCATGGCTTGCGACACCAAAGGTTGCCAATCCCCTTATTTTTAATGGGCATAATTTCAAAAAAAAATCTTTAATGTTTTGAAGTTTACTATAAATGAACCTCAACTCTATCAACTATTTCCACACATCAATCATTCTATTACTCTCATAAACATTATACATAACAATTTAACGATGGATTTTTAGGGCGATGGCTAGGATGATGGTATGTTCATCACCACATTCTTGCAAGTGGTACAAAACATTTTAAATCAAAAAGAAGAAAGCACGGAAATTAGACGGACCAGAGATATTATAAATATAGCTCATAAATATGAACACGAACTTTTGATACATGATTACTTTGCTAATAATTGCTTGTACGATGATGATAGGGTATTCAAACGACATTTGTGTTTGAGTAGAAAATTATTTTTAAGTATAGTTAAGATGTAGAAGCAATGTATAATTTGTTTAAGTTAAGATATGCCGGTAGAGGTAAACGGGGTTTTAATCTTATACAAAATTGAACAACTGCACTGCGACATTTGCCTTTTAGTATATCCTTTGATGCAACAACTGAATGCTTAAAGATGTTTGAGAGATTTGTATAGGAATGCACATTTCATTTTTCGAAATATGTTACCGAGCATTATGGCAAAATTTATATGTGGAGACCTAGTAGGTGTGATGTTGAGCAATTGTATTTGGCACATAAAGCAACATATGGTTTCCCATGTCTGCTTAGAAGCGTTGGATGCATGTGTTGGGTGTGAAAAAATTACCAAAATATGTTGTGAGGTCAATACACAAAGGTGATCATAAATACTTATCCATTATACTCGATGGAGTGTCATCACAAGATTTTTGGATTTGGCATGCAAACTTTGGTGTCAACGGGTCCAACATTGACTTAAATATTATTTATTAGTCGCCAATTTCAACAATATTTTAATAGGAAAAGCGCCTATCATGTTTTTACGGTGAGTGGAAATAACTATAAACACGAATTTTACCTTGATGATGATATATATCCCGAATATATTAAGTTTGTAAATCTTACTTATATCCAAACGCAGAAACTCAATGACAACGAGGATGACGATTAGTTTTTAGTTTTCATTATATAATAGTTTGTTGTAGTCATGCAATTCTTTATTTTATAATTTGATGTCTAAATATTATAATTTTAATTTCATTTATAATTAAGTTTATTATATAATTATAAAATAGAAGTAATTTAATAATATATAATGGTGACTACTCATAAACGGTGTGATGAGGATGTGATGCTAATGTAGAAATATTTTTGGTGTGGTGATATAGAACGGATAACATCTATATCTATCTCTTATAATAAAAGAAGCTATAAACTACCACATGGCTCTTTCTTAAACTGCCTATGCCAGTTGTCATTCCCATACGCAGTCTACTGAATTTTTCCCGACTAAATATAATAAAAATGCATTATACGTAAATCTCAGAACTATCAATGTTAATCTTATCCTAATCTCCATTCAAATTCAAAATATTCCTATCTAATTGAAGTTTCAAATTTTAAATCCCCTGATAAAAAGGTAAACTCCGCAGAATAAGGATGACTACACGGAATTAGCCTATTAAATGTTATATATCGTATTAACCATCAGCTCCCAAGCTGTAACTCCATTGCCACATCTTCATCCCGCTTCAACGTATCTGTTTATCTACAATTCTACACTGCAAAATACAATAAAGCAAAATACAATAAAAGGTTAGATCTTTGCACCATATTTTCCAATTTCATTTATTGTATGTGTACTATTGTATGTTAATGATTATAAGACCTACTATCTGGCGTACTTGACTCTAATCATGTCCGTTAACAAATGCGTGACATTTTCTTTTGGAAAAGTAAATCGATGGTAATTTACAGCTTTGTATATATCGTAGGTCTTTCCAGAAAAAGGATAGTGAAACTATGCCAGTATGTATGTAAATACATGTAGGTCTTTTTTTCCTTAAAAAGGCAAAGATTCATAGATTCCTCCAAACTTCACATGACCCTTTTTCGTATTCGTATTTTATAATTAGTAACACCGGAAAGTAAGTGACTTTAGGAATAATGCTTAAGCTTTTTCTAATTTCAACCAAGATTGCCGATTTTTATTCCGATTGCATTTAAGGACCATTTCAAGACCATTAATTTTATGTATGGGATTTGACAGTTTTACCCTTCCAAATTTCACCAGAATTCCAAAATTGACCAGTGACATAGTTGATTATTAAGGCATTTTACTTTAGGACACATACCAAAATAGAGCATTGTACTTTCATTTTTCTATATTTGACAAATAATGAAAGTAAAATGCTTTATTTGACATAAGATGAAAGTACAATGCTATGCGGCAAAACAGTAAGCAGAAATAGGATACAAACAAAATTGACACAATCACATTAACACTTTTACAAAATTTGTGATGCTTTTCCTTGAGTGATTCGGTTACCTAAGGATTAGTAAATTAACAAAGGGGTTCTCCCTTTTGAGTCAAATATACCAGGATCAAGTCTTGCCTTTAAAAGTTCATCAAGAAAAGCCACATTGTCTGTGCCTGCAACAGTAAGCAAATTCATCGACATGTTTGGATCTCCATCTCCACCCTCTTCACCACCATCTACCAACAAGTCCCCCAAATCAAGATTTTTAAGCTTCTTGTGATGCTTATTGTTATTAAGGGCATTTAGTTCTAATTTGTCCTCTAGCATTTAACATAATTTAAATTTACACCAGTCCCCATGCGAGATATGAGGGTCATTACTTAAATCAATCCCAAAAAATCATAAACCAATCTTGCCCCAAATCGGTATACCAATTACTTTGAAAAGCAATCTATATAAAAACAACCAAAGAAGATTCTGATGCGCATTTGCTTTGAGAACATACAAAATACAAAGAAAGTTTACTTCCACTGTATAACCACCATCAAGTGTAATCGGAAAAAATCGTTTACCTGAAAATCACCATCAAATATCACCGTAAAATCGCCTCTGACGGAGTGCTAATATCCGTCATTTGATTAAACGGAGAACTGCATACGCGATTTATCTATCTTCCCATCTACGATCGCCGCCTCCGGCAGCTCTCCATCTCCGGCCTACTTCTTCAGCTCATCTCCGACCACCGTGCCTTTGCCCTTTGCAGCTCTACCCCAAAACGGCAAAAACCCTTTTAACTTCTTAAATGTTGAGGTAAAACGTCATCCTCCTTTTGTCACTTTTTTAACTTTTGTATTTTAAATTTTAATATTTTAAAACTAATAAACAAAAAAAGACAATGGAAATTTTGGAGAAATAGGTACCCACCTCCCACACTGTATTTTTTTTTTAATATCCAGCGAATAGTTATTTTAGGATTTTTAACATGAATAAGTATATAGTTCGTACTAGAAATTTCCAAATAAATTAGATTTGATTATTAACTAGTGGGGTTCCGTACGATGCACGGGTTCCGTCAGTTCAATAGGTGGCCCAGCTCGTTGAGTGGGTCGGGGTGTGTCGAGACGCTTTATTTTCGCGGATCCTGAAGCAACTTTCTACATGATTCCTAATATACAAAAGCAATTTGTCAAACACTTAATGACTACATTGGCATACACAGATATAGAAATAGCAGTTCTTACCCAAGAAGTAGCAGTTCCTTATATACTGTATTGTTATTCGTGTGTTCTTGTAAGCATAAAACCAAGTACCACGTTACATAAAATGAAAAAAGAAAAAAGAAATTTTATTTATTTTACCTCAATATGGTGTGATTCTGAAAGACCATCCCATCGAAGACCTTCAGTACTTTCATCAAGAAACTGAGTCCAAATTTTCCATTCCGGGAACAACCCATCAACAACTAAATAGCTTACCTGATTCACAATTTAAATAACTTATAAATACTAATAATAAAAAGGAAAAAAAACCGAAAGTAGAATGATATAATTAGGTAAATAAAACATGTTACATGATTACATATGGTTGTTTTAATTCTGTGAAGGTTATTACCGAATAGCAAGGTTTTTACCGAATAGATCAACCAGTACAGTTGTAGAACAGAAGACACTTTATGACTACATTTTTCAAACACTTTATGACTACATTGGCATACACAGATATAGAAATAACAGTTCTTACCCAAGAAGTAGCAGTTCCTTATATACTGTATTGTTATTCGTGTGTTCTTGTAAGCATAAAACCAAGTACCACGTTACATGAAATGAAAAAAGAAAAAAGAAATGTTATTTATTTTACCTCAATAGGGTGTGATTCTGAAAGACCATCTCATCGAAGACCTTCAGTACTTTCATCAAGAAACTGAGTCCAAATTTTCCATTCCGGGAACAACCCATCAACAGCTAAATAGCTTACCTGATTCACAATTTAAATAACTTATAAATACTAATAATAAAAAGGAAAAAAAAAACGAAAGCAGAATGATATAATTAGGTAAATAAAACATGTTACATGATTACATATGGTTGTTTTAATTCTGTGAAGGTTATTACCGAATAGCAAGGTTTTTACCGAATAGATCAACCAGTACAGTTGTAGAACAGAAGACACCAGGAAAACCCACATCTTCTCCAGATATATAAGATCTTTATAGTGATTAACAAAGAAAAATACATAAAACTACAACATACTTGACCAGAAAGTACGATTATCCATGCAAAAAGTCCAACTTACAGTTGCTATGTTTAGTTCTGCTCATCTGATTGCTTTGCTACACAGCTGTTGTTACTTCATGACAACCTACTATCATAACAAAATATGAGTAATTTGCAATTTTGGTCCCGGTGCATTGAGGAACCAAATACAAAACAATTTCAATATATAAATGACAAAATTAAAAGTATGATGCTATAATTAAAAAGATTTCGGAGAATAATGTCTTAATAAGAAAAAAATTTGAAAGTACAATGAAGAAAATGGAAGTAACATGCTACAAAACACAATACTACGGGAGTACATTGTTACTTCTTGTATTAGTCCAAATGTAATTATTTGAATATCATAAACACAATTGAACTATGAATACCTGGAATGACTGAAGAGTAGACTACTATATGCATTTCAAGAATTGTTTGGGTTGGTAACTTACAACAAACCCAAGAAAAATCAGTTAGTACTCACAAACACCTGAATTCATATTATTGAAACAAACAAATTTGGATGAAAAAGCAATATATCATTTATTTCAAATCCTCAAGAACTTAGATCTAAAATAGCAATTAAAAATCAGCACCTGAATATATAATTATAGACGGACAGTTTAACTGGACAAATCATTGATATAATTCGGGTTGTTGGGTTTTTTTGGGTATTGATGAGCTAACCTATGCTGGTACCTTTAAACAGTGATTCACATCTACTAAAATAAAGACTAAAAGTACGATTTTGTAATAGAAATAAATGAAGATTATATTGCTATTTCTTGCATTTAACCCAACTAAAACCATCAAAATTTATAAGTGTGTTCTGTCTTTTACCTTAGAAACCTTGGAAAGACCTATAAACTGATATAATGAACGCCCATTAGGCTGATTGAAATGTCTACAAAGGTAAGCCAGAGGGAGAAACTGCAAAAAGAAATCCCCATTATGAGTCTGGTATACCATAATTAACCAATAAAAATCTTGTACAAAAGTTGTTTCTATGTAAATATAAAAGCTTAAGCTATAAAAAAATCAAATCGCCTCACAAGAGTGACATCATTCTTAAAAAGAAGGTCATAAAGAATATAGCAAGAGGGAGAGGGTGCAAAACAAAATTCAATAGTATAATATGAAATCCATGATAAAAATTTGAAGGAATTTGTAATTACAGTAATAGCCCCCAATCACTCATTTTGGCACAATACAAACCATATCACTTGAGACAGAAACAATGTTATGATGAATTGCTTTTAATTTACAAAATCATACTTATTTCACAAGAAAAAATGTACCTTCTTTGCACCATCGCATAATTGTTGAGGTAATAGCTGACATTAAATAATTGTTCTCCCTTATTTTTCACCAGCATATGTTTATTTACCACTATATCACACCACAAATTATGATAAACAAAAATACAATTTTAGCCAAAATAGTGTATATAACATGACTTTTGTGCTCAAAGTAAAATACAGGAGACAAAAAATACCCCGCGTGGGGGCTTTACCAGGGCATCATTTTACTTCAAAAAGCTATAAGAATAAGGAATTCTAATAGTCGAAGCAAACCTGTTAAAATCATTAATAAAAATTTAAGATCCAACACATGATATGATTATGTATTCAATTTGGAAACAGGAAAATAAAAACTTAGAACATATTTTCCAGAAGTAGATCCAGAAAAGCATAATTTTCTGCATTTGGAAAATTACTTAATAAATTGCATTAAGTAATTAAAGTGACCTTGAGCTCATCTTTATAAGGGAATGTAGAGTTGCAGGTTCTATATCATGTGGTCTATCCCCATTTCTATCATGCATTCATTTAAGAAACAATAAAACTGTGAATTAGTCTAATATGAAAATCTTTCTGAATCAATATTTGAATGAGGAGAAATATAGAAAATATTAGAATACTAAGTTTTAGGAATGTGGTTGAAGGAATTGTGTGCTAGAATGAAAACAGTAAACAAATGAAACTTTTAAAACGTTTTTATTTCCATAAAGGTGTTTTGGTACTTTAACAATTAAGAAAAGATATGGCTTGAAAAGCTAAATTCCATTCATTTTGAATTCGATTTCGAGTTCCAGTTCAACCATGGAATTTACCATTGGCTCTTTATTGCCACTGCTGCACTTGTAAAGCCTTCATTGGCAACACCTTCCTTGATAGCTGCATTATTAAACATAAAAAACTAAAGAAGAATAATTCTCATGAAGGATAATAACCTTTACCGAGCATCCCATTCAATTGTGTTTGATAAAATTTCAAGTTAAAGGCTACATGTTTCTAAAATATCATTTAATGGTACGCAAACTTCTTGAGTTGACATTATGAAAACGAAAGCAAATGATAATTAATTGGGTTTATTTCACCATCTCAACACATTAGTATCATGAAAAAGCCTAAAAAATTACCAAAACCATTGTAAAACATCAAAGTAAGGACCGACATTGCAAGAAGAAACTTTATGGGACCAAAACCAAGAAATAAGGTAAACTCAGGGACCAAAATGTAAGACTATTCTATATTTTTATAAAAAAATGATGTGCTAGAAACATACCCACAAGACCATTTGTAAACATTTTCAACCGTATTCCTCTCTTTTGTAAAGCAGTAGGCTGCCACTCATTCCATTCGCTACTTTTCTAAATCACAAAGAACAGAATTTTTTAAATAAACTATAAATGTGAAACATTATATCATTAACTAGTTAAAAAAAGATTCCCTTTTGTCACCCTATGTATAAATAATAAGTTAATAACACACCTGAATATGCATCTGAATGCGAGTATCGCTATTTCCCAATTGCATTATTTTATTGGCAATGCGACTGATGTGTTCAATGTTTCCAACTCGCAGTTCATTTCTTCCGAAAGCAGGTAATGTAGGCTGCATAAATAATAAAAATTGTTACATGTTTTTTTAATTAGTATTTCTTTTATTAACGTAAAGAATAAAGAACATATTTTGTGTTTTGCTGAGTTCAAATTTAAAAGCTTTATTCAAGAGATAATTAGAGAAATGACTTATGGGTGGTTTCTTTGACTAATTGACCACCTATTTCTCAATGGGTCAGCTGTAAAATTACAAAAGGCTTCAAAAACCCTTTAAAAAAAGAACATTTCATAAAATATGAATAATTATTAAAATTTAATGGTCTTTTGTGGTGGGGCCCCCATGTGTGAAATTGATTGTTATTTTGTTAGAATGTCAAAAAGGTGGTAAAGTTGTCAAATGGGACCAGTCATTTTTGTGATTGTTCTCTTGATTTAATAAGCAATTAATCAGCACATGTTTTTTTTTTTGGAAATAATGAAAAAATCAAAATCATATACAAAAAAAACTCACCAAGTTTAGGCAGCAATGCACCTATAGTCTCCTGGTTGACTTAAACAGGTGACTCATAAACATGATGACCACGAAAAGAATAACATGGAGGTGAAATAACCGATATTTTTGGATCCAACAAATATATACACACAGACAATGAGCTCATAAGTCCAAATTTTGAATGTAAATCATCCAATGCATGACCAAAAAATCCTTGACACAAAACTGAAAAAGAAAAAAAGAAAAAAACATAAAGAATACTTAAACTTTGATTGCCTTCTTCTTTTCTCCTAACTTCAGCAACCCACTTGATGAATTCAAGAAACTTTGATGGAAGAGATTTAAATACTATAGAGAGAACATCTTTGATGTCTTTCACATTTGTAGAACTCAATAATACCGGAACATCTTCTAGAAAGTACTTTGCAATATTCACCCAACTCTCATCCTTACAACTTTGGAAACATTCTCAATTTCACATAAAGAAATCGAAAAGATTCTTCAAGATTCTACAAAAGACTCACATTTTAATCACAGGAAATGAACTACTTGAACTTACCAGTGTATAAAGTAGTGCTGGTGGGTGTTGAAGCCTGGATATTAGCATGAAACTGAAGAAAAAGGTGGAAAATAAGATAATTTTTTTGAGGGTAGAACAAAATTTGAGAAAAAAAAAATTACCCTCTGCGAAATCCACTAGCATCATCTAATGTATCCATGGCTTCCCAGAGTAGTTTAAGTGGGACCCGATGAGGTGGATATCTGAAGCGTGCAACATCTAAAAGCAATGACATGTCCCTTCCAGCATGATAACCACCAATAGGCGAAAAGTGGCTAGTTCATGTCTGCAGTAATAGACATCTCCTTATTTCTCATCAAACCACTCTCATAATCTATAAATGGCTTAAGGTTAAAACTTGCCTGTTTAAAAGTTGCTCTGTTATATGATGAGATGACAGGACAATCATCAGAAGTAGAACACGCGATAAGATGCTTGCGAAATTCATCAATATTACTTTGATTTGTGCGAAAAGCTTCAACCTTTGCTCTAGCACAATGAGCCAAACACACAACCTTCCCAAATGAAATGCCTTTCGCTTTAACCTTTTCTAAAGGCGCATAACAGTCCAACATAGATTCATCAAACCACCTCCATGGACCTGTAAACAATTATTGGATTATGTAATCGAGTTAAAAACCTACTGGTGATTTTCAATGCAATGGAGAATGGAAACTACCTTTCCATTTTCTACCGGGATCAATAGAAAGTGCATTCAAAACCATGGCCATGGTAGCTAATCCACAATATGCAGGTTCTGATTGTGTTTGGAAGTAAGAGATCAGCTTAAAGAATCCTTCCATGGTTCCACCTTCAGTGGCTTCCATGAACAATTGTTGCAAATTCACAACACATAACTATATTGCAAGAACCACACAATAACTTGATATCCTATTTGTATTGATTATTCTAAACATTACTCTACGCGTATTGCTTCTTAAAAAGCTAAATATGTACACAAAACTCAAGTTACAAAGCAACCAATCTTATCCGTGGAACCCTCAAGGGGAAAGTGCGGCTCCTTTTACAATGGAGCATTGAGTTTTCTCTCTAAAATTAATGAACTTCCATACACTTACCACCAACACACACACATTTAGTTCATCATACAATGTACAAAACCTACTAACGTCAAAACAAAACCCACAAATCGATTCCACAACAGCGATATAACAAATCAAAATTTAACAAAACATAATCCTAGTAAACCAACAATAAATAAAGAGCTACCGAACTCAAAACACCTCATTTCAAAGACATCGTACAGATTCAGTGAAAAGAACTTACCTTCCCTTCAAAAGAAATGAAATCAATAACAGGAGGAGATGGAAGAACTCTTCTGTATATACTTGTCATCGCCATCGCAATTAAATTTTAGATATCAACTGGATTGAATTTTGTTTTACTACGTTTCTAGGGTTCGTTGGAAGAGAAGAACCCGTGGAAGCAAACGGTTTCAGCGACATCGTAGTGCGTAGGAATAGGATTCTGAAGTCGCATTGGCAACTCAGTATGCGTGGATGAGGTCGAATCGGAGAAATCGAAGCGGCGATCGGTGGAGAAGACGCAAACAGTGGCGATGTGATAGAGTAATCGAAGAGGCAGTCGGTGTAGAAGACGCAAAATCCAGGCGGTGTAATAGACGAATTGCAAAAGCGGTGGAAGGTTGTAGAAGAATAAACCGACCCGGATCCACTAGCCATCCAAACCCGCGTGTAACAAATGGGAAAAAAAACGTACACAACCTTGGCAAAAATGACGAGAAATAATTAATAGATAAATTGGTTATGTATTAATTAATAACTATCCATTTTAAATATTGTTTTATTTATATTTAAATCTATATACTTTTTTACAAAATATATAATTATTAACAAATGAAAACAAATCCTTTTAATTTTATGAATGAATGGTTATTGTTTAATTCTATATTAAATACTTTACAACTTTATTTTTACAAATATTAATTTCAAGAAATTGTTGATTCTTTTTTAAGCTTCCTTATCAAATATGAAGATGATATCATTATTGTGGAGTTTCAGTCCCGTTTAATATGAAATTGTTGATCCTCCTAATGCAATAAAATTTATGGTGAATTGTATATTCCCTTTATTTTTAACCAATTTGTTTTATTTTATGGATTCAAAATACAACATGAAATAATCACGCTAAAGAAACAACAAAATTTAGAAAATTATATCTTGACAATAGAAAAATAAAACAAAACTCCACTACATTAACAGGTCAAACTTCAAATGTCTATTACATTGTTATATTTCTTATAATTACAAAAACATGATTATTTGTTTTAAGTCATAAATATTGTTTTATAGATTCACAAAGTTCAATCACATTTATTGATGCTAAAGAAACGAGAGAATTCAGAAAATCATATATAGACAACAGGAATTTCAGAAATATGTCAACCACATCAACTGCTCACATCATTTATATATGTTATTTAAAATATTATACAAATAAGTAATATATTTTATTTTTGTTATTTAAAATATTATATAAATAAGTAATATATTTTATTTTTGGTAACTAATTATATGAATATATTGCAAATGTTCGCAATGGTCATCAAAATCTACTAAATTGAGATAATTCGAAAACTTTTATGTATGCAGATGAAAACGTCAACCCAATTAAATCATCTTTATACCAGCATACAAATCTCCAGTCTCATCTCCTTTCAATGATAAATATGTTAATTATAACATCCGAACACCATTACCAAACAATACACAAGAGTATTTTATTTACTTATTCGATGACATTCACCAATCCATCAAAAATTATTCAAACACCTTCTTCAATCAAGTTAAGATCAGGAAATCATAATTTAAAAAGAAAGAATGCAAATGTAAATGATATTCTACAATTGTCTTGACAGCAGATAATGAAAGTAATCATGAAAGCAATCTTGAGAATATACCTTAAGGTATATCAAAAGGTAAATATCATATCACAAATGTTTTATATTTTTAATTCCAATCTTTATTAATTAAAGCATTTCCTTTATTTATTATTTTTTACAAACCTTCTTATTCAACATATTACTTCGATCATGGTGATCAAAGTGTTATAACTATCATATAAGTAGTGTAATAACTATCATCTTTTGAAGATTAAGGGTTCAAATTAGCCCATCACAAAACCTTAGGGGAGAGTTCTGCCGTATTGACAAAGATGAAGAAAAAGGCGGAAGTCAGTTGAAAACCAGTTGCACACTCACAAATACGTCAGCTCCGCCACCGTCATCCTTCTCGACGAGGAATATAACCCTTATCCGTCAACTTTCACCCTCCATCCTTTTAGTTCTGGTGCAGCAATGGGTGGCGATGCAATTTCTTTAGCGGATTCTTCCATTGACGATGAATGCCTGCCCACCATCAACCAGCAATTCCTTGATCGTTTAAAGGAAATACTCTCGTCAAGGTATGTTTCTGGTTAAAATCTGAAACTTATTGAGCTGCAAACGATTTTGAGATGAAGCCCGATTAAAGAATTTCTGTTTCAGGCCAGTTGGTTTGATTGGTAAAACAACGGAAGAGAACGAACCCGTGTTTACAGAATCTGATGCTAGAAGCTTCCGAGATTCTTATAGCACCTTGGAGATCAAAGCAAATGAAAGGAGAATGCACAATGTGTACGCACAAGTTCTTAAGAAGTACGTTGAGTTGAAGCATCGGGCTGTGAACATGGACGTGGCTAAGAGTAAAATTTTAAGGTATTGTTTATCATCATATGAACCCAATTAATGTGACTATGTAAACTTAAGTTCTGGTCAATTGATATCTTTACTTGTACCATCATTACTAATCTATAAATTTCAAGCTCTAAAATCTTGAGCTTCTTATAGTGAAAGGTACTTTTCCGTGTATTTTCAGCTATACCCCTGGATCATGGATAGAAAACGTAGGTGGGAAGACCATGAATGACTACAACTTGCCAAAAGCAACAACTCTTCTATTAATTGGCCCAAAAGGATCTGGGAAAAGTAGCCTAATAAACAGGATTTCAAGGGTGTTTGAAGATGACAAGTTTGCACCAGAAAGAGCCCAAGTTTCATGTATTCTTTTAGTTCACAATTCTGGGCGCATACTTTACTTGCAGTTTTTTCCATTATTCCATGAAATTAACAATCTTGATACTTTCAGATAATTCATCCGTTGAGAATGGAACTTCCTTCCTCTATGAGTACATGATACCAAGAAATTCAACTTCTTTCTGCCTGTACGATACTCACGGATTTTCCAATGATTCATCTGAAAATTTGGAGATGATCAAGCATTGGATGACAAAAGGCGTGTCTCATAAGGAGTTGGCGAAAAGGTAGGACTTTATAAATCATTTGCAGATTATCATAGTGTAGTAGCTATATGCTTACTTTAATAGAATTTTGGATATATATAGTTCAACTTTACAAACCGAAGTTAAGCATGAAGGTCGCCAAGATAAGCTTGTCTTTTATGAAAGAAGAACAGTCAACTTTGTTATATTTGTGGTCAACGGGATTTCTATCTTGAAATGTGTGGAGACTGATGGAGCAGACACACAGTATGCAGATATGGTTGCTGAAGTTTTCAGTTCACCATCTTTGTCTTTTAAAGGTACCATGGGATGACATTTTTTTCAGTTTTATTCTAATTAAGGTTATTGTATCTGTATGATCTCATCATCCATGTTTCAGATCATGAACCCGCTATTGCAATTACACATGGAGATCAACTTTCATTATCTGAGCGTGCACGTGTTCGTGTTTATCTTGGAGAGCTTCTTGGAGTTCATCCAAGTAAACAAACATTTGACATTCCAGATGACAATGAACCAACAACCGAGTTGACTATTGTTGACTTGTTACGGTATGCTCTCGAGCATGCAGATAGAAACCTTCCTTGCAAATCCCGACCCCTGATCAGCAAGGCAAGACGCTGCAATAACCATTTTTCTCTTTTTTTGTCTTTTTGTCTTTTTTTTTTCTTTGGCAATGATGTTGACTGTAAGAATACGTATTGCAGAGTCGTCGTACTCAGCTATGGGTGTTTTTAGTACTGCTATTAGCCGTGGGAATGTTCTTTTTTACTCTTCATCTTCATGGGTTCCTTTCTTTAAAAGTTCATGTAGAAAGTGTTCCTGAACCGATACCGATACAAATAAGCCCGGAAACAAATGAAGTTATCAAAGAAAAAGTTAGTGATTATATGAAAGAGTATCTCCATGTTAATCGAATTGAACAAAGGGATTATATCAAAGAAAAAGTGAGTGATTATATGAAAGAGCATCTCCATGCAAATCGAATTGAACAAAGGGATTATATAAAAGAAAAAGTTAGTGATTATATGAGAGAGCATCTCCATGCTAATCGAATTGAACGAAGGGATTATAATCCAGATAACAGAAAAGTCATCACAACCATTTTGGATGTTGTTGACCGGTTATGCTGTGTCCTCGTGGTCGTATTTTTGTACCTTCCTCTCGAAGTACTCTGGTCCCCGATTAGAGAGGCAAGACTCCACAATAATATGTATTTTTATGTTTATCTTTCAGACAACCATTTTTGTGTGTTTTTTTTGCTGTGATAATGATGTTGACGCGAGACTACGTACGTATTGCAGGGTGAATTTCTTCTGCTATGGATATGTTTACTACTTCTATTCGCTGTGGGAATGTTCATTTTCAGCATGAGAAGACGCAGGATTTACCGATAGCCGTGGCACCGGAGATGCATCCTATTAAGTAGTGGTACATTTTTTTCCGCAGGGGTTGCACCCTATTAGAAAAAAAAACAATTTTTTTTTGCACTACGTTTCAATTACGTGTACGGAATTTAGCAGTATAAGTAGAACCGCCCCTGCTTTCCAGAGATCATGGGTTTCGTAACTTTGAAAATGAATATTTTTTATTTTTTTATTTCTTTTATTTTTATATTTTGTTTTGCTTTGGATTGTCGTTTTGGTTACTTTTTAAGTGATTTGTAAACATCCGTTAATTGTTGATCAATAATACAAACCGTCTATCTCTTTCTGGTGTGAATTTACATTATATCCATGATGGTGGAAGCATATGATAAATGCTCGCGTCTAGTGTGTTGATTTGTTAGTCATTTACATTTGCGTATACTAATATTTTCCAATTGCTCTTATTATTAAATATTTTATCGATTTCTATATCCTAGTTTGTTATCTGTTTTGGTTGTTGGATTTTACATTTGTTTATGAGACCAAAGTATATCTTGGGGATATTTTTGGATTGTCTTTGGTAGTCGTTTGGATTTGTCATAGTATTCAAAAGAAGTGGTATCAAAGTACCTAGGCCTCTTCATTGCAGTTCATTTGAGGTTTTATAAGGTATGCTAATTTGGGATGCACGCGTTCAATTAAATGTCTAACTTGGCTGAGGGTAATACTTTTGCTACCGAGTCGTCATCATTGTTTTTGAGGGCTTGTACATTATTAGGGGCTCCACTATTCTTATTGAAAAGCAGGATGGGGATGATGACTCTGTATATGGCAATGGAAGATGAAAGTTATGTTGACCATTGATCGGTGTTAATCGGTTGTGTTTCCTCCTAAGGAACTTAAACTGGGTACGTCACTACAAGAGCTTGAAAAGATGAGACAATAGATATTGTATCGATTACAGTTAGCCGTGGGAGAGAATATGATTGACCAAATTTGTGAAGAGACTATTGCCCGAAAGTATTTGGTATAAGCTGGAGGAGTTTTATTTGAAGAAATTACTAACTAATATGCTGATTTCTATTAAATCAATTCTCTATCCGTGACTTGAGGAGAGTTATGCAATATACCAATTACCAAACTATACCCAAAAGATAAAGGGGCTCAAAGTGTCACATCACAAAACCTTAGGGAAAGTTCTGCAATATAGACAAAGGATGAAGAAAAGGCCAAAGTTAAATGTAGTAATTACGCAGTTGAAAACCAGTTGCACACTCCCAAATACGCCACCTCCGCCACCGTCAGCCTCCTCAAAGAAATTGCAACCCTTATCCGTCGACTTTCACCCACCGTCGTTTCAAAATTCGAGCAGTGATGGGTGGCGATACAATTTCTCTACCGGATTCCTCCATTGACGACGAAGACCTATCCACGATCAACCAGCAAATCCGTGATCGTTTAATTGAAATACCCACTTCAAGGTAGGTTTTCTTGCCTAAAAAGATGAAATTTATTGAATTGCAAAACGAATTTTATATGAATCCTGATTAAGAATGTTTGTTTCAGGCCATTTGGTTTAAGTGGCAAAACAATGGAAGAGAACGAATCCGTGTTTACAGAATCTGATGCTAGAAGCTTCCGAGATTCTTATAACACCTCGGAGATCAAAGAAAATGAAAGGAGAATGCTACAAGTTCGTAAGCATTACGATGAGTTGAAGCATCGGGCTGTGAACATGGAGGTGGCTAAAAGTAAAATTTTGAGGTATTATCATATAAACCCATTAATGAGACTATTTTATAGGCGCCGTTAATTAAAGTTCTGCTCAATTGCTATCTTCACTTGTCCCATGATTTAGGAGTCTATCTTTACTTGTACCCTCAATTAGTGTAAGATTGTATCGATCTAATTATTCAATCCTTTCTGAGAACTTTTTCTGTGTTTTTCCAGCTATACCCCTGGATCATGGGTAGAAAACGTAGGTGGGATGACCATGAATGACTACAACTTGCCAAAAATAACAACGCTTCTATTAATAGGTCCAAAAGGATCCGGGAAAAGTAGTCTCATCAATAGGATTTCAAGGGTGTTTGAAGATGACAAGTTTGCACCAGAAAGAGCCCAAGTTTCATGTATTCTTTAATTTCCAATTTTGGAGTATTTTCAACTATTTCAATGAAACTAATAATCTTGATTGTTTCAGATAATTCATCCATTGGGAATGGAACTTCCTTCCTTCAGGAGTACATGATACCAAGAAACTCAACTTCTTTCTGCCTGTACGACACTTGCGGCTTTTCAAATGATTTATCTGAAAATTTGGAAATGATCAACCATTGGATGACAAAAGGTGTTTACCATAATGAATTGGTGAAAAGGTTGGGTTTTTTAATTGCTGTCGGATTATCCTAGTGATTTTAGCTATGCTTATTTGAATAGTATTTTGGATAGTTCAAGTTTACAGGCCAGAATTAAACGCAAAAGTCGCCAAGAAAAACTTGTTCCTTATAAAAGAAGGACGGTCAACTTCGTCATATTCGTGGTCAACGGGCTTGAGATTCTGAAATGTTTGGACAGCAATGAAGCAGACACACGTTATACAGAAATAGTCTCTGAAGTTTTCAATTCACCGTTTTTGTCTTTCAAAGGTACCAAGGAATGCTGACATTTTTCCAGTTTTATTATATTGTGTGACTCTTAAGTCTTATCATCAATGTTTCAGATCATAAACCTGCTATTGTAATTACGCATGGAGATCAACTTTCATTATCTGAGCGTGCACTTGTTCGTGTTTATCTTGGAGAGCTTCTTGGAGTTCATCCAAGTAAACAAACATTTGACATTCCAGATGACAATGAACCAACAACCGAGTTGACTATTGTTGACTTGCTACGGTATGCTCTCGAGCACGCAGATAGGAACCTTACTTGCAAATCCCGACCCCTGATCAACAAGGCAAGACTATAATAAGTAATAACCTGTTATTTTGCTTGGACAATGATGTTGACTGTAGGAATACATATTGCAGGGTTGTAGGATTCACTTGTGGACATGTTTATTGCTACTATTATCTGTGGGAATGTCTGTTTTTAACGTTCATCTTCACGGGTCCCGTTCTTTAAACGTTCAATCAGAAAGTGTTCCTGAACCGAGCCTGGAAGTAAAGAAAGTTTTTCCAGAAAGTATTTTGGAACCAAGTCTGGAAGTAAAGAAAGTTTTTGATGATTGGATCCCTGAATCGAGTATGGAAACAAAGAAAGTTCATGAGAAAAAGATCAGAAAACCAAGGCGAGTAACAAAAAAAGTTCATGTGAAAAGGGGTCGTGAAGCAAGTGTGGAGATAGATTGGAAAAAGATTCGCCACCTTTGGTATGGGTAGACTTGTGCAACCAACAACAATGTATGAATATATAAGTTTCAGTCTATCTGGAATTGTGTAAATAGTATCAAACAAATGGGTGTGCATAAATAAGTGTTTTAGTCCATCTAGAAATGTATATAGACTTTACAAAAGTAATCATGTGTAAAACTGGACTATTGACCGTAAATGAGATTCGCCTTCAAACTCACTTCATCATACATGTAACTGTTGAGTTGTGAAGTCTGATCTGCTCTGTGATACTCATTGCTGCTACTTAGACTTGAAATTTTTTGAGGGACGGTTTCTTAGTCGGTTTCTTTAATCGAGATGCTTGAATGAATGGTTTCAAGATTGATGGCTTTATATCGTAAAAGACCCAAAAGGTCAACCCACATGGCAGGATAATCGTTTTCAAAAGAACCAGGACAAGAAGCGACTATAAACTTCATCCATCTCAAAATCCACATGGGTTCCGAATTTCCAGTCCAATTTATGAATATACCCTTCATCATCTTTCAGTAAAATCCCATCTTTGATTGAAAAGAATCCAAAAGAAGACAGTCACATATCCAACTATATGTAGTTCAACTCAATCTGATCATAAACCTTTCTTTTTATTCTCTACTGAAAATGCAATCCATGGTAAGAAAAATTGCCACAAGATAATTGAAGCTAAATTGTCCAAAACAAATCTAATAAACCCTTCTCACCTTTCTATAAAAATCCAATCTTTGAACGAAAAGAGCAAAAACAATAATAAAAATGATCAAGCGGAAGAGAAACCATGATACTTTTGTGTGTGTGTGTGTGTGAGACCAATAATGAGTTTAGTTACAAAAACTGTAGCAAATGTTGCTTTGATCCTATACTATTATGATTAATAGGCGATATTGTTTAAATGTACAAATATTATGATAACATATGTTAATACAATAATATAGGTATATGCACATTTTGATATTCGTGGTCCAGCGGGATATTGCTATCATTAATATTCATATATAATATGGATTGCTGTTAAAAATTATTGATGAATTGATTTTAAACAGTAGATAAACTCTAATCTATGTTTGTATTGTGGGCTGAGTTCCCGATTGATTCAAACTATTTTTTATCCTTTAAAACTCTCACATTCAGTTAAATTTCATCTATATAAACAAGTAACGAGGAGTATATCTAATCGGTACATATGTTACAGCTATCAACTTGTTTACTTTTTGTGCGGCAAGTGATATAATTTTGTTTGATCTAAAATTTGAATATATATGAAAATAAACTTAATCGAAAAAAATAGATATTAAACTAACAAACACATGTTAGCCAGTCCATTGGTGGAAGATAGTCAAAGCCACTTTTAGGTATCAGATTCAAAATATGTCGGATTTTTTTCCTTTTTTGACATTTACAGTTGGATTATTGAAGTCCAAAGTGGGGTTGGTGAGATTCACCAACAATTACTCATCAACACTATTCCGTCAGCATACCCTATAGCGTAAAGGAACACAATTACTTCTATAGCCTAAAGGAACACAATTAGGTAAGAAGTGAAAAAAAAAAAAAAGGTAAGAAGTGAAAAGTTAAAATTGTCATATTAGAAATTATTTGCTACATTGACTCACATTTCGGTCAAATGAATTAAAGTTGTTATATGAACAATTATTTGCCGAAACACAGAGAGGTTGATTTCCGGCAACTCCAAAACGGTCACACCATTTAGCGCCCAAAGAATACCATCTAATAATAAGTAACTCAGGTAGTTAAAGTGTCAATTCGAATTATAATACTGTCCGGTTAACCAAAAAGAACTCATGCATAGATTGCAACTGCAGAAGGAATGACTCGAACTAAGTTGTCCAATTGAGTTACACATGGGGCAAACAATTACTAGTCTTACCAATTTAGTATGTAAATTCTTTATTTTATCATTGCCAAAAATATATCATAAAATTCTAACGTACAATAAAATATTATTATCGTTACCAACAAATATACCGAATTAAATATTACAGTCATTTTTTACTTTTAGAGATAGATTTGAAGGACAAAGTATAGATTAATGAAAGAGATCTTGGAGTAAAAGTGTCCACCAACCACTAAAACGACAAAAGCCACAACCTTCAACGGCACTCGCAAGTCGCAAGCAATATGGTCCAAGTTCAAAGATTTCATCTTTCCAAATAAAAAAATAGAGATGTCTGAATCTATCACACATTCCAAAATCAGTGGCAACCCCTTCATCTCTACATATTACATACTTCACACAAATTGCGCACACAGTACTCACACATATATCTCATCCCCTATTCTCTCATGATACCCAAATAACCCTAGTTTCCCTTGGATAATATTCTGGAACCGGGTTCGATCTATTCAAGATTCATTCATTCGTCATCATATATTGATCCTTTGCGGGCGTCATTTGACCTCGGATTTTCGTATTTTGCCTCTTTTTTTTCCAAGATTGGATATTTATATTTTTGGCTGTTTTT
This sequence comes from Cichorium intybus, assembly GCA_023525715.1. Lineage (NCBI taxonomy): Eukaryota > Viridiplantae > Streptophyta > Magnoliopsida > Asterales > Asteraceae > Cichorium > Cichorium intybus. The sequence goes on along the minus strand of CM042012.1, from coordinate 9,004,410 downwards.
TGAATCAAAGATTGCATTTTTATCAGGGTTTATCAAATTGAGGTGGATTCCATATTATCTGAACTGGGGTTCTTTTATTTTTGGATCTTTTTATCCAAAATTTGATATTGTTAAGAACAGAGAAGGGTTTATTCGTAGATTCGTTTCGAACCCATCTGGGTTTGTGATTGATCTAATTAGGGTCACTTCAATGGGAGCTTTGGATGAGGGTCATTACGATTTGGGGCTAGAGAATGGGGTAAACCTTAGTGGGTGCATGGAACTTGATTTCGAGCAAGATCCAGAAACTGTAGCCATTGAAGATGCTGTCAGAGTTTTACTAGAAGGCTTGGGTGAAGACATCAATAGAGAAGGGATCAGAAAAACCCCTCTTCGTGTTGCCAAAGCTATTCGTGAAGGAACCAGAGGTTTGCTCATTTTCTTTATTTCATGTTTACTTTAATCATATTTAATGATTTCAAACTTCAACAGGCTACAAACAGAAGGTGAAAGACGTAATCCAAGGTGCATTATTTCCTGAAATCGGTGTCGAAAATGGAATTGGACAAGCTGGAGGAGCTGGTGGGCTTGTTCTTGTTAGAGATCTTGATCTCTTTTCATATTGTGAATCTTGTTTACTCCCATTCCAGGTCAAATGCCATGTCGGCTACATTCCATCTGGTCAACGCGTTGTGGGCCTTAGCAAGCTCTCAAGGGTCGCTGATATCTTCGCAAAAAGACTCCAAGATCCACAACGGTTAGCCGATGAAATATGTTCAGCTCTACAACTTGCCATCAAGCCATCTGGCGCTGCCGTCATTCTCCAATGCTCACATATCCACTTTCCCAATTTTGCCCCTGCGTTTCTCGACTCCGATCACCCCAGATTCGTGAAGTTTGTAGCCACTTCCGGTACGGGTTCTTTCGAAAAAGACGATTCTGCCCTGTGGGTTGACTTTTTAGGTCTTCTAAGATACAAAGACATCAATCTTGAAACCATTCGTTCAAGAATTAAAGATTCTTGGTGTCCGTCAAGATCTTTATGTAAAGTCGGACCTTCAAAATCTGGGATGGTTACTGCTGTGGGGTCAATTTTACGGTCCCTAGGTCAAGACCCGTGTAGAAAAGAACTCATGGGTACCCCTAATCGTTTTGTCAAATGGCTAATGAACTTTAAAGATTCAAACTTGGAGATGGAACTCAACGAGTTTGCTGGAATCCCATTGAGAACTGTAGTTCATGTGAATTATAAAGAGCACATTAGGTCAGAAGTGAATTTATCATTATGGTCACTTTGTGAGCACCATTTGCTACCTTTTTACGGTTTAGTTCATATAGGTTACATGTCTGATGAAGAAGTGAACCCAAAAGGGAAATCTCTTTTACAGTCAATAGTCCATTTTTATGGTTTCAAACTTCAAGTACAAGAAAGGCTTACAAGACAGATTGCAGAAACTGTTGGTCCATTGTTGGGTGGAGATGTGATGGTAGTTGTTGAAGCAAATCACACGTGTATGATTTCTAGAGGGATTGAAAAGTTTGGTAGCAATACAGCCACCATTGCTGTTTTGGGTAAATTCTCAAATGATCCTGCAGCAAGAAGTAAGTTTTTACAGAGCATTCCTAGCTATTCTTTGTAACCGTTAAGGTAAATTTATTCTAGATTGCTGCAATTTTCTTGGTTATATAGTTCACAGTTCTATATGAACTGCTGGCTAGTATATTGTATTTTTGCATTAAAAAAGCGTTTTGATAAGTTTAAAATTTAAATAGATGTCACGAGTCATATGAGCTGCTACTATATGTCTTACGTATTTATTCATTTATGGGGTTTCTTGTAAACTAAGAGTTCTTTTAGGTTAAAACTTGAGGAAAGGCAAATTGGGATGGAATGTAATTGGTAAAAGGAAATTTACTGGAAATAGTAAAAGATTATAGAATGTAGTAATAAAATAATAAGACTAACTGACGTATATTCCATTATTGGTGACCTATTGGGTAAAATTTGTGATGTACTAGCGAGTAAACCTTGTGTGTTGATGATATATTGATATGTGGCTATCTGTCGCAAACTTTTAATAAAAGGATTTGTATTTATGATGGATACTGGTTCTGTTGCCAATCTTATTGAAATGTTGACTCCGTCACTTTTTTGTAACGGTTATATGACAATTTGACCAAAAATCAATAGTATCTAACATGAATAAACTAGGATTTAATGTTTTAATGAAATCAGTCCCTAACTTAATCGGGTGTTCGTTGAAACGGCTATTTTTCTTCAAATGGATATAATAAGCTGACCGTCTCTAGGATAGAAAGCCAAAATGACCTCTAAGTTCGAACCTTGCTAGTTTTGAAGTGCGTTACGAGTTTGGAACTATTTTTCCTGAAAGGTAGCTTAAATTTTGAAAATGTCATAAGTTTAAAATAGAGTAAATTAGGGTGCGTTTGGAGGGAGTGGTTAGCATGTGCTGAACATGCTAAACTTGCCACATCAGCTTAGCACATGCTAACCAAATTTGGTGGGAGTAGTCAGCATGTGCTAACCATGTTAAAAGGTACAACTCTTATGCTAAAAGGTACAAGTCATGTTGCTATAGTTTGTTGATGGCGAGCTCGTCGATTCCTTGGCGAGGATGTCTTCAGCGAGATGGTCAGCGAGGGGAGGCGGTGTGGTTTAGCATGGTTGGCGAGGAGTTTGGCGAAGCCACTCTCCCTAGCCTTAGTTGCGGAAAACTGCTTTGTTTTCCGAAAAAATTTTCCAAGAAAAATGAGAAATCGGAAAACGCGTTTAGTTCGTCAAATTTTCCAAAGTTTTCCAAGATAATGAAAATCTTTCATTTTCCAAAAATTACAAAGAATTTGGAAAATTTTGGAAAACCCAAATTTATTGTTTTTTAAAATTTTTCTATTTTCAAATTTTTTTTAAAATATACAAAAACACACATACATACTCATTCTCATTTACACCCTAAAATTACATCTACACCCACCCCACCCCCACCCCACCACCTACCCCACCCTACCCCCACGCACCCCCACCCCACCTACCACCACCCACCCCCACCCCACCCCCAACCCATCTCCACCTACCCCCCACCACCACCACCCCAACCCACCCACCCAACCCTCACCCACCACCCCCTCACTCCACCTCCACCTCCTACCCCCACCCCACCCACCTCCACCCACCTCTACCTACCCTCACCCACCACCCACCCTACCCAACTTTGTGCACTGGTTTGAGGTCAATCCGATTTTTATAGAATTAATTATGATTTTTCTAAGATCGGCATACAATGCTGATTTTTATATGAGATTGTAACTAATGTTTTGATCTGAAACATTATCCGGGACACGGGTGTTACAATCCTTCCCTCTTACAGGATTTCGTCCCCGAAATCTTAGTAATCTCTCAAACTAAGTCTTATGTACCTGTGTACATATTCTTCTACACCCTTAGGTATTCTTACCATACTATATTTATCATTACTTGTTTTCTCTTATCGTCACTCATACTTACTTGACTTATACTTTTGGGTACAAGGGTTCCCATATCTTTTACTCATTTCACAACATAGTTTTATGTAGACCTGGCAAAATCAGACACGACACGACAACCCGACACGAACCCGACACGAAATTAGCGGGTTTGGGTAAGAGGTTTCGACCCGTTTAAGTAAACGGGTCGACACGACACGACACGAAAATTTAAACGGGTTGGGTTAGGGTCAAGACTTTTAACTCGAAAATGACCCGAATAACCCGTTTATATATATATATATATATATATATATATATATATATATATATATATATATATATATATATATATATATATACATATATATATATCTGCGTCACTAACTTTATCAGTAATATATCTGGAACTGATTAACAAACAACAAGTTGGTTTAGTGGTTAGCGCTTATGACATTAGACAGTGAGGTTCGGTGTTCGAACCTCCTCCAAGGCGTTATTCATTTTGCAGCATGAATATTAGATATCACATATTTTAGCTAGCAAAATATCCATCCCACATCGCTTGTGGGATGAAACTTAGGTGCATCTGATCCCCTATATAACAAGACTAATGGGGCGACTTGGATAAGAGAATAAGAACCATGGGTAGCACCGGAATAGTCTGGGGCGACTTGGATAAGGTTCAATTAGACCCATGGGTTAAACGGGTTAAACGGGTCGTGTCGGGTTGAAACGAGTTAAACAGGTCGAGTTCGGGTTACAACTTTCAACCCGTTTATGTAAACAGGTCGTGTCCGGGTTCACCCCTCTCAACCCGTTTAGTGTCTCGACCCGACACGAACCCGACACGACCCGACCCATTTGCCACCTCTAGTTTTATGTTTGTTATACTTTCTACTTATTTCTTACCAGATTACTATGATTCCTTCGTGATTCCGTTAGCATCAATACATATTTTGTGACTATGATAATACGGGCCCTTATTATCATAATCACCTATACGCATTGATTCTAACGTTACACTAGGTTTCCTGGTTCACTGGTTCCCTTAACTCATATACCACTAATTACTCGTGGTATAGTATACTTGTATTCTTTCTCTTTCTAAACCTCACCAATCTCGTACATAATTCGCTTCCTCATATACTTACTATTGTGATTTTTACTATCACATAACAACTTTCCAACTGATTTGTTTCAAAATATCATTATATTTTGTTACAGTTGGGTCTTTCATTTTTTTTTTTAAAAAAAAAATTACCTTTTTTACTCTTTCTAGTCATAAAGTGACTCTATTAAAATTTTAGCATACACTAGTCACGAAAATGACTCTTTTAGAAAAAATCTCTTTTTCACTTCTTGGTCATAAAACGACTCTTTTAAAAAAAATTATTTCATATCTTTTGGTCATTACAGGACCCTTAATCTTCTTTGGTTAATAATAACTCTTTTTTTTTTAATTCTTTCCTTTCTCTTAGCATAAGACCAACTGATACTCATGAAACTTGTTCTACTAGCTCCCCTCGCGGGACAGAACAGATCCGCCTGCTAGGTTATGCTCATTCTGTCTCCCCTTTGTGACTTGGAACAGATTCAAGCACAAGGGTATACTAAGCTAGACAACTACTTCGCGAAAGGAGGTACCATCCCAGTAGTGTCTTCTAGGCTTCCTTAAATGGCGAAAGCCTGTCCGGACCTCTTTCTTTTCTCTTTTCGACTGTCATTCGTTTCAAATTGGTCTTAGCTAAACTAAAACATCTTTCGCTCTTATATAGAGCGAATCTCATAGCTTTCAAAACTCTTTTCAAATCTCATATCTTTTAAAACTCTTTTTTGAAACATAGTTCAGACTCGTAAAACATTTTAGCTCGTATGTTGAGCTACTATTTTAGCTTTTTACAAACTTCTTTCAAATCTTTAGCTCTTACGTAGAGCTACTTTATTATCACTTTTATCTTTATATCTTACATTCTTGTTGACTTATTAAATCATATTTTCAAAAATATCTTATGGCTAAAAGCCAACTCTTTTCTTTATAGCTTTCTTTTGCTTTCTTATTTACTCATTACCATGTTCTTTTTTTTTTCAGCTTTCTTATATTACTCGTATGAGTATACTGCTTATCTTCTTTGGTACCTTATGTACCATTCTCATGTTTTAGTATTTTCTTGTAGCTCTTATTTCTCACTTACTTTCTTGTTTATATTTTTAACAAGTTATCTTATCACTGTTCTTACTATCCTCTTCTCCTTGAATTTCTAAGGAGTTCTTTAACACTCATATTGAGTTACTATGTATATTTTGCTTTATCTTTATCTATCTTCTCATCACAATATTTTTGTGATGTTTACCCATCTATTTACCTATCATTAGGTAATTTACATATACCTACTAATTTGAGTCTAGGAATCTTTTCTACTGACACTTAGTTCACTCAAATCTCGGCTCTGATACCATTTGTAACGATCCGGCTCTCCAAAGCCTAAGGTTTTACAAGATAATATCACCAGGGATCGTCCCATGATCCAAGCCGAGCGTTACCTAAACCTGAAAAACCACATAAAATAAAAGGGTAAGCTATAAAGCTTAGTGAGTAATCGAATCACAGTATGGCCTAAATAGCCACACTCGTTTCACAGATTCATCTTACTACACCGGACCGTCATACGATCACTTTTTCTTACTCGTCCATCATACTGTGAAACTACCGTATTACCCGACGGATCTCACTTCTCATGTACGTACATTCTTACTAGGTCTTTCTGCACTTTCCTCTACTATCTTGTAGCTTATGACGCTACCGTACTGTCTGCGCTTTCTATTATTACTTGGTAACTTATAATGTTACCATACTGTCTAACATTACTCATTTTCAGTATCAATAGTGATGTGTTTTACTACTATGTTACCTACTACTATCATACGGTAACTCATTCCTTACTTCTTTTTATTACTTACGGTATCACATACCGTGACAACTCATTCGTTCTTGCTATCTTAAAATATTCACGGTTCCGCACCGGGTTTCTCTCGGCGCTATCGCTCTTTACCAAATTCATCATTTGGTAACTGTCTACACAATTTCCTACACTTGCTTTATGGAATATCCATATCCCTTCTAACATACTAGACCAATACTGGTGCAACATCTAGTGTTGGCATACATCATCTACCTAATCTTCTTTCTATGTCATATGTCATCCTTCCGCATGGGCACTACACAACTGGTTAATCACACTGCTTAGTATCACCCCGTGACACTCTACTATTCATGAGACGGACTCGTCAAACGGGTCCACAACATATCTACCTTCCACATGACTACTATTAAAAATCATAACTGTACTACTTTGCATTTCCTTCAATAATATCTTTCTACCACAGTTTAACACGTATAAACTACTAGGGAGATACGGTAGCGATTACTCACCTGAGTTTGGTGCTTTCCCGGAGTCCTGGCACGGTTCTCGTTCCGGACTTCTGATAGCTCCCGAGCACCTCGATGCTAGCTACCGCTGGCTCCTTACTTCTCACTATCATCTCTCAACGTATACTCCTTACTAGAACACTCTCCTATATTATATATGTGTTTGGTGTGTGTTCTGCCTAAAAAATGAGGCTTGTGCCTCGTATTTATAGGCCTCTGGAGCCCCGTCGCGTCGCGATCCAACCCTATATCGCGTCCCGATCTCTGACGTAAGCACTTATCTTATCGCGCACTCAACCGACACTGCCGACAGAGATCGCGTCGCGATCCCATACCCCGTCGCGTCGCGATCTACAAAATTTTTATCACTTAAACTAGACTCAATTTGCAAACTTTGTGCACTGGTTTGAGGTCAATCCAATTTTTATAGAATTAATTATGATTTTTCTAAGATCGGCATACAATGCTGATTTTTATATGAGATTGTAACTAATGTTTTGATCTGAAACATTATCCGGGACACGGGTGTTACATACGCAATGCACGGGTATTCGGCTAGTCTACTTAAATAGGAGAAAAAACAACAAAAAAGTCTAATATGAAATTGTCTTTTGACATATGTAGTAACGGGGAAGACGAAGGGATACCCTGTAGCTGTATATATAGCTTACCCATCAGTGAGGTAAAAAGGAGAGGTAATTATTCAAAATATATCAACAATTTCACCATATATTGTCAAAAATTTCTTATGTAAAATTATTAATGTTTAAATCTTTTTATTTAACAAATTTTTTGACATCATCCCGTGTAATACACGGGTCTTACAACTAGTATATATATATATATATATATATATATATATATATATATATATATATATATATATATATATATATATATATATATATATATATATATATATATATATATATATATATATATATATAGATGAATGTTCAAATGAGAACAATTTCAATAATTATTGAAATTGAGAACATGAGAACAAATATAAGCCACACAATTTTATAAGAGGCCCACCCGCCCCTTCCACTGCAACCACCACCAAACTTCTACGCCTCCACTACCACCCATCTCCACCACGTCCCGTATCCAGCGCCAATCCATCTTACCCGACCCACTCCCGCTCCACCTCACCCACCCCACCCTACCCTACCCCCTCCCCCCCCGCCCACCAAAAAAAATTTATTTTTTTACCAACCACTCCCGCTCCACCCCACCCACCAGCACCCACCAAATTTTTTTTATTTATTTACAAACCACTCCCGCTCCACCCGACCCACCAGCACCCACCCTACCTTATCCACCCCACGCCACCTCTACTCTACCACACCCTGCTCGCCCACCAAAAGAAAATTTAATTTCTTTTACCACCCAATTCCGCTCCACCCCACACTCCAGCACCCACCCTACCCTACCCTACCCACCCCCCCCCCCCGCCCACCCAAAAAAATTATTTTTTACCAACTACTCCCGCTCCACCCGACCCACCAGCACCCACCCTACCCTACCCACCCAACGCCACCCCTACCCTACCACACCAATCTCCACTACCACCCATCTCCACCACGTCCCCTATCAAGCACCAATCCATCTTACCCGACCCACTCCCGCTCCACCTCACCCACCCCTCCCTCCCGGCCACCAAAAAAAATTTTAATTTTTTTTACCACTCAATTCCGCTCCACCCTACCATACCCCCCTTCGTCCACCAAAAAAATTACTTTTTTACCAACCACTCCCGCTCCACCCGACCCACCAGCACCCACCCTACCCTACCCACCCACGCCACCCCTACGCTACCACACCCTCCCCGCCCACCAAAAAAATTTTAATTTTTTACCACCCAATCTCGCTCCACCCCATCCACCAGCACCCACCCTACCCTACCCACCCCACCCTACCTTAACTACCTACCCCGCCCCACCACAGAAAATTAATTTTTTTACCACCAACTCGTGTTCCACCCAACCCACCAGCACCCACCCTACCTTACCCACCCCACTAATTTTTTTTTCACTTACTCCCGCTCCACCCCACCAACCAGCACCCACCCAACCTACCCACCACACCCTCGTACCCTACCCTACTACCCCCATCGCTACCGTACCATTACCTCGCCCACCAATTTTTTTTAATTTTTTACCACTCACTCCCGATCCACCCCACCCTAACCCACCCCACCCGACCAACTAGCACCCTACCCTACCTTACCCTACCACCGCCACCCCTACCCTAAAATCACCCAGCCCAACAAAAAAATTTTAATTTTTTTACCACTCACTCCCGATCCACCCACCCCACCATTCACATGTGCATATTCACAAGTGAATGATAGAATTTTAATCAGATATGAATAATAAGGTTTAATCACATGTGAATAGTTCAATCATATTTGAATAACAATGTTTAATCGTATGTGATTAACATGTGAATAACTTAATTATGTAAATATTTGCATATAAATAACATGTTTTAATCACATGTGAATATGTGAATAACAAGGTTTAATCACATGTGTTTGAAGAAAAAACATATCACATGTGAACAAGATTTCAGAATCATATATGATTAAGCATGTGAATAACAAGGTTTAATCACATGTGATTGAAGAAAAAACATATCACATGTGAACAAGATTTAAGAATCATATATGATTAAGCGCTTAATAACAAGGTTTAATCACATGTGATTGAACAAAAAAACATATCATATGTGAACAAGATTTCAGAATTATATATGATTAAACACTTAATGGTACCTGAACAAGCCTACAGCTCCTTGGACTTCGACATGATAGAGAATAGGGGTGTGAGACTGGTTTTTTGAGTTTGGTGGCGTATTTTGAGTTTAGAGCAAGTGCAAGGACCACTGGTAGGCGGGATTTGGACAAAAGTTTCTTTCAGCCATTTTGTCGAACACCTTAGGTGCATAAAGTGTGTCTCCATATGTGATCAACAATTTTAATCACATGTGATTTAATACATATAATAAGAAAAATTATTTAAAAATAAAAAATTCATTAAGCACATATTTACATATGAATAACATGTTTTAATCGCATGTGATTGAATACATATAACAAGAAAATTTATTAAAAATTCTATTTGAGTATATTCACATGTGAATAACAAGTTCTAATCACATTTGAATAGCATGATATAATTACATTTGAGTAAGAAGTTTTAATCACATGTGAATAAATTATTAAGAAATAAAAAATTCGTTATGCACATATTCACATGTGAAAAACAGGTTTTAATCACATGTGAATAATACGGTTTATCGCTTGTGAATAGGTTAATCATATGTGATTAACAATGTTTAATCACATGTGATTAAATACATATAATAAGAAAACAACCCAACTAAAAAGAACTACAGAGGTTTCAAAACAACCCAACAAAACGAATTTTTTATTTCTTAATAATTTATTCACATGTGATTAAAACTTCTTACTCAAATGTAATTAGATCATGCTATTCAAATGGGATGAATGGTGGTCGGCGTAGGTCACCAACAGGGCACAGGACCGATGAGGGTATCTTTATGCAGAGTTTTTTTGGCAAATAGACCGCAGATGGTTCTACTTTGACCGGAGACTATTTAGAGTTGAACGATCTTGTTGATGATGATCCTAGTTCACGTTCTTTCAGTTCTGTTAATTCCAGTTGTTTAACCATGACTTTAGATGAATACTTTGACCACGTGGCTCGGGTACGAGGTGGGGGTAGGGTGGGGGTAGGGGTATTTTTTGTTTTTTTATTAATAAAATAATTAAGTAATTTAAAGACAAAATAAAAAGATATAAAAAGGGCATTTTAGTCTTTTTACTTGACCCAGGGACCTATTTGCTGGATTTCAGAAACGTTAGTGACCCCCATAGTGAAAATCTAATACTTGGGACCATTCTGTTAGTTTTGGTAAATCACAAGAACCAAAACTGTAATTTACTCTTTAAAATATTTAGGTTTTGAAGTAGAAGTTTTGGACTATACAGGTGGGTGAAGTTTCATAAGAATACGCACCACCTCAAATTTCAATTACGTCATTTCCTTAGTAATATTTTTTCGAAAAGTGTATGCTAGGTCCAGTAAGGCCGATAAAGATGGAGTTGTAAATTGCTTCTATACCAACTGAATATCTGATGTTAACCCTCATATATACTTATCACTGTGGAAAATTTGGAAAATGACTTCTTAGGCAACATTGTTTTCGACTTATACATATTTAGTCTTTAATGTTGTTTTTTTTCATCTATAACATACATCATTGAACTTCTTGTTTTTGTACACATGTAGTCATTTTGATATACTATTCCAGGTTAGCCGGTCATTTTTGTATTACGAGTTTTGATAGGTAACATTATTCTCAATTTGTACACATTTAGTCCCAACATTTTTTGTACATATATAGTCCTTTTATATATGTTTTTTAGATATGGTTTTTATATAATAATTTTTATATACTTATTTTATACATTTATATACGTTTTTATATACTTTTTTAATAAAAACGTATATAAATAATTTTTTATATATGTTTTGACATTCATTTTTAATTAAACTTTGGATGTATATATATATATATATATATATATATATATATATATATATATATATATATATATATATATATATATATATATATATATATATATATATATATATATATATATATATATATATATATATATATATATATAGAAAGTATAAATACATGTATTTACTTCCAGAAATCGTAAATATACGTTTTTAAAAAAATGTATATAAAAAATAAATATTTATACATCCAAAACGTATTTAAAATTGTATATGTTAAAACGTATATAAAAACATTTTTATATGTGTTTTTTATACTAAAAGAAAGTGTATATAAAAATGTATATAAATATACAAAATATGTATATATTGAAATACATATATAACATGTATATATAAAAACATATCTAAAAACATATATAAAAGGACTATACGTGTTGGCGGTGAAAGTTGATCGGCAACCCTCTCAATCATATCTTGGTCGTTCTCTCTCCTCCCAATATCCAATGGCGGATCCAGTATAGAGCAAGGAGGGGGCTGTGCACCGGCTCAACTTTTGCGGGCCTTTGTAAAAAAAAAAAAAAAAAAAAAATTCTAGTACGTTGCACCCCCTCGAAAAAAAAATGACACCCACTAATTAACTTAAACTTTGGATTTTGATCAATTACTCACAAAAATGCACCATTTTTTCTATAAGTGCACCATTTACATTCCGTGAATTTTTTTTTTGCACCCCCTAGTGATAATTCCTGGATCCACCACTGCATATCTCTTTTCTGTGTGTGGTATCTCTCTCCTTCCATCTCTCTTCCCTCTATTTATTTCATCCCATATCTTGGTTAACTTGATATGGATCATCAATATTCTCTTTCCTCCCTATACGTTGGTTGAAAAGTAAGAATGACTATGTTCAATACAACAGAAATTTTCCGCATTTCAAAAATGACCTTTTTGGTGGTAAGATCTTTGATTTTACGGAGTAGGAAAATCCTAGTATGTATCTCTTCTTCCAAAATCTCTTTCCTTTCCATATTTTATGATACAATAACTTTCTTTAGGCCTAAGAGTAAACATGAAAATATGTTGTTAATTTGTCTATTTCATAGTGAAAATCTTTTTTGATAGAGCTATAAGCCCATGACGGCTTTTTTTGTAATGGTTGTGACTTGTGAGTTAAAGCCCCCCTTTGAACCATTTAACCAAAAACCCTATTTGAACAATTCAGTGATCAGAAATTACACCCATTATCTTCATAACCTAAAAATAGTTCTCTTTTTCTTAGATCATGTCTCTCAAGTCTCAAGCTCTCGTCGACTCAGTCCCTACTACCTTTGAAAGAAAATTCCATTATTTACAAACATATGCTACACCTTTCAAACGTCCACTGCTAATTTTTTTGGTAAATGTAAAACTTGAATTTTCCAATAGTTATTCTATTAGTTAAGTCCTAAATTATAATTATAACTATATACAATGCTTGCCGCTTAACATACCTCATATTACTCTCAGAGGCGGACGCAGGACTCTAGTGGCACCATTTTTTTTCCGAGCATTCATAATAACAAAAAAAAAAAAAAAAAACTTGGTGCACCTTAGTTGGACCTAGCCTAGTAGCACAAATAAAATCTCTAGTGGCACTATAATATAAAAAAATTTCCGAAAAATTTTACCCTTGCGCAGAAAAAACGAGTAGTGGCACGACTACCCCGTGCCCACCCTATGTCCGCCCCAGATTACTCTCCTATCTGGCGTTTTTAAGGGTAAATTGCACAAAAGTCATTAGTTTACACAAAATCTTGATTTTAACATTGTGTTTATTTTTGACGATTAAGTCACTAAGTTTTCAATTTGTTGCAGTTTTAACCATTTGACCGGTCAAACCGGCTGGCAGCCGATGTAGTATGACGACGTGTTAGTCTTTAGTGATGTGGCACTGACATGACCATAGTTTCTTTAAAACGTAAGATTTAAAACAACAATTATAAGGGATAATGTATTTTATTCAGTTTTTTAAGAATACAAATACAATATTTTGAAAATAAGCTTTTTACAATACAAAATACTATATATTGACAATTGTAGAAAGAAAGTCAAAGCAAGCTTTTAAAAATTTATTTGAAATCAAGATAATATACGATGTGTGTATATATTATCTATTGATAATTATGTTAAAAGTGTAAAATATATATTTAGTAGAATTCGTAACTATGGTTTATATATGTGTGGATTTGTTAATTGTGTCATTATTTATCTTAATAGTCAAATACGTAAAAATAAAAGATTCTTTTAGCAAAAATATAAAATATTATTATGTAACGTCAGTACCACGTCAACAAATACAGACACATCACTATATAATGTCAGTTGGCAACCAGGATGATCGGTCAAATGATATAAATTGCAACAATTTGGAAAACTTAGTGACTTAATTGCAAAAAAAATAAATATAGTGTCAAAATCAAATTTTTATGTAAACATAATGACCTTTTTTTTTTTTTTTTTTTTTTTTTTGTAATTTGCCTTTTTTAACGTGCGCATAAATAGATACACATTGACTTTCTATTTGACCTCCTTAATTTCTTCCTTTTTCTGTTTCACCCTCCCTGCTACCTTCTTTGGATAACCAATATTCAAGTGGTACTTCCTATCAGCGATCCTATTCCTAGGTTTCTTACTGGTTGGTCATTTCCAAAAAACCGACCCATTTCAAGTAACATGTTCATGTTGTTTTAGGTATGTTGTTTCTTCCTTGTTCTTGTTTAACTAGGTTACACACCACTTTTTGTTGTTTTGTTTGTATGCTTTTTCAATGGTTCTTTTGGAAGATGGAGAACATGCACAACACCTATTTGTTATATTCTTATGTGTTAGTGTTAGTTCATATGGGCTCAAGAAAGGTCTGATTGGTATATTGATTCACCTGTTCTTACAAGCAGTGGCCAATCCAGATTCAAGCTTACGTGTATCCAACTTGAATGAGGTGAAAAGGCTAAAAAAATGTTATCGGGTCATTTGTTAGTACTACCATCTAAACAAAGTATTTGATTAACCATAAATGAGTTCTCATACGCTTCAAGGAAAATCGTTTATTGTTTATTTTCTCCAAATATTTTTCATTATCATGACTTGTTTAATTTTCTTTTTCTACAAAAACTTTGACATTATATCTAAAATAGATCATAAGATATCATACACAGACAATTGAAGATAAGTATATTAAATTAAAAACAAAAAAATAATTAACATTATTCAAAATTCTTTAATTTATGTTATAAATATAACTATAATTTAAATAAATTATCAAATCAAACAATATTTAAAAAAATGAAACCTAAAATGGTGATTAAGTAGAAACTGACACGTAAATGTGCCATCAACCTAACCTGCTAGGTATGAAACAAAAGTTATGCTAGTAAAGTCTCTAGGCTTTGACTTCTCCGTAATAGAAATAGGTTTATACTTACTTCAACATAAAATACAACTATTAATTACTAAGGTATGAAAGAGACCTTAAAATGAAGGGTAAAAGTCCAATGGAGAAAAACGCACTGATTATCGGAAAGGGACGAACGATTGATGGGGCTGTTAGAGGCGGTTTAGCAGAGTTAGGAAAAACTTGTTTAAGACAAGGTACAAGCAGCAGAGATGGGTGGAGAGCGAAGGAGATGGGAAGAACTGTGACCACACCGACAACACCAAAGAAAATGGCGGCAGCGGACAGAAGTTAAAGACACGATCGTGCCAACCCGTGCATTTTCTATTGTTCTCTTATTTTTCCCATCACAGAAACATTTTTCTACATATTTTACAAGTTTGAAAGTTTTATATATTTTAAAAATATTTAGATAGTCTTTTTCTTTTAATTTTGTTAGCTATCTCCTAACCTAATAATACAGTTGTAATATTATATTTTACGAGTTTTAGAGATAAAATTATTTTTCTAATTTGATATTATATTTGACATGTTTAAAAAAATTAAAATTAGTGTATTATTTTTCTGTAGCTACATGTATCCAAATTTTCTTTATTTTCCGTTATGTTTTTGGAGCTACAGGCATCCAAATTGTCTCCCCCACAGATATGAATAATAAAATTATTCTACAATCTCCAAAAAAAACCCCATCTCAAAACCAAGGGTGTTCATGAATACCCTTGAGGTATATGTAGGCTCGCATCTGCCTATAAATTGGTTTTTTTTTGATAACCGAGGATCCCACCCCACCCATCCTTTGGATGACCCTGATGAAGCAACCTCGGGGCCCACGCACACCTGGCAGCAGGGTGGTCCGGGTCAATCACCTACGGGGGTAGAGAGGTGGCCAGTGGCCATCCCCTGATTGAAACCTAACACTCCCTATGGGGAAAGGGAGGGAGTGGGATTAGAACTCGGAACCTCCTTATGGGGGAAGAGAAGGAGTCCTAAGCCTTATCCACTAGGCCATCAGGGTGATGGTTATATGTAGTTGTAACATTAAAATAATTAACTAATTTTACTATGGACCCCACCCGACCTCCTCGGATAAATTTACTATGGACACCTCTGAATACAATTTGGACACATGTAGCTACAAAAACATAATGGAAAAGAAAGAGAATTTTGATATATGTAGCTGCAGAAACATAAAAGAAAAATAATACACTAATTTTAATTTTTTTTAAACATGTCTGTAACATTCGTGTTTTGGGGCTAGGGGTTTTGGGCTTGAATCGATAAAATAAAATTTATTCTAAAATGCTAATAAACAAAACAAACGGACTATTTTCAGAATTTGCTCATGTTTTGGAAGTCGTCTGTCTTGGGATCGTTATTTTATACAAATGCATATTTAGACATTAGCCTATTAAGATTCACACGTTCTGTATCATGTTAATATTTTGATTATTATATATAAAGTACGAGAGAATTAGTACTTTTATAGAATATGAATAGACTTTGTCTAGAATAACCAACTTCATTATAATTAAACTTGGTTCCAGATCCATCAAGATGAAATTAGTCTTAAATTGAGTGGATATTTAAGTAAATAATTATGCTTCATATCTTCGGACTATGTATGACCAATTTCAAATAGGGGTAATATAATAAATCTATATTAAGATAATTGGGTATTAGAATAGAGGTATCTAGGTAATTTCACAACGAATACATCTAACTGGAGGGTAATTTGGAAACTTATCAATAAAGGCAAATTTGTTTACATTGAAAGGGCCTATTAGTAAATTAAACAAAAACATCTCATTCCCATTTCTACATATTTTACTAAGTTTGAAAGTTTTATATATTTATAAGGGAAAATGACTTATAAGGGTAATTATGTTTCAAAATTGTTCAAAAAACACTATCCAAGTTTGGTCTGTTCAAAAAACACCATCCAAGTAAGACCTTTGTACAAAAAACACCATCCAAGTAAGGCTTTTGTACAAAAAACACCAACGAACTACATGTTTTGTTCAAATTTTACTCGATGGTAACCGGCTCTTGCAGGTTAAACTGTTCATCTGTTATTATGTCATGTCACTAAATATTAGGCCAGGATGAACTGTTCATCTGTTATTATGTCATGTCACTAAATATTAGGCCAAGTCATCCTTTAACCTGCAAGAGCCGGTTACCATCGGGTAAAATTTAAACAAAACATGTAGTTCGTTGGTGTTTTTTGTACAAAGGCCTTAGTTGGATGATGTTTTTTTACAAAGGCTTTACTTGGATGGTGGTTTTTTAACAAACCAAACTTGGATAGTATTTTTTGAACATTTTTGAAACATAATTACCCTTATAAATCATTTTCCCTATTTATAACTTTGTTTAATTTGCGTGAATTTTGGTTCCATGTGTAACGATTTTTTTGTAACGCGGGATCCGTTTTACTTGCTTCGGATCTCCACCGCTTACTTCCTTCCTCTTCATTCTCACGCATCCTCCCATTATCCCCTCCCACCGCCTTTTTCCCTGCGTTACGCATCTCAGCCTCCACTACCAGCCACCATCGGCACCACCTCGCGGCACCGCTGGCGATGGAGGGAAGAAGGTCCTCCTCTCCGACTCACTCTTCTCCGCTAAACGGAAAACAGTCGATCTTTATTTTACTGTAAGTGACGTTTGAAAGAGTGTTTCTTCATCAACACACTTCGTGTTATAGATGTCTATTACCATCATACCTCACAATCTCCATATGCTCTTGGCAGAATCTTTAACGTAACCTTCATCTCTCCCTCTTATTCTTTATCCTCTCCTATTACGGGTAAGACAACTCACCAGGCCACCACTGACACTCAATCTTCCCTCCTCTAACCCTTCGCTTCCACCCTTGGTGTTATTAGACAGGAAAAATAGAGTAAGAGGCGTTGAAGATGGAGGTTGATGGGGATGCTTTTCAATCTCAACAACAAGTGCTACGAGCTCGCCACATCAAGAAGAGAGCTCTCAAGAAGAAGGCGTTTTCTGTTTCCTTCAATGAAAAGGACCTTAGGTATTTATTCATCCCTAATTATTTAACCTTCTTTGATCGAAATCCCCCCTCTATTCAGAGAAGAGCCACGATTTGACCTATAACTCAAATGGGTTTTTTCCGAATTCAAACTCTTTAAATGTGTTTGGATATACCCGTCAACGGGGTTTCTTCGAATTTGACCTAGAATCAAATGGGTGAGACTAACATTTAACCCACAGTCTCACCCAAATGAGCTTTTTCGAATTTGACCTAGAACTCAAATGCGTTTCTTTGAATTTGACCTAGAAAGTTATGAGAAACTGAAGTAGCATGTTATAAACAGTTTTTGCAATGCAATCCTATGATCTTTTGGTGTTTTCTGTTTTAGTTTTAGTACATTGGTCATTTGAATATTGTTGTGTTGGTTAGTTAATTGTTAGACTTGCTATTCTGATATGAACCAATGGAGAAAAAAAGATGACAGTGAACTATTGAGGGCTTGATTATTAATGGGGAGGAGCTTCTATATATGATTTAACTACTAATAAAGTACAAGTGCATCTACAAGTCAAAATCAGCATCCGGAAAGTTGTTACTTGAGCATAAAACTTTAGGAACTCTAGATATGGTGTCTAAACCGCAGTGTTTTGAGCATTGGTACCCGTAAGATGTAGATGTTTTCCCGTTTTTGGAAATCTGTGAGACTTTTCGCACTTCCAGTCACACCTACCTTCCCAAAAGAAACATATTTAAAGTGCATAAAATTTTTTATTTATACACAATCTGGAACGTATACATAATATGGCTTTTTGATTGGTAATTATTTGCTTTGATGTGGCAATGGCATGCATTATTTGAAGCAAATGTACTATCATTCTCTAATTTTAAAGCAATGTACTTTCGATGTTGAAAGTTAGATAGCAATTTACTTTTATATTTTTTTGAATTTATCTTAGCTTTTTGACTTTTTGGCAATGTAAATAAATTTTTTGTTAAAACTAGAATAGCTCATACGGGATAAATTACAAATTTACAACATATTAAAGCATTTACGACTTTTTAAAGTACTTTTATCTGTTAAATCTTTAATATTATTTTTATATTTTCAAGAATATGTTTTTCATCTCTACAATTTAAAAAGCAGAAGACTTCAAAATAGGGTATAATGGTAAAAAGAATTGAGTACTTAACGAGATAAAGATTACGTGAGGAACCTAAGAAGGACTAGCTAACCTCCAATGAGATAGAGATTATGTGAGATAGAGATGATATGAGATAGACATTGTGTATCGTCGCCAATTCCGTTTAAGAAAAAAAATCCCTTTTGGTGACGAAAATGGAGTCAGATGTATGGATTCTCAGTCTGTTTGATGGTTTTTAATCTTATCAGTCTTTTTGCAAGTTGTGGTTTTGTCATTGTTTGATATCACCGCTTCATGTATGCTCTGTATTTCCTTACCACATATTTCCTTTCTCTTTACTTAACTTGCTTTTCTATAAGGATCCTATTACCATTGCTTTTGCATCTTCCGGAATGGAGTTCCTTAAACTAAAAGCTCACAAACCAAACCCAGAAAAGGATTCTGACAACAAGCCTGTTCCCGTTTCGGTACCTGAAGAGCCCAATACAAATAGTGTTGATGACTTCATCATGAATGAGGTAAAGAGAAGACTCAAAGAACTGAGAAGGAACAGTTTCATGGTGCTGATACCTGAAGAAACATGTCCAAAAGAAGAAGAGGGTGAAGCCAGCTCCAATGTGTGGCGGGATGTAGAAGAGGAAGGTCGACAATTATGTCAGTAACGAGAAAACGATCCATATCTGGATCTTGAAACAGCATATGTATCTCACATTTGCTTGACATGGGAGGCTTTACATTGCAAGTATAAGCAACTAAGTCAGAATCAATATGAAAACTCCAAATGTTATAACAATAACGCTCAACAATTCCAGCAGTTCTAGGTTTTGTTGCAATGGTTTATTTAAAACAAACCTTTTGAGTGTGGTCTCAGGCCTGAAATTTATGCTCAGACCAGAAATTTGCTTTCAAACTTCTTCAAGTTCCAAATATATCAGGTAAGTATTCTTTTTTGAAAATAAAATAATGCTCTTTACTCTTTTATAAATTATAATAATTTGTCGATGGTTGAATTTTATTACCTGGTCGAGATAGAAAAGAGATGATAGAAGAAGAATCGTGTATGGTGGTGCAAGCTTCAAATCTTCTCATAATAATTGATTTATAGAGAGGTATGGTCATATTCTATAATCTTTATTGTTTTTTAAGGTAAATTGCAGGAAATAATAGTAACATACTTTACTCTTTTCACCAATATAGACAATGTACTTTGCTTTTTACCCATAAAAACAATATATTTATATTTCTTTACCCGCAATAGCAATGTGAAAACAATTATTTACTCATATAATGGAAATATGTAGCATATAAAGTACATTGCCCATATTGGTAGCAAAATGTAAGTATGTTGCTTTTATAGGTAAAGAAAAGTAAGTACATTGCTATTATGGGGATGAAATAAAGTACATTGCCCATATTGGTAGCGAGAGAAAGTACGTTGCTGTTTTTTGTAATCTTCCTTTTCATTTTATTTAGGATACATTGCTCATTTACTCAAGGGTATTTTTGTCTTTTCTAGTACACAGGCTCTAGAGCATCACCCACAGATAATAGCGTCATTCTAGAAAGGAGAAGCTCCGCTGCGAAGCGCGGTAGCAAAATTTTAAAAATATTTAGATTGTCTTTTCATTTTGTTAGCTATCTCCTAACCTAATAATACAGTTGTAATATTATATTTTACGAGTTTTAGAGATAAAATTAGTTTCTAATTTGATATTATATTTGACATGTTTAAAAAAATTAAAATTAGTGTATTATTTTTCTGTAGCTACATGTATCCAAATTTTCTTTATTTTCCGTTATGTTTTTGGAGCTACAGGCATCCAAATTGTCTCCCCCACAGGTATGCATAATAAAATTATTCTACAATCTCCAAAAAAAACCCCATCTCAAAACCAAGGGTGTTCATGAACACCCTTGAGGTATATGTAGGCTCGCATCTGCCTATAAATTGGTTTGGTCGCTGCTTCATTGGGTTATTTGGGTTGTTATTACCAAATTTAGGTTGCAATTATATGTGATTTTGCTTCACATATTTACAATTAGACTTACTAAGAAGTTTATGTTTTCGTTAAATGCCACGTATTTACTTTCTTCATAGAGGCGAGCCTACATATACCTCAAGGGTGTCCACACCCTTAGACAACCCTAGTTTTGAGGATTTTTTTAGATTATCGGATAAATTTACTATGGACACCTCTGAATACAATTTGGACACATGTAGCTACAAAAACATAATGGAAAAGAAAGAGAATTTTGATATATGTAGCTGCAGAAACATAAAAGAAAATTAATACACTAATTTTAATTTTTTTTAAACATGTCTGTAACATCCGTGTTTTGGGGCTAGGGGTTTTGGGCTTGAATCGATAAAATAAAATTTATTCTAAAATGCTAATAAACAAAACAAACGGACTATTTTCAGAATTTGCTCATGTTTTGGAAGTCGTCTGTCTTGGGATCGTTATTTTATACAAATGCATATTTAGACATTAGCCTATTAAGATTCACACGTTCTGTATCATGTTAATCTTTTGGTTATTATATATAAAGTACGAGAGAATTAGTACTTTTATAGAATATGAATAGACTTTGTCTAGAATAACCAACTTCATTATAATTAAACTTGGTTCCAGATCCATCAAGATGAAATTAGTCTTAAATTGAGTGGATATTTAAGTAAATAATTATGCTTCATATCTTCGGACTATGTATGACCAATTTCAAATAGGGGTAATGTAGTAAATCTATATTAAGATAATTGGGTATTAGAATAGAGGTATCTAGGTAATTTCACAACGAATACATCTAACTGGAGGGTAATTTGGAAAATTATCAATAAAGACAAATTTGTTTACATTGGAAGGGCATATTAGTAAATTAAACAAAAACATCTCTTTCCCATTTAGACCGAGGGGTGTGCCGGACGCCAAGGGCATGCATTCTGCCACCTCAGCAAGGAGGACGCGGCAAACCCCCCCCCCCCCCCCCCGCGTGTTCTAGAGCAGCTGCGTCCAAGGGTTGTGGTCGAGAGCACGCGTGAAGATGGTGGAATTCAAACCCAACTGCCCGTTGGATTACATCTCATATTTTTACACACATACAAACACACATATTTTCACATTCAAAAAGATGGAGAACGATCCCCCCCCCCCCCCCCCCCCCGGGTCAAACCCAAACACGTCCCGTGGCGAATACAATTTCAAATTTTCGCCGAATTGCACTTTTACGAGTATGCTTTCGGGTTCGTCTCACCGCAATACCCGTTTCCATATCCACTACCGAACCAAAATCAATACTCACATCAACCTTACCCATACGCACCTTTTCCTCAATCGTTTCTATCACAATCGCCACCAATTGCATCACCACCGCCACAAGCATCATCCGAAGAGGTCGTGATGGAAAGAAAAGCGCCCGCGTCTTCCTCAAAAAAGAAAAAGAAAAATAATAGTTCGCGTAACAAAACACGAAACGCGCAAGAGGCGAAGGTTCCGTGGACGCCAGCTCGGTAGAGATTTCTTATGAAGCAATTAGTTGTCAACGTCGATATATATGATTTGGTTTTAGCCCTGTAGTTCTAACACTTGTGTTTCGTCATCGACCGTGCTACTCATGTAAATGTCTTTTTTTTCTTTAATCATGTTAGCAAGTTAGAAATAATGACAAAAAATTAATAATTTCAAGTAAATCAAAGGCTTGATTTATGGTCTAATTTGCTGCATTTTGTGACAAATGAATATAAATTACCAGCTATATAAAACAACCACAAAACTGATATAATGCTAAAAACTTTTAAAACGTGCCATGGTTTACATCCACTTAATTTTTTGGTTGTTATGGACCTAGTATTGAGTACTTCCAAAATCTCTCTAAAATTATTGTACGGGGATGTTTAGTGGTGTATTGCGTTTATAAGGATGGATGTCAAATCGAAGACAAAGAATGGTCGATAGGATATCATGAGTTTGCCTCTATCCTATCACACATGTAAAACATATTTTATTTGTTTCTAACTCCTACAAAAATTAACCCGTACGTAACTCCAACTTGTTTTAAAGTTTCATCAAGGGAAAAATGACTTATAAGGGTAATTATGTTTCAAAACTGTTCAAAAAACACCATCCAAGTTTGGTCTGTTCAAAAAACACCATCCATGTAAGACATTTGTACAAAAAACACCATCCAAGTAAGGCTTTTGTACAAAAAACACCAACGAATTACATGTTTTGTTCAAATTTTATCCGATTGTAACCGGCTCTTGCAGGTTAAAGGATGACTTGACCTAATATTTAGTGATATGACATAATAACAGATGAACAGTTTAACCTGCAAGAGCCGGTTACCATCGAGTAAAATTTAAACAAAACATGTAGTTCGTTGGTGTTTTTTGTACAAATGTCTTACTTGGATGATGTTTTTTGTACAAAGACTTTACTTGGATGGTGTTTTTTGAACAAACCAAACTTGGATGATGTTTTTTGAACATTTTTGAAACATAATTACCCTTATAAGTCATTTTCCCTTTCATCAATAGTACTGAATTTGATACTTGACTTAGCTGTAAGTCTGTAACTATATACTGAATTATATATTATTTTATGAAACCAGCGTCCTCGAGTTTAATTTGGTTGGATGTTATAAATGTTGTGAATCATGTTAAACACTCAAAAGGAAGAGATTAGACTTTAAGCGTATATCAATAGGTCTAAAGTCAGATTTATTAAATAAAGGGAACAAATTAGTAATTAACCAAATAGGCCACCTAAGAGAACGAGAACCAAAATGTGCAACATTGTAAGATTCCATTCTATTTATTAAATACAAGTTATTCTATGTTTTGACTATTTTTGTTGGTATAATTTAACTTCTTAGCAAATAAAGTCTTGCTGTTAAAATAGAAATGGGTATACGAACAAAGGCAGAATAATCCATATGGTCACTACCAAATCAAGCTTTCGAGATTTAAAATGAAACAACGCTTCGTAAATTCAATCAAACTTTGTAGTGTTATGAAAAAAATATGTTCACAATATAAACTCTTTCAATCGGGACGTCACCTCTTTCAAATTTTGTTACTGAAAGTAAATTATCAAACTATAGATGTAAGATGTCAATATATGGAGAGATCAAAATCATTCAAGCTTTGTTTGTTATTCAGCATAAGACATGAGATAACAAGCTATGGTTTGACTTGTTAGGAACCGGACCGGGTACACGCAGCGGAAATACACTATCACACACACAAACTCACGAAAATAAAACAAGAAGAACACAAGGATTTTTACGTGGTTCGGATTCGGTGCAAATCCTACGTCCACGGGCTACAACTAGAGAAATCTTATTAATACTCACAAGATTACAATTTATAACTCTTGTTTTGAGCTCAAGTGGTGCATTTTCCTTCAAGTGAATGCCTATATTTATAGGCTTGAGAATGTATAAAATATATATAATTCTACCCCTCATTTTTGAAAAACTAAAATCTTCACCAACTTCCTTTGAATTCAAAGTTTTACCTAACAATCTCCCACTTAAAGATTTTGAACAACATAGTCTTTCTCTACTGTCATCCAACTCCAGTAATCTTAAAACAACCAAGTCTTCCAAGCCTCCAGCTACCAAGAACAAGCTAAACTTAGTCCAATTTCTCTAATTGCAGCCACCCCTCCATCTTCAAGTACTAGAAGGGCCAGTTGAAGCTCCCACTAGCTCCAACTCAGCCGTGGCTAATCCCACCACCGACTCATCCTCTGTCTCAACCGGTTTGGACACTCCACCAGCTCCAGAGATACACCGAGGACCACTAACACTCTCCAAACTTTGCAAACCTCCAACAGGAGAGAATTTTTCAGTCTTAGTCTTCAAAACCCAACGGCTCTTTGTAACTGTACCCGGAACACACTCCGTGCTCCCACTGTCACAAAATCCCCTGAATGGTTTAGACTTTCCGACTCGTTCAACTAACATCCCCTTGGCTCCAGAATTCATGTTTGCAAAATGAACTCTCTTAGCACTAGATTTAGCGAACCAGATTTTGTCATGCTTAACGGGGACGGTCATACTTCCCTCAGCAGGTACCTCAACCATATATAATGACCCACGCTTTATACCTTGAGCAATCACCGAATTTCCATTGACCACCCACCATTTACCACCACCAAACCTTACTTCCAGTCCTTGTTTATTCAGCTGACCAACAGAAATCAATTTCTTCTTCAGCTCTGGAATCACCCTGACATTCTTCAGGTTCTATGTAGTTCCCAATGAAGTAACCAGATCAATATCTCCCATGCCCGTTACTTGAAGCATCTCGTCATTTGCTAACCGTACCTTCCCAAAATCTCCTTCTTTTAGATTCACCATCGTTTCTCCATTGTCCATGGCGTGAAACGAAGCCCCTGAATCCATGACCCAAGAGTCTACACAGTTTTCCATACTGAGTATCAATGCATCTTCCTGATAAACATTCTCAGCACCAACACTGTTTAATTCTTTCTTTGGACATTGACTCTTAACATGTCCCACCTCTTGGTAGTTCCAGCACTTCACATTCTTCCAAGTTCTAGATGAACTTCTTCCCCGACTCCCACTATTCCTGCTATTCCCTCTACCTCTTCCGATATTTAATAACTCAGAAGAAGACGAGCCACCTTGATTCTTGCGTCTGGTATCCTCTCCTAGAACCAAATCTCGAACCCCTTCAAACGTCATACCACTGGTCCCCACGGAACTCGTAACAGTAATAACTGTTCCTGACCAGCTATCAGGTAATGAAGCTAGTAGCAGTGAAGCTTGAGTCTCATTATCAAATTTAATTCCCACAGATGATAATCTGGACAGAATTGAATTTAGATTGTTAATGTGAACCGTAACAGAACTTTCCTCATTCATCCTTGTAGTGAATAACTCCCTCATCAAGAACACCTTGTTAGCCGCCGACGGTTTCTCATACATGTTCGTCAGAGCATCCATCATACCACGCGCCGTGGTTTCCTTCATGATGTTGAAAGCGACGCTTCTTTCCAACGACAATGTAATAACCGCCTTAGCTTTCTTGTCCTTTGAGTTCCACACATCTTCAGCAGCTTTTTCCATTTTCTCCGGTTTGTCTCCAAGTACCACGTCCAAATCTTTCTGACATAGCAATGCTTCTAATTGCATTTTCCACCAGCTAAAGTCAGAACCGTTGAACTTCTCGATTACAACCTTGTCTTCAGCCATTACGACAAACAAGAGACAAATATTTTATAGTACTTTTGTGTGACAGAACAGTACCCTTCAAAGTACCGAGATACCTTTAATACGATTAATAGAAATTAGTTTCTGATGTGGAAGATCAGACAAAACTGCAACCACAGAGCATACTCTAATTTCTAAAACCGAGACCTCCTCCGAAACCCAAAGCTCTGATACCAGTTGTTAGGAACCGGACCGGGTACACACAGCGGAAATACACTATCACGCACACAAACTCACGAAAATAAAACAAGAAGAACACAAGGATTTTTACGTGGTTCGGATTCGGTGCAAATCCTACGTCCACGGGCTACAACTAGAGAAATCTTATTAATACTCACAATATTACAATTTATAACTCTTGTTTTGAGCTCAAGTGGTGCATTTTCCTTCAAGTGAATGCCTATATTTATAGGCTTGAGAATGTATAAAATATATATAATTCTACCCCTCATTTTTGAAAAACTAAAATCTTCACCAACTTCTTTTGAATTCAAAGTTTTACCTAACATGACTTGTATTGAACCGGGATTAAGAATGATGTCAATAGGACCATCCAAAAAGATGAAGGGGCAAATACTCACTCTAGGTCTCTCATCTATGCAGAATATATGAATGTCCTTCTCTTCCTCATTAAAAGTTTGTCTAATCTCATCAAGTTCATTTTATTTCATTAGAGTCCAATAAAAAAACATGTCCCAGTCCTATCTCGTATAACAAATCTAGCCTTAGATTCGGAGCTACATCATGCATATTCTTCGCCTTGATGAAATAATGATGAGGTCATCCGTGATCCCTAGATTTTTGTCTCCATCTAGAGAGACATTCACTACAAATATGAGGTGCTGGTTATGTTTGCAAAGTAAGAAAGCAAAATACAAAACAAACCATATCAACATGGAAGCTTTTACTCAATTTCTACCTGCAGTAGTTCTAGGGCTTTTGCTTTTGCTTTTGGTTCTAATCTGTAGTTACAAAACAAGCAGAAGAAATTACAAAACAAGTAAAGGTATCAAACCAGTACCTCCAGAACCATCAGGGGCATTGCCTTTTGTCGGTCATCTTCATTTCCTACGAGGTCAAGCTCCGGCAGCAAAGGTACTTGGAAAAATTGCTGATGACTGTGGACCCGTTTATTCTCTTCGGCTAGGTAGTCGTCGAGCTTTGGTTGTGAGCAGTTGGCAGATGGTCAAAGAATGTTTTACCACCAATGACCAAAATTTTGCAGCTAGGCCGAACATGGCAGTTAGCCGGCATATGATCTATGATAATGCTGGTTTTGCACTGGCATCCTATGGACCATATTGGCGAGAGATCCGAAAGCTGGCCACTTTGGAGCTCTTTACAAGCCAGCGTCTTGAAAAGTTCAGGAATGTTCGTAGCACAGAAGTGAAGAACTTCATTAACGAGCTCTCCTTCTTCTCCCAAAAGAATGCAGTAATGGACATGAGCAAGTGGTTTGAGAACGTAACATTTAATATAACTATTAAAATGTTAGCCGGGAAAAGATTTTCAAACCAGGATAGCGTTGAAAGTAACAATGAAGACTCACATGTACACGAAGCCATAAAGAAAGGTCTGTACCTTGTTGGCGTTTTTGTAGTGTCTGATTTCTTTCCATATCTGGAGTGGATGGACATTGGAGGGCATGTGAAAGCTATGAAGCAAGTGGCGAAAGCGGTTGATGCTGTTGTCGGAAAGTGGCTTGACGAACATGTTGAGAAGAGAAAAGAGTACTGTGATGGTGATAAAGAATCCGATTTCATGGATGTGATGCTCTCTACCATGTCAAAAGATGCTGAAATGTTTGGCCATGGACGTGAAACCATCATCAAGGCTACAACAATGGTTCGTTTTAATCGCCTCTCGAAAGCAATATTACTCCTGTTTTACAATGAAATATATAATGGTTAAACATATGCTTACCGTTCCAACTCTAACCATGTTAATCATGTGATTTTCATAGGTACTCATGTTGACGGGTTCAGAAAGCACTGCTTTGACACTGACGTGGGCACTCTCTTTACTGCTAAACAATCCTCACGTTCTAAAAGCAGCCCAGAAGGAGCTTGATATCATTGTAGGAAGAGAGAAATGGGTTGAAGAATCAGATATAAAAAACCTAAGGTATCTACAAGCCATAGTGAAGGAAACACTTCGAATGTACCCACCAGGTCCCTTGGCAGGACCTCATGAGGCCAGTGAAGACTGCTATGTCGGTGGCTATCATATCTCCAAAGGGACTCGTCTGATTGTGAACATATGGAAGCTACATCGCGACCCACAAATTTGGTCGGATCCTCATGAGTTTCGACCAGAGAGGTTTCTTGAGGAGCACTCGGACATAAATTACCAGGGTCAGAACTTTGAATACATTCCGTTCAGCTCTGGAAGGCGAATGTGCCCTGCAATCACGTTTGCTTTTGAAGTAATTCACCTGACACTTGCTCGGTTGCTTCAAGGGTTTGATTTGTCAACACCAATGGGGAAGCCTGTGGATATGAGCGAGGGCTTAGGCGTTGCCTTGCCGAAGGTGAAACCACTTGAAGTGATCATCACTCCTCGGCTTTCTCCAGAGCTATATTGAAATCCTTGACATCAATGACATTATTCTGAGGATGCATGATCATGCCACTGGCTTGTTACATATGGACACACTCAGACATAGACGCATATATGTAAGAAATAAGACCCTATCCATCGAGTCTGCGCTCGGTGATTAATTAATGTACGTAGGATGATTAAGTTTTATAGCTTCGTGTTTACAGTCAGGAGTCGGGACATACTGGTGAATAAATCCCTGTGATGTAGAGTGAACTATGCAATTAATTTCTTTTAAAAGCGAGTTGTATACGTTCATTTGCACGATAAGTTTTTGTCTTTCAAGTATTTGAGACATTTTTATCCAAGCCATGCACCATATATGCCGTCTTGTCGTTAAGATTTGATTGGGGTATACGTAACATTGATCAATTGAAACTTATTTAAATAAGAACATCCTAAGAACTGAATGGACCAAAGCGTAGCGTTCCCGGAGAATTGATAGACCGAACTACCTCGCTGACGCTATGCATTATATCTCCATTCTTCTACGGGTTCTACCTAGAGCATCTCCATAACCTAAGAGCATCTCCATAGTAGCTTTTCTAAAAGTTTTTACGATTTTAAAATGCTTTTGAAAAACCTTTTAAATTTTAAAAACTCAAAATTTAGTAGTCTATGTCGTTTTAACCTTCTTATTGAATTTGTCAATTTTAACCCTTATAGGCTTATACTTTATAATAATTTATTCTAACCCCAATGTTGTTTAGCTATTAATTTTGTATTATATAGTATATTTGAGTAAGTATATAAAATAGATTTAAATATAATTTATAGAAATTTATATAAAAACGTAATTGTCAAATCTAGCATTCAAAATTATGCAAATAATAAAGATTAAAAACATTACCGTAACACTTTATTTAATCGTTTTTTATTTATTGAAATATTAATATCAACTGATGTTATTTTTTCAAAAAGATGAAGTAGTCTTAAAAGTTGATAAATCATATGAGGGTAACTTATATAAGAGAAATTGTCATGAAATTTTTGGTTTTAGTCCGATTGGTCACCCAACTTTTTTGTGCATTAGGTCCTTAAAGTTGTAAACGACCAGTCAAATAGGGGAAACCCCCAAATTTTATTTGTTATCAAGTGACATAATGACGTGGCACCGGTTGTCGTTGAACGGAAGAAATTTCAAACCCTTATTAAACATAGTTGGAAGACTTTCTTTTCCTTTCAACGAAAGCTTATACATTTGATCTAAGAAAGAAATTTTGGTTTATAAACGCAGAATGTCTTCATCATCTCGTCATTGCAGGAACAATGCGCCTAATGTGGAAGAGTTCGGGGATATTAAGTGTGACTGTAAAATGGATCGGAAGGAAATGATGTTATCCGGTGACAAGAACCCAGCTAGAAGGTTTTGGAACTGTAAATCTGGTAAGCATTTCTTGTTGCATAATTTAGATGAATACCTTTACATGTCTGATTTCTACTTTTTTTTAGGGTTAGAAATCCCTAATTTTCAGAAAGCGATTGAATGAAAATACTTTGTTGAAAGGTAGGCTGGCATTTTCGGAAAGGGTCAGTATGGTACAGGCTAGGCAGTTAATCGCGCGCTATAGCGCCGCTATAGCGTTGCTATAGCGCTTAGCGCCCATCGACCGCTACAAAAACTCATATAGCGTTACAAAATAGCGGTTCCGCTATTAGCGGCGAAATTTAACGCAATTTACCGCGTTTTGGCCAACCGCTATAGCGATTTTAGCCCGCTATTAATAAAAATTGAACATTAACACAAGGGTTCACCTAAGAGGCATTCCCAATGACTAAGCCAAATAAAACCAGGTTTAAACCCGGTAACACTCGGCTCAGTAAGTGAGACTCTTGACCAAGCTTCTTATTTATAATAAGAGGGAACCCTCCATGTTTTATTTTTCAGCGATGTGGGAAGGCTTAAACCGATGAAATCAGACTTCACTTGCAATACTGACTTCATCCCGACTTCACTTCGTCCCGATTGCAGAGTTGTGTACGAATTTCCTTCGAAGTCCGCTTTGTTGTTCGATGAATCGGTAATACCTTCAATTCTTGATCAATAAACCAAGGTATCGGTAATCCCAATGTATCAAGTTCCAATATCACCCATCAGGAACGACGGTATTTCGATCAATAAACCAAGGTTACGATTTCGCTTCAAGGTTGCGATTGCTGAACTATCGAGATTCCAATTCACAGGTTCGAAAATCAGGTTTGAGTTGTGAGATTGCAGTTCGTCTTACAGTTCGTCTTCCAATTTCATTGTGCGATTACAGCTTTCCAAATTCAGGTCCGTTCAGATTCGAGTTGCTCGATTGCAATTCCATCCAATTTCATTTGGGATTGAAGTATGATAATCGAAAATCGGTACGGCAGTGGCTATGAGTATTACCGATTGGAGTTATTGGTAATACTTGAGGCTACGATTCACAGGTTCGATAATCGGGGATGAGTTTGTGACTATGTTTATCGGGGATTGAACTTGCTTTCATCTCCGATTGCAGGTTCGATAACCACTTCAATTTCGATAACAGTTCTTGTAGACTCGGGATTAAGAATTGGCTTAATTGTGCTGTAATTATGTTTTAATTTTGTTGTAATTCGATAACCACTTCAAGTGTATTGCAGGTTTGAAGATCGATTGCAGATTTGCAAATGCTATTTTTTACCGATTGCAAATGCTATATTCGACTTCCAATTACCGATTGCAAATGCTATTTTTTATGCAATTACAAGTTCTTGTATCCTAAGAATGATTAAGGTGTCCGATTCATATGCTTGTTGTAATGGATAAAGCTATATCAAGAAAGTGCTATACAAAAATGGATGAATTTGTATGCATTCTACCTGTTCGATCATATGCTTGAAAGAAAATAATGATTTAAATGGATGAAGCTATATCAAGAAACTGCAAAACAAGGATGGACTCGGCACTTTCTCTCTTTTTTAGTTTGAATCTTTATTTGTTCTTTACATTTTTGTTTGCCGAATGTAATTGACGAACATCTCATGTAAACATTTTAATCTATTTGACCATATTTAATATTTTCTATCTATTTGTTTATTTAGTTCGTATGTTACTGAGTATTGGTTGTTTACATTTTGTAATTTTCTAGCAACACAAAAAAAACCCGCTATACCGCCGCTATACCACCGCAATAACCGCTAAACCAAA
Source organism: Cichorium intybus (assembly GCA_023525715.1). Taxonomy (NCBI): domain Eukaryota; kingdom Viridiplantae; phylum Streptophyta; class Magnoliopsida; order Asterales; family Asteraceae; genus Cichorium; species Cichorium intybus. The sequence goes on along the minus strand of CM042012.1, from coordinate 8,972,392 downwards.
TAGCGCTTGGTGACCGCTATTAGGTTTTCGGCCGCGATAACTGCATAGGGTACAGGTTGTTTTAGTTGCAGCCTAGTTGTGGAAGGTGGTTGTCTGATTGTCAGGGTTCAGGTGTACAGTTTTAATTTGTTTTTTTTGAACGGCGGCAATTTTATAAAAAAATGCAACTAGCAAGGCGCTAGAAACAAAAAAAGAGTTACATGAAACAAGCATTATAAGGAGATACAGTCAAATCAAACCAAGCAATACTAGAAAAACGCGATCTAAATTTGACCCAATTAAACGTCGTAATCTTTATCTCATCCACCGTTTTAAAAGGAGAGGCATTAATGCACCTAAACGCAGCATCATTCCGTGCTTTCCATATGCACCAAGCAACCGCATAAAGTAGGGATTTTGTCAACTTCTCATTATGCTTGTCCGACAACACCGACTTCAGGAGCTCCATAAAACGGGCGCAACAGTCCGGGACAGAAGAAGAGACGCTGCACCACAATAAAAACCGATGCCAAAGCTGCTTATCGAAACTGCAGCTAAAGAAAACGTGATCCGTTGTTTCAATATCCGATCTACATAACGGACAACAATTGGAGTTCAACACAACTCCTTTTTGCAATAGATTCGCAGCCACATGCACTCGATCTAGAAGCAATCTCCAAACAAAGAGTTTACCTTCAAGGGAACCCAACTTACCCACCCAAAGTTCCGGTATGAATTAGAATTAGAGCTGTTAGTATTTTCCTCCATAAGGCGTCGCAGTGAGCTTACCGAAAACATCCCTGAGACATCGTCTTTCCAAACCCATTTATCCGGCACCGTGGACAAGTTCACCGAATCAACCACTCCCAATAAACTTTCCAGTTCAACGGATTCACAGCCCCTTCTCAGATTTCTCCTCCAGCACCAAATCGGACTACAATCACTAGAAACGGGAATACGATCTGCAACAAGACAGTTTTTGCTAACTTCAATGGTATAAAGTCTTGGAAACTGGTCTTTGAGAGCCACCGTCCCACACCACTTATCTTTCCAAAAAATGTATGATTACCATTACCAAGAATCCTTAAAAAGCAATTTTCTAAGGAAATATTCCAATCTTCTAGATCCCAATTAATTTGAGAAATAGAGAGCCAAGCACCCGCAATACCCTTTTTCGCCATAACCGTCCCATCAACACCTTTGACATTATGAAGAGCTTTTATGCAAGCCAACCATAAACAATGTCTTTCCACTTTAAACCTCCACCACCACTTGGCAAGAAGTGCTAAATTAAGGCATCTAAGAGACCCAACTCCAAGTCCTCCATGAATTTTATCTTTAGTCACCAAATCCCAAGAGACCCAATGAATTTTCCTTTTGCCTTCAACCCCAGACCAAAGAAAACTCCTCCTAATACGCTCAAGATCATCAATCACCTTTTTTGGCGCTTTGAACATCGAAAAATAATACAAAGGGAGACTCCCAAGCACAGATTTAATTAAAGTCACTCTTCCACCAAAAGAGAGATTTTTAGCTTTCCAAGAAGAAAGCTTAAGCTTAAATTTTTCCATAATAGGACTCCAATTTTTGACGAGTTTCATATTTGCACCTAATGGAAGACCAAGATACGTACAAGGCAATACCGCAGGCTCACAATGAAGAATGCTTGCAAATCTATCCACCTCCTCCTTCTCCACCCCAATTCCAAAGACCTTACTTTTTGCCAGATTCACCTTAAGACCGGAAGCAAGATAGAAACATCTAAGTAGCCGATTAAGGTTTATGAGATTCACCTCGGTCCATTCTCCAATGAAGGTCGCATCGTCCGCATACATAAGGTGAGAGACATACAGACCATTTTTCGGAAAAGACATCCCATGGAACACATGCTTACAACAAGCCTCTTTAAGCGCAACACTAAGACCCTCCATCGCAATAATAAATAGAAAGGGAGACAAAGGGTCTCCTTGTCTCACCCCTCTTTTGATAGGAAATTCACGAGTTGGGGACCCATTCACCAAAATGGAAGCTCGAGCGGAAGAAAGACAACCATTAATCCACGATCTCTATTTCACACCAAACGACATTTTCTCCATTACCGAATCAAGAAAATTCCAGTTTAAGGAGTCAAAAGCTTTGTCAAAATCGACCTTAAACATAAGAAATTGCTTCTTATATTTTTTAGCCCATGAAATCAGTTCATTAAGCACCAAAGGACCATCAAGAATGCTTCGACCTTCCACGTAGGCCGTTTGCTCCATGCTAATAATAGACCCAAGCACCTTCTTCAATCGCATTGCAAACACTTTTGAGATAATCTTGTATAAACAACCCAAAAGATTAATGGGTCTATAATCCTTGATTAAAAGCGGATCCACCTTATTTGGAATTAAAGAAATAAAAGAGGAATTTTGCTAATAACTCCGGAGACTTCAAATTCTTTAACAAATACGAAAATATCGTTTTTGAGCAAATCCCAAAACTTCTTTATAAATTTGAACGAAAAACCATCAGGCCCCGGAGCTTTATCATTTCCGCAACACCAAATTGCATTTTTGACTTCATCTAGCGAGAAAGGACCTTCCAGCAACTCTCTATCTGAATCACCAAGCTTCTGAAAATAGTTACTTGAAATCTTCGGCCTTACCATAGACACGTCATCAAATTTGTTAGCAAAATAATTAAAAATCGCCTCCTTTATTAGGTTCGGATCCGAGAGCCAAGCACCATTAACCATAATACCATTTATTCTATTTCTTTTCTTGTGACTATTAATCATTCCATGAAAGAATTTGCTATTCTCGTCCCCTTCAACCTCCCATTTAATTCTAGCCTTTTGCTTGAGGTCAAGATTTCTGGTGTTATTTATTTCCATAACCCTTTTCCTCCAAAGATTTCTATTATCCCGTTCTGTAGATGACAAACTCCTGTTTTTCGCCAAAAGCTCAAGATCATCAATATTTTAATCAAATCTTCGTATTCTTTGTTTTCTACATCACGAGATTTAGCCCTCCATAACCGAAACTCTTTTTTTAACAATTGTAATTTTTTCAAAAAACGCAGATCACCCACTTGACAATTCAAATCATAATGCCACACCAAATTAACAATATCCAGAAAACCATCAAGCAATAACCAAGAATTAAAGAATCGAAAAGGAATCGGCCCATAATCAAAGTACTCACATGATAACAGCAACGGGCAATGATCAGAAAATCTTCTAGGGAGAACCGTAGCCGCAGCCGACGTCCAATAATGCAAAAAAACGATCATTTACGAAAATTCTATGAATTTTACTTAAACTTCTGCCGTCAGAGCTCATCCAAGTAAAACGTCTCCCACCCAAGCTTAATTCTGAATCTCAGCTTGTCTAATAAACATATTGAAGTCTTCCATACTAGTCACACAAGTCGCCTTGGAGAAACGATCCTCCTTACAGCATACTTCATTGAAATCACCAATAATAAGCCAAATACCGCTTCTACTGTGCCTCAGATGCAGAATGTCTGACCAAATCTTTTTCCTCTCATCAGAGTCATTAGGAGCATAAACATTGACCACGTTCAAAATTTCATCAACACCGTTCCACCTACCAGAAATGAGAATAAAAGAAACTCCTTTAATCACCAAATCAACTTTGAAGATTGAGGGATTCCAAATACAAAATAGACCTCCCGATCTGCCCATAGAATCGACACCCGCAAAAGCAAATTCCGAGAAGTCCCAGAATTTATTCAACTCAACATCATCCAATTTCATTTGGGTCACCTGAACACAAATAATATTCAATTGTTTTTCTAATTTGAGTTTTCTGACCCACTCCTGTCTGCACCTATCTTTCGCACCCCTTAAATTTAGAGACAAACAATTCATTGATTAATTTCCATAACTCCTTCTCCTTCTACCAATTGACGAACAACATCTTTCATACCATCCATCTGAAACCCAATTTCATTTCCAATCTCAACAGTTTTGACAACTTCGACTGAGGAAGCCGTAATTGAAGTCGACGAACATGTGGCCACAGTATTACGGATTGATTGTGATCTCCCATTTGATTTCTTTTTCTTCTTTCCAAGAGTGTGCTCCATCACTCTATCTTTGAACCTATGCAGTCAATCGCGCGAGATCTCGCCGAGATAGCGCCGAGATAGCGTTTTGCGGGGTTAGGCCGAGATAGAAATCAAAATCTCGGTCAGTAATCTCGCCAGCGAGAATCTCGCCGATAATGTCCGAGATTTGTCGAGATTTAGGAGCCCGAGATAGCGATATTGTCCGAGATTTTCCCGAGATAGCGGTAATGTCCGAGATTTGCCGAGATTTAGGAGATTTAGGAGCTCGAGATAGCGATATTGCGCGGGATCGTTATAGAGATTTGCCGAGACACGTTGACACTTTTCATATTAGAATAATATCTATGTTTTATGTGCCATTTTTATGCAACTTTTTGTGATATTAATTCTACGTAGTATTAATAGTCTAAAAGTAACAACAAAAAAAACCCCGCTATACCACCGCTATACCACCGCGATAAACGCTAAATCGAATCTCGCTAGGTAACCGCTATAAGGTTTATGGCCGAGATAACTACATAGCTTTGAACCTGATCGAATTAAATTTCTTGCCTTTCAAAGCAATCAAATTGACTTTGTCACACTTACGTAACTCCTCCGACATTGTATTGTTTAGGTCTGGTAATTCGGAAATTTCCTCATTAGGCGTAGAAGCGTTAACATAATTACGTGAAATATATGGGCTGAAGTTATCCCCACCATTTGAAACTTCCAAAAAACCATTCGGCCCAGAATCTTCAATACCACCTTCACTTCTTGGCCCACCATCATTGGCCCAATAATGCATTGAAGTTCCAGACCCACCATCTTGTGAAGGCGTGTTAATATTCTCACATGCGTATGCAATACCTTTCATTGGCTCCTGGACAACTTGGAATTCATAATTGTTTGAGTGTAGGTCACGTGCGCATGCAATACCTTTCCTCGGCTCCTGGACATCTTGGAATTCATCATTTTTTGAGTGTAGGTCACGTGTGCATGCGTCTTTTATCTCGTGCTCACGTGAGACCTTTTTCGCTGATTGCTTAGCCAAGTCGACACCTTCCGATGACTTCTCCACGCTCTGTACAACCGGCAATTCCACGTTTTCCGGCACCTGAAACATCTCCGGCGATTCTAAATCATCGTCTTCATTTCCCACAAACTCCCCTTCCTCTATCTCGCTATCAGAACTCAAGTAATTCAAATCACAATGCAGTAGAGGTTTCCAATCACCGTTTTCCTGAATTCTAATTTTGAATTTTAATTTTCTCCAACAAACCTCCAAGTCATGAGCACTAATCGTGTCCTGCCTGCACGTGAGAATACACACTCTACCAGAAGAAATATTCACCGCGTCAGTACTACATTGAAATGGGATTAAAACCCGTCCAAACTCGCTGGCAATGATTGAAAACGTCATATAATCCCAGACTTGTAACGGAACACCACTTATCTTCAACCAAGTAACTCTCTGTTGATAAACGGGCCTATCGTCCCAAACTTTCAGCCAAGCAAACCACCGACTCCATGTATCTCTTTGATCAGTCAAGAACGCTGAGGCGATGTCCTTCGACTCAAACTTTAGAATAACCATTAAACCTCCCGCATATTTAATCGAACATTCAGCAATCCCCGAATTCTAAAATATTGAGAAGAAATTAGATAACAGTTCAATGTCGATAACCTCTCCTATCAAGCAATTATCTAGCCACACCGGACATCCCAAGTTTACCGCTTCCGGAATCACTGTCTTTGCCATCTTAGTTTCCACTATCTCTCTACCTCCCACCACTGAATTATTAACTACATCTTTGAAAGATCTTCCAATACTCAGACCATTGCTTCTTATGATCACATTCTTCTCCTTAGTATTCCCAAGTTCGTTCCTTCTACCACTATCCCTCACCGTTTCTGATCTTTGCAAACGTGCGTATCTTGCAACATTAACCTTTAAGTTTCTTCCTCCTATAATCACATTGTTTAACGTATCCTCCATCTCTTTCACCTTATGTATTCTGATGAATCTAACGAAAGCAAAAACACCTCCCGATCTATCTCTTTTCTCCGGCACATACGCATCCACAATGTTGCCATACTTCTTTAAACCTCTCCAGAGCATGCTAGTAGTACAGTTCGCCGGAAGATTACCGACAAAAAACGTGGTTGCAATCTTCTTGATGTCCTCCTGAAGATTCCTGTCATCAATGAGTCTTCGAGCTCTCCTTCGATCCACTGTTTTCCATTCTCCTTCGTTTTCCTGACCATGAGCTCCCATGGCAGTTTATTCTTGGTGTGTACACAACACGCACAGACGCACTCAAGAGAATAGTTTTATTTTGGTGGTTGATAAACTAAATTCCAACCAGTCTTTTGAGTAGTTTGTGTACTTATTAAGGATAGAAGTGTTTATGTACGGTATGTGTAGTTCATCTTGGCAGTTGTCCCAATCTGGAAATCTTTTTGGAAACTATATGTACTTGCAGAGTTGTTTGTACCATCAAGGTAGGTTGTCCAATGGTGTGATTGTTTTTGTAAATGTCCAGATGTACAAGTTGAACACTGATGGCATGCTGGCAGACCTTATTTTAATGCCTTTATATGATAACTTAATGGAAAGTACATGGGAAGAAGTTAAGATTCCCTCTTCAATGCTTTTATATTTCTATTTGGCTATATATGGAAAGTGTGGTCAGTCTAGGAAATGTAATAAAGTAATGTTTGTAATCATTCATATAAAACATAAGGGACCACTTACGTTTTAGGTAATGGTATTCAGGAGCACTTATTAATTGGGACAAAGGACCATATCATGCATTTTATATTACATTGAGATAATTTTAAGGGGCCACTTAAAGAGAAGGCTATTATATTACATTCCAAAATGGGCCTTTCAGGTTCAACATACATGTATGAATTTTATAACCATGCCATATAAAATCAAAGTATGAAAATTACAAAGTCTCAAGTGAGCTTAAATCCTTAAAATTACAAAATAAATATATAAAATAACTCATCCTAATCAGCACCAACCTTCACTTCTACTGGAGTCAGTTCCATCTCCTCATGTTGTTGACCAACCTGATCCTCATCAATCTCACCAGTATGACCTTCATTTCAATTTTCCCATGTACGATTAAAAGTAAATGTTAGTAAATGCATACCATTAAAAACTTGCAAAACAAATTTAATAAATTGTAAACACATGTATTACTTATTGGTTCATAACTCTTTGCCTCTTTGTCATCTTTACTTTCATCTTTTGGGCTTTTTCTACTTCATGAATTTATTTGTTGTGACCCGTCTCCTTACATATGTTACATTTAACTTTTTTTTTCCAGCCTTGGAGACTCTGTTCCTAAGCTAGTTTTCTATCGCATGCATTCATATTTCTTTTAGTAGCAGGTCTTCCAGGCATCCTTCTGTTTATAGGGGTTAAAGGGGGTTCATATGCAGTTTTAGGCTACATGTTACTCCCATTCTTCCCAACAATCCTAAATTTGTATGATTTCATGTATGTAATCGTACTAAACATTTTGTCCACATATGCTTTTATATACCTGTAAAGAAAATATATACAAGTTATTGAATGCACACAACCATATCCATTGAGTTGCCACAATCTACATGTGCAAGTTTTCCTTTCAAGATCAACCTCAAATGCATCAGCAATTCCTCTAACCTCAAATTAATTTAACATGTTAGGTACTACATGCCAATTCCTTTGATGAATCTTAAGTTCATTCAGTTTATCCCTAATGGTTGGACATACCTGATTTCCCCATGCATGCCCCTTCAATTTCATGATATACAACCTTTCCATATGTATAATCTTAACTAATCCAACATTGCAATAAATAGGCTTTTTCCTAGCATTAACAATAGTGCATTCAAACTCTTAGACATTCCATTCTCTACAATATCATAACATCTCCCAATTTGGTAATATACTCTTGACCAAGTCTTAGGGTCTTTGTCTATTAGATACTTATGAGCACTTAGGTTTAATACCTCAATCTCTTTCATTACAACTTTAAAGGTTGTTCAGTTGAAGCCTTGTCAGCTCTCCAAAACAAAGTTTCATAGTGGACACCACTAAATCTTTGCTGCAAATATTGGCATACATGCCTTGCACATTGTCTATGCTCTTTAAAATGTAGCATCTTTTTAACTGCTTCAATGAGACCCTGTAAGAACAAACCATTAGTAATGTAATTTGATATAAAAGTATGTTTTTATGATAATCTAATTAGTACCTTGTGTTGATCGGACATTAAAGTGTACCCATTTGCTAAATTCAGCTCCAGATTATTAATAAGATTATCCAAAAACTACTTCTAATTTTCATTGTTCTCTCACACATAACTGCGTATGCAATGGGATAAATTGGGTTGTTTACATCCTCTCTATACCATATAACAATTCCCCCTTACAAATATATTTTAGGAACAACCATCAAGTCCTATTATCTTTTCGTAACCTTCTATCCAACCTTTTTTTCACTCCATCAAAACAAGCATAGAACATACTGAATCACTTGGGTGTGAATCATTTGAGGCACGACGCTTGTGGTGCTTGCTTCCAAAAGATCAACAAAAGTTATGTAATCCTAAAACCATCTTTAGTAATTTTCGATTATACCTTAGGGTTATCTATGTTGTTCTTAGTTATAGATTCAATTAGAGAAGACATAGATCCTTTAGGTTGCATGTGAACTTAAAATTTTAAGTTATTTGTTTGTCTATTTCCAATCAGTGGTATCAGAGCTTTTGTTTGTTTTCAATTGAGTAACTATAATTGTTGAATTGATCAAATTAGGGTTTATAGAAATTAAACCCTAATAGCCTAAAATTTCGACTTTGGGGTAGGGGTTCTGAAACCCTAGCCTCCCCCATAACTATAATTGTTGAATTGATCAAGTTAGGGTTTATAGAAATTAAACCCTAATAGCCTAAAATTTCGACTTTGGGGTAGGGTTTTTGAAACCCTAGCCTCCTCCCATAATTTTCGATTTTTATAAGGTTATTTTTAGGATTTTCTATTTTTGGTAATTATGATTATTTAAAAATTGGATAACTCCTATTCCCTATTTTCGAAAATTAGAGGGTTAGGATTAGAATTAAATTATTTGATTAATTTAATTAATTAATCCTTATCTGATTTAATTTATTTAATTAATTGTTAATTAAAAGATTAATATTAAATCAAATTTTTAGGTTTATCTTAAATTAAGATTAATAGTTTAATTTTTGAAATTTAAATAAATAAACACGATATTTTAAAAGTTTTAAAATACACCTAATATATTATTATTAATAGTTAATATTATATGTATAAGAATCAATCAGTCAAATCGCTAGTATGCCTCATTTATGAAGCTGATCTATTAGGTGGGTATAAGGAAACTGCATAAACAATAGCAGTTGAATGGGTGTCCACTCTCACCCACCGCTACCTTGATTAGTGGAGGATTGTTAGCAGAACGAATTTGATAGGACAGTAAATCTCATTAAAAGTATAATGTTATTAAAAGTACTAGAACCTTTTATCCCAAATCTAGTTACTTTAGGAAAAATGTTAAAAATATGTCAACCCATGAAATTGCACATTACACTTTATAAGTCGTTAGTGGAGCATGTGTGGTTTACGAGCACACTAATAGGGACAAATAAAGAGTTGTAATGAATATCTCATAATTATCATTGTTGATGGAGCGTGTGTGGTTTACCAGCACATCAGTCGAGATGATAAATGACATTGAAGTTTCCAAGCACATTTGCATGGTTATTCACATCTTGATTGTGATCCTCAGTATCCCAATCACAAATAGAATAGCATAATCTGATATTAAACAAGCCATTGAATAGTTTCAATGAATCTCAAAAGAAATAGAAATTTCACTTAATTTCATTCCCTTCCCGATGGACTTGGTAAATCGTCTTTTACCTACCTTTATAAAATTTACAATTAGATTACGACATCCCTTTTCTAAGTTGTGAATTGTATACTTGGGTCCTAGCCTTCATATTTTATTTTTGGGTTACTATATTAAGGATCATCCTTATCTAACTAAAAACTACCTTCCTTTTATAGATGTCTACTTGACACGCCTAGGTCGTCGTGCGGTCAAAAATAAGAGAAAACCTAACACACACTAGTATAGCGGTAGTCAGGGTCGATCCACAGGAGCTTCGTGGTTAGACTAGATGAGAGATTACCAACTAATAGTGTCACAGCTATAGTCGAAGGATCTGGTTTCTATTTTCCTAATTACTAGCAATTGAGACAATAATCAAACACTCAAGCCAAGCTAAGCTATGTCCAAATGACCTAGTCACTTTCTGAAATCAGAAGTACATCTCTGATTCAGGCAATCAAAGGCATCCAAACTAACCAAGCCAAGCAAAGCATAAACTAGCTACTAGTTAAAGTCCTACTGAACAGTTACTAGCCAAGGTTTAATGCTTACCAAATAACCTAATTAGCTACTGATTTCAGCTAAGAAAAACAGTCCTAACAAGGTCCAAAACAATATCCAAAACACAATCAATCAAACCAAACACAAACATCCAAAACACCGAAAAGCTAAGATTAAATGTAACCAAATGCTTTTTATTCACCAAAACTGAATTCCAATCACAAAAACAGTAACCAAATGTTTCTAAAACAGAAACCTAAGTGCTCAAAGTCAGTGGTTGTCACTCCCAAGGACTTTAGCTACAAAGACTATTTGCTACTAAAAGGAAATTAAATCCAAAAACATAAAATACCAATTGTGAGCTTGCTGAAATGAAATCCTGGAGTCAAAGAGCTTCAAGGTCGACTTTACACCCGGTTCTTTGCTAGGGTTTTCGGCTGGAAATGCATCTATTTATACTTGCAAATTTTCCGCTACCGCGCCGCGCAGAAATGAAATCCGCGGCGCGCGTACTTATCTTTTCCCGTTTTCTTCGGCATTTGAATGTGTTCCACCGCCTTAAGCCCGCGGCGCGCATGGTTGATTCCCACGGCGCGCGTACGAGTTCTCTTGATTTCTCATTCCTTCCTAACTTCTTCCTTTTGCACGCTTTTAGTCCCTGTTTCGATTCTTTTTCTCCAAACAAGTCCTGGCACGAAAAGTGAGAATACCCAGACATATTTGATATAATTTTATCAAGAACAGGGCCCAACAACGCCTAAAATACTTGATATCACTAGGCGTTGTCAAACACCCCACACTTGTGCCTTGCTTGTCCCCAAGCAAGAGAGTTTTTAACAAATTATAATAAAGAATCAAACAATTTTTGACTGTGTTCAGTTTCAAAGTTTATTGCTCTTTTGAGTTAGAGTGGAATTGTTCGCGAAAACATAATTGAAATGTTCTTTGGAATTCATGGCTTTCTAGAGAACACTTGATTACAAACTTTCTGTCCACAATGAAGTGTACTTACTCATTCAGATTCTAAAGGCCATTAAGGAATTGTCCATGACTTTCGATGTTGTCCGTGTAGCGAGCTTTCAGAAATACCATCCCAGACCAGACGATCTTAGGTGGTAAGGTGCATAAGGCCCACCCATTTTAGACCTACCGGCTCGAACAACAAAGGCCACAGATTAACATTTCCATCCTAAACTCCAATCCTAAAACAGTTCAATCTTCTAAACTCGTAAAACTCAACTTATTTGACTAACTAATAGCATGATCACAAATAAATAGTATTTCTTGAAAAATACTAATGCTATCACAATCACAAACCATTCATTTCAAAATTGCAATTCATTAAAAATTTTGAAAAATATTGCTAAAATTTGAAAAATTGACCATTTCTGCAAAAATTTCAAAAAATTCTCTTTCGACCGTCCACACCCCACACTTAAAACCGTACAATGTCCCCGTTGTACAAAATTATTTCAAAACAAGGGAGAAAGAGTTACCCCTTTTTGGATGATAGACTGCTTGGTGCTCAATATCACATGTATAATTGCGTACAAATGGATCCTCGATTTCGTATTCTGGAGTTGTAGCGCTACAGTGAACACGCCGGTGGTCGAGACAAGTGGAGGGGGCACGGTGACCCCACACTTGTCTGAGACAACTCCTTCTCAAATTGGTATAACATGCATAACTCAACAAACACATTAAAAACACACATGACAGAAATAAAACATGAACAAAAACTATACAAATAGAAGTGTCATAAGTTTATACATATATCCCAAAAAAGATAAAAAGAAAGAAAGAAAAAGGTACATCAATCACTACCAGGCGGCCTAGAGGGTCCGACCTCATGATCGTGGGCTCTGGCTGGGAATGGTCGGGGACGCTGGCCCTGCGCTGATGCGATCTGAAGAAGTACCTCCCCGATCCACTCGAGCTGGTCCTCGATCCTGGCAACCCTGGCTGCCAGGTCCTCCTGATGTGGCTCTGTCGGGGCGGCGGGCTCTGGCTCCGGCTATGGCCTCCTGCGTCTCCTACCAGGCTGGGCATACGCAGGCTGGGGTGCCTGAAGAGGCTCAGTAGGTGCCCGGATGTACTGCCCCGGGTGCTGCATCTCAATGAGCTGCATCCTCTCCAACGTGCGCGCTGTAGTGCGGGATGGAGGCAGAGCAGTCAAAGAGGCTGCCATGGGGGCAGTAAGGATGCCATAGGAACGGGCCAGGCGGGTGATGAAATACCCCCTGGCTAATGGGCTGCTGGTGGAGGCGCCGATAGAGTGGGTGGAGAGAGCGATCGCGAGGGCGTATGGGAGGTGGAGGAATCTGGATGGGTCGAGAAGGACCCACAAAAAGGTCATGTCATCGCCCGACACCTTCTCGCCTCCCTCCCGCTGCATGATGGAGGTGGAGACGATCCGGTGCATGAGGCGGTGAAGTGGGTCCCGAAGATGACTCTCCCTGGAAGCTCCCGCCTCGTATCTGATGTTGGACAACGATGCCCAAACCTCCATGTTGGGAGCCCTGTCCGACTCCCCCTGAATGCAAGACCCGAAGAATCGGGTGAAATAGCAATGTTGGAGGTCCGCTGTGGTGTATAACCCCACTCGCCTCCCGAACTCCCGGAGGTTGCACTCCCTGTGCTCACCTCCCAAACGAAATCGTACCAACCTGGAGCGCGGGTCTCCCGCCCGGGGTGCGAACTAGATGGTGGATATGAACTCTAGCAGCAACTCCGTGTAGACCACATCCTCGTCTGTGGCCATGATCCTATCCCAGCCATGGCATGTGAATAATGCCTCCTCGTGGGTCCAGGTGCGATGTAGGAATGGCTCAATCGCGCCCCAGAGCCCAGCGTCCCTCAGAATATCTCGATCGATGACTGTCGCCTCAAGGACCTGGCGACGAGTCAATGCGTCTCTCCGCGAAGTATACTCTATTGAACTGGCAAGCTCTGCGGGGAACTGGAGGAAGGGGTGGTCCAATCTGAACATCATCTGCAAAAGAAAACACATAGCACAAAACAAAATTTTTGCAAAATTAGTCCTTTTCTTCCCTACCGCACCGCGGCGCGGCCCAAGAGCAAGGGCGCGGCGCGGTGTACGGCTGTTTCCAACCCCCGATCCAAAATCTCAATTTAACCTGCTAGAATTCAATCTAATCATACCACAAGGTAGCCTAAGTGCCGACTAGCTCATCTAGGGTCTCCATTTGGCCAAACAAACACCCTATAAGCTAGCATTAGTGATTCTAAGTTTTGAATTATTTTTGGGCAAATCACTAAAATTAACTATCTAATCGCTAGTTTTAACGAGTAATAGATAGTTAGAATGGCATACCTTGGTAGTAGAAACACAATAAGCAAGAAAAATCGCAATAAAATTTCAATCACCAGAGCTCCGAGTCGCGTGTGGGTTATGCGAGCCGCGACTTACCTTTTAAAGGAGAAAACCGACTGATCGTTTACCGCGTCGCGGGTTTGTTCTTTGCGCGTCGCGCGTGTCCAAATCAACCCCTGCGCATCGGGTTGGTTTACGATCCCGCGTCACGTAATTCAAATAACCGCGGCGCGGACTTCAAAATTTTCAAAACTTCTCAAATGACCCCACACTTATTTCAAACCACTAGTACCTGCAGAAAGTTTGATGTAATTTTTTGTATTTTATTTTTTTTTAAGAAATATATCCTAACTTATGACACGATGGGTTGCCTCCCAACAAGCGCTAAGTTTAACGTCTTCAGCCAGACGTGCAGTCCTTCTACAGCTACGGTGGATCGTACGCCATTTGTTTCTGCTGTATTTCTACTTCCACCGTCCTTTTGCTGACCCACTGCCTCTCAAACTTTCCTGGGTCGAATGGCTTGTTGGTTCTCCTATTGCTGGACAGTTGCTGCTTTCTGATTAACTCCCGTGAATGCTTGGAGGTAGCTTTGAACCTCCAAGCTCGGTCCTTCCTTCTATATCTCTTCAAAATCACTGGCTTGACGTGAAGCGCGCCCAGTGCCGCTTCCAGTAGCTGTTTTACACCACGGTTGCTAGTGTCTCGCATGCTATCTTTAGGTTGCAATTTTGGTTTGCAGTACCAATAAAAATTTTCCAATCGAATGGAATCGGAAGGTAACATATCAGGATGCTTCCATATGTCCTCATCGATGGTATTGATCACATCTAATTTTCTATTCATGAACGGATCATGAGTGGTGATAACATCATGTTTATTATTTTCAAAAATCAATTCGTCAGCATCAACTTCTTGATCATCGTCCAACAGGTGGATCGGAACCAAAAGTGAGCGACTAGTTTCATCTGGTGGTGGTATAAAGTCACCCATCACCAGATCCTTGTTTTCAAATTTCTCAAAATTTTCAAAAATTACAGGGTTAGGGGTAATATTGTCATCTACACCCCCTTCCCCAAAAACATTGGCACTTTCAACAATTTCGGGAAATGTTGGGCTGGGATCTGTACTGTTACTTACAGCCCCCTCCACAACATCCTCATCAACCAAATTGTCTGGTGATGCTATGGATTCACGCATCACCAGATCAACATTTTCAAAAACATCAAAAGCTGTTGAGTCGGAGGTAGCATTGTCACCTACAACCTCTTCCTCAACAACCGTTTCGACCATCTCAGTGTTCTCTTGACTTTCCCAAGGTGTATGCCCTTCCATCACATATTCAGGTGATGCAGGTTCAGACGCCATATCATTGGCATAAAAATTACTCGCCTCTGGTTCTGGCGAAGGTGGTGAACATTTCCAACTTTCCTCTAACCTATCTAAAGAAGCTTGCAATCTTAAAAGAGCATCAGCCTGGTCCTTCTGTTCTTGGTGAGTGTTATACCAGAGTACCCAAAGTTGGGCCCAAGTTATAGAATTTTCAGGTTGAGATGACTCCTCGGTCCACCATCCATTGTCATTGGGTGATCCATTGTAGCAATCATCGTCGTAATAGGTGTCGGCCGGATTTTCATAATCTTCATAATACTGATCCGGGTACATGTAATCACCCATTATAAGGATGTACACATACCAAAAATCAGCAAACTAAAATCAAACATGAAAAATCAGAAACTAAGTCCTACAAATCACCTAATCTAAGCGCACAGCTCCCCGGCAACGGCGCCAAAATTTAACACGCCTAGGTCGTTGTGCGGTCAAAAATAAGAGAAAACCTAACACACACTAGTATAGCGGTAGTCAGGGTCGATCCACAGGAGCTTCGTGGTTAGACTAGATGGGAGATTACCAACTAATAGTGTCACAGCTATAGTCGGAGGATCTGGTTTCTATTTTCCTAATTACTAGCAATTGAGACAATAATCAAACACTCAAGCCAAGCTAAGCTATGCCCAAATGACCTAGTCACTTTCTGAAATCAGAAGTACATCTCTGATTCAGGCAATCAAAGGCATCCAAACTAACCAAGCCAAGCAAAGCATAAACTAGCTACTAGTTAAAGTCCTACTGAACAGTTACTAGCCAAGGTTTAATGCTTACCAAATAACCTAATTAGCTACTGATTTCAGCTAAGAAAAACAGTCCTAACAAGGTCCAAAACAATATCCAAAACACAATCAATCAAACCAAACACAAACATCCAAAACACCGAAAAGCTAAGATTAAATGTAACCAAATGCTTTTCATTCACCAAAACTGAATTCCAATCACAAAAACAGTAACCAAATGTTTCTAAAACAGAAACCTAAGTGCTCAAAGTCAGTGGTTGTCACTCCCAAGGACTTTAGCTACAAAGACTATTTGCTACTAAAAGGAAATTAAATCCAAAAACATAAAATACCAATTGTGAGCTTGCTGAAATGAAATCCTGGAGTCAAAGAGCTTCAAGGTCGACTTTACACCCGGTTCTTTGCTAGGGTTTTCGGCTGGAAATGCATCTATTTATACTTGCAAATTTCCCGCAACCGCGCCGCGCAGAAATGAAATCCGCGGCGCGTGTACTTATCTTTTCCCGTTTTCTTCGGCATTTGAATGTGTTCCACCGCCTTAAGCCCGCGGCGCGCATGGTTGATTCCCGCGGCGCGCGTACGAGTTCTCTTGATTTCTCATTCCTTCCCAACTTCTTCCTTTTGCACGCTTTTAGTCCCTGTTTATATTCTTTTTCTCCAAACAAGTCCTGGCACGAAAAGTGAGAATACCCAGACATATTTGATATAATTTTATCAAGAACAGGGCCCAACAACGCCTAAAATACTTGATATCACTAGGCGTTGTCACTACTCCTGTTGATGCTTCTGCTCCCCTATCCTCCTCCTCCAACCATAACTTCTCTTTGCTTTCGCTCTGCTCATGAAAGGTGACATTGGATGGCACCACCTACAATGACTGGATGCGAAACATCAAAATGACTCTTAGATTCGAGAATAAGGAGTATGTCCTCCAAAAAGAACTCATAGAAATTGATGAAGAAAAAGCTACTCCTGAAGAACTAACCTCCTACAAGAAACACTACGACGATGCAACCAAAGTGGCTTGCATCATGGTCGCTACTATGGTCCCTGAGTTACAGAGATTTTATGAGGACTATTGGTCATATGAGATGAACAGGGACCTTGTGGAAAGTTTCCACAAGCGAGCTCCTCAAGAAAAATACGAGGTAGTCAAAGCCCTCATGGCATGCAAGTTGAAAGAGGGAGAGTCTGTCTGCGGCTACGTGCATAGAATGTAACGATACGTGGAACACCTCATTAAGCTAAATGTGCACTTTGATGAGGAGCTGGCTATTGATATAGTCATGAACTCCTTACCAAGTTGTTATGATCAGTTTATATTGGATTATCATTTGAACAATAGTGAGACCATCTTGACTCAGTTACACAACCTACTGCAGACTGTTGAAGCAGGAATGAAGGGAAAGGGCTTAGCCCCCACTTCTGCCAGTTCCCGTTCTGGCCATTAGACATGGAAAGGGGAAGAAGAGGAAAGGTCCTCCAAAGCAGACTGGAAGGGCAAGGCCCATGTCAGGTCATCTAGTAATGGCCCTAAGGCCAGGCCCAGTTCTGACATTCCTCCCATCTCTAATCCCAAAGAGGCCAATTGCTTTTATTGCAATGAAAAATGGCATTGGAAACGAAGCTGCCCAAAGTATCTGCAAGACATCAAGGATGGCAAGGTGAAGCCATCGTCTGCAAGTATATACACTATTTCTAATAACCCATCATCTTCTCGTTCTTGGGTCATTGATATAGGATGTGGTTTTCACATTTTTTTGATTTCCATGGACTAAAAGAAAGTGAGGAGGTGGAGCACGAAAGAATGAACCTGATCATGGGGAATAGACAATCTTCTCATGTTACCAAGATTGAAGTCTATAGTCTAGTGCTTAGTAATGATGTTAGTTTAGAGTTAATAAACTGTTGCTACTCATAAGAAATGACACAGAATATTATTTCTTTTCATGCATTGTTTAGACAAGGTTTTAGATATTCGTTTAATGATATGAATGGTTCTATTTCAGCTTATAAAAATGGTGTTTTTATATTTGAAGCTTTACCTTGTAATGGTGTGTACGTATGAAACTATGACATGTGTTGATAATTTAGGTAATATTGTATTTCATATTGATTCGTCTAATGGAGTATACAAAGCATGCTTGTGGCATTGTCGTCTTGGACACATTAACAAGAAACGCATCGCCCAACTCCAAAAGGATGGAGTGTTGCAATCATTTGACATAAGGTCAGATGATGCATGCAAATCTTGTCTTTTAGGAAAGATGACAAAATCACCTTTCATGGGATCTTGTGAAAGAGGTGAAGGTTTGTTGGATCTTACACATACGGATGTGTGTAGACCATTCAGATCATCCACAAGGGATGTTAATCGATTCTATATGACTTTTACAAATGATTACAGCAGATATGGCTATATCTACTTAATCAAGCATAAGTCAGAAACCTTGGAAAAGTTCAAAGAGTTCAAACGTGAAGTCAACAATCAGTTGGGTAGGAAGATAAAGATGCTTAGATCTGATAGAGGCGGAGAGTATCTTAGTATCCAGTTCCACGACTATCTAAAGGAATGTGAAATAGTTTGACAATTGACTCCTCCTATGACACCACAATTGAATGGTGTGGTTGAGAGGCGTAATCAGACCTTGTTAGACATGGTTCGTTCCATGATGAGTCGAGCTTCTCTTCCTATTCACTTCTCGGGTATGCCTTAGAGACGGCCGCCCACATCCTCAATCTTGTCCCTACCAAGAAGGTTGCCAAAACACCTCACGAGATGTGGACGGGGAAAGTTCCCTCCTTAGCACATATCAAAGTCTAGGGTTGTGAAGCTTTCGTAAGAAGAGAGACTCATGATAAGCTAGCAGCTAGAAGTGAGAAGTTCCCTCGTTATCACCCTTGAGGCTATAAATACCCCTCCCCTGACCATCATTCTTTGCGCCATTTACTGAGACCCTCTCCTCTCTCTCTCTGTTGTCTTCTTGCTTGCTAGCTTGGATGTGAATCATTTGAGGCACGACGTTTGTGGTGCTTGCTTCAAAAAAATCAACAAAAGGTATATAATCCTAAAACCCTCTTTAGTAATTTTCGATTATACCTTAGGGTTATCTATGATGTTCTTGGTTATAGATTCAACTAGAGAAAACATAGATCCTTTAGGTTGCAGGTAAACTTAAGAGTTTAAGTTTATTTGTTTTCCTATTTCCAATCATCTTCTTCAATTTCACCACCTACAATAGATGACCTGTGTTCTTCATCTTCTTTATTATAATCAAACCAATCCTTTAATCCAAAACCATCATGGTCCACATAAACACATATCTTACCATCTGTACCATAAGCATAGAAAATGGAACTAGAATAGTCTATATCATTAGCAATATGCCTAATTCCATATACCAATGGCTTATCTGGCTCACGATAGTAAAGTTTCTTAATCTCTTCTCGCATGAAATGTTCGAGGAAGGTAGTACACTTGACATCGTCGCAGTCGTCGATGCGGTAAAAAATACTAGATAAATACCTTACAAGCACACTAGCTAGTGGAAGTAAGGGTCGAACCATGGAGTCAGTGGTTGAATCTGTGTCAGAAATAACCGATCTATAGTGTCACTCAATAGATGGTGTCGTTTCATACACTTAACGAAATCCAAACAATGCGAAATTATCGAAAACATAATCTTACGATTATTAAACTACTCGAATCCAAATCTCGATCTAACTAAAACAATATGTTCTGACCCCGAGGTATACTCAGAAAATCAGAATCGCCGAACACGACAAACGATCAAACAAACGAACAATAATCGTAAAAACCGAAATTGAAACTAAACAATAAACGAAACCGAATGATTGCATTAAAACTAAACCAAACCAGAAACAAAATGATTATGACTTCGGTCGATAATCCAGATCTACGCGGTCCAGCGAGTTCTACAAGTCAGAACCGTTGAACACACGCGATAAACAATACCGAAAAATACGAAAATAAACTAAAACTAACAATCTACCAACTACCAATCGCTGAAATCCCAAAATACGAGTCGAATAGGCCTGAGTTCCACTCAAAGGGTGGGTCTTCGCTCTCGAATCACAAACTGAAGGCCTCTATTTATAGTTGTGAAAATTTCCTGGACGCGGCGCGCAAGGGTGAAATCCGCGGCGCTTCCTGATCTGTAACCCCGATGTTCGCTTTTTGAATTTGAAACTCTGATCTGATACACAACTGTCCCGCATCGCGCGTGTCTTCATTACCGCGACGCGAGTGTGTTTTCGCCTGAAAGTGGACTTCATTCCAAAGTTCACCATTTTGCATGCTTTTAACCCCTGTATTTCACATAATTCGTACACAAGCACTAGACACAAAAACATGAGTAATTTAACAGTTTATGATATGTATTTTACTCAGAATAGGGCTCAACGATGACTAAAATACTTGATATTACTAGGCGTCGTCAAACACCCCACACTTGTGCCTTGTTTGTCCCCAAGCAAGTGAGTTTTTAACAAATTCTAACTAAACCCAAATATTTTTGAATGCTTTCAGTTTCAAAGTTTATTGTATTCAGAAGTTAGTTGAAAAATTGATTTTAAGAAAAATTGACTAGTATACCCTTTGGGAATCACGACTTTCTAAAGAACTCTTGATTACAAATTTTCAGTCCACAAGGTGCACCTACTCATTCAGATTCTAAAGGTCGTTAGAGAACTATCCATGACTTCCGATGTTGTCCGTGTCTGAGCTTTCAAAAATACTATCTCAGATCAGACGATCTTAGATAGTAAGGTGCATAAGTGCCCTTTCAGGGCCACCCTTTTCAGACCTACCGGCTCGAACAATAAAGGCCACTGATTGACAGTTCCTTCCTGAATCTCAATCCTAAAGTGTCCTAAATCCATACTTTTCTAACTTCTAAAAACTCAACTTATTTTAACTCAACCATAGCATGATTACAATAAACAGTATTTGTTGAAAAATATCAGATGCTATAACACTCAAAAATCTATTCGTTTTCTAATTACAACTTCTTAAAAATTTTGAATTTTGCTAAACTTTTTTGAAAATTGGACTGTTTTCGCAAAAATTTCAAAACTTCTCTTTTCGACAGTCCCACACCCCACACTTTAAACCGTACAACGTCTCCGTTGTATATAAAAAAAATTCAAAACAAGGGAGAAAAGAGTTACCCCCTTAGTAACGGTAGAACTGCTTGCTTATCAGAACCATTAACAACAGATATAAAAAATGCACGTCTTGGTTTGACTGTCTGGAGTTGTGGTGCAACAGTGAACATGCCGGTATGTGACAAGTGTAGGGGTACGGTGACCCCACACTTGTGTGTTACAACTCCTCGGTGAATCTCGTTGGTACTTGCATACAAAAACACTCAAACAAAACATCAAACGCAACAAGCAAAGTAAATATAACGACTAACCGTAAGTTTATGTACAATGTTTTCAAAAAGTGACAAAAAGGACAAATAAGATCACTCATCATCGTCGTTCTGTGTCCCAGATAGACCAGCCTCATCACCATGACCTGCAGTGGGGAAGGGTTGTGGATCCCGTCCAACATGAAGAAGGAGCTCTTGCAATTCCTCTGCCATCCACTGCTGCTGATCCTCCAATAGTGTCAACCTCGTAACAATGTCGCCCAGCGCTGTCTGTACGTCTACAGGCGGTGGCACTGGGCATGGCTGGACCTCTGTCTATACTCTCCTCCTCTTGTTGGGCCTCACCAACGGCTCCTCCTCCTCATCCTCCTCCTCGGCGATCTCTGGTGGAGGCTGTAACTGTGCCTGTTGTCTTGCTGGGCGTCTGGAAGGCTCGATCTCTGGTAGTATCCTATACACGTCATGTCTCACTAGCTGGAGCACCTTCATCGACTCCAGATATCGTCCCTGAGCACGGGTGGGTGGTATCGGCCTCAAATGGGTAATGACCTCGGCAGTAAGAATGACATACGACTGGGCCAGTCTCGTAATAAAATGCCCGCTAGTCATCGGGCTCCGCACGCTCGAGCCCGAGGCTCTGGATGTCAGGAAAACTGCTACGGTGAATGGCAGGTTGAGGAACCTGCTTGGGTCGGAGAGAGCCCACATGTAGAACATGTGGTCACGGGGCACCTTCTCACACCGCATGCGATGTGCAATAGATGTGGAGATGATGCGGTGAATGAGTTTGTGGAGTGGGGAGCGGAACTGGCTCTCTTTGCCCCCCCCCCCCCTCGGCCTCGAATCGATCATTGGACATCCGTGCCCAAATGATCTCGTCAGTCTCCCTCTCTGGCTGATCGGTGATGCAAGCAGCCAGGAAGGGCTGGAAGTGGATGCTGGCAACCTCCTCATTGGTGTAGATCTCCATGCGTCTGGCAAAATCTCGGAGTGTGCACTCTCGGCTCTGTCCCTCGAGCCTGAATCTGACAAGATGGGACATGGGCTCCTCCGAGGCTGGCTCGTATCTGCAAATGGAAAAGAACTCAAGCATGAGCTCTTTGTAGGCGATGTCGTCCTCGCGGGCCATGAGCCTATCCCAGCCCCAACATGTGAATGTGAATGCCCCCTCTGAGTGGGTCTAGGTGCGTTGGAGGAAAGACAGCAACTGATCCCATAGCCCTGCTGCCGTCAATACTGCCGGTCAAAATATACTGCCTGCTGGACCGAACGCGTGCTGATGGCCCAAAGCCGAGCCTGGTACCTCTGCGTCTCCTCTAGTGCAGCTGGAAACTGTAGAAACGGGTGCTCTGGTACGTACGGTACGTCCTGTTGAGCCATCTGCACAAATATCACAAAACAAAAATTTTGCAAAAGTAGTCCCTTACGCGCGCTGCGGTGATGGCCACACGTTGATTCAACTGCCGCGCCGCGGCGTTCGACTATTCCGAAAATCTCCCATTTTGTACATGTTTTACTTCAACCAACACATGTATGAGGTAGCCTGAAATATAACTAGCCTATCTAGGGTGAGATTTTGCAAAAACACCACCCTACAGGCCGACATTGCTAATTTTCTAAGTTTTTCTATTTGGCCCTATTTGATCCGATTTCTAGCTCTAGCGTATGCATAATCTAGAGAAAACTAGTTTAGGTGCACTTACCTCAGTAGAAGATCACAAGAATGCAAGAAAAATCACGAAAAATGAGATGTTGATCCGACCTCTGTTTTAACCGCGGTGTGTGAACTGAGAAATGGTGTGAAGCATGAATGACGCGTACCTGGTTAAACTGTTTCGTCCGATCAAAATCCGCAGCGCGGTAAATATTAATCCACGACACGTGTGTAAATGAGAACCCCTGGGCATCGGGTTCACTTAAACACGCGTGACATGTTTTGGTGTTCCCCGCGTCGTGCCCTTCAATTGCACCAATTCCATTTAGTTTTAACCCCACACTTGTTTCGAACCCCGATTTCTTGATGATGATGATGAATTCTTCCAAATTACCTTGAAAACAAAGACTAACCTATCTACGAATGGGTTGCCTCCCACTAAGCGCTAAGTTTAACGTCTTCAGCCAGACGTCTTTCTGCAGCTACGGTAGATCGTACGCCATTTGACTCCACTGAATTCCAGTCACCACCGTCCCTTCGTTGATTCCGTACTCCAATTTCCCCAGGTCAAATGGTTCGTCGGTTCTTCTGCTGCTGCCCGGTTGCTGTTTTCTAATTATTTCGTGCGAATGCTTGGAAGTTGCTTTAAACCTCCAAGCTCGATCTTTCCTTCGGTGTCTCTTCAAGATCACCGGCTTGACGTGGAGCATGCCCAGTGCCGCTCCCAGTAATCGTTTTGCGAAACATTTGTTCGCATAATGCATGTTGTCTGCAGTTTGCAATTTTCGCCTGCAGTACCAATAAAAATTTTCCAATCAGATGAGATCGGGTGGTATATTATTGGTATGCTCCCGTATGTCCTCATCAATGATATTGATCACATATAATTTTGCACTCATGAATGGATCATGAGTGGCGAGCAAAATCAAGTTTCTCGTTTTCAAAAACCACAGCGTCGTCATCATCATCTTGGGCATCGTCCAACAGGTGGATCGGCACCAAGAGTGAGCGACTGGCTTTGTCTGGTGATGGTACAGCTTCACTCATCAGCAGATCTTGAATTTCAAAAGTATCGGCAATTTCAACAATTTTAAGAATTGTTGGATGGGGGTTAGTATTGTCACTTACAGCCCCCTCCTCAACTTCCTCTTCGACCAAATTGTTTGGTGATGATATAGATTCGCTCATCACCAGATCAACATTATCAACATTCTCACAAACATCAAAAGTTGTTGAGTCAAGGGTAGTATTGTCACCTACAACCTCTTCCTCAACAACCTTTTCGACCATCTCAGGGGTATCCTGACTTTCCCAAGGTGTATGACCTTCCATCACATGTTTAGGTGATGCAGGTTCACACACAGTATCATTGGTATTAAAATCACTCGCCCCGGGTTCTGGAGAGTATGGTGGAAATTGTTGGAAATCAAGGTTCATGTAGTTAGTTTCAAAAACTAGAGTTTGCAACGGAAGCATAAAATCATGAACACAAATTCCATTTTCAAGAGGATCATGCTACATGCATGTAGAGATAAGGTGAAGAACAAACATAGTTTAAGTTCAAGATCATAACCTTTGTTCTTGGGTTTGGTTTGGATGATTTTGATAGCTAGGAATCAAATTAGAATCCCTCTATAGTTGATCCACCACAAGCTTGAACACCCTTGAATGCTAGTTCCACAACTTGCAAGATATGACTCCTTTTCTTATAAAACCAAAAACCAATTTTTTCTAAGAACTTAAGGAGAGTTTTTGGCTGATTTCTTGAAGCAAGAATGATGTCCAAACACCCTCAAAATCGTGGCCAACATATATCACACAAAGGAAAAGAAAAGCACATGCAACTAGCTTAAAAGAAAGTCCCATTTGATTTCTATAATCAAAAGCTAGAACACACAAAGCATCTTCCTTTTCTTTTAAGTTCTTAATGCATTCTTTTCCTTCCAATATGGCTGATTTTATGATGACAAATGAAGTGCTAGTTGGTTGTTATTATTTATAAAACTTAGATAATAAAAGCTTATAAATAATACATCTTCTTATTTCATAAATGGGATAACATTTAACCCATAATCATATACATAAATAAACCATCTAAATATACAATCTTAATTGTATAATTATATATATATATATATATATATATATATATATATATATATATATATATATATATATATATATATATATATAACAATATATATATTTTTTATTTAATTTACCAATTAAATTAAATAAAAGGCTTACTTATAAATCAATTAAATCGTTTAACAATTTAAACAATTTAATTGTTACACTTAATTAATTCATCACATATGAATTACTAATCAACCTTTAATTTTGTAGTTATTATTATTTACCTCAAATAATAATAACCTACAAGATTAAATTGCAAGTTTAGTATCATTTGATGTTAAATCAAATTTAACGTTCTAAATGATCAATTGTTGTCAAACTTGTTGTTGGTGTGACCCTATAGGATCATGTATTATTAGTAATATCATTTTATGATCATCCTTGGGCATATAGAACTAACAATCTCCCACTTGCACAAGGTTGGATCATAGAATGATATCGACAGTGGTAAACGTCTAGCAACATTTCACTGCCCCCAATAACACATGACATTGTGCCATTCAACAACATTCAATTCTTCAGAAAACACGAGGCTCTAATTGATGTATAAGGTTATCTATCAATTATCCCTTTGTCACAGACATCATGTTGAACATGAGACATGGATCTTAATCATTCTCATTTTATGTTCAACTTTCAAACAGGCGCCTTAGATGTCTAACTCTCAACACATAAGAGGAACAAATCCCGTCTTGACTACATACGCCCCTCATATAGTTAGTACTATGCATGAGTATGGCCTTTATGGTTGTCTGTATTTCAAGAACAACAGTAAACCATATCAAAGCATAGTACACTCTACACTTGAGTCCCAAATATGTATCTCAGGTCAAAGGATACAATGATAATACCTTTATTCAAGAATCACTTATGATGATGATCCATGGAGTGATCTTGAAACGGGTCAAGTCCAATACTTGTTCACTGACAAGTACCTATGAATTTGGTTGCAACCTTTTGCTACTTTTACCCATAAAAGTCAACCAATCCAATTCATATTAGTCTTACTTCATAATTGCTCCCACAACTATGATCGACTATGGACGTTTAGAATAACTAAATTATTCAAGGATTAAACATGCTAATAAAACACAATAATTATGAATGAAACATCACGTCACATATATTACATAATTCTTGTCGTTTACATAAGTTCATATTCATAAAACATTAAACACAAATCAAATCTGTTGAAAAATGTTTTTGTATGTGACCATCATTGAAATAAGACGAACTGTTTTTATATTATCTGACAAATATTATCAGTTTATTTCAGGTTGCGTGGATTCGAGATTAAAAACGGAAAAAAAATAAGAAAATAATTTAAAAAAAGATTGGAGTTAAATTTATCATTTATTAAACTTGATTATTGAGGAATAGTTATTTTAATTATCTTCTAAATAATTGGTTTTGATAAAAGATGCAATTTAATGGAAAAAGAATTTTAAAGCCTAAAACAAAGAAAAATATAAAAGAAAAGAAAATTAAATCTATTTAAAATGAATTATTGGAAATATTATTTCTAAATAATTTATTTTATTAGATTTAATTAATTTTATAAATTAAAAATGAATTTTTGTAATTTATTTTAATTTATTTCGGAATTTTAAAACCATTTAAAATCAATTTAAATTAAAAGGAAAAAGAAATCAGCAACAGCCCAAGCATCAAGCCCAGCCCAAAATCCGGAGCCCAAGGTGCTGATCCACATCTGTCGACCCATATCCGGAAAACCGAACCGACCCGCCCCGGATCCACTTTGTCTCACAGCGCAACCCGCGTGTTGACCCGCATACCAACCCGGTCCGAACCGCCTCCAAGATCCGGCGCACTCACAAACAACACGCGGACCTTACCCGCTCCACGACCCGATCCGAACCGCCCCACGTCCGAACCACTTTACCTCACATCAGGGTCCGCGCGTCGACCCAGAACGCGACCCACGACCCGACCGGCGGTTTTAGCCCCAAAACGTTACATTTTCACCCCCTAAACTTCCGAAAACCTTCAAAAACAACCCAAAACCCTTTACAACTCCATATATAAACCATTTTACACCATTTTTTCATTACAACACATAATTATAAACCAAAACTCTCTCAAAAACCTCTCCAACTTCCACCATCTTATTTCCAACCTTCCAAACACTCTCCAAAAACACCAAGAACACCAACAAAAACACCAAGAACACCAAGAAAAACACCAAGAACACCAAGAAAAACACCAAGAACACCAAGATCAACACCAAGATTACCAAGATCACCAAACAAGTCAAGATTACCAAGATCATCAAACAAGAACAAATAGAGACACAGTCTATTAGAAATCCAGTCCAACCCTAAGCCAGTTCAGTCAATTTATTTGACGAACCTACTTGATAGACCAGTCGTTCCACAGTCCTGTTGTAAACCAGTTCAGTCAATCTATTGACGAACCTACTTGATATATATATATATTTATATAATTATAGTCATTTACATTATTTATCGTTTTATGTCTTTTAATTATAGTCATTTATATTATTTATTGCTTTAAGTCATTTAATTACTGCAATTTATATTATTTATATATCTTTCACACAGTAAACGGTGCAAACCTTTATTTGTGGCGATCAGATTATATATTTTTATTCTGCAACTCTTATTATTTATTCCGCATTTATCTTTAATATATATATATTTGTCACACAATAAACGGTGCAAACCTTTATTTGTGGTGATCATATTATATATTTTCAACAATTGGTATCAGAGCTCGTGTGATTTACTTTGAAATTTTCATCAAATACTTTTGGTTAGCGTTTATATAAACCTTCCATAAGCGTTTCTTTGAATATTTCATTTTAATATCACTTGTTAAAAAATCCTTCTTTTTAAATTAAAATTAAAAATCTTAAAAACATGTCTTCTGCTAATTACTCCAACATGAACTCAGTTTCTATTGCTAACAGTTTAGGATCTGGTTCACGGGCACCCATACTTATTCCCGAAGAGTATAATTCGTGGGTTGGCCGTATGAATCTTCATCTTAACTCCATAAGTGAAAATGTTTGGAAATGTGTAGAAGGAACATATATTGCTTCAGAGGATTTGTCTACCCTTGCTACAACTCAAGCAACTCGTGTTGAAACCGAGAAAAGGTTGAATCTCCAAGCCAAAAAGGAGCTTGTGTCCGGAATTCCCCACAGTATTTTAAGTCAAATGGATGACATAATACTGTTGACTGCGAATCAAATTTGGGAAAACTTAAAAAACCGTTTTTGTGGAAATCAAAGAATTATTGGAAATAAAAGAACATCCGTTTTAAATGAATTCGATAATTTCAAGATGCTTTCATCAGAAACCATCCATGATGCACATGATAGGTTCAATTTTATCATGGTAAAATTGAATAACTTGGGCATCAAAAAGACACAGCACGAGATCAATCTCAAATTTCTAAACAATCTTTACGAAAGCTGGAAGATGGTTAAACTCATCATTCAGGGAAATCCTGCCATTCATACGGAAACTCTATACAATTTGTACGGAGAACTTCAATCGTATGAATCCTCGATTGACCCACCAACCTCTACAGCTTTTGGAGGACCACTTGCTCTCGTTTCCACATCAAACCAAAACCAAACACTTTTTCATGAACAAAACTCCAATCATTTTAATCAAACATCTTTTGAAAATCAATCATTTTTGAACAATTCTTTTGATCAAGCTGATTTAAATGATGAAGCAGACTACCAACAATTGTGTGCTTTGGTTGCAAATACAAATCTCCAAAGATTTATTCCAAATTACGGTCAATCGAATTTTAAACCAAATTTTCAAAACCGACCACAATTTGGACAAAATAATTCTGGATTTCAACCAAGACCACAATTTGGTCAAAACAACCAAGGTTTTCAACCAAAACCTCATTTTGGACAAAATTCGCAAAGACCCTCTTTCCAAAATAACTCAAACCAGGGATTTCAAAACAATCCCAACTCAAATCATCAAAACAATAACCAAAACAACGGTCTTCAAAACCAAAACCGGGGATTCCAAAATCAAGGATACAATAATCAAAATAATGGTTTTTCAAACAACCAAAATCTTGGATTCCAACAAAACTCCTCCCAATCTTCCCAACAAATCCAAACTCAAGCACCGGAACGACTTCCAATCAAAAGTCAAAAGGAAGAAAGTGATGAAGAAGTGATTATCTGTCACAATTGCAAAGGAACTAATCACTACGCAAGAGAGTGCCGAGCCAAAAACAAGACAAAAATCAAAGACTCGGCATACTACGCTCAAAAAGCCGATGAGTTAAAGAAAAAGGAAAACCAAGAAAACCAAAGAGCTTTGATGGCAATCCACGAACCAAATGTGGAATACTGGCCAACCTCTGAAGACGAAGCCGAAAATGAACCGTCACAATCCAACTTCTGCTTCGTAGTTGGTACAACTTCAAGAGCTCCAAATGTCATAGAACAGGTATGGTCTATGATCTCTGATCTCGGTTTTTCTAAATTACTTTTTGAGTCCCATATATCCAAAATTGAGAAAAGTTTAGAAGCTGATCTCAAGAAATACCATGACACAGTGGTTAATTCTGAAATCTTCAAATGTGAGTTACAAACCCTACAACTCAAATTTGCAGAATTAACCAGAACAAGGACCAAATTGGAAAGAGACGTTGAAAGAAAATCAGAAGATTACAATCATGTCTTTGAACAATTAAATCAATCTCTAATTCAGAAAAAGGAATTGGAATTAAAAAATCAATCAATCATTTCTTCTGAAACAAAAGAAGTTTTAGAAATGGAAATCATTCAGTTGACGCAAAACATTCAAGAGTCAACTGAAAAACACAAAATCTTAAATGAAAAACTGACTGATTCTTTAAACCAAATCACTTTTCTTGAATCTGAAAACAAAAGATTGATACAGAATGTGGAATCTATCAAAATTGCTAGAAAACTCAGTGATGATATTTTCACCAAGGCAAACACATTGGGTACTGGAAAATTTGATACGAGTTACAGACCAGGAATTGGTAGAGAAACCTTTGAAAAAGAACTAGAAAATCAAGAAAACATAATAATTTGTGAAAACTCTGAATCAACTCTACCAGATCTTTTCACATCTGTTAATGAGGAAGATTCAGATGACGAAACAGTTATCAACTGTAGCCCAGATGATACTGCTTTCACTGTTTCCAAAAAGTCTTTCAAAAGAGTCTTAAATTCTGAAACAGACTCAGCTAGTTCTTTAACTCACCAAATCAAACATACCAACAAAACCATCAAATCAAAAAACTTTTTGAATGGAGAAAATTCCTTTTACGAGGTTGGTAGTACTTCTGTACCAACTGCTTTTCCTACAATGAGTTCATCAATTGTTGGAAAAACTAGTCCGGGACAAAAATACTCCAAGAAACAACAAATAAGCAAAAAACCCATTCAAGTCACCAAAACCCCACTTGTCAACCCAAAAGTTTTTGAAAACCAACCAAAGAAACCAGTTAAACCCTACGTCATACCTCATAAACAGGTTTCCAAACAAAAACCAAAACCTTTTCATAGCCGTTCATTATACCCCAGATATGAAGAAAACTTTTCAAATCAATTCTCAAATCTAGGATATCTTTCATCAAATCACAGATCTTATCAACTCACAGGTTATCAAAAACAAATCATATTTTGGGAAAACTTGATAAATCAAATCAAACCTCAACCATTCTATCCCAATAAACCAAAGTCATTGAACAACAAACCCAAAATAGCAAAAGCTAACAAATCAGGACCCATTCAGATCTGGGTACCTAAAATTTCTGTCTAATTGCAGGGATCTAATGCTGGAGAACCCAAGGATGATACATGGTACATTGATAGTGGCTGCTCCAAGCATATGACAGGAAACAGAAACTACCTTCGTGACTTCAGACCCACCCAAACCAATCAAGACGTTACCTTTGGCAACAACATGACGGCGAAAATCAAAGGTTATGGAAACATAACTAATGGTAACTTCACCATAAAGAAAGTTGCTTATGTTGATGACCTGAAACACAACCTCATCAGTGTTTCTCAACTCTGCGATAACGATCGTGATGTCCTATTTACCAAACAAAGAAGCTTGATCATGGACGCCAACTCCAAAGAAATCATTGTTGATTCACACCGTGCCGGAAATATGTATCCACTAGACATGGATCTTATTTATGGTAAACCTGATATTTGTCTGTTATCCAAAGCCCCAGCAGATATTAGTTGGTTATGGCACCGCCGCCTTTCCCATCTAAATTTCGGGTACATCAACAAATTGATCGGCGATGATCTAGTTCGAGGACTGCCACTTCTGAAGCTCGACAATGAAACTCTTTGTGCCGCTTGTGAAAAGGGAAAACTTTCCAAATCCTCTCACAAAAGCATTACAGAATCTAGTGTATCCGAACCACTAGAATTGCTGCACATAGACCTCTGTGGCCCCGCCAAAATCCAAACAATACAAGGGAAGAAGTATGTCCTTGTCATAGTTGATGGCTTCACTCGATTTACATGGGTCTTTTTCTTAAGACTAAAATCAGAAGCACCAGAAGAGATGATCAACTTTATAAAACAGATCGAACTAAAGCTCAAACGACCAGTTCGAAGAATCCGAAGTGATAATGGTTTAGAGTTCAAAAACATAACTCTAGACTCATTTCTCAAAAACAAAGGCATCGAACACAACTTCTCAGCCCCTTACACTCCTCAACAAAACGGCGTTGTTGAAAGAAGGAACCGAACTCTGTGCGAAGCTGCAAGATCAATGCTCATCTTTGCTGATCTGCCACAATACTTCTGGGCAGAAGCAATTGCCACAGCTTGCTACACACAAAATCGCTCCTTAATTCACAAAAATCTTCATAAAACACCATATGAAGTCATTAACAACCGAAAACCAAATATCAAATTTTTTCATATTTTTGGTTGTCGATGCTTCATAAAGAATAATAAAGACCACCTTTCAAAATTTGAATCAAGGTCGGACGAAGGAATTTTCCTTGGTTACTCATTTTCTTCAGCTGCTTATCGAGTACTGAACAAACGTACAAGAGTAATTGAAGAAAGTACCGATGTCCACTTCGATGAATTTTATGTCAGAAAATTGGATCGTGAACATTTTGGTTCACAAATGATAGATACTATTTTTCAAAATCCAATTTCACAAACACCATCTCCTGACATAGACATTGAAGTTGATATTGATTTACTTTTTGAACAACCTAAAACTGCTTATAATTCTGAAATTCTAACTACTCAAATTGATCCTACAGGAACAACCACTGAAGGAACTCCACAAAGAAACAGAAATGTTGCAGATCAAGTTGAGGGGGAACCACAAACACATACTTCCTCATTAGAACAAACACCAAATCCTCCTTTAACCACTCGAGATTTTACCACTCCATCGCCAAATATCCAAAACAATCCCGATGCAACATTTATGGGGGAACCTTCAAACCTCTTCCAAGAAGAAACTACTGGAGAAGAACAATGGGATACTGAAAATCCTATTATTACAACGGAAGAAAAACGTTTAATAAAATGGACCAGAAACCATCCCACTGACCAAATAATCGGAGATCCCAATTCAGGCATCCAAACTAGAGCCGCAACTGCCAATGATTGCTTATTTGGAGCCTTCCTATCCATGACTGAACCCAAAACCATACATACTGCTCTCAAAGACCCAGACTGGGTAAAAGCTATGCAAGAAGAGCTAGCTGAATTCGAAAGAAATGACGTATGGAATCTTGTTCCTACACCACCCGATGTTACTGTAATAGGTTCAAGATGGGTTTTCAGAAACAAGACTGACGATCAAGGAGTCGTGTGTCGAAACAAGGCACGTCTCGTAGTCAAAGGCTATTCACAACAAGAAGGAATAGACTACGATGAAACATATGCTCCAGTCGCCAGAATAGAAGCTATCCGCATCTTTCTCGCATATGCTGCACATAAGAATTTTAAAGTTTTTCAAATGGACGTTAAATGTGCATTCCTACATGGAGAGTTAGATCGAGATGTTTATATCCAACAACCACCAGGCTTTGAAGATCCCAACTTTCCTCATCACAGCTTCAAATTGCAGAAAGCTGTCTATGGCTTAAAACAAGCACCACGTGCCTGGTATGCCACGTTGTCAACATTTCTCGAAGAATCAGGTTTCAAAAGGGGTTCAATCGATCAAACCCTTTTTCGTAAAATCTTTAATAAACATCTCTTAATCGTACAAATATATGTTGATGACATTATTTTCGGTTCTACTGATGAATCTTTGAGTGTTAAGTTTGCAGATTTAATGAAAAGCAAATTTGAAATGAGCATGATTGGGGAGATGACTACTTTTCTCGGACTTCAAATCAAACAGTCAACTGATGGAATTTTCATCAACCAAGAGAATTATGTCAAAAACCTACTCACTCGCTTTTCAATGGACAAATCCAATACTGCCAAAACCCCAATGGCCTTTGGATACAAAATCGATGCAGACTTAAATGGCAAACCCGTTGACCAGAAAAGATATCGTGGAATGATCGGATCACTATTATACCTCACTGCCAGCAGACCTGACATTATGTTTTCTACTTGTGTCTGTGCCAGATACCAAGCAAATCCAATGGAATCCCATGTCATTGCTGTGAAACGCATCTTCAAATACCTAAAAGGCACTCCCAAACTTGGCCTTTGGTATCCAGCTAAATCCGATTTTCAGCTGAACGCTTTCACCGACTCAGACTATGGAGGATGCAAGCTAGATAGGAAAAGTACATCTGGTAGCTGTCAATTCCTAGGAGGTAGACTAGTGAGTTGGTCTTCAAAGAAACAGAGTTGTGTATCCACATCAACAGCAGAAGCTGAATACGTCGCTGCCGCCAGCTGTTGTTCACAAGTCATATGGATGCAAACTCAACTGCGTGACTATGGCTTCAAAGTTTCACAAATTCCCATATTTTGTGACTCAACCAGTGCAATAGCCATTTCTCACAATCCCGTTCACCATTCCATGACAAAGCACATCGATATTCGTTATCACTTCATTAAAGACAACATTCAAAAGGGTCATATCGAATTACACTTCATAAACACCGAAGATCAAATTGCCGATGTGTTCACTAAGGCTCTCGATGAAACAAAGTTTCTATACTTCCTAGGCCGTCTAGGAATGTTAAATCCAGATATCATCCATCCTTAATTTTTACCTTTGTTTGTACAAACGTGTGTTTACTTTATTTCAAAACAAAAAAAATTACAAAATTTCAAAAGACAAAAAGATTTTAGATTTTTATAATTTTCATATCTTTCCTTAAAAACCAAAATTTCCAAAAACATTCAAATAACCAAAATTTCCAAAAACATTCAGAAAAACAAATTTTCAAAAATACAATAAAAGACTTGCCATAATAAGCTTTTATAGAACCTTGTGATTAATCGTCTTTTGACTTAATTTTCAGATGCTTATGCTCGATGAAGATTTTAAGTCATATTGATTCTCAATTAGAGTGAAGGTTCAAATCTCCTACTTTTCATAATGTATATAACTTTATTTCCTTCGATTTTATTTCATTATTGACGATTTTAAACAATCAAGGGACATAAGGTTAGG
Organism: Cichorium intybus; assembly: GCA_023525715.1. Lineage (NCBI taxonomy): Eukaryota > Viridiplantae > Streptophyta > Magnoliopsida > Asterales > Asteraceae > Cichorium > Cichorium intybus. Next base: position 8,937,662 of record CM042012.1, on the reverse strand, counting down.
AGGTTCAGATGAAAACAAAAACCCATGTGAGAATTTGTGCCTCGTCGATCTAAATCATTGTGGAATTCATTTCTTGTGAGCTTAGGTGTGTCTCTATTGCTTTTAAGGTATACCCGATTATACCTTGTCACAGTCTCATTTTTGCTTAGATATCAAAATGACCAGGGACGATACTTTCATTTCTTACATACTAGACAAATTGTCTTTTATGCCACCTATCCCTACCTAGATATCAGCCAACCAAAAATGAAGACAGCCTCAAAATAGAAAGACTCCAAACGACGACATACCCAACAAGAAAACCAAAGAAGAAACAAAGATCTATCAACATCCAATCCTCAAAGACGAGTCAACAAGAAATCCAAATCACTCACCGAAGAAATACCAAGTTAAACAAACTTTCAACCAAATGGTTATTTCAAAACAAACATCATCAAATCCCGCAATTTGTTTTTAATCATTTTTCAGAAAAGCAAACATCTCAATCACTCAAGACAGATACTCTTACAAAAACAAAAACAAAAAATTATTCTCAATTGTAGCAAATTCTCAATGCTAAAACAAAAATATCTTTTTACAATAAATCGATATTGATCAACAAACAGGATACCGTCAAAGAAGAAGCTGCAACAATAATGGATTTCCCGGGATACTGTAGCCTTCATCACTGAAGATTCTTAGTTGCAAACTGCACTATGAAAATTGCTAAACCCCTCTACATGTATTTCCCGACGGAGAGAGAGTGAACGTTAATGGCATGAATGAAGAAACCCGTTGAGTAATGCCGAAACCAGTCTTATGTGATTGATTATCTAATAATGAGACTAAGTGACTTTACAGGAAAAGCATAGATGAACACCTCCAATATGAGTGTGAGTCGTCAGAGAGAGATATCACTCATTTTTAGTGATCATTAACTTGTTCTGCTGCCAGAACAACCAAACACCCAAGAGAAATGTGAGCTATATCTATGAGCGTTCATCCGAATCGACCTGTTAGACCACTTGTCGTCATCAATAATGCTATAAAATCTTAAGAAATTTATTTAGATACATATATGACTACCCTTTGATAACCGAACCCGAGACTTTAATTCGGAAACAAACAGTCTTCAAAATCTTTTTCAAAACATAAGATATGTAAAACCAAGTCGCAAACTTTCAAAATGATTACAATGGTTTTATATATATATCTTATCATTGACAAAACTTTTATCACAAATCTTCAATGTTAAAACTGTTAATGTGATTATATCTGTCCTTATTTCATCAATGATCACATAGGGGGAAATTGTTGAAAAATGTTTTTGTATGTGACCATCATTGAAATAAGACGAACTGTTTTTATATTATCTGACAAATATTATCAGTTTATTTCAGGTTGCGTGGATTCGAGATTAAAAACGGAAAAAAAATAAGAAAATAATTTAAAAAAAGATTGGAGTTAAATTTATCATTTATTAAACTTGATTATTGAGGAATAGTTATTTTAATTATCTTCTAAATAATTGGTTTTGATAAAAGATGCAATTTAATGGAAAAAGAATTTTAAAGCCTAAAACAAAGAAAAATATAAAAGAAAAGAAAATTAAATCTATTTAAAATGAATTATTGGAAATATTATTTCTAAATAATTTATTTTATTAGATTTAATTAATTTTATAAATTAAAAATGAATTTTTGTAATTTATTTTAATTTATTTCGGAATTTTAAAACCATTTAAAATCAATTTAAATTAAAAGGAAAAAGAAATCAGCAACAGCCCAAGCATCAAGCCCAGCCCAAAATCCGGAGCCCAAGGTGCTGATCCACATCTGTCGACCCATATCCGGAAAACCGAACCGACCCGCCCCGGATCCACTTTGTCTCACAGCGCAACCCGCGTGTTGACCCGCATACCAACCCGGTCCGAACCGCCTCCAAGATCCGGCGCACTCACAAACAACACGCGGACCTTACCCGCTCCACGACCCGATCCGAACCGCCCCACGTCCGAACCACTTTACCTCACATCAGGGTCCGCGCGTCGACCCAGAACGCGACCCACGACCCGACCGGCGGTTTTAGCCCCAAAACGTTACATTTTCACCCCCTAAACTTCCGAAAACCTTCAAAAACAACCCAAAACCCTTTACAACTCCATATATAAACCATTTTACACCATTTTTTCATTACAACACATAATTATAAACCAAAACTCTCTCAAAAACCTCTCCAACTTCCACCATCTTATTTCCAACCTTCCAAACACTCTCCAAAAACACCAAGAACACCAACAAAAACACCAAGAACACCAAGAAAAACACCAAGAACACCAAGAAAAACACCAAGAACACCAAGATCAACACCAAGATTACCAAGATCACCAAACAAGTCAAGATTACCAAGATCATCAAACAAGAACAAATAGAGACACAGTCTATTAGAAATCCAGTCCAACCCTAAGCCAGTTCAGTCAATTTATTTGACGAACCTACTTGATAGACCAGTCGTTCCACAGTCCTGTTGTAAACCAGTTCAGTCAATCTATTGACGAACCTACTTGATATATATATATATTTATATAATTATAGTCATTTACATTATTTATCGTTTTATGTCTTTTAATTATAGTCATTTATATTATTTATTGCTTTAAGTCATTTAATTACTGCAATTTATATTATTTATATATCTTTCACACAGTAAACGGTGCAAACCTTTATTTGTGGCGATCAGATTATATATTTTTATTCTGCAACTCTTATTATTTATTCCGCATTTATCTTTAATATATATATATTTGTCACACAATAAACGGTGCAAACCTTTATTTGTGGTGATCATATTATATATTTTCAACAAAATCCATTCATTAGAAAAACGGAGTCCTATACCCTTAGCATGACTTTCATGCTTAGTTTGGGGTAAAGGTTTCGTGAATGGGTCTGCCAAATTTTGATCTGTATGAACCTTGTGAATACTTATTTCACCATTCTTAACTTCATGTCTAATGTAGTTATACCTTCGGTGAATGTGTTTGGTCTTTTGATGCAATCTAGGTTCCTTTGCTTGAGCTATTGCACCTAGATTGTCACAGAAGATTTCTATAGGGTCCCGAATGGAAGGAACAACCCCTAGATCTTCTATGAACTTTCTCATCCAGACAGCTTCTTGAGCAGCTTCTGAAGCAGCAACATATTCAGATTCTGTAGTGGATTGTGCAATCACTTCTTGTTTGGAACTCTTCCAAGACACGGCTCCTCCATTTAAAATAAAGACTTACCCAGATTGAGATTTCGAATCATCCCTATCTGTTTGGAAGCTTGCGTCAGTGTAACCCTTTACCTTTAAGCTTTCTTCCAAACCGCCGTAAACTAAGAACATATCTTTAGTTCTTCTCAAGTACTTAAGAATGTTCTTTACAGCAGTCCAGTGAGATTCACCTGGGTTCTGTTGATACCTACTAGTCATACTTAAGGCACATGAGACGTCGGGCCTAGTGCATAACATGGCATACATGATGGACCCAATTGCCGAAGCATATGGGACATGTTTCATCCTTTTAAGTTCAGTCCTATTGTTTGGGCACTGAGACTTGCTTAGGATGGTGCCATGCGACATTGGCAAGAATCCTCTTTTGGAGTCTTGCATCTTGAACCTTTTCAAGATTTTATCAATATATACACTTTGGCTAAGACCAATAAGTCTCTTAGATCTATCTCTATAGATCTTTATGCCTAATACACAAGCAGCTTCCCCTAGATCCTTCATTGAGAAACAACTCTCAAGGAACGCTTTGACACTTTTTAAGGTTGGGATGTCATTTCCAAATAAAAGTATGTCATCTACATACAATACTAGGATTATGACAATGCTCCCACTAGCTTTCTTGTAAACACAGGAGTCATCCTCATTTTTGATGAATCCAAAACTCGTAATCTTTTCATCAAAACGGATGTTCCATGTTCGAGACGCTTGCTTTAATCCATAGATAGATCTTTTAAGCTTGCACACTTTGTTTGGATGCTTGGGATCGACAAAACCTTCAGGTTGATCCATATAGACATCTTCTAATAAGTATCCATTAAGGAAAGCGGTCTTGACATCCATTTGCCATATCTCATAATCATAGTACGCGACTATGGCAAAAAGTATCCTAATCGACTTGATCATTGCCACTGGAGAAAAGGTCTCATCATAGTCAATACCATGAGTCTGTGAGTATCCTTTAGCGAAAAGTCTAGCCTTAAAAGTGTGAACATTTCCATCCACGTCGATTTTCTTCTTGAAAACCCATTTGTTCCCAACAGTCTTACAATTGGTGGGAAGATTAACCAAGTTCCAAACTTGATTATCGTGCATGGATTGCATCTCAGTGTTCATGGCCTCAAGCCATTTATCAGATTTAGGATCTGATATTGCACTCTGATAGTTGACGGGTTCATCAGAATCTATCGTATAACATTCCTCTTCCATCAAAAGGTAACCATACCTTTCTGGTTCAATTCGAACCCTACCAGATTTGCGAACACCTTGTGTTACAATTTGTTCCTGATCAACCGTTTGTTCAGGTTCAACAATTTCTTGTTGAATGCTAGATTCAACTTCTTGTGTATCAGGTTGTGGTTCCTGAAGTTCCTCAAGTTCCACAAACCTCCCACTAGCCTCTTCCGTCAGAAACTTGTTTTCTAGGAATTCAGCTTTTCGAGAAATAAATATTTTATTCTCGATGGGATTGTAGAAATAGTATCCAAGACAATCTTTCGGATACCCTACAAAGATACATTTAGTTGAACGGGGTTCTAATTTGTTTGAAGCTTCTTGTCTAACATAAGCTTCACAACCCCATACCTTGAGATAGGATAAAGATGGAACCCTTCCATGCCATATCTCATAAGGCGTTTTATCTACCTTCTTAGTAGGTGCCATGTTTAGGAGACGAGCAGCTGTTTGTAAAGCATAACCCCAAAAAGATAAAGGTAGAGTACTTCTACTCATCATGGATCGAACCATATCCAATAGTGTTCGGTTCCGCCTCTCAGACACACCATTATGTTGTGGTGTTCCAGGTGGAGTAAGTTGTGAAACAATTCCACAAGTTTTACAATGATCCATAAAGTTTGTACTTAAGTACTCACCTCCTCTATCAGAACGAAGAACTTTAATTGTTTTGTTGAGTTGATTTTCCACTTCACTTTGAAACATTTTGAACATTTCAAACGCCTCATGTTTATGTTTAATCAAATAAACATATCCAAAACGACTAAAGTCGTCAGTGAAGGTGATGAAATATCTTTCACCATATCTAGTCATTGGCTTGAAAGGACCACATACATCCGTATGTATGATTCCTAACAAGTCCTTTGCTCTCTCATTGGTTCCGGAGAAAGGAGCTTTAGTCATCTTGCCATGTAAACAAGATTCACATATATCAAATGAGTTATTCTCATTTGCCTTCAAAAGTCCACTCTTTTGAAGTTGGGATATGCGATTCTTGTTTATATGCCCAAGGCGACAATGCCATAGATAGGTTTGACTCAAATCAAATTTGGGTTTCTTGGTGAAAGTGTGGTATAAAGAGTCATGGTTAGTCTTTTCATCAAGGTTTACTTCATAAATTCCATTTAAAGGTCTAGCCTCAAAATAGAATACATTATTTTTGTAAACACAAATATCATCATTATTAAAGGAAAGATCAAATCCACATTGTCTTAATTTAGCAACCGAAATAATATTCCTAGTCAAGCTAGGAACATAGTAAACATTCAACAATGTCATACACAAGCCATTAGGTAGTAATAAATCAAAACTTCCAATTGAATCCACCGCAACCCTTGCATTGTTTCCAACCCGAAGTACTACCTCATTTGCCTTCAGTCGCCTACTCCTTTTGAACCCCTGCAACATATTACATATGTGAGTTCCACAACCAGTATCAAATACCCATGTGTTAGGAGATAAATTATAAAGTTCTAGGTCTATCACATAGATACCTGAAGTGCCTTCACCGGCCTTCTTTTTCTTCAACTCCGCAAGATAAGTAGGACAATTTCTCTTCCAATGCCCAGCTTTGCCACATTCAAAACATGTGTCTTCTTTGGCAACCTTTGCCTTCTTCTTGGGCGGATGGGAAGGTTGGACAACTTTCTTGCCCTTACCTTTGAAAGCTTTTGCTTTCCCTTTGCCCTTGGAGTTGGTGGGGTGTTCTGGTCTAGTTCTCTTTGTTCCACCTTCCTTGATCATGAGAACTTGAGTGGTTTTCTTAGGCAGATTCTTTTCCCCGGTAATTAGCATCCCATGTAATTCCGGGATAGTCTTGTTTAAACCATTCATGTTAAAATTCATGACAAAAGGATCAAAGGACTTTATCAAGGAGTTAAGGATCATATCCGTTGCTAGCTCTTCGGGCATCACAACTCCAAGACGTGCCAAATGATCAATGTGACTCTTCATTTTGAGCACATAAGAGCTTACCGACTGCCCATCCTCCATCTTGCAAGCATGGAAAGCCCGAACAGTTTCGAACCTTTCCGTTCTTGCAAGTTGTTGGAACATTTCCTTTAGTTGATGAATCATGTCATAGGCTGAATGATTCTCCAAATCCTTCTGAAGGTCAGGAATCATGGTTGCCAACATGAGGCATGATGCATCGATGGAATCATCCATCTTTTTAAGCCATGCATCGTGTGCGGGCTTAGGAATGGCAGGGGGCTCTTCTGGAAGTGGTTCATTGAGAACATATTCTTTCTTTTCTTGTTTGAGAACAATTCTCACACTACGGTGCCAATCCAAGAAGTTGGTATGGTTAAGTTTTTCTCCTTCAAGGAGAGACCGTAGTGAGGTTTTGTTAGGAGCCGAGTGTGTGTTGTTTGGTGCCATCTACAAAATTTTAACAAGGTTCTATTTAGTAAATTATGATATTAAGTCCTTAATAATTAATACCCTTTCTTGTTTCATAAACTTTAATTAATTAAGGTCTAGAATCCAAGTTGCATTACGAATAAGTGGTTAGGTATCCTTTATCCCACCTATTCGAATCAACAAGGTAGGTAACGGTTTACCAATTATATCCAAATATAATTTCTAGATTTATGGGATCCCATTATAACATTTATAAGTTTGGCATGTTTGATCCCATCTATGCCTTGGATTTCTAATGCTTAGGTGACCTTTATCACAAGAGATTTCCAAACGAATCATCCTACTTAAACGGACGTGTAGTTTTGACAACTATTGATGGTTAGGTGTCCTTTATCCCATCAATATTGCAAAACTACTTCTTGTATCACAAGAAGACTCCAAGTGGTTAGGTATCCTTTATCCCACAAGGAAATACAAGTGATACAATGAGTGCCTTTAAGAAGGACGGCATAGATTCGTATTTCATAAGGGATTTGAATGTTTTACAATTCTAATTTTGAAAAACATATGGTATCATGTAGATTGCATGCATCCAATGAACATGGTACCATTAAATCTTATTTTGTTAATTGGTTCCTAAATCATAAAATATCCATTTTATTGATTCTTTGTTTGTGGTCAAGATTACAATTAATATCCAATATTAAGTTTGAGTTTGATCACATATATTAGAACCAATTTATAATCCTAAATAATTACCATTATTACTTAGGGTTGGAGTTTGTAAGAGTTTATAAAATCTCCATTTTATTTCTTGTTTCAATCATTTTCAAAACTTGACTTAATAGGTTTTAAAACAAAACCCATTTTAATAAAACCAATTTTATCACATCTTATGTTTTAATTGTCAATTTTTGAAAATACAAACTCCTTGATGATCATGTTTAATTATCTAGGTTGTCTAGCATGCAAAATCTTATTTTCATCCACAACATAACATAATAAAACATTCAAACATCACAAGCATGCATGGGTGCATAAACACAAGCCAACTAGTTTGATATTTCATGTGAGCCACACATTAAATATCAAGTCCAAACCTAGGGACAAAAGGGTGACAAAAACTCAACCAAATGATCTTCGATTTGGCTACAATTTTGCCAAGCTTCTTATATCACCAAAAGACACTTGAACCACCATTTCTTGACATCCTTGAGTGAGTTATGAATTTTCTTTGCCCCCTTGAAAACTTGCGAAATCCAAGGGCAGCAGGAAAAAGTTTTGTGGTTTTTTGTTGCATTTTTCAATTCATTCTTGGGTATATTGATGCTAATACTTGTTGAAACTTAATGTATATACTAGATATTAAAGTTACCAACAAGTATATCTCCAAATAACCAAGATATGAATTTTAAAAACACTTTCAAAACAATTTTGAAATCTGGACAGCAGCTCTTCAGAAAGTGCTGCTGTTGGGTGCAATCTTCTCTTGGTCTTTTACTTCCTTCTCTTGTTACATTTTGTGAAATAAATAAAATACAACTATTATAATATTTACAAAATGAATATTAAGAAGGAAATAACTAATTATTATTACAAACCATTTGAATAAATGAATAGATTACAACCATATCGAATATAAACACAAAACATGCATCATATGGTCCTTGGCTTGTTTATGCACCATTTTATCACATAAAATCATAAGAAAATCAACACTTTGTTTTTCTAAGGCAACAATTTATGTAACCAAAAGCAAGCTAATCATAAGATATAGTTGGTTACATAAAATCATAGATAATATACTTGTATGTTGCCAAAGAAGCCATGCATGAAACTTTCATTTAAGAAGATGAACATTCATGGCTTCCAAAAACCAAGTTTATCCAAATAAACTTATTATCTAAACATGCAATATAGCCATGGCTCTGATACCAATTGTTGGAAATCAAGGTTCATGTAGTTAGTTTCAAAAACAAGAGTTTGCAACGGAAGCATAAAATCATGAACACAAATTCCATTTTCAAGAGGATCATGCTACATGCATGTAGAGATAAGGTGAAGAACAAACATAGTTTAAGTTCAAGATCATAACCTTTGTTCTTGGGTTTGGTTTGGATGATTTTGATAGCTAGGAATCAAATTAGAATCCCTCTATAGTTGATCCACCACAAGCTTGAACACCCTTGAATGCTAGTTCCACAACTTGCAAGATATGACTCCTTTTCTTATAAAACCAAAAACCAATTTTTTCTAAGAACTTAAGGAGAGTTTTTGGCTGATTTCTTGAAGCAAGAATTATGTCCAAACACCCTCAAAATCGTGGCCAACATATATCACACAAAGGAAAAAGAAAAGCACATGCAACTAGCTTAAAAGAAAGTCCAATTTGATTTCTATAATCAAAAGCTAGAAGACACAAAGCATCTTCCTTTTCTTTTAAGTTCTTAATGCATTCTTTTCCTTCCAATATGGCTGATTTTATGATGACAAATGAAGTGCTAGTTGGTTGTTATTATTTATAAAACTTAGATAATAAAAGCTTATAAATAATACATCTTCTTATTTCATAAATGGGATAACATTTAACCCATAATCATATACATAAATAAACCATCTAAATATACAATCTTAATTGTATAATTATATATATACATATATATATATATATATATATATATATATATATATATATATATATATATATATAACAATATATATATTTTTTATTTAATTTACCAATTAAATTAAATAAAATGCTTACTTATAAATCAATTAAATCGTTTAACAATTTAAACAATTTAATTGTTACACTTAATTAATTCATCACATATGAATTACTAATCAACCTTTAATTTTGTAGTTATTATTATTTACCTCAAATAATAATAACCTACAAGATTAAATTGCAAGTTTAGTATCATTTGATGTTAAATCAAATTTAACGTTCTAAATGATCAATTGGTGTCAAACTTGTTGTTGGTGTGACCCTATAGGATCATGTATTATTAGTAATATCATTTTATGATCATCCTTGGGCATATAGAACTAACAGAAATCTCATATTTTCAGTCAATTGATCTAATGAATTTGCATTCTCGTAATAGCATTGGCTTGATCCTTCAACATTTGATAGATGCTAACCATCATCGCGTAATTTTCAGATTGAGTTGGCTCCGCAGTCCGCCATCTATTGTCATTGAATGATCCATTGTTGTAATCATTCTCGTAATGGTTGTCTTCCGGACTTTCATATTGCCCACATGTGTCATTATTGGTGTACCAATTTTGTTCTTACCGGTTCGGATTTCCATACCCATTGTCATTGAATGATTCACTGTTGGAACCATTCTCGTAATGGTTATAAATCATACCAACATAATTCCTACCATACTTTTACGTCTATTCTTGTAGTAAACCGGGCCGCCATAACACGTATTTTAGCCCGGGTACATGTAATCACCCATTACGAGGATGTACACATACAGACAATCAAGAAACTAAAATCAAACATCAAAAGAGAATTCAAAAATTGACACAGAGTGTCAAGCGCACAACTCCCCGGCAACGGCGCCAAAATTTGACATCGTCGCAGTCGTCGATGCGGTCAAAATACTAGATAAATACCTTACAAGCACACTAGCTAGTGGAAGTAAGGGTCGAACCGTGGAGTCAGTGGTTGAATCTGTGTCAGAAATAACCGATCTATAGTGTCACTCTATAGATGGTGTCGTTTCATACACTTAACGAAATCCAAACAGTGCGAAACTATCGAAAACATAAACTTGCGATTATTAAAGTACTCGAATCCAAATCTCGATCTAACCAAAACAATACGTTCTGGTCCCGATGTATGTTGGATTAAGGTGTCTAAGCAATAACTATAATTTAGAATTATACTTAAATTGACAGCAGCATAGTCCTTTTGGGTTGCCCTCATAACTAGCAACGGACTAGATAACAAATAAAGAGAGAGAGAGAGTTAATGATTTATTATTATATTATGAAAATAATATATTAATTAGAAATCATAATATTTAATTAATAATTAATCAGAAATTAATTGGAATTAATTTTGGGATTAATTTGATTAATTAAAAGTGCAGGGGCTGAATTGTAATTGTTCAATAGTTGGGTAATAGACAATCTGGTTAACCTAATGGGTTGAAAAAATCACAGGCTTGGAGCCTTCTGGATTTCGAAACCCATAAGGGTTTTTATGGCAGTGATAAGCATATCCTTTTATCTGATAAAAGTTTTATCATATCAGGATCTTAAATAAGGCAGTTTACTCCTTAGTGCTTATAACTTGGAGACTATAAATAGAGGCCCCTGACACCCCTAATTCTCACGCTAAAAAAGGAGAAGCCCCCTCCTCTCTCTATTTCTCATCTAGCTTGCTAAGTTCTTGGGTGTGAGCCATTAGAGACACGACAATTGTGGTGCTAGCTTCCAAAGGTCAGTACAAATAAAATGACATTTAGCGGCACATAAAAAGTGACACTAAAAACCGAAAAAGTGTCACTATAAGCCTCCTAGGCAATCAACGGCACAAAAAAGTGCCACTAGAAGCGGTGTCACTAAAGACAATTACTGGCACTTTTTGGTTGTGTCGTTACAGCCTTATTGGGTTTTAGTGGCACTTATTTCTTATGCCACTATAACACTTGCAAATTTTAGTGGCACTATTTTTATGCCACTATATACTTGTTATAATAATTATTATTTTTCTACTTTTAATAGCATATTTTATGACCATAAAAGTTTTATATTAATACAAATAGTTTTGCATTTCTTTAATATTAAATGGAATATAAATTAATAAAAAAGACAACTAAGATAATGAATATAAAAACACATTGTCATTACATAAATTAAAATTAAACTTGTCTAAGGACAATATTCTCAATATTTAAAACATAAATATATTCAGATTTTTAACAAGTCTAAGTATTTTTACTAGTAATAGTTATACTGTTCCAACCAAGTGAATCCTGCAATAGGCAAGTAAGTTTACCGGTTGCTGTAACGTATGTGTCACATCTGCTACCTAGAAATATATCCAAAATAGCAACTTACTTTGGAACAAGTACTATAGCATCTTTATGTCGTGTAAATGTTATGTACTTACAGCAAAGCAATTAGCTTCACACATCCGCTCAAAGTTGTGTGGATCAGCAATTAAATCATCTACAAAAAATAGTCAATTGTAAGGCACAACATTTTTTTAAAAAAGTATTAGAGAAAAGGAAAAAAAAAAGAGAGAACAACTTACTGTAACCAAAAATTGTCCCTCTTTCACAAACCATAGCATTTTGCTTTCTAGCCAATCTAAATTTTTCTACTGAATTGGTCATCACCTGAAAAGTCAACATATCAGAAACTAATCGTTGACCAAATGGTCAATGAAGTTGACTAAACATGAGAACTCACAGAGGAGGCACATAATTGGCCTTTCTTTATATTTACAATTTTACCCGTCTTTGCAGCTGCAATTGGAGATCAGTCTACTACAAAAAAAAGAAAGACAAAATGTGTTAAATTAGAATTTGGACTTGAGTTTTTATAATAATGAATTGATGATTGATGAACCTTACATGCTTTAGAAGTTAAAAACAAAAAGTACATTGCTATTAAGAGTTAACAAAAATGACATAATTATAAGTCAGACCTGGCAGCAAATTTCCCACACACAATAACATTGTACTTTAAAACATTAAGTAGGTCCCTGTAGCAATTTGGTAAAAAGAATCGGACCTTGTAGCAAATTTGGCAAAAAAGGAAAAAAAAACAAAAATTGCATTGCTATTAGATGTTAATAAAAATGAGTAACAAATTTCACACACACACAATAGCATTGTAGTTTAAAACATTAAGTCATACCTGGTAGCAAATTTCACACACAAGCATGTGATCTTCAATAACCCTGCCAACCAGCAAATCCAAGCCTCAAAACATCATACTTCAACAATATGGAAATAGAGTCATATCAAAAGGACATAGAGCCAAAAAAATTACTCCTTTGTTCATGAGTCAATGTTATTTAAATGATTGTTGCTAGAAGTGACATTAAAATAAAACGACTCGTGATTTGGATGCATGATTAAAGTGATTATGTTTTTTGTAGACATCAAAGAGAAGCATGCAAGGAGTTGCAGCGAGAAAAAAATGATAAGATGAAATGCAAAGTTCTCGAATTATCCTTAGCTTTAGTCTACTGATTAATTATATTTGAATCTTTCAATTACGATAAATAAATTTTCAAGAAAAATCATAAATTTTTGGTGTCTTTTACCCTCACAGAATATTTGTCTTATATTTGAGTCTAGTTGGCACCCGAGTTGCTTGAGTTCTTTCAGTTTTAGCAGCCTTACATCTTCCGCAAGACTTTCCTATGATAAGAACATTCAAAATTGAATAAAGTTGAACCCCTAAATAAAAAATGTAAAAGTTCAATCTTTCCAATAAGCACACAAACTACTTACCTTAGGTCATCTGCTATAAACTCATATTTAGCTTCGAGTTCCATGCATTCATCGTAGATGTACTAAATTATAAAAACAAATAACCTTATACAATATGAGAAGACATAATGATCATTAATTAAAATGAAACATACTCAATATCGGCTACATTTGATCTACCAAAATTGATTTAAAAAACTCTAAAACGCAACCATTTTGCTACTCTAGAAGGCAAATGCTAAAATCCAAAATGCTCCTCGAAGAAAATTCTATTAAGCTTTTACATACATGTTTTGATGTTAAACATGGAAGTAAAATAAAGTAGGATGCTCTGAGTTCTTGGAAAAAAGGTATAACAAACACTCTGATTCAGCAATCGATAATATTGAGAAGCACATTCACATCTAGACTTGCATTCAAAGAGTAAAATAGATAGATATGTCCAACATATAAATCTACAGCTGATTAAAAAATCATGAACAAGATCAAATCTAGGGTTCATGAACAGATTAAGTGTAGAAACACAAAGAAGTGATTGAATGGAATGCAAAAGAGCTAACCCGAAATCAACAATGCATACTATCCCTATGACGAACGAGGAAGCGGTTGATCTCGGGCAGATCGGTTAACCGATTGAGCAGTGGAGCAGAGGGTAGAGCGGAGTAGGGGCACAGGGGTCACTAGTACAAAATCGCACATTGGTCACACTTGATCGAAAAATGCTTGCGACATTTTTAAAAAAAAGTGTGGCCATAGGGCACTGATGAAATTTCGAGAACGTTTATGGCTACATGTAAATTAGTTTGTGTGACCATATTATGGAGAAACAAAACAATGACCACACTTATTTACAAAAATGTGACACTCATTCGTTACACTGGACTTAAATGTGACTAAATGATACAATCACCCACATTTACCGTTTTAAGAATGTGACATTTAATTTATTAGAGATTATAGATACGTAATGGTCACATAAGAAAATTGTACATGTGACTGTGTGATTGTGCAATATTAGACACATCAAATCTAATGTGTCCAAAAACATAACAAATATGGCCACATCAAATATAATGTGTCCAAAAATATAACAAATATGGCCACATCAAATTTAATGTGTTAAAAAAGATAACAAATATGGCCACATAAAATAGTCGTGTGTCCATAGGATGTTGTTTATTGGTTACATATTAAAAGTAAGAAAAGAAGTCGGTTTAAGTGGTTTATTGTCATATGCATTTTTATTACATGTGTCAAAATATTATCAATTGTATTGGAAAATTTAAATATGTGTGACTGTATGTATGATTTGGTGAGGGTAGAATTAAAAAGCGTGTCCATAGGTAAATATAGTTGAATAAGAAAACCATTGTTTGGGTAGTCTACGTATTTTATGTTCATTGAAAGTGTGACTATTGATATGTAATTGCCATGTGTTTTGTGTTATGTTATGTCCAAAGGTAAAAAATTGTCATCATAAAAATTTAAAATGTTTATGTAGGTATGTAATGGTGACTAATGGGTATTATACATATTTTATGTTCATTGAAAGTGTGACTATAGATATGTAATTGCCATGTGTTTTGTGTTATGTTATGTCCAAAGGTAAAAAATGGTAATCATAAAAATTTAAAATGTTTATGTAGGTATGTAATGGTGACTAATGGGTATTATACATATTTTATGTTCATTGAAAGTGTGACTGTTGATATGTAATTGCCATGTGTTATGTTTTATGTTATGTCCAAAGGTCTCCATTGGTATTATGATCACACAAAATACCAGCAATAACATTAAACTTTAAAGGTCTCCATTGGTATTATGAGCACACAAACCAAAAAGCAATGGCTAAGTAGATAAATTTTATTACATAGAAAATACTAGAAAATTGTTGTATGTAGTACAATTAACGAAAATGTTTAAAGAAAAGGGGTCATTCTGTCAAGTTGGTGCGTAGTCACCATATGGATTAGTTAATAGCATGCACAATCAAGGGAACTTGTAAGAAATGGTGTAATGTATTTTCTGCAAGTGAATGGATTACGTGTCCCCTGCACCAACTTGTTTGCCCTTTGCCTTCTCCTTCTACAAACAAAAGTAATTGTTTAAAGCATGAATTTTATACAAATGTAGAGTTGATATCTGATATATGTAAACATTAGGCTATGATGAAGGTACACATACCTTACGTATAACAATACCCTGACAATCCGTACGAAAATAATCATTTTCCTTATGCAAGTCAACTGGTTGTAGACGTGGCAATATATTGTCATTTTTAGGACAAACTGTAGTACCAAATTCTTCATCTACATCATCGTACGCATTTCTGTAATTCTTGGGAGGTATTTCGAAGACAATAGATTTTTTGTGATCGATTGGGTCTGCCACGTAAAAGACTTGTTGTGCTTGTGACGCTAATATGAAGGGATCATCCTTATGGCCCAACCTTTTTAGTTCCATAAGTGTGTACCCTGGTTTATCCTTCTTCACCCTATTTCTACTATCTACCCAATCACACTTAAAAATAGGAATTCTTCTGAAATTATAATCTAATACCCATATCTCTTGTAAAACACCATAATAAGTGTTTTTAACATGGGTAACAACATCTTTGGAAATGTGTGTGTCTGTTGCAACAACGCTAACACCACTGTCTTGGTAACCTTTACATTCTCGACTGTTTGTACGAAATGTGTATCCATTGATAGCATATACATCATATTTCAGTACATTGATGTTTGGTTTATTTGAAAGCCAATCAACAGTCGCTGGTACACTATCTTTGCAAACTTGTGACTCTTTATATACCTGAAAATTAGAAGAAGGTGGGTAGTAAATAGCTACACTTAATTTGTACAGATAAACACTGTCACAAAATTCCTACCAAAATTGCCCAAAATTGGCAAATACCTACAACATGCATAGTACATTGCTATAACAGGTAAAGAAAAGGTTCGGGTGCTGCATCCAACATGCATAGTGCATTGCTATAAAATGTAACGCATACATAAAAAACAATGTACCTCGTGTCGTAACCAACTAGCAAACGTTTTAGTGTGCTCTAGCTGGAGATGATTTTGTTGTTTACTAGGGTATTTGTTTTGCAAAAATTGCATGTGTCTCCTGGAAAAAAGTTTAAAGCTTTAGTGTAAAACTACAAAAAAGTATGTAAGCATAGACAAAACAAAAACTTACATGATGTACGGTTCCACTTCAGATGTATTTTGCAACACAAAGAAATGTGCTTTCTCGAAGAGGTCTGGACAAACTTCTGTTGATTTAGGAGCCGATATAGGAGTGCCGTCTATCGGAGAAATAGTATCATCATGAAGTCCACATGTGTTATGTGTGTCATGTGGTATACCGACCGTATCCATGCTTTTAAAGAATTCACTAAAAAACTCAATCGTCTCTTCTGCAACATTCCCTTCCGCAATGCATCCTTCCGGTCTATTTCTGTTTCGTACGTGTCCCTTTATAACCTTCATAAACCTTTCGAATGGGTACATCCAACGAAACAAAATTGGACCACATAATTTAACTTCCCTAGTAAGGTGTACGGTTAGATGAATCATCACATCAAAAAAATGCTGGTGGAAAGTGTTTCTCAAGAAGGCATAAGGTCACACATAATTCTTCTTGCAACCTTTGGAGTTCATCCACTTTTATTTCTTTGCTACATATTGTTTTGAAAAAGAAACAAAACCTGGTAATAGCAATTCTTGTTGGTGCATGCTTCATAGGTGTAATTGCGACAAGCAGAAATTGTTGCATGAGCATGTGATAGTCATGTGACTTAAGTCCGATCAGCTTCCTGTCCTTCAAACTGACCAAACTAGAAAAATTAGAACAATACCCCTGTGGAACTTTCAAGTTGTATAAAGTTTCACAAAACTTGTCTTTTTCGTCTTTCGTCAGTGTGCATGCTGCTGGGGGAAGTGTGGTATTATTCCCTTCTTTATTAGGATGTAACTCTGGTTTTAAATTAAAATGGACCAAATCCATACGTGCTTTGTGACCATCTTTCGTCTTATTTGGAACGTCCAACAATGTTCCAATTATACTTTCCACCACATTCTTTTCAATATGCATAAAATCTATGCAATATTGGATCGAATTGTAGCGCCAATTATACTTTCCGCCACATTCTTTTCGTCTTTCGTCAGTGTGCATGGATTCCAGTCTCATCTTTGGAAGGGTTTTTTTATTCCAAATCAAGGCGGGAAGTGTTTATCATTGTGACCGCCAAAACTCGAAATTCTTATGCCGTCGATCCTTTTATTTCCGAGATATTGGGTAACAAACTGCAATTCATTCCACCATTGTATCGAATTTATATTCTTTCTGGCGAATTTGGCTTCATACTTATTTTATCGGGTAATTCCTGCTCTCAATCTACTGTAAGTGTAATGTTTTCTTATATTAACTATTGCTTTTGTTTATAATGTGAATCTTTCTTATTGCTATGATTGGCGATTCTCACAAATTGCATGTTTTTTTACATAAAGAATAAGTGGGCTTGTTGCACACTAACTGTTTGTTGAAATGCTACTGAAAAAAACACAACTTTTTACCATACGTTGATCATGTTGATCTCCAACTGTTTGATGAAATGCTAATGGCTATTTTCTATGTGTATTTACAATTACCTTAATACTGGTCATTTACTAATGAATTTCATGATTTTAATTGCATGTTAAGTGAATCAAAATGGATGTCAACAACTTAGTGCCTGAAGATACACATCATTTTGATGATGAACTTCATCATGATGATGAGGAATTCATTTATCATTCTGAACAAGAAGGTGGAGAAGAATACACTACGGACTCTAATGGTGGAGAAGACAACAACACTCTCCCTGAAGTTGGAGAAGGGATGGATGCAGACCATGATGTTGGATCGGATAGCAGTGCTGACTACAATAGCAACACAGACTCTGAGAATGAAATCTAACTCCCACGTCCTCCAAGGCCAGATAGGAAGAGGGGCATGACACGATTGCCAAAGCTACGCACAGAGTACAGCAGATCTGGTAGGAAAAGAAAACATGTAAAGTTTGATGCAATGGGTAGGTTATATGGGAGGAATAGGCAATTGTTTGTTAGCTACTTGGGAGATCTTTTCCGACAGAATGTGGGAATAAGTGTCTATTCGTGGAAGGATGTAACCCCAGAAGTCAGGAACAAACTATGGGAAGAGATTACAGTTAACAAATTATCTTACTTACTTTATATTTGATATACTACTTTTTTATCCCTCCTAATGATTTATATCCACCACTAACAATATGTAACTACTCATTGTAGCGTTTTTTTGATGTTGAGGAGACTCGAAGAAACTTTGTGATGAATAGGATGGGTATGCTTCTACGAAATTTCAGAAGGAAACTGTATGCAAACTACATAAAGCCTAACTTACAAAATCCTAGGAAGCTAGCAAAAATCCCCAGATGTTATCGTACCCTAATAAAGGAACAAGATGCTTGGGACAACTTCGTTAATCACACACAATCTGAAAACTTTAATGTTAAACTCCTATACCTTTTATTATACATCTAATTATCCTTTACTTTCCAAGTATGCTAATTATATCATATGGTAAAAATTGTTACTTGCAGGATTTGTCACAAAGGACGACTGAAGCACGAAAGAATTCCAAATATACTCATCGGATGGGAAGATGGGGATATACCACTTTAAGAGAGAAGCTGGTAAGGTTCATCTTTTATACATATATGTTATGGTAGGGTACACAAGTATTGGTAAATATTGTTTATAACATAAAATTTATTTCTTCACCAAGGTTGCAAACAATGTCATTGCAAAAGATGAAGAGCCCCCAAGATCATTAATGTGGCGTAAAGGTCGTGAAGATAAAAAAGGCGAAATTCCGGATGATAACGTGAAGGAGAAGGCCGATCAACTAGTAAGTTTTATATTTTTTATGATACTTATAGTATTTTAATTTCTGTCATCTATATTATAATTACTTTATGTATACAAACTTTGTCTTCAGATGGAACATGAAAAGGAGATAAAAGATGGAAATGTAATCCTTGAACCGGGTACAGATGCGATGACCTTAGTTTTTGGCTCGGAAAAGGGTCGCTTTTTAAAGGGTGTGGGAACGGGAGTGACTGCCACTACATATTATAATGTTCCTCGCAACAAAGGATCTGCTAAGGAGGAAATTAAGAGCCTAAAAAATGCAGTGCATGCTGGGAAAATTGCAATTGAGAATAAAGATGCTGAAGTCAAGGCTTTATATACAAAGGTTGATGAACAATCAAAACAAATGCAGCTTGTTTTAGCTCATCTTGCTGCCACAGGAGTCAAGCTTCCAGATCTGCCTAAAACATCTGTAAGTCAACTCCCATAACTACATCAGTTTTCAATGTATTTTTAATCTCCTTTTGTCATATTAATTATCACTTTTACATAATCTTGCCTAGGATGTTTCAATTGACAATGTGGCTGAATCTCAAGTAACTGCTGACATCAACAGATCTCAACAACCAAGACATGAACCTTTAACACCCGTATGCCATTAATCATCAATTTAATCCCATTATACACTTTGTCTGTAACATTATTTATTAAATAATTTGGAACTTCTGTTTTTCAGCCAATTACAAAGACAAGTAAACAACCCAGTGAGAATAACGATATGTCTGCAATTGCTTATACACCATCACCAACTTCAACACCAGTATGTATCATATATCATGTACTATTTTGATTATCTTTGCCATATCTAACATAATTTGGTTTTTTAGGCAATTCTTAAAAACACCAAAAGAGTTATTGCCCCAAAATGTTCAACAACAAATCCTGAATTACCAGCAATTTCAAAAAATAATTCAATTTATGAGGTAATAAATTTTACACATTGTCTACAATTCTGTTTTTTATTTACTAGTACTCATGTCAATAATTATTGCAGCCAATCAAGTGTTCTCTATCGTATCCTGATAAGAGGAACATTGTTGCTCGTGGTGAAATTCACTTATCAAAACAACCACAAACAATTCATGGAGTGCCTTTGCAACAAGACTGTTACAAAGTGTCGATTTTAGAAATGGTCAAAAAGGATTCATATTTACCTTATGAAACTACTAACATGAAAACAGTTGAGGATGCATATAAATCTTTTGTCCCATGGCCAAATGTCACACCCCCAAACCACGATGGCGGAATCGTCTGAGGGCGGAACGAGACATAGCATCACAACTATTGCATACATTGAAACATAAGTAGATAACAACCATCATACATTATAATTGGAAAGTTACATTGTTCAAACGGTATTGTTTCAACCCAATTACAGTATAATAATGAAATAAGTAAAAGAGACGTCTTCGCGTCCCATCCAAAAGGTTAGTCGGACCTGACTAATTGTTACCTGAGAATACAAGTAATTTGAAAGAGTGTCAACATTACGTTGGTGAGTTCATAAGATTTTTGTATTGAGAAAATTCATAGTCCCTTTTTCCTTGTAAAGAGATAGTGTTTGAAACCAGAAAATCCAATATTTTCATATAAGTGAGTCGTAGTCTTAAAACCCAAAGACCGAAAATGTATACGTGTTTCTATACTTGAAAATAGTATTACATAGTCTTATTCTTGTACGAAACCATGTAAACACATGTTTGTTCGTAGATTAATTGTAGATCTAAATCCGTGAAACCTTTACGTAGGTAAAATCGTACCTTTATTTGTATCTTGATAAAATATAGTTTTAATTTCCATAAAACTTGTATGTATAAGTAAAACCATACTTATATTTGTAACTTGTTAGAATGTAGTTTTAATACCATAAAACTCGTATGTATAAGTAAAACCGTACTTATATTTATAACTTGTTAGAATGTAGTTTTAATACCATAAAACTCGTATGTATAAGTAAAACCGTACTTATATTTGTATCTTGATAAAATGTGGTTTTAATCCCATAAAACCCGTATTTATAAGTAAAAACCATACTTATATTTTGTGTAGAGCAACATGTAGTTTTATATTTATATAAAACCATTTGAAGACGTGTTTCCCCAAACTAAGGATATTCGTTGTCGTTCATGTGAGTTATTATAACCTTGCTGTGACTAGTATGTAGGCCTGCCACGACGTTCTTCAGGCGTCGCAATGTTAAGACATTTGTCACCTCAGACCTGCCGGTCTAGCTGTAGCTAGCAGCTTAGGTGCGGGATTGTCAGTCCCGTATAGATCTATACACAACTATCTCGCTCATGAATGATTAAGGTTATAATCCAGGACTTAATGCGTACATCTTTCAGTACTGTGAAGAAATGTCTCACATAACCACCCAACGTTATGTTTTATCCTAGTTCGTATTGAAATGAAAACCCTTTTGTATTTGTAATTATCAAGATATACTCATGATAATTATAGTGTAAAGCCTTGCTTGTAAATGTAGTGAAAACTCTTTTGTATTCGTAATTATCAAAATGTCCATGATAATTATAGTATGTAAATATACTGAAAACTCATTTACGTTTGTAATTATCAAATTGTCCATGATAATTATAGTATGTAAATATACTGAAAACTCCTTTACGTTTGTAATTATCAAATTGTCAATGATAATTATAGTATGTAATAATTATATATTTATATAATTATCTTTAGTATTTCTGTCGTATCTTTGTCGTTCGTTCCATAAATTATGCCCATTATTTTATATAAATGTTTTCGTTGTGTTAACGTATTTAAGCCTAAAAGATGTCAATGAGTTGAAAAATATAATTTCTTACATCTAAAGCACTAAATATTCTAATAAGATAGATTTAAAGTTTATCAACATGTCATGGCAAGAAATTTGTTTTAGTCATCTTACATGAGTGATGACAACATTTTTAAATCTTGTCTTTTAGTCAAAATGATGGTAATCTTTCTAAATTGTCATTTTTCATACACATTATTTCGAATATAGTCATTTTTGGTTTAAAATACCAACTTCCTTGTAAAAATATCATTTTCCAAGTTTATTATGACGTTATAAGTCTAAATAGTCGTTATTACGTCAAATTGACGTTCTTTTTATAAATTACTAGAAAAGCTGTATTTCCGGTCACAAAAACATACTATTCCTATAATAGTCTATTTTTAGTATACCGTTGTAATAATCATATTTTTACGAACAATAATGAAATAACTTATTTAGATGATTATAATTAACATCTTTTAAGATATTTTCCACAAAAATGGTGTAATAACTTGGTTATAACCATTTTGTTAGAAAGTAGTGTTTCCGGTTACAAAAACGTAGTTTTTACTAGTTTTCGTTTTCATGACGTTTATATTAAAGATCTAGTATTTTTACACAATTTATTTATAGTTTTGTAACTTTTACACAAATATAATACCTCATAATGTTCATAATACATAGATCTAAACATATGTCATGTCAAAAACGTTTTTACACAACTACTAGTTTTATAAACTTGTGTAAACCATTATTTATAGTGTATAAACACATATAAACTTGTGTAAATCATCATTTTTAACATGTAAACTTGTATTCTCCCCCAAAAAGTTAGAAAAGATGAAAATGGGGGATATGAACTCACCCTTGACGCGTGCTTTACTTAAAACAAGGTTGTTCTTGCGGGATTTACGGTAGAAACGAAGATCTAAGCTTTGAAGCTCGAAGTACCCTTGGACAAAGCTATTACCCAAAGGTTTTACGTAGATGTTAGTGTGTGTAAATGAGATAAAAGTGGTGTAGTAAGGTTTAAAATCACTAAAGGAATCTAACTTACCAAAAATGTTTGAAAAACGCTTGAAAACGAAGAACGGTGGTGGTGGAAGGTGGTGGCCGGCGGTGGTTTGTGGTGGTGGAGTGGTGGTGGACGAAAATGATGAAGGGGATGGGGGAGGATCAGATCTTGAGAGAGAGATGAGAGGTGTTGGATGGAGTTGTGTTCAAATGAGAAGCTTTGGTTCTATTTATATGATTTTCCAAGATTTTGTTTTAATATATTTTATTAAGGAAATCATTTCTAGCTAGATTGTGAATAGTGAACTAAGATCATGGTGATCTTGGAGAGATTTAGCTGATGGGGGTAGGGGTGGGGTGGGGTGGGTTGTTTTATAAAAATGTCACTCTTTTATATAAAAATAGGTAGTTTTTATAAAATCGTAAAACGTTTTAGCGTAATTCTATGAGTTTTTGGAGAAATGATCTTCTAAATAAATATTATGTATAAAAACATTGCTAAGCATTTATTTAGATAGAATCATAACTCGTTAGACGATGAAATACGCGTTTAAACGCATTATTTTTCCGATTACGCGATTTTCAGCATTTTACCGGAAAATGTATTTAGCTATGAAATTAAATACTAGATAGTATTACGCTTCATAATATATGATTTGTTATTCCATATTTGATGTTTAAGGCACCACATTTTGTATTTTGAGTCCAAACCCTGTGTACATTTATCCGTTCACAACGGTTTAATTGTTGTAACTTTCACATACGAACTCCGTTTTCGACGTTCTATATATCCACGGGTTCGTATTTACGAGTAGATCGTTTTATGAATATTCTTATTCTCAAAATAATAATTGTATAATTATCGAATTTTTATGCTACAGTAGTTTATTATCCGTATCTTCAGCGTTTACTCGATAATTGTTTTGAATTAGCATACGTAGTATTATAATATTTAATAATACATCGCAAAAGTTATGGAAAATAACTTTTCAACATATGGATTAACTTACGATTCGTTTGACTATGGTTGACTTTCGTTGACCAAAATTTACAATTGTCACACCAAAAGACCTTGTGAAACCTGCTGCAAAGGTTAGTTTATTCACTAAACTTGTTTGTATATTATTATACTATTTCGTTCATAAAATACTCTAATAAGTTATGTACATAATCCGTTTTGTTACAATGTTGTTGATATAGGAACCAAATGTTTTTCCAGTTAAAGTTAATCTACCCGTTGTGCAACCATCTGAAGAGACAACTGTTTTGAAGTCTGTTGTGAAAGAAGCTACCAAAACAGATGATACACCAGCTCAAGATATACCAGTTGCCAAAGATGTTGTCAAAAAGTCTTGCAAATCAGGTGTCAAACCAGATAAAGAGAATGTACTTCAAAGCTCACAGAAGCGCAAGAATTACATACCCAATGAGATGCTTGCCAAGAAAATAAGGATGCGTTCCCTCAACATGAAAGACTAGTTTCAATTAAGTATTTATTACAATGGTTATTACAAACACTTATGTTTAGTTATTTTATTTGGGTATCTAATGTACAGAATGTCATTTGAATTATTTATAATATCATATTCTTTTTTATTATCCTTGCCTTTTAGTTTATGGTTACTTTTAGTGGTATTGTATATATGTCTCTATAAACTAGTTTTGGTCACATTAGATATATTGTCTGTATGACTAGATGCTACCAAATTGTCACTTTTAAAATTACATACATGTCACCATTTAGTAAACATGGTCATGTTCATCGTAATTAATTGTCACCAAACATACCCAATAGTCTTAACAATCCTCTAATTGTGTGACAAATTACTAGTATAACGTTTCATAGAATTTACTTGTATGTCACCATTCTTTATATATAGTCACTACAATATTGACATTGTATGTCTCTATAAACTTGTATTGGTCACATTAGATATATTGTCTGTATGACTAGATGCTACCAAATTATCACTTTTAAAATTACATACATGACACCATTTAGTAAACATGGTCATGTTCATCGTAATTAATTGTCACCAAACATACCCAATAGTCTTAACAATCCTCTAATTGTGTGACAAATTACTAGTATAACGTTTCATAGAATTTACTTGTATGTCACCATTCTTTATATATAATCACTACAATATTGACATTGTATGTCTCTATAAAGTTGTATTGGTCACATTAGATATATTGTCTGTATGACTAGATGCTACCAAATTGTCACTTTTAAAATTACATACATGTCACCATTTAGTAAACATGGTCATGTTCATCGTAATTAATTGTCATCAAACATACCCAATAGTCTTAACAATCGTCTAATTGTGTGACAAATTACTAGTATAACGTTTCATAGAATTTACTTGTATGTCACCATTCTTTATATATAGTCACTACAATATGTAAATAGTGTGTCTCTATAAACTACAATTGGTCACATTACATATATTGACTGTATGACTAGATACTACCAAATTGTCACTTTTAAAATTACATACATGTCACCATTTAGTAAACATGGTCATGTTCATGCTAAATAATTGTCTGCAAACATACCCAATAGTCTTAACAATCTTCTATTTGTGTGACAAATTGCTAGTATAACGCTTCATTGAATGTACATGTATGTCACCATTCATTATAGACAGTCACTACAATATTGTAATAGTGTGTCTCTATAAACTACTATTGGTCACATTACATATATTGTATGTATGACTAGATGCTACCAAATTGTCACTTTTTAAATTACATACATGTCACCATTATTAAACATGGTAATGTTCTTGGTAAATATTTGTCACCAAACATAACCCAATAGCGTCAACAATCTTCTAATTGTGTGACCAATTACTAGTATAATGCTTCATTGAATGTACTTGTATGTCACCATTCATTATATACAGTTACTACAATATTGAAACTGTGTGTCTACTTACGCTTTAACGCCACAATACTAGACAAAATTGATTGATTTTGGAACAAATTTGTCGAGTCAATGGTCACACTTGTATGATACCACCACACTTTTTCATGGCATACGGACACAATATTATAAAGTGACCATATGAAACCTAATATCGCAAAGCCTATGGCAACACTTTCAGTGGAAAAAAAAACTTGTCACCAAACGCATATGGTCACGTTTTTTCGGTGTGACCAATGTGCAATTTTGTACTAGTGGGTGGTGCAGGTTGTTCCCGATGATAGTGGTGGTGGCAGTGTAAAGGGCGAGGGCGAGTTTTGGGGCTGGAGGTAATTCAAATTGGGTGGGTGGCTGTGCGATTGGTTTGTATAATATTTTCATCGATTTCTCAGGAGGGAAAGTTTCCCGCCTGCCTATTCCAACAAAATTTCGTGCGAATAGATAAGTCAATAGGGGTATTTTGTTGCTGTAAGGGGTATTTTGTTGTAGTAAATTTTGACGAACAAAATTTTTTCACTGAATAATATATAAAGTCTTAGTAGTATTTTAATTATAGATAGGAAAAATCAATGTCATAAAATGTAAAGTGTCACTAATAAATATGGAAATAGTGACACAAAATCTAAAATGACAATATATTTATTAAAAGTTATAATGACATAAAAAGTGCCACTAAAAGTGTGTTATAGTGGCACAAAAGCAAAATGTCACTAAAACTTTGTGCCAGTAAATGTAATTTTATTTGTAGTGAAAGGTATAAAATTATTCTTTTTAATTTTTAATTTGGCCTTAGTTATAGGTTGAATTTGAGAAAAACATAGACCCTTATAAGATGCACGTGAACTTAGGATTTAAGCTCATTGTTTGCACTAAAACTCATCAAGGTATACTCAGAAAATCAGAATCACCGAACACGACAAACGATCAAACAAACGAACAATAATCGTAAAAACCAAAATCGAAACCGAACAATAAACGAAACCGAATAATTGCATTAAAACTAAACCAAACCAGAACCCGAATGATTCTGACTTCGGTCGATAATCCAGATCTACGCGGTCCAGCGAGTTCTACAAGTCAGAACCGTTGAACACACGCGATAAACAATACCGAAAACAAGAAAATAAACTAAAACTAACAATCTACCAACTACCAATAGCTGAAATCCGAAAATACGAGTCAAAGAGGCCTGAGTTCCACTCACAGGTCGGGTATTCGCTCCCGAATCTCGAACCAGAGGCCTCTTTTTATAGTTGCAAAAATTGTCTAGACGCGGCGCGCAAGGGTGAAATCTGCGGCGCGTCCTTATCTGTAACCCCGATGTTCGCTTTTTGAATTTGAAACTCTGATATGATACACAGCTGTCTCGCGTCGCGCGTGTCTTCATTACCGCGGTGCGCGTGTGTTTTCACCTGAAAGTGGAGTTCATTCCAAACTTCACCATTTTGCACGCTTTTAACCCCTGTATTTCACATAATTCGTACACAAGCACTAGACACAAAACATGAGAAATATAACAGTTTATGATATGTATTTTACTCAGAATATGGCTCAACGACGACTAAAATACTTGATATTACTAGGCGTTGTCAACACTCAAAGTATGTCATACTAGAAAAATCATGATCATTAGAGGTAAATTCGATACCGTGATTATAAGAGAAGGGATGGTGAAGCAAAACCCCTTGATGGTTGAGTTGCAATATATGGTAAAGGCCTGTAGGGTTTGGTTTTGGACTTCCCATTACTACTAGTTCGCTGTTTCTTGGTCTCGACCCCACATTATTTTGAAACCCTAACTATCATTCTTAAGTATTTGAAAGAAGAAAGACAAGAAAAACACCAACTTCTAATGGTGGGAAAATATACCTATTTTTAAAATCAAAATTAAATGCCACGTGTCCCATGTTACCGGTTGACTTCTTCAAATCAACTATAATGATGTAATTGATAGGGAAATTCAAACTTTAATGACACATTGCACAAAAAAGACTTGGGTGACCAATTGGGAACAGAAGCATAAGTTTTATGTGCTAACTGGATGTTAAAGCTCTCGTTCTCTTGTTTTTTCTCCTTTACAACCGCTGCCAAATTCGTATAGCTAAAACTAAGATTAAATTGAAATTATATAAAGTTTTATCAATGCATAACTTATAGATGTATGTTATTAAAATAATATTATTGGAGAAAACTATTTATCGTGAACCACATTAATTTGAATTTTATTTTATGAATTACATTTGTTTATTATAATTGTTACAATTTATTGACTTTCAAAATTTTAATACATGTATCTAGTATTATATAACTGAAAATAATAAAAATATGTTACATCATCATTTTAATTTGATATAAAATATAATATGGATTTGTCTTTACTTTAACTATATGATTTTCTTACTAGGTAACTAAAGGACATTCGTGTTGTTAATTAATTAATATATAAGAGATTGTATCAACTTTTTTTAGGTCGGCAATACTAAATTATAATCTACTCCTACTTTTATTACACATCATTCTATCTTAGCTAATACTAAAACTCTCACCATTTGGATAAAGGGGTGCATTTGACATTCTTGGATACTGCTTGACTACAATGATTGTATCAACTAGTGTCTCAAGTTCTAAATAAAAGTCAAGCTCTAAATAAAAGTCTAAGAACATCCGTGTGGGCTTTGAAATTTGGATATTATGACACGAAAAACACAAAGTTAGTCGAATATTAGTGGTCAGAAGTGAACCCAAAGAAATTATGGGATTGCGTTTACGTATGTATATGTTTAAACAAACTTGATCGTGTAATTAATCAATATAAGATTGTAGAGTAAATTACAGTTTTGGTTCCTGTGGTTTGGATTCGTTTTCATATTGGTCCAAAAATAAGAATTCTTACTTTTTCGCTCTTGTGGTTTCCATTTACTAACAGGTTTGGTCTCTCGAGGAGTTACCGTCAATATTATGTTGTGTTAAATGTGTGTTAAATGACCATTCTACCCCTGATTTTAATTCATCCATTTATTTTTTAATTTTTATTCAAAGATTATTTATCTAATTTTCTTTCAGGGACTACTTTTGTAAATATGTTAAACTTCAAAACGTGACCTACTTTAAACGCAATCGCTACCGCCACCGGAAAGTCCCCAGATTAAACGCAATCACCACAGCCACCGGCGGTGGCTGACGGAATGTCTGCTAACACCACGATGACGCACCTAATTGCACCACAGCCGGCAAAATGCTTGCATATAAACCCTATGCACAAATTGAGTGGGCCAGCTTCAAACACCTTCACATCGTAATGCCCAGATCTCAGATTGTTTCACCGATTGAAAAGCTCAAACGAATCAATAGCTGATCAATGAAGAAGAACTCAACAGACACCATAAAAATGAATACGAATTTTAAGGGTCTGGAAACCGTAGGGCGCGATACTTTAAAAGTCAAATCGTTTTTGAATATGTGATGAAGAATAATGCAGTAATTCTTTGGTATTTGGTCTCTGTGGACGAATCGCAGTCTTCAGAAAGACTCGTTTCTTGTTAATCTCCTCGCAATTGTTGGTAATTTTTCGTAAAAAATATTGATTGAATCGATGATGGGAAGGTGGAGCTGAGATCACCAACGGCGGCGATGGAATCTGGTAGGTGTCCAGCGGAGGAGGTGGGTGGCGCCAATGTGGGAGTGGACCTGCAGGAGCTTCTGTAATAAAGGCCCCCCTATGATAATTGCTTCTAAAAACTTACCCTTTTCCGATCGATTCTGTAGCGACCGATTCAGTTTTTAGCCTCTTTATTTTCCTTATTAAATTGGCCAAGCTTTCAGATCGCATCCCTTAGGGCTGTGAGTTTTAACTCGCCAGAGGGGTCCATCTGTGGCCGGAGAAGATGAAAAGTCACCGGAGGGAGGCGGTGACCGAAGAAGTAGACGTAGGTTGCCGGAAGAAATGACAGAACGATGGAAAGAGAGTTGAAGGTACCAACGTAATTTTCTCTTTTAACAGTTTTGGTCTTTGTGAGTTTCCGTTATTCATTTTTTCTTTTTAAAAAAATAGAATATTGAGGGTAATTTCGTCATTTCACTATGCTTAAAACAGAAAACGTCGCGTCTAATGGAGGGAGGGACCAAAGATGTTACCAAATACAAACCAGAAGGGATTTCTCAAAATTGGACCGATGTGAAAACTGAGTCAAACCACAGGGACCAAAACTGTAATTTACTCAAGATTGTATCAACTAATAATATCTCAAGCTCTAAATAAAAGTCAAGACCATCCGTGTGGACTTTGAAATTTGGATATTATGACATGAAAAACACAAAATTAGTCAAATAATAGTGGTCAGAAGTGAACCCAAACAAATTGTAGGATTGCGTTTTACACGTATTTATATATTTAAACAAACTTGAACACACAATCTAGGAATCGTCAGGGCCCCATTGGTATCGTTAATTCAAAGGCCATCACGTGTTACTGCCTACTGGTTCTAATGAATTTCTTTGTATGGAATGGATGTTGATCTTTGGTCCTATCGACGCCACCTCTCGTCAAATCAGCACCACAAAGCGTTAATACAATCACTTATTAAATCATTATTTTGCAAGACGTGGTCCTATCGACGCCACCTCTCGTCAAATCAGCACCACAAAGCGTTAATACAATCACTTATTAAATCATTATTTTGCAAGACGTATTTCCTCAACGTCATTATTGAATCGTTATCACCACCTGACGATGCCATGGCCTTTTATTATACGTCTTCCTAATAATGTATACATGTATTCAAACAAATTTGCAATATGTGTATCTCAACTTGATGTGTACCTCGTTGGCTCGTTGACATATATATTTACATTGAAACTCGATAAAATAACGCACTGATTGAACTTTGAGCTTGAACGTTAAATGACTATACACACTACTAGAAAAACCAGTAAAAATAGAATGGGATGTCAATATAAATCCCTTTCCAAAATAAATAAAAATCTTCGTAGGTGATGTATCTAGTCATGGCCTATAGTACGCAAGATTCAAACAAAATTAATGGCTCAACTCTAGACCTTCCAATGTCCTATTCTAGGACATGGGACCTTCCCATAAATATGGAAAATTTGGAGTAAATTACAGTTTGGTCCCTATGGTTTGATCCAACTTTTAATAAGAATCTAACTTTTAAAATTTTACTTTATGGGTCCTCAATGTTTTATTTAGCTTGCAAAAATAGTCCATTGACCAGGTAAAAGACCAATTTATCCTTTTTAATTTCTTTTACCCTTTTCTTTTAATGTATTATTATTAAATGAATTTTAAAAAAATGTCTCGCTCTCCTCCTCCTGCTTTGCGTTTCCTCCTTGACAGCAATTCGTAATCCTCGAATCAGTTCTCTCGATCAGTTCCTTCGTCTCTCTCCATTAGCCCTTTCGTCGATACCACCAGTCGGCAGCAACCTTTTTGCTGCCCTGCCTTCGTTTTTTCTGGAGTCGTGAACCACAAGGGCCGAAATCGACCTTCTCTCCTCGCCTCCCCTTGTCAACTGTCGTCGTACGTCGCCCCATCACCGCCGTCAGCGGTGGTTTTCTCTCCTCGCCTCCCCTTGTCAACTGTCGTCGTACGCCGCCCCATCACTACCGTCAGCTGTGGTTTTTGTTGCTGACGCTGCTTTTCCGGTGGAATCGAACCCATAGGAGCAATGGCTCCTTCCATGACCGACTTGCTTCCCTTCTCTTGCAGAAGGTCTCGCTTCTGATTATGTCTTTCTTCTTCTCGATTCTTCGGTTTCTAGATCTCACGATTTCTCTTTCTTCTCCTGCCTCTCGATTCCCAATTTGGGTTCTTGTAGTTGCGCGATTGCGTTTAATCGGGAGAGGACAAGTTTATTATCTCAAAAGAAGAGATACGCACACGTTTCCGGGATGCTAGCAGTTAACGAACACATCTTACAAGCAATG
This sequence comes from Cichorium intybus, assembly GCA_023525715.1. Taxonomy (NCBI): domain Eukaryota; kingdom Viridiplantae; phylum Streptophyta; class Magnoliopsida; order Asterales; family Asteraceae; genus Cichorium; species Cichorium intybus. Next base: position 8,905,739 of record CM042012.1, on the reverse strand, counting down.
AATGGATTATTTATGAGGAAAAAAGGAAAACCTAGAAAGAAAATCATCCATAATCATCGACCCTTTGACCAAAATCAAACTAACATAATTTTCAGAGTTCATTGTAGATAATGGAAATGTTTTGCAAATTTGCAACGCAAAATTAAGAAGATATAAGCGAGACTTAAATTGATAATCGCCGTCATTTTGGTGCCGCCATTGGAGTAAACATCGATTAGATAGGGTAAATGTGAGAGAGAGAGAGAGAGTCGTTTCGTTTTTTTAATTCATTTAATAATAATACATTAAAAGAAAATTGAAAAAGAAATTAAAAAATGTAAATTGGTCTTTTTACTGACCAATGGAGTACTTCTGTAAGCTAAATGAAACATTGAGGATCCATAAAACGAAATTTCAAAAGTTGGACTCTTATTGACAGTTGGGTCAAACCACAGAGACCAAAGCTGTAATTTACTCGAAAATTTACTAATAACTCCTCTAGCACCATTCACACATAAGGCATGGATTTGAACAAAGGCTGCAATTTTGACATATTTATTTAGTTCCATTATATCTTTTCTTTAACATGTTAAACATGTACGTACATTTCATTAATATAGTAAAATTTAAACGTGTCAAATGGGTTAAACGGATGGCCTAACATGTACGTAGATGGGTGCTTAGAATTACTTAAACCGTTTTATTCAGAGTAATTATAGCAATATTCTGATTATAGAACTAGGGTCGGATCAAGTAGAGGCGGACACATGATTTACCAATATCGTGGCACCGGAGATACACTCTATTAAGTAGTGACACTTTTTTTTTTTGCGTAGTTGCACCCAATTAGAAAAAAACAGTCTTTTTGCACTACGTGTACGAAATTTAGTAGTGATCAAGGCCACCCCGGGACACCAATGAAAACCGCCTCTGGGACCAAGCCGATTTGTGGCCCGCGGCAAAATAAAAAACGAGACCCTTTACAACAATTTTTTTTGGTAAATGAGGGCGGTACCTTCGAAAAATTTTATTAATTAAAATTTTTTAATACAATAGCAAGCTGTGAACTCCCTACCTATGAAAAAGAAAAACCCCCTAAGACAGACCCAGAAGCCAAAGAACCTAACAACTATATATCACAAAACAAACAAAAAATCTAAAAAAATTACATATACGAGAATTTTTAGAGGCAAAGTCATTAATAATATTATTAAGGTCAATATTGTCCAAATAAATCGTTCTCGATGCATAACAAGGCCACACCATTCAATCTTTCTTGTGTCATTGATGATCTCAAATAGTTTTTTAATAGCTTCAACTTTGAAAAACTTCTTTCCACAGATGCTACAGTAACATGTAGAGTTAATAAGATTCGATATGCAATTAAAACATTTGGATAACAATCTTCTTTTTTAATAAACTCTAGAATTTCAGTTGCGGACATAACCACATTTGGCAAAGTCATTTGCAACACTTTGAGTTCCGAAAACAAATCATTTAAATCCATATCACACAAGTTATTATGAGAAAATTGTTTTGCAAAATTAGTAAATTTTTTCTGAAGTTCATTGTCATTCAAGGACTTCAATTTTTTTGAATCATACAAAAACCAAAAATGTTTTCAAGTCATTAATTTTTGGAATCTACTATGTGACACCCCTCGCTAGGAATTTATAATTTAAAACATCATTTATCATAAAATATCTTTAATTCAGAAATAGTCTCATCATTGCGGAAAATTGGTCCCAAAACAACTAAAAAGTGGTTTAAACATGTAGCGAGGTGGTATCATAATTTCAGTACAAAAACATGGTTCAAATGGCCACACAAACTGTGGTCTTCTAAAAGTCCTCGTCACACCACTAGCTCTTATTCATAACCTGAGTACACATCAAAACAGTTAGGCAATTGAAATGCCTAGTGAGTTACCCGAGGCTATCTCTTTGCGAGTGGAAAGGATAACCTTATCACTCGAGACAACCTCTAAAAATAGTTTTCTTTACACGTTTAAAATTTGTAATAAAACATCATAAAGTTTTCCCAAAAATGGATAGTCATGAATATGCAAATGCAATGCAACTATCCCAACCCATGTCCACCTCATAAAAGTCCATCTCACCTCAATGGCACCCACCTAAGTTCACAAGCAAACACACGGAGCATAATACTTGATCCCCGTATGGGTTGAAACTAAGACTAGTGGCCATCACACTAGCCTCATGAGGGGTAGCAACTCCCTCATGCAAATCCCTAGTGTTGGGATCATCTACTCCTCATCCTCTTTGATTGAGAAGGGTAAACTCATAATAACTCCTCACCCTCTTTGATTGAGAAGGGTAAAACTCGTCATCAAGGCATCTCACGGTCAACCCACATCCTACATGTAATGCAATGCACAAATAGGATGTCCAAATGTATTTCAAAACCTCTTTGTACAACTTATAAGAATTACCTTGAAAAAGACTCATTTTAATGTCATGCACACATAAGGTTTATGCAACATTTAACACATAGAAGTATGCATGATAGTTGTAATAAAACATCAAGTTAAAAGGGGGATGTGTACTCCCGGTAACTCACCTTCCTTAAGTTCCAAGAAGATGTTACTCTTTGCTTCAACCTCAATCACTCTTCTCCTACAAGATATAACATTCAACATTACCAATAACTCTAAGGCTATTTAACTTTACTAATTAGATGTAAAATATTAGTTAAACATGTCCTAGAAGTATGCTTGAACATTAGAACCAACAGCCCAACACTTAAAGCTCAAAATCCAATGTTTCAGGACTGACCAGGCTGACACGGGCCGTGTTCTACACAACACGGGCCGTGTTATGTTAATAGGGGGTTTTTCAGACATCCTGACACGGGCCGTGTTTCCCTCAACCCGGACCGTGTTCCGAGCACTGTAACTTCCGATTTTTGGTCCTTTTCTCCTTCATTTTGGTCCAAATCAAGGTCTAATACAACCCCAAACTTCTAGATTGTCACACCCCGATCCTTGGCGGAATCGATAAATTGTTCAAAGTCTCATGACAACTATGTTATAATATGATTAGATTCAATTAAGTACTAAGTAGTCTTATGGGTTTCTAAGGTACACCCTACTTTTCATCAACTTCAATCTTCAAATCTGCATCATGGGTAAAAACATGTCAACTACGAGAGTTGGTGAGTAATATAATTTTATTAAAGAAAATTGTGAGTTTGAAATATTTATAATTTGAAACTTGTTTTCTTTGGAAGTCGACAAGCAAGTATTATTGAGATAACGGTTTATAAATCAAAAATTGATTAACAAATGATAACAACAACAACAATAAGTCCTCACCCTATATATACATATATCTATCTTCTATCTTCTATAATAATGCAAGCCATAAAGTGCCACATGTCATTTTTTTAGCCCTCCTATATCTAATTTTCCCGCCTAAAAAATTGTGACACGTGTAATTCTATATTTTCGTTTATATGAGTCGCCGTTCAGTTTTGATATAAGACTCCTAAATTTATGCCAAAAATTATTGCTGTTACCTCTCTATCTCCCTTAATTTCGGCCTCAATTTCTCATTTCCTTTTAAAAATCAAATTATCCAACCATAAATGTTTATCGATTCACTGTTTCTAACTCCATCTCTCTTCCTCTCCGTTCCCATGACCTCGACGTTACATCCCTCGATGCTACTGTGAGTGTACATCACAACCTTCTGTAGATCATTAATTCCATGGTTTTAAATTACCGTAATTCAGGAAACCGTATACAATAAATCATTCTCGCTGTCGTAAACCTACGATCCATCCCTCTTTTTCTCCTTTATCTGTATCGCTCAATCTATTATGCTAAATTGAGGTTGTTTTGTGTTACAGGCTTATAATCGACAGGCGATGCCTCAAAAGCCATGAAAATTGAAAGTTATTTTGGTCGAAACTCGGGATATCGTCATTGAAGGTATATTCTAAATGATTTTTTTCTTATAATGCAATGTTATCAAATAGGTTCCTTCTATACACTTGCTCTCTTACTTGTAATGCTCCCCGAGACTCACCACCTCCTGCTTCATATAAGACCAACTCATGTTTATAGCCCTTACCCCTTCCAAAACTTATCAACAATCTTCTTCCATTTTCTCCATTTTTCTCAATATTTGTTTATTTTATTTTTGGTTGCAGGCATAGTTGTCGACTCGTGACTCGACTCGTGACTCGAAATGTAATTTTTTTTACTCGTGACTCGACTCGCGACTCGACTCGTAAGAGTCAGGATATTAAAGAAATTATATTGAAATATATAATACACATATAAATATATAATATTTATTGAATGGTAGTGCATATACCCCTCTTTAAATTATCCTAAATTTATAATATATTAAACTAAGAACAGCGTCATCAAATAATGTTATATATATGTAGAGAAATGCCTATTTTATTAGTTAAAAACAACATTATCTGCTGGAAAACAAGATTACCCACAGGTTATTTGACTCGTCCGAGTCACAAGTTGACTCGACTCGGTAAGAGTCGACTCGTGACTCGTATTTTTTCTACCGAGTCACAACAATTTCGAGTCATACTACCGAGTCGGTTCGTTTAGGGTTTAAAATGACTCGACTCGTAAGAGTCGACTCGTGACTCGTACGAGTTTAACAACTATGGTTGCAGGTTTCAAATTTCTTGTGTTTTCACATTTACAATTCAAAACCCTACGCACCCATACCACTAACCCTAAGGTATCTCATATACCTTTAATTTCATTAGCGTTGTTTAATCTTCAATCTAGGCATGGTGCTAATTTTTGAGCCAAGTATGAATCGGGGAAGGAGATTACATGAACTATTAAGTTTCTCCCCCTGAGTATAGAGTACTTTTTCAATTTTTGTCCCTAAAAGATCTATTCTTGGAATTTTTGTCCTTATAAGGAAGGAGATTACATGAACTATTAAGTTACTTTTGTAATTTCGTTAATGTTTTAGGTATTTTAATCATTTTTGTTTATATTAATAGTTTCTTTTTAAATTGTATTTTTACCCACTGTACAGGTGATGGAAACCTATAATATATGAAAAACATTTCCTTGGTTATGGGAATTACACCAGCGTCAGCGTCTTTAATCCTGAAGAACACATACATCTTATCCTTTGGTTTAGAGAGATTCGTTAAGGATGGGTTTGTATTCTATTAAAGCTTTTCTATTGCATGATTACATCATATGAAACAGGGGATGATCGAACTTAATATGTTTCACACCTGTTATATGTGTTGTAAGAAGTGAAAATATTTCATTTGATAATATGTACGTGTATCTTATATGCTTTACTAATTTGTACCCAATGCCACCGTATGAACTTAATAGGTTTGGTGCCTTTATTTTGTCTAATGGGTTGTGAAAAACAGAAACAAAACTTTTAGTGGCTCTCCAGTTTAGGCAGTTCTGGATAACCAATTTGATATATGCATATGAGGTGGAAAGGTAACATACATGTCTGCATACATATAAAGAGGTCTGATGTACTTGTACCGAATCATCTCATGTAAAAATTGATTTGTTAAGATTTCTTTAACTAGGTTTTCACTTTTTTGTGCAGGTCAACGTGACTTGGTTTCTATTTAAGTTTTTGGTTTGATTTGGTTTTTATTTTTGTATCCGTTGCCAGTGTATTGTCTTGCTTAGGTATAATAAGGAGAAGATGATGTTGTCTTCCTAACATACAAAAAGGAGGATTTGTGTGGATTTTTAACCACAGATAAAACCATGAACACCACCACAGATCACAGGCCATATGTCTTGAATTTTAAAGTGGATTACTGCAATAATTTTTTTTTTTTCAGTTGGACATGTCTATTTTTCCTCAAAGGTAGAAGGTTCTTCTTTCTTGACTTAAAAGATAGATCAGGATTTCATAACTGCAACAGATCAAAGTGAATCAGAAAGGAGTTGTTTATACAGTCGCCAAGCTCATAATAATTTTTTGAGAAAATCCTACGAATTAGAAATTAGTTGTTTGCGAAATTCACCCTAAAAAGGTCATCGTTTTGGCTATCGTGGAACACAGGTGTACGCACCCACAAGGCCATAAGGGTAATATTGTTACTTCTTTTTCTTTTTATATTCGGACTTCATTGCTGCTTTGTGTCTTAGTTGTCATCTTTTCTTAATATTGCAGTCATCGTGGGATAAACATGTGAGTTCAGTTTTGTCGGTCATTTGTAGTCTTACACCTTTTCTCCGTAAATGGAATCCACAGTGCATTTTAAATTATTTAGGTGGATCAATTTGAGAATGTATGTGCCTTTGTTGCTAGCTACGAGTAATGTTGCTATGAGTATGTTTAGATAGATTTTGTCTTTTTTACTATTTAATGAAGTTAATTCTTTAAGACTTTTAAATATTTGATATTAGTATCCGAATATGTATTTCAACATATGAATATTTAAATATGGATTCATATGTAACTTAAATTTAGCTTAATAATTAGTTTATTCGCGTATCTATCAAGAAAAATAAAATAAAACGGTTATTAGTTGTTTCAGTTGGATAAGAATATATCATTTTTAATATATAAATATATCAATTTTTTCGTTCAAGTTCAAGTCAATCTTTATATGTTAAGTAAAAAAGATAAAAAAGCGTGGTAAAAAAGGTAAAAGCATGGTAATAATTTTTAATATTTTAGCAACCGATTATTTTTTGTTTCATTTGGATAACAATTTTGAAATGGTTGAAGCATTAAATGGCTATTCTCTTAATAATATACCAAATTTAGAACTCTTTAAAATTTAAGTATACTGAACTCAATCTCAGTTTTAAACCGAATAATTTGCATTTTTTTTCCAACTCACTTACAAGAAAGATACAATGATTTTTTCTAAAAAAACAATGGTGGACACAACATTTTACTATCATTTATAATTATTGTTGTTATTTTCGTTTTTTAAAATTTCAACCGTGTAATACACGGGTTATAATCTAGTATGTATATATATAGGATGGAGCATCTAATCATCATACACACTCAACCACGTGCAATCAATCACCTTAGCATCCCAAGGCGGGGTGATCAACCCAATAGCGCTATTATTGTCCATAACGTACCTCAAGAATACGGGCATAGTCATGGAGATTAGATTAAAAATGGTAATGCACTACAAGTACATGTAGCGTAAACAAACAATAATTATACAAATAATGATTCATGTATAAATGTTACAACAATGTCTCAATGGTGAAAAAATAATAAAATGAAGTTGGAACATATTAAAACCACATGATACACCCCAAAAGTATTGAAAATTATAAAATATGGGGTAGATTACTCACATTAGTCCAATAAGGAATGCGCGTGTTATACGATAGACGGCTCGAGTCAAAATGTCGTAGAACCTAATATAATTAATAGTTTTGGCTTAGGAATCGATAAACGGGAATATAGTATTAATAAAAATAATTAGACACATATTCTTATATTAGATGAATTAACAATAATCCAAATTTTGTTTTGAATATTAATGTATTCATATGTTAAATGAATTTTAAATTGAATTAATTACTTTGCTTAATTAATTTATATTTTCACTTTAGGCAAGATTTTAATAATTTCTTATTAATATAATAACTAGTCAAATTATAAGTATTTACAGATTTTATTTATTATAAACAATTATTTATATGAAGTAATCATTAAAAATGCATTTTTACATGCTTAGATATTTAGGAAAATGGTTTTAAATACTAAACAGTAATGAAACATTCTGAAATTATCAGAAAATCATTATTTCATAGAATAGTAATTACTGTAAAATTTTCATATTTTTCTTAACTGCTTTAGTATTTATTTAGTATTTTAATAATTAAACCACAACAAAATTCGGGAAAAATAATAAATGATTCCCAAAACTTCTGGAACATTAACCATAGTTTTCTAACATTATATTGAGCCTACTTTAAATAGTTTGGATATTTTGGACTATGGGAAGTATTTCTTATGTTTTTCATTATTAACTAATCAAAAAAATTATAAATAATAGGAAAATATTAATAGAAATTTATTATACTTTTTATTTATGATTAACATGTTATATATGATATTCTGATAAGGTTTTATAATTTTTGGACATGTTTAGCTATTTATTATCAATTCAAACCTTTAAATAATCATTAAATCAGGAAAAATAAGCAAACATTCTTACAAAACACTGTAAATTTTGTCATGGAGTCCTTAAAATGTTAATAAGGTGCTAAAAATATAAAATCTAGTTTTTAGCATACATAACTATATTTTGCAATTTATTTATCTATAACAAAATAAAATACAAAATAAGCATCAAACAGTAATATAAATGCATGAAACTTTATAAATCCACTTTAATCAATATATGGGTTGTTCCAAAAGTTTCCCAGAATTTATTGACTGCAAAAAGTATTTTATGTGAATTATTGCCCTATTTTATTGCAATAATTATAGTAATTTAATAAAAATAAGTTATTTTCTGAAAATTTCCAGAACTTCTTATTTTATTGATGGGATCCTGAGAAAAATCATGTTTATGCATAAAATGAGTTTTAGATAGTTTGGTGGATTTAATTGGTTTCATTCATGAATTTGAGACTTTTAACAACATACCTTGATGAATGCTTCAAGAGGGATGAAGATTTGAGTATATTGGAGTGTTTTTGGCTGAAATATGAAGATTTCTAGGAAGAATTTCGAGATTGAGAGTGAGAGAAAGAATAGATATGGTTTGAGTGGTGATGAGAATAATGTGTTGGGAGAAAAATGAAAGGAAAGATGATGGGAGGTGTGAGTGGGAGACAATGGGAATAAACTTTTACTTTTGGTGGTCTTCATAATTTCCCACTAACACAAGCATCTTAAGAGTTTTATAAAATTTAATGTAGTGTTTATAAAAATAGAGTTTTATAAAAAATAGGTTATTATTTGATTATAACAATCTACTTTGATTTGAAGTTTAATTATAGCTTTCAAGTTTGATTTTTTAATTTAATTAGAGCATCATACTTTGATTTGATTTTAATATGGTATCATAATTTAATTTGATTATAGTTATAACGTTATACTATGATATATTGCTATTAACGTCAATTTATATCGTAGTGTAAGGGTTTTGATCCTATTAGCGTCAAGAAATCTCGAGTAGGGTTTATTAAATTTCCAATTGGGTTGGGTTGACCCGAATCCATTTTAGGCGGATGTCACATAGATATCAAAGGACATTATTTCTACTTCAATTACACATCATTTGGCCCAATCAAATCATCCAATAACATCTTCATTGAATCAAATCCATCTTCTAATCCCAATTTACTTCATAAGCTTGGTTCAAGGAATATCCAAATCCAATCAAACAATTGATTAATGATTCAAGAGGTTCCTTCTTCCAATGGATTGAAATCACTAGGAACACTTAAGCTCTTCATAGAACACATTTAAGATGCAAGTTGATCCAATCATTAAGGTTTCACCCATTGATGGGTTTTTTCCCCAAAAATTAGGGTTCATAGATATCCAGAAGCATCCAAATGGTTCTCCAAGCATGAGACCATCAAATTATTAAGAGATAATCAATAGAATTCATAAACTACACCTTTGGGATCATAGAATTCATCTCCCCCAACTATGAAACCGGAATTTGAACTTGATCTACCTAAAATGGTGGGTTTCCTAACATGTAGATTAGATTTCTTACCTCAAATCTTCAATTGATGGATGTAAACTACTTAGATCATGCTAGAATCAAGCTTCTCCACTTGAACCTCCTGAAAATCGCCTCCTTCTCCCTCCCTCTTTTCCAAATCGTGTTTCTCCCAAGTGAAATAGGGTTTTCCCCAACTTAAACTTTCATCTATTCACTTATTGCAACTTAGTCCCTCCGGCACTAAAGTTATATCATATTTGCACTAGAAGTCCTTCCCCATCATTTCAAAAATACTAATTACCAATAAGTCCTTATTCTAGAACTCCATATGAGGAATTTCCATTTATACCCTTATTAAGTCATTTTAGACTAGTTACTTCCTCAAACTTCACATTTTAATTAATTTTACTTTTAGATAATTATTATAATTATTAAATTCATTATTTTTATTCATTAAATCATTTACCCTAGATAGAGGATGTTACAATTACCTTCCCCTTAAGAAGATTCCGTCCTCGGAATCTCGGCTTCTCCAAAAAGATGTGGATACCTCTTCCGCATTTCATCTTCCGTTTCCCACGTGAGATTTGCTCCCGACGAATGCTTCCACTTGACAAGAACCAAGTCAATCATCTTCTTCCTTAGCTTTTTAACCTTTCTATCCAAAATCTCCTCCGGTTCTTCTATAAGTCTCTTGTTTTCATCCACTCGAATTTCTTCTAAAGGTAAAAAGTCAACCTTATCGCCAAGCCACTTCCTCAAGTAACATACATGAAATACATTATGAATTCCATTCAACTCCGGTGGCAACTCAAGTCGATAAGCTTGTTTCCCAATCTTCTCCAACACATTCAACGGTCCAATATACCTTGGATTAAGCTTTCCTCTTTTCCCAAAACGTATTATTCCTCTCCAAGGTGACACTTTAAGTAACACTTGATCTCCCACTTGAAATACCATGGGTCGATTCTTCAAATTGGCATAACTCTTTTGTCTACTTTGGGCCGCCTTCATCCGCCCCCTAATTACCTCCACCTTTTCCACGGTTTCTTAAATCAAACTAGGCCCCACCAAAACCTTTTCTCCCGTTTGTAACCAACATGAAAGGGATCTACACTTCCGTCCATATAAAGCTTCGTACGGAGCCATCTTTATTGATGAGTGGTAACTATTGTTGTAAGAAAACTCAATCAAAGGAAGATGCTTGTCCCAACTTCCTCCAAAATCCAACACGCATGCACGCAACATGTCTTCAAGAGTTTGAATCGTCCTCTCACTTTGCCCATCGGTTTGAGGATGATATGCCGTACTAAAACATAACTTGGTTCCCAATACTTCTTGCATGCTTTTCCAAAAATGTGACGTGAACCGACTGTCCCGATCCGACACAATCGATAATGGCACCCCGTGCCTCCGAACGATCTCATCCACATACAATTCTGCAAACTTATCAACAAGCCATGTTTCTCTTGCCGCAAGAAATAATGCACTTTTAGTCAACCGGTCCACAACGACCCAAATCATGTCATGACCACTTCTTGTTCGCGGTAATTTAGTAACAAAATCCATGGTGAGTTTTTCCCACTTCCATTCCGGAACTTCTAACGGCTCGAGATCTCCATACGGTCTTTGATGCTCGGTTTTCACTAAGGAACACGTTAAACATTTGTTGATATACTTTGCAATGTCTACTTTCATGGTCGGCCACCAATACAAAGGCTTCAAATCCATATACATTTTTGTACATCCGGGATGAATGGAATATTTGGTCTTATGAGCTTCATCAAGAATTAATTCTCTTTTTCCACCATACAACGGTACCCAAACACGACCTTGAAATGTTTTCAACCCGTGAGAATTTTCCTCCAAGATCACTGACTTGCCAAGTCTCTCTTCTTTAATGTTACCCTCTTCTTGAGCTTTTTCTTGTACACTTTTCAACATATCGACTAGTGTGGATACCACTTCAATTCTTAAAGCTTTAACCCTCCTTTTCTCACTAATTTCCTTTCTACTCAAAGCATCCGCCACGATGTTTGCTTTACTCGGATGGTAAAGGATTTCACAATCATAATCCTTGAATACTTCAATCCACCTTTTTGCCTCGCGTTTAAATCCTTTTGACTATATAAATATTGCAAGCTTTGATGATCCGTGAAGAGTTTGCATTGAGTGCCATAAAGATAATGCCTCTAAATCTTCAATGCATGAATCACAGCCGCCAACTCCTTGTCATGAGTGGGATAATTCAACTCGTGCTCCTTTAATTGATGTGACGCATAAGCGAATTCCCAAACCCGACGCGTCACTATAAACCGCAAAATCTTCGGTGCCTTCTGGAAGTGATAAAATAGGAGCTTCACACAACTTCTTCTTTAACAATTCGAATGCCTCTTCTTGTTTGTCGGTCCATACGAACTTCTCATTCTTTTTGGTCAACGAAGTCAATGGACATGCAATCTTGGAAAATCCTTCTATAAAACGTCTATAATATCCCGCCAAGCCAAGAAAGCTTCTAATTTCGGTTGGATTCTTCGGTTTTTCCCAATTCATTACCGCTTCAATCATTGTCGGGTCCACTTTAATTCCATCTTTATTCACCACGTGCCCAAGAAATTGAACTTCTCCAATCCAAAATCCACACTTGGAAAATTTTGCATACAACTTCTTTCTTTTTAGAGATTCGAGTACCATCTTCAAATGTTCTTTATGCTCCGCCTCCGACTTTTTGTAAATGAGGATATCATCAATAAACACGATCACAAACTTATCAAGGAACGGTTTACACACCCGATTCATAAGATCCATGAAAGCTGCGGGTGCATTAGTTAGCCCGAAAGGCATTACAAGAAACTCAAAATGCCCATATCTTTTTCGAAATGCCGTCTTCTCTACATCTTCATCTCTTACTTTCAATTGATGATAGCCCGACCGAAGATCAATTTTTGAAAAATAGCCCGCACCTTGCAATTGATCAAATAAATCGTCAACACGAGGTAGAGGATACCGGTTCTTGATAGTCACTTTGTTAAGATCCCAGTAGTCAATGCACATTCTCATGGAATCATCCTTCTTCTTCACAAATAAGATCGGAGCTCCCTAAGGGGAAGAGCTAGGCCTAATGAAGCCCTTGTCAAGAAGCTCTTGCAATTGAGTCATCAATTCTTTCAATTCCGCGGGTGCTAAACGATACGGAGCTTTGTCCAACGGTGCGGTTCCCGGTACCAAATCCATGCAAAATTCAACTTGACGATCCGATGGCAAACCGGGTAGGTCATCGGGAAACACTTCGGGAAAATCCCGCACCACCATAATATTCTCTAAAGTCTTCTTTTCCTTGACAGTGTCTACCATATATGCCAAGTAAGATTGACAACCCTTTCTCAAACATCTTCTTGCTTTCATCACGTTGATCACACTAGTGGGTACTCTTCTTTTGTCTCCATAAATAAGAATCGGTTCACCTTCGGGCGTCTTCACTCTCACCATCTTCTTTCCACATAAAATTTCAGCATCATACTTTGCAAGCCAATCCATCCCAAGAACAACATCAAATCCCCCAACATCCAGAAGTATAAGATCCACCCAAAATTCTGCCCCACTACACTCCACCTTTACATGCGATATCTCTTTACTCACAATTTTGCTTGCACCACCCGCTACATCTATCACTAGTTCATACTCAAGTCTATGCAAAGGTAATTGTAGTCTTTTTGCAAAATTAGGTGACATATGAGAATAAGTAGCCCCCGAATCAAAAAGCATAGAAGCGGGTAGAGAGTTAACAAGAAATATACCTGACACCACATTTGCCTTCTCCCTAGCTTCCTCTTCAGTCATTTGAAAGGCCCTTCCTTGAGTTCGAGGTGCTTCACTTCTCCCACCTCCACTATTCTCCTTCTTCTTTGCGGTGCACTCATTCGCCTTGTGCCCGAAGTCCCCACACTAATAGCACTTGAAACCCTTAGGACACGCGTTTGAGAAATGTCCTTTCTCACCACATTTGAAACACGCCCCATCCTCCTTGGCCTTAGATGTAGCGTCGCTACCTTTCCCTTCCCATCAAATTTCGTTTTCTTTTGATCGGTCGCCCATTTTCCACGTGAGTCGTGACCTTCCTTCCTCTTGTTTGCAAATTGGGGTCTCTCCTTGTCTCGTTCCTCCAATGTCTTCTCAATCTTCCTCGCTTTCCTCATGGCAACTTCAAGAGTAGCAGCTTCAAAGTTTAGTCGGTAGTTCCAAGGCAAACCTCCCACATATTGATCCACTTTAGTGGCCTCATCCGGAGCCAACCTTCTAGCAAAGCTCAAAAGTTTTTGGAATTTGGCATTGTACTCCGTGATGGTCATTTTGTCTTTCTTCAAGTCAAGAAATTTCCTTTCAAGGTCACGGATCTCTTCCTTGGTACAAAACCTCTCCTTCATCTTCTCCAAGAATACATCCCAAGTTAAGCTCTCCAACACATGCATTTCCATCATCTCTTTAGTCTCCAACCACCACTCAAGCGTCGTTTCCTTGAGAGTAGTGATTGCAAAATTCACACGTTGATTGTAACCACATTGGCATGCATAGAAAGCCATTTCAATTTCAATCACCCAATTGTGAAGTACAACCGGATCTAATGTCCCGTTGTAAGTTGGTGGCTTGCAAGAGTTAAAGTCCTTGAAACCACACTTCTTCCTTGGTGCAACCATGTCTTGAGACACATTGATGCTAGGAGGCCCATGTTGCATGCTATCATACGAGCTACTTGTCTCATGCCCGCCCGAAGCGGTGTTATCCCCAAACAAGTTCTTCACTTCTTCTCTCAAATGTACTTCTTGATCTTCAATTAGCTCTTTCATCTTACCAACCATCTTTTCTTCTTGTTTTGCCAATAAGTCAAGCATCATTTTCTCAATGCTTGCAAGGGAGATGGGTGGAGATTGAGCCTCATCACCGGCCTCACCCTCCAGACCTTCAACCAACGGACCCATACTACGAGTGTTCACCATTCTGAGAAAAATGAACATTAATCTTATAATATACAATTATTTAGCTAACACAAAATTCTCCACTCGTGAGCACCTTAAGTTTAAGTCTAAGTACTAGTCCTAGTACCTAGTTCACTTAAACCGATGCTCTGATACCAAATTGTGACATCCCTCGCTAGGAATTTATAATTTAAAACATCATTTATCATAAAATATCTTTAATTCAGAAATAGTCTCATCATTGCGGAAAATTGGTCCCAAAACAACAAAAAAGTGGTTTAAACATGTAGCGAGGTGGTATCATAATTTCAGTACAAAAACATGGTTCAAATGGCCACACAAACGGTGGTCTTCTAAACGTCCTCGTCACGCCACTAGCTCTTATTCATAACCTGAGTACACATCAAAACAGTTAGGCAAATGAAAGGCCTAGTGAGTTACCCGAGGCTATCTCTTTACACGTTTAAAATTTGTAATAAAACATCATAAAGTTTTCCCAAAAATGGATAGTCATGAATATGCAAAATGCAATGCAACTATCCCAACCCATGTCCACCTCATAAAAGTCCATCTTACCTCAATGGCACCCGCCTAAGTTCACAAGAAAACGCACGGAGCATAATACTTGATCCCCGTATGGGTTGAAACTAAGACTAGTGGCCATCACATTAGCCTCATGAGGGGTAGCAACTCCCTCATGCAAATCCCTAGTGTTGGGATCATCTACTCCTCACCCTCTTTGATTGAGAAGGGTAAAACTCATAATAACTCCTCACCCTCTTTGATTGAGAAGGTGACACGCCTAGGTCGTCGTGCGGTCAAAAATAAGAGAAAACCTAACACACACTAGTATAGCGGTAGTCAGGGTCGATCCGCAGGAGTTACGTGGTTAGGACAAGACGATAGTATACCAACTGTAGTGTCACTCTACAGTCAGCGGTATTGTTTCTACTTTTCCAAAAACCAACTAAAAACACAATTCCAAGACCAATGCCAAAAACCAAATCAAACATGAACTAACTAAACCAAACCAAATCTTAGACTAATGTTACTTACTGAAATCAGAAAATAAGTCCAAAATCCAGAAGCAACAAACAATTCCAAACACATCAACAAGCATTCAAACATCCAAAATTCCGAAAATTGCAAATAAACCATAAACCGAATGATTAACTTTTATAAATCCAAATCAAACCAATATTCAATCAATCCCAATCAAATATCAGATCTAAACAACTGATTATTCTACTGAAATCAGAAACTATGAATCTAAACAAACATCAAGTAATCTATGGAAATCCCGATTGCGGAATACCTCGATACCGAGTTGATAAAATAGGAGAAAAAAACTAAATTACTAACCAAAATATTGATTCCCACTGAAAAACTGACGAAATAGTGCCTTTGGATCCCTCCTTTGCGTCCCGGGATGAGTGAAAAGTCGGACGGGACTCCGGTATTTATAATGGTGCGAAATTAGGGTTTCCGCGCCGCGGCATTGTCTTTCCCGCGTCGCGCGTGTTGCCTTATCCCGACTTTTCGGAGTTTAAAACTCAAAAACGGAGATTTTATGATTTTTTGACACTAGCGTCGCTAATGTGATAATTAGCGTCGCTAATATTGCTTCTAGAAGATTCCTGGCGCGTGTTTGAAATTTAAATCTGAATTTTTCCGTCCTGCGAACATTAGCGACGCTAACCATAAAAGTTAGCGACGCTAATATCTGCTGACTTTTTTTTCTTGTCCGTTTTGCTCCGTAACTTCTCCAGAATTGCACTAAAACCCCTGCATTTATACTAAAAACATTTCCAAGCACTTTGACACAAAAGTAAGTGGTATTAGCCAATTAATAAAGATATATTAACTAAAACACGGCTAAATAACGCCTAAAATACTTGATATTACTAGGCGTTATCAAACACCCCACACTTGTGCCTTGCTTGTCCCCAAGCAAGAGAGTTTTTAATAGATTTTAACAAAGACTCAAACAATTTTTGAATGTGTTTAATTTCAAAGCTTATTGCCTCAAGAGTTAGAGTGGAATAGTTTGTAAAAACATAATTGAATTGTTCTTTGGAATTCATGGCTTTCTATAGAACCCTTGATTACAAATTTTCTGTCCACAATGAAGTGTACTTACTCATTCAGATTCTAAAGGCCATTAAGGAATTGTCCATGACTTTTGATGTTGTCCGTGTAACGAGCTTTCAGAAATACCATCCCAGACCAGACGATCTTAGGTGGTAAGGTGCATAAATGCCTCTTTGAGGCCACCCTTTTCGGACCTACCGGCTCGAACAACAAAGGCCACTGATTGATAATTCATTCCTAAATTCCAATCCTAAAACAGTCCAATTTTCTAACTCCTAAAACTCAACTTATTTGACTAAACTACTAGCATGATCACAACTAAACGGTATTTCTCGAAAAATACCAATGCTACTACATTCATAAACTATTCGTTTCAAAATTACAATCTATTAAAAAAAAATTTAAAATTACTAAAAATTTTAAAAATTTTGTTATTTTCTGCAAAAATTTTCAAAAACACACTCTTTCGACCGTCCACACCCCACACTTAAAACCGTACAACGTCCCCGTTGTACAAAAAATAATTTTAGAACTAGGGAGATGTAACACCCGGTTTCTCATACAAAGTACACCCAAAATTTTTTTAAACAATTACACATTTAGTTGGGTATATTTGCACTCAAACCAAGGATCAAGATGTTATCATTACAATAATTACACAAAAAGGTCCTTACAAAAATAAATGACCAAGTGTTACAATTAAATCTACTTCAGCTAAGTACAGGCTCTAAACTTGTCCGTCTTTCTTTATCACATGCCTTCCCCTATCACAGCTATAGATACCTGCAAAACAGCATAACCCTCAAGTGTAAGCTTATAAAAAGCTTAGTGAGTAAATCTTAATCATACTCCACAAATCTTTCTCAATAAACATCCTCTTCTTCCTCTCTTGCTATTCTCACTAGCAAGTAACCATTTCCTCTTGTTATCTGAAACCTGCAACACAATAGCTTACTTTGACAATTAATAATTAACATACGTCAACTCATCAATACATACCACAATCGGTACTACTCATAAACTCGATCACATTCTCGTATTTATTCATTATCACAATCAACTACACTTAATCATAGTAATTCTCATGGTTATAACAATCAATACAAGGACACTTAACCACAGACACTCTAACATCTACTCATCTTTATTACTCAGTGTTCATATCAAATTCATTATTTGTTATTCACAGATAATGATATTTCTCTATTATTCAATCTTCATAATAACAGCACAATACATAGATATTCTTGTAAAAACATATACACTTTGCATAAAAAAGTATAACTCAACTCAAATACTAAAACATATTCACCTGATATGGGTTTAGTAAGTGAAACTCCCAAAACGCGCATACCGGACTCTTGATCGCTAGACTTGGTTGTATCACCATAGTCTAAAACAAATTCTCGTTTTAATCAAACTTAACGGACTATCTCAGTCCCGAGTGTGATTTACACACTATAACTCTTTATTCCATATACTCAAATTTGGTTATACTCAACCAATCAAAACATAGCATAATTCTTGTGTATTAAACATCTCAACAAGCATGATTCATTTAACAATTAACTACTCACCTGAGGTTAAATCAATATGTGGAACTCCTGAACCTCGCGTGTGATCCTGTCTAGCTTTAGCTGTAACACAACAGCTAAATCTCAATACTCAAATCTCTTTAACAATGTCAATCATAGTTAACATCGATAATAACTCAGAAATTAGCATCGTATAGTGAAGTGATAATCAAACAATAACAAAATCACTCTAGTTATACTCTCACTTCACTACTTTGACCTATTCAAGATCAAAAACACCACAAGAAGTGTTTCACTAACTTAAGTCTAGGATTTGAACTCTTTATACACTTACTAATTCAACAATTTCACTCTAATATCATCGATTCCCAGGTGGTTCATCGAGACCACATGAAACCAACCCAAATCAAACTACCCAACCGTTAAAACTTCGCAATAATCGTAATAGAAACTCAATACAACATATATTAACTACCTACTAACAGCACATAAGCTAATTCAAACCAAAAATCCGGATTCAAGAACATAGGGTTTTAAAACCCTAAAACCACAAATCACTAACCTCAAAATCAAGGACTCAAGAACGTGATTCGGGTGTTAATTCCACTTCCTTGACCTTTTCCTAAGCAAAACCCTCGATCAAGAGGCTCAAAATCGCATTCTTGGCTCTAAAAATCGCACTTGGGAGGTTTATTGTTCGTAAATGAGTTAAATGAGACGAAATTGATATTTATACCTGCACCGAAACCCGACCCGGGCTGTCAAACCCGCCCCGGGTTTTACCCGCAACCCGACCCGGGCTGCTCAACCCGCCCCGGGTTTTGTCAGGCCTCATTTTGTCTAAATCCAATCGTAACCCGCTCCGGTTTCTGTGACCCGACACGGGTTCTACTCGAGCACGACCCGGGCTCAATAACACGACCCGGGTTGGCTATTTTCCCATTTTCATTTCGATTTGACTCGACCCAGTTTGCAAAACTCGACCCGGTTTGACTTAACTGATTTTTAAACGTCTAAACTCATATTTTAACTTATCTAAGCTCGTTTATATTAAAGTTTCTATTATTCTATCGCAATTAAAATTTACGGTATTACAAATTCTTACCCCCTTCAGAAGATTCCGTCCTCGGAATCTCTTAGACTAGGCATGGCTTATACAATAATCTCACCACCGCAATCAATCATTACGTATGATAATGATATTATCCTCTCGTCAACTCATATAACATGTACATACTGTCGCATCTTATTTACTCATAATATAGCTATAGAACTCAAGCTCTCTCTCAATTCACATTACATTTAGAAACTTTCCCATTCGACTTCTCTTTCCATAAAATCTTTACGCCCGCCATTATTCTCGTAATATGATCTCTATAAGCACATTGGTTGTTACCATTTCGCATGGACAACCACTCACTCTTTCAGAGCACTTCCTTGTTATAGCTTTGCCGATACAAAGGTATCTCACCTCACTCTTCAAGTGATACTCCAATCACTATCATCACTTACACACACTTATATCTATGGTCCACATCGAGCCATATTCTCAGTGTACCATCCATTCTTTCTATAACACTAATCTCAATAACATATTGAGATTCAACTTCCATTTCCAATCTCTTTGAAATGGTTTACTCTAATTCAATAAGGAAAACGGTCTCACCGATTCCTGACTCACATTCTCTCTCAATTTACTCTTCCAATAGCAACATGCCATTTATTGATTTCTCATGTTTGCACAATCTCGTCGATTAGGTAGGAGAAACACTCATACAACACAAAGATGCCGACATTCAACTGTCTCAATTACGTTACATAACTCATTAACACTAGGATATAAATCCAGAATAATAAAATATCAGAAACTATCTCGAGTTTCACTCACGTCTCCTCTGGACTTAACATTTAACTCTCGACACTTTGGTCACACAAGACCCTTTTCAGTTATTACATCACCTCAACTGTACAATGATTCTCTAAAATCTCGTCTATCTCTGCTTCTACCTCAACGTATATATCAGGTTTTCACTAAATGTACCATTATAATTCTCTACCAATAATAGCTCCACTTCATCTCAGTTTAACAACATAACTCATGTTGTTTCTCTCGATGTACTCAGTCATTACATCCTCTCTTATGTGGACAGTCCACATCACATTTCACTAAATCATTAGCTATATCAAACTCGATAATTTATTATCAAATAAATTCTTATCACAACCGCATGTATTCTTCCTGACACACCATCAGTAAGGATTTTACTCTCGTCATTTCTTCGTCATTATTATATCAATCTCTTATTCATTTGAATGACACAAAATAGGTTATATATATACAAGTCACCAAAATCTCTACACACGACTAAAAAAATACTAACATCTAACACAGTAATATCTATGGTGAATCATATCTCATCACTTGACTAGCTCTTTAATCTCAAGAAAATAACTCAACATTATTATAACAAAATTTACTATCCATCGTCTCATACGAATAAGTAGTTTTGTTATCTCGACATTCACAAATTTCTCTCATTGGCAGTAATCGATTTGATTGCTAAGGAACGAATCCTATCAATCACAATTACAATTAATTTCCTCCTCTTTTTAACGCATATATTTTCATCATGCATTTATAGAATTCTGTCTTATTCAACATGAAAGAAATCTCACACACTCTCAACATGACTAAGTGACAAACGCACTTTCTCACAACAACATTTCTCAACAGTATTACTCACTGTACTATCTCATAGTACCCCCGTACTGTTACTCGGCCTCTAATTCGTCTTCTTCTCAATCTGTAGGTTTCAAGCCACACAAGCTTACCACTACGTTCATATCTACCCGCACGCAAGGATAGTACATGTCTCATTACTCTGCATCATCATAAAGTGCATGTCTATCTACACGCAAGCACAACACTATAGAACCACTCTGCCTTAACTCTTGGTACCCCGTACCATCCTTTGGTTTCATCATTCAATACTATCTCACGGTACCTCGAACCGTCCTCTTATCAGATCATGGTACCTCGTACCATTCTCAAATTTCCATTCATCTCCTCTTTGACTCTAGTGAATCTCCGCTACGGTCTTAAGCCATATAGACTCACCGTTACTCCTCCTTTTATCTGAGTCACAACAATCTTTATTACTCTAACCACAAGGTACTCATTACGTGGTCTCCACCACGTTTATTCGTTATGCGGCCCCACAATATATGTGGTCTCAACCACCTTTTCTCAATATATGATCCCACAAAATATGTGGTCTCAACCACATTTACTCAATATATGGTCCCACAATTATGTGGTCTCAACCATATTTACTCAGTAACTAACTCAATCTCTAAGCCAATAAGGCCTAGATGAACCACTCTAGGTTCTCTCAATTATAACCACAAGGTACTCTTTAGGTGGTTACTCAAATGTCCTCTGATAACGCTGTCACAAATATTTCATTCTGTGACAACTCCAAACCACACAGTTCAATTCTCAGTATGTCAACTCATAATCAGTTATTGTGTGCAATCAACTACACACTCACCGTCTTTCTCAACTCATACTCTTTTGGCTATCTCAGTCATTTATTTTGATCAATCATAAATACTAGTTATGTGGCCCCACAAAACATGTGGTCTCAACCACAAAGTACTCGTACATAGAAATCTCGTCACATCTGTGAAACAACAAACACTATATATACAATATCAAAAACATTACCTCAAATAGACACGAGATTCTCATCTCAATGCCGATTACTACACTTTATAACCACAATTCTCTAAGACATGTAATCTCAATTGATCTTTTACGTGTCTACATATTTTATACATATTCTATTACATGTATTTTCAACAATTAAATACGCGCGACACGTTACAGTTAACATGTTAAGTAAAATTACTTGCATACCTCATAGCAACAAAATCTCGTCTCCTTATTAGTTGAACTTTACGTACCGCAGTTCTCAAATCTTGAGTGTACTCGGCTACACTCACATATCTCAACTCTTAGCTCATGCTCAACATATGCTCAAACTCTTTCTCATCATCAGTTAAAATTTTGCCTCGACCGGGATCTCATCTTAACATCTCATCATCATCTGGAAATTCGCCATCAACAGAATCTCATCTCATATTCAGTTAACATCTCATAATTAGCTGAATTTCTTTTCTTCACGTTGGTTGATATCTCATATCAGCCAAAATCTCGTCTCATCATCCACTATTGGTCCAACCGGCTCTTACCAATTTCTCAACTCATCCTTCATCTGACTCCATATATGTATTTACACACAGAAAACAACAAATAATAATATAACAGAATAGTTATACTTAACTCATACACTAACATCTGCAGCCGTATCTTTTCCAAGCATGTGATAGGGGCTCTCTCTCTTCTCAGTTCAAGTCTAGGACTCTACACTCAAAGACCTAGTTCGCTTAAACCATGCTCTGATACCAACTTGTAACACCCGGTTTCTCATACAAAGTACACCCAAATTTTTTTTAAACAATTACACATTTAGTTGGGTATATTTGCACTCAAACCAATGATCAAGATGTTATCATTACAATAATTACACAAAAAGGTCCTTACAAAAATAAATGACCAAGTGTTACAATTAAATCTACTTCAGCTAAGTACAGGCTCTAAACTTGTCCGTCTTTCTTTATCACATGCCTTCCCCTATCACAACTATAGATACCTGCAAAACAGCATAACCCTCAAGTGTAAGCTTATAAAAAGCTTAGTGAGTAAATCTTAATCATACTCCACAAATCTTTCTCAATAAACATCCTCTTCTTCCTCTCTTGCTATTCTCACTAGCAAGTAACCATTTCCTCTTGTTATCTGAAACCTACAACACAATAGCTTACTTTGACAATTAATAATTAACATACGTCAACTCATCAATACATACCACAATCGGTACTACTCATAAACTCGATCACATTCTCGTATTTATTCATTATCACAATCAACTACACTTAATCATAGTAATTCTCATGGTTATAACAATCAATACAAGGACACTTAACCACAGACACTCTAACATCTACTCATCTTTATTACTCAGTGTTCATATCAAATTCATTATTTGTTATTCACAGATAATGATATTTCTCTATTATTCAATCTTCATAATAACAGCACAATACATAGATATTCTTGTAAAAACATATACACTTTGCATAAAAAAGTATAACTCAACTCAAATACTAAAACATATTCACCTGATATGGGTTTAGTAAGTGAAACTCCCAAAACGCGCATACCGGACTCTTGATCGCTAGACTTGGTTGTATCACCATAGTCTAAAACAAATTCTCGTTTTAATCAAACTTAACGGACTATCTCAGTCCCGAGTGTGATTTACACACTATAACTCTTTATTCCATATACTCAAATTTGGTTATACTCAACCAATCAAAACATAGCATAATTCTTGTGTATTAAACATCTCAACAAGCATGATTCATTTAACAATTAACTACTCACCTGAGGTTAAATCAATATGTGGAACTCCTGAACCTCGCGTGTGATCCTGTCTAGCTTTAGCTGTAACACAACAGCTAAATCTCAATACTCAAATCTCTTTAACAATGTCAATCATAGTTAACATCGATAATAACTCAGAAATTAGCATCGTATAGTGAAGTGATAATCAAACAATAACAAAATCACTCTAGTTATACTCTCACTTCACTACTTTGACCTATTCAAGATCAAAAACACCACAAGAAGTGTTTCACTAACTTAAGTCTAGGATTTGAACTCTTTATACACTTACTAATTCAACAATTTCACTCTAATATCATCGATTCCCAGGTGGTTCATCGAGACCACATGAAACCAACCCAAATCAAACTACCCAACCGTTAAAACTTCGCAATAATCGTAATAGAAACTCAATACAACATATATTAACTACCTACTAACAGCACATAAGCTAATTCAAACCAAAAATCCGGATTCAAGAACATAGGGTTTTAAAACCCTAAAACCACAAATCACTAACCTCAAAATCAAGGACTCAAGAACGTGATTCGGGTGTTAATTCCACTTCCTTGACCTTTTCCTAAGCAAAACCCTCGATCAAGAGGCTCAAAATCGCATTCTTGGCTCTAAAAATCGCACTTGGGAGGTTTATTGTTCGTAAATGAGTTAAATGAGACGAAATTGATATTTATACCTGCACCGAAACCCGACCCGGGCTGTCAAACCCGCCCCGGGTTTTACCCGCAACCCGACCCGGGCTGCTCAACCCGCCCCGGGTTTTGTCACGCCTCATTTTGTCTAAATCCAATCGTAACCCGCTCCGGTTTCTGTGACCCGACACGGGTTCTACTCGAACACGACCCGGGCTCAATAACACGACCCGGGTTGGCTATTTTCCCATTTTCATTTCGATTTGACTCGACCCAGTTTGCAAAACTCGACCCGGTTTGACTTAACTGATTTTTAAACGTCTAAACTCATATTTTAACTTATCTAAGCTCGTTTATATTAAAGTTTCTATTATTCTATCGCAATTAAAATTTACGGTATTACAGGAGAAAGAGTTACCCCTTAGGAACGGCGAATTGCTTGATTGTCGGGACCATTTGTAGCAGAGTTGATTGTTCACGTCATTCACGATGAAATCCGGGAGTCGGGGCGCAGCAGTAAACACGCCGACATAACACGAGTGTAGGGGTACGGTGACCCCACACTTGCATTATGCAACTCCATCAGTTGGTGCAGCAATCACAGTTTGGCAGATACTAACAAAAAATTGCAAAATACACCAAAGAAAATTATACATTGCGAGTTGTTGTCCTTGCTGATTCCTCATCTCCGCGACGCCGAAGTGCCAAGGCCGCGTCGCGTAAAACGCGATGAAATCTGGTGTTTATCGATCAAGTTTGAATGTCCGCGGCGCGAGATGAAGATGACCGCGTCGCGAGTATGCACGAAAAGCCCCAGATTTTTCGATTTTTTAATTTTAGTCCGTTTTTCAAATTGATTGTACCAATATGTTCCTAAACTAAAGCCTAACAAAAGCCCTAAGTTTAATTTTAGAAAAACAAGCTAAAATTGCCCTAATTTCTCATTTCGGTCAAAAACCCCAATTGTGAACCCTAGAATTCTTGATTTTCGATTCCAACCTGTTTTTATCAAATTGAACACACCAATAGCATCCTAGAGTAACCATTAATAAAAGCCCTCTGTCAATTTTCAGAAAAACACGCAACAAATCCTCCAAATCGGGCAAAAACCCGAAGAACCCTAATTTCGACCCTAATTCACAATTTTCAGGAATTTTTGTTGTTTTCATCAAATTGAATGCATCAATAGGTAGCTATAGGACCGATTAAGAAACCCTAGGTGGTAATTTGGCGAAAAACAAACACGAAATCGATCAATTTGAGATTGAAGTGTCCGGTTTTCCGAAAAACCCCAAAAAACGGCCCTAATTTCCGTTTTTTTCGATTCTTGATCTGTTTTAACTCAATTGATTATGCCAATATGTCCTATACCCACCGATTAAGAAATCCCAAGTTTCAATTTCATGTAAAACGATCAAGAAATGGTCCGATTCGGGGTTGGAAGTTCCGATTTCGCGGAACCCCCAATCGGCTCAAAACCTCTGAAATCCGACTTGTTTTGCACGAAATCATGAAAGGGAAAGTTGAGATACATACCTTGGATGCTTAATTGCAGATTGGTTGGATCAATTTCATGAAAACTCGAAAAATCCGATTGTGTATGTGCGTGTTCGGCGTGGCAGATGCGAAGGGGAGGGAGGAGTTCCAATCTTAGCGACGAGAATGTTGGGGGAGGGTTGACCACGTGTTAACCAAAGGTTAGCGTCACTAATATTAAAAATTAGTGGCGCTAACTTGTATTTTTCCATTTTTTCCGCGATTTTTCCGTATTTTTAAAACCCGTTCGACCACCCCACACTCGAGTTATGCCAGGACATTTTGAAAAATTTTTCCAAGTGATATTTTGACAAAATAAGAACTAAAAATTAAAAACAAAAATTAAAAATACTTACCGAAATGCCGGGTTGCCTCCCGAAAGCGCTTCTTTGTTCGGTCTTTTAGCTGGACCGTCTTTCTGCGGCTACGATGGGTCGTACGCCATTTGACTCCGATGATTTTCAGTCACCACCGTCCCCTCGCTGATTCCATACTCCGATTTCCCCGGGTCAAATGGTTTGCCGGTTCCTCTGCTGCTGCCCGGTTTCCGTTTTCTGATTATTTCGCGCAAATGCTTAGAAGTAGCTTTAAACCTCCAAGCTCTGTCTTTCCTTCGGTATCTCTTCAAGATCATTGATTTGATGTGGAGTGCGCCCAGTGCTACTCCCAATAAGTGTTCCCCAAGTTGTTTGTTGCTCGCATCTCGCATGGTGTCTTCATTTTGCAATTTTGGCTTGCAGTGCCAATAGAAATTTTCCAATTGATTGGGATCGGGAGGCATATCGTTGGTATACTCCTGAATGTCCTCATCAATGGTATTGATCACATCCAATTTTCCATTCATGAATGGATCATGAGTGGTGATAAAATCATGTTTCTTATTTTCAAAAACCAACTCGTCAGCATCATCTTCTTGATCATCGTCCAACAGGTGGATCGGTACCAAGAGTGAACGACTGGTTTGATCTGGTGGTGGTACAAATTCACTCATCACCAGATCCTCACTTTCAAAATGCTCAAAATTTTCAAAAATTTCAGGAATTGTTGGGCTGGGGTCTGTACTGTCACTTACAGCCTCCTCCTCAACATCCTCATCAACCAAATTGTCTGGTGGTGGTATGGATTCACTCATCACCAGATCAACATTATCAACATTCTCAAAACCCTCAAACACATCAAAAGCTGTTGAGTCAGAGGTAGCATTGTCACCTACAACCTCTTCCTCAACAACTGTTTCGACCATCTCAATGGTCTCTTGATTTTCCCAAGGTGTATGCCCTTCCATTACATATTCAGGTGATGCAAGTTCACACACATTATCATTGGTATAAAAATCACTCACCTCCGGTTCTGGCGAAGGTGGTGAACATTTCCAACTTTCCTCTAACCTATCTAAAGAAGCTTGCACTTTTTCAAGAGCTTCAGCTTGGTCCTTCTGCTCGTGGTAGTTGTTATACATGAATACCCAAAGTTGGGCCCAAGTTACAGAATTTTCAGGTTGAGATGGCTCCTCGGTCCGCCATCCATTGTCATCGGGTAAGCAATCATCCTCGTAATAGGTGTCGGCCGGATTTTCATAATATTCATAATACTGATCCGGGTACATGTAATCGCCCATTATGAAGACGTACACATACCAAAAATCAACAAATCAAACATCAAAAGAAACAACCCTACTGATCGTCTATCCTAAGCGCACAACTCCCCGGCAACGGCACCAAAATTTGACACGTCTAGGTCGTCGTGCGGTCAAAAATAAGAGAAAACCTAACACACACTAGTATAGCGGTAGTCAGGGTCGATCCATAGGAGTTACGTGGTTAGGACAAGACGATAGTATACCAACTGTAGTGTCACTCTACAGTCAGCGGTATTGTTTTTACTTTTCCAAAAACCAACTAAAAACACAATTCCAAGACCAATGCCAAAAACCAAATCAAACATGAACTAACTAAACCAAACCAAATCTTAGACTAATGTTACTTACTGAAATCAGAAACTAAGTCCAAAATCCAGAAGCAACAAACAATTCCAAACACATCAACAAGCATTCAAACATCCAAAATTCCGAAAATTGCAAATAAACCATAAACCGAATGATTAACTTTTATAAATCCAAATCAAACCAATATTCAATCAATCCCAATCAAATATCAGATCTAAACAACTGATTATTCTACTGAAATCAGAAACTATGAATCTAAACAAACATCAAATAATCGATGGAAATCCCGATTGCGGAATACCTCGATACCGAGTTGATAAAATAGGAGAAAAAAACTAAATTACTAACCAAAATATTGATTCCCACTGAAAAACTGACGAAATAGTGCATTTGGATCCCTCCTTTGCGTCCCGGGATGAGTGAAAAGTCGGACGGGACTCCGGTATTTATAATGGTGCGAAATTAGGGTTTCCGCGCCGCGGCATTGTCTTTCCCGCGTCGCGCGTGTTGCCTTATCCCGACTTTTCGGAGTTTAAAACTCAAAAACGGAGATTTTATGATTTTTTGACACTAGCGTCGCTAATGTGATAATTAGCGTCGCTAATATTGCTTCTAGAAGATTCCTGGCGCGTGTTTGAAATTTAAATCTGAATTTTTCCCTCCTGCGAACATTAGCGACGCTAACCATAAAAGTTAGCGACGCTAATATCTGCTGACTTTTTTTTCTTGTCTGTTTTGCTCCGTAACTTCTCCAGAATTGCACTAAAACCCCTGCATTTATACTAAAAACATTTCCAAGCACTTTGACACAAAAGTAAGTGGTATTAGCCAATTAATATAGATATATTAACTAAAACACGGCTAAATAATGCCTAAAATACTTGATATTACTAGGCGTTATCAGAAGGGTAAAACTCATCATCAAGGCATCTCACGGTCAACCCCCATCCTACATGTAATGCAATGCACAAATAGGATGTCCAAATGTCTTTCAAAACCTCTTTGTACAATTTATAAGAATTACCTTGAAAAAGACTCATTTTAATGTCATGCACACATAAGGTTTATGCAAAATTTAACACATAGAAGTATGCATGATAGTTGTAATAAAACATCAAGTTAAAAGGGGGATGTGTACTCCCGGTAACTCACCTTCCTTAAGTTCCAAGAAGATGTTACTCTTTGCTTCAACCTCAATCACTCTTCTCCTACAAGATATAACATTCAACATTACCAATAACTCTAAGGATATTTAACTTTACTAATTAGATGTAAAATATTAGTTAAACATGTCCTAGAAGTATGCTTGAACATTAGAACCAACAGCCCAACACTTAAAGCACAAAATCCAATGTTTCAGGACTGACCAGGCTGACACGGGCCGTGTTCTACACAACACGGGCCGTGTTATGTTAACAGGGGGTTTTTCAGACATCCTGACACGGGCCGTGTTTCCCTCAACCCGGGCCGTGTTCCGAGCACTGTAACTTCCGGTTTTTGGTCCTTTTCTCCTTCATTTTGGTCCAAATCAAGGTCTAATACAACCCCAAACTTCTAGATATCAAAGGACATTATTTCTACTTCAATTACACATCATTTGGCCCAATCA
Organism: Cichorium intybus; assembly: GCA_023525715.1. Classification (NCBI taxonomy): domain Eukaryota; kingdom Viridiplantae; phylum Streptophyta; class Magnoliopsida; order Asterales; family Asteraceae; genus Cichorium; species Cichorium intybus. The sequence goes on along the minus strand of CM042012.1, from coordinate 8,876,255 downwards.
AATCATCCAATAACATCTTCATTGAATCAAATCCATCTTCTAATCCCAATTTACTTCATAAGCTTGGATCAAGGAATATCCAATTACAATCAAACAATTGATTACTGATTCAAGAGGTTCCTTCTTCCAATGGATTGAAATCACTATGAACACTTAAGCTCTTCATAGAACACATTTAAGATGCAAGTTGATCCAATCATTAAGGTTTCACCCATTGATGGGGTTTTTACCAAAAAATTAGGGTTCATAGATATCCACAAGCATCCAAATGGTTCTCCAAGCATGAGACCATCAAATTATTAAGAGATAATCAATAGAATTCATAAACTACACCTTTGGGATCATAGAATTCATCTCCCCCAACTATGAAACCCGAATTTGAACTTGATCTACCCAAAATGGTGGGTTTCTAACATGGAGATTAGATTTCTTACCTCAAATCTTCAATTGATGGATGTAAACTACTTAGATCATGCTAGAATCAAGCTTCTCCACTTGAAACTCCTGAAAATCGCCTCCTTCTCCCTCCCTCTCTTCCAAATCGTGTTTCTTCCAAGTGAAATAGGGTTTTCCCCAACTTAAACGTTCATCTATTCACTTGTTGCAACTTAGTCCCTCCAGCACTAAAGTAATATCATATTTGCACTAGAAGTCCTTCCCCATCATTTCTAAAATACTAATTACCAATAAGTCCTTATTCTAGAACTCCATATGATGAATTTCCATTTATACCCTTATTAAGTCATTTTAGACTAGTTACTTCCTCAAACTTCACATTTTAATTAATTTTACTTTTAGATAATTATTATAATTATTAAATTTATTTTTTATTCATTAAATTATTTACCCTAGATAGAGGATGTTACATACTATCTAATGAAGCAATTGTCATATCAACAACAACTATAAAATACTCAATTCTAAATATTATTCTGGTGTCTCTAATTCGTGTTCATTATTAGTTTCATCAAATTGTCTTTTTCTAATAACTCGGTGTGTTATTGGAAAAGATGGTTCAACATCCATATCAAGTGCAATAGCTTTAGCATTATTAATACTAACAGAAAATCCTTCGTTTCTATAATTTTAAAGAATGTCCTTATGCTTTTTAGTTGATTAATGGTGGCATCAATACTCATAGATTTGGTTTGCAAGTTTTAATTAACCATATTAATAGCAAATAAAATATCATACCAAATGACTATATCAAGTAAAAATTCAAAAAAATTTATCGCACTAACTAAACTTTCTGCTTCACTTTTTGATTTTGCATCATTACACGATTTACATAATGTTATCAATGTCGTGTTTATTTGAAGAGCTTGATACCTAATAGCTTTTACACTCTTAATTCTACTCTCCCAACGTGTATTACATAAGATTTTTACGGTTAAATTTGGAACATTATCAAGTAATATTTTCCATCTTTTGGAGAACTCGAAAACAATACAAAGATGTGTTGTAAAACCCCCAAAAAAGAAACATCTTTAACAAAAGAATGAGTCATATCACTAACTGTATAATGCTCTCGTTTTTGAACCCCTTGATGTTTACCTTTCATGTTAGTTACATAGATTACATATTTACTAATATATTATAATAATGGTGCAAATATTATTTAAATAATTTGTCTTTTTTTTTTCATAGCTTGGGAATGTTGACTTAATTCTTGGAGAGATAGAAGAGTTGCTTCACAAGAGATATGCCTTCAAGATTGAAGTTAAAGATTATAATCTTAAAAAAGGTTCGTCGGTTTATTCAATTTCGAAGATTACAAACGTTGAAGAAGCCAAGTTGATGAAAAGAAATAATGTTTGTCAGGTAATAATTGATATGAAATCATTGTAAACTTATTCTAATTATTGCAATTTTTCTTGATATGCAATTTGAATTTTTCTTGATATGCAAATTGAATAGGTTCTGAATCTGAATCCATGAATGGTACCATGTCAGAATTTGCTTCCCATGAAAGTAAGCTTTTAAAGGTATTACATATAATAAATAAATATGAAATAACTATCATTAACATTATAAATTCTTTTTTTTTTAATTTACCTTGTACACTTACATACTTCTTCTTTTTGTTTCTTTAAGGATTATATTGCATCATTACTAGAGAGAATGAAACTCCTACAAATGTAGAAATGAGCCTTGCATAAATTCCAACACCAAAAAAAGGTGTTAATAGGCCCACCTCGAAGAACATGGAATCTGAAATGTACTCTTGAATCCGCTTTTGATGTGCATGACATCACCATATCATCTTCAACAAAAAAATATGAAATGATCTAATGGTCATAAGAAGGAAATTTGTTTTTTAGTTCCTAAGAAGGAAAAATAGTTTGCTTCTAGAATGAGAGACAATGTTTGTTTTTATTTGGTTTTAATTTTGATCAATTTCTATTTAAATATCGACTTTTTCGTTATTTCAACTTTTTTTGGATTAATATTTAGAATAATATTAGTTATTGGTTTTATAATGTTTAACGTATAAATTTAATCTTGGTATACATCAATTGTTTTGTCTATTGATGTTTAATCAGTTGCTTGAACTTTGTATTTTTGATTAATCATGGCTCTACCTCTAAGACACGCCATAAAAACTTGGGGAGTTAGTAGTTCCTGGTTTTAAGATTTTAAAGTTTTCATTGATAATAGCATGGTTGTGGTTGTAAAAGAGACTTTCTTTAATTTTCAGGAAAACTAAACCAAAATCATCAGTTGTACTGATTGAAAAGCATGTTCCAGTTATATTCTGTCTCTGGTGGTTTGGGTTTTTGATTGTTAAATGATAATTAGGATGATATTTTCCAACAAAATTCCATTTTTATATTGTTATTCAATGATACTTGATATATCTTTAATTCACTTAAACCATATTGAATGTTTAAATTTTCATAGGCAGTAGCGAGTTTTTTCAACTTCGTATTTATGTCAATTTATTGTTTATATTTTTTTGATAGGGTCGGGATTGAGATGGAAGAAATTAGGATGCTAGAATATAAGAATCAATGGGAGTGCAATGCTATTGAGCTTTAAAAATATTCAATATACTTTTACAGGACACCCACAAATAGCATCCAACTTTTTGATGTTTAAATGGGGCATAATTGTTACAACATTTAATACAAGGTAAAACACATTCTTATTGAGACTGTTATAAATTCCAAATTTAAGTTACTGTGTCACATTATCCATATTAAATTTAGGCTGTTTTTTATGCGGGGTTTGTTTAATGGAATGGTTTTTAAATCATTTATAAAACCAGGTAAGTAAATTTAGAATATTTAAAACATTTATAACTAGACACATCCACAATCACGCCCACATAGACATCCATACATCATGTTTCTATTTGTGTGGTTGTGGTTGTGTTTATGTTTCTGTAAGTTTATGTTTTAATATAAACAAAGAAATGTAGGATGCTATAATACATTAAATGCAAGAAATATGATGTTATAATAAGAACAATATTAATTTCAAGAAATATGATGTTATATGCAAGAATTTTTACATATAACAATAATTATATTAATTTCAATATAAATTTCTTAAGTAAGAACAATATTATCACTATATAATCAGAAAATTAGACAAATACTAATAGGAAAGCATGCAACTATTTGTGTGGTTGTGGTTGTGTTTATGTTTCTGTAAGTTTATGTTTTAATATAAACAAAGAAATGTAGGATGCTATAATACATTAAATGCAAGAAATATGATGTTATAATAAGTTAAATTATAAAAAAGTACAATGGTTCTACATATGTATTTTATGTTTGATTAATGTATGTTTGCTACTAGATTTAAACTTACATGTCAACTTCTGAAAATGCCATTGCCTTCAATCCCATAAAAGGCCACGATCGTTCAAGTCACTACAATCACTGCAAAAACAATAAACAAAAGTTAATATCATATAAAACTTGAATTTTTACATATAACAATAATTATATTAATTTCAATATAAATTTCTTAAGTAAGAACAATATTATCACTATATAATCAGAAAATTAGACAAATACTAATAGGAAAGCATGCAACTAATAACATATAAATGACATAAACCCAAAAAAACATATAATATTCAATAATCTTATCAAAACCATTTTTATATATACAAATATCAGACTGTATATTTGAACTTAAAATTATTAAACAAAAATATTAAACTTCAAAACACATACTTTAAATCCTATTCACACTACAACAAAATGAAGCTACAGCAACCCCAGTAAAATGTTGCAGTAAGCCTCAAAAAAGCTGCATTATGCCTAAAGCAACCTTTTACAAAAGGCTACCTTAGGCAAAGTTGCATTAGACCTAAAGCAACCATTATGTTACTATATGCAACATTTTTTGAAAGCGTTGCATGTATTATACAAATGCAACCTTTTAAAAATGCAACATCTTTTACATTCAAATGCAACCTTTATTATGTTTCAGTTACAAAAACGCAACCCTTTTAACACAAAATGTAACCCTTATTTTTCTTTTAGTTACAATAATGCAACCTTTGTTGCACATAAATGTAACATTTATAATGTATTTAGTGACAAAAAATGTAACCTTTTCCATGTTCAAATGCAACTTTTGTTATACTTTTAGTTACAAAAGTTGCAACGTCTTTTAGATTCGAATGTAACCTTTATTATGCTTTTAGATTACAAAAGATATTACCTTTCCACACTCAAATACAATTTCCATCACATGTATTACAGAATTTTTATACACCATAACAACAACAATGTCTCACTAATAACATTTTAATATACTTTGACAAATATGTCCAAACTTAAAATAAAAACCATTAAAAGTACTCAGCACAAAACTATGAACTACAATCATAAAAGTATTACATCCTCCTCGACTTGTACTTTCTTTCATGTAATATATTTGTTTCATTTTGTCATCTTTGAAAAACGCCACTTGTCAAAGTAGCATGCGATACATAGATGATGATTAGTAATGAAGCTAAACATGAAGCTACATAGTGATGAAATAAAACAATTACAAAGGTAATGCATGATAAGTCAATTTGTATGAACAAAAAATCCAGATAAGGATTGAAGAATTTTTATGGGTAAAGACGCTCAAAATATCATATACTAAACTCGACTACATGGATTTGTGTAGCCTGAGTAAAGTTAAGATTGAAGTCCCACAATGTAGGAATAGAATTATAAAAATAGACATTTGATGAAAAGGTAGAAACATGGTTACAAACCCACATTGAAGTGCCAAAAAATGTAATCCTTAAGAACGTAAAAACAAACAGGGAAAATCGCAGATATACCTTTGTGTATTTAGATTTGTTGCGATAAGATCAATCGTTGCACCATAAACTTAGTTTCTATATGATTGATGACCAACTTTTGGACTTGTCACATCCACAATCACACCCACATGGACATCCATACAACATGTTTCTATTTGTTTGGTTGTGGTTGTGTTTATGTTTCTGTAAGTTTATGTTTTAATATAAACAAAGAAATGTAGGATGCTATAATACATTAAATGCAAGAAATATGATGTTATAATAAGTTAAATTATAAAAAAGTACAATGGTTCTACATATGTATTTTATGTTTGATTAATGTATGTTTGCTACTAGATTTAAACTTACATGTCAACTTCTGAAAATGCCATTGCCTTCAATCCCATAAAAGGCCAGGATCGTTCAAGTCACTACAATCACTGCAAAAAACAATAAACAAAAGTTAATATCATATAAAACTTGAATTTTTACATATAACAATAATTATATTAATTTCAATATAAATTTCTTAGGTAAGAACAATATTATCACTATATAATCAGGAAATTAGACAGATACTAATAGGAAAACATGCAACTAATAACATATAAATGACATAAACCCAAAAAACATATAATATTCAATAATCTTATCAAAACCATTTTTATATATACAAATATCAGACTGTATATTTGAACTTAAAATTATTAAACAAAAAGATTAAACTTCAAAACACATACTTTAAATCCTATTGATCATAGATTCTTAAGTTCGTTGATCATCTCCATCTTTCTTTATATTCTCTTATTCAAAAATTCCACCATACAAATCACTGTGTTCCTAATTTTCACTTGGTATTGATATGCATTTGTTAGATAAATTTCAGCATCAACTCTCTTTGCTAATGGTTCCAACTCTTTTAATTGTTAAAGAAATCATACAATTTCTTCATAATCTTCGAGTGAATCATAGAATATCTTCATGATTGCATCATTGTTGTTTATCAATTTTTGCTTGTCATTCATCATTTTAAGTACAACGTACCCTTCTTCAATGTACCATTTGCTTGAACAATATAAGATGCCATAGTATTTTTCTAGAGACGATATTAAGAGAGAATATGTTGGAGATTTTTTCTACATTTGGTTATTACGTAATTATATTTATAATAATATATATTAGGTAAAACCCTTATGGGAAGATCTGAAAAGACGTATTACGACTAATACATTTTCCCACAAATAATGCAAATGATGGGAATAGCAACGTTACAGTTGCCATAAATAACATAATTACTACATAGAGACTTTAAGTTACCATTTTTTAATATATAATCGTTAAAATATATTACTATTAATTATTAGGCATCATAAAATCATCCAAAATTTTATTCTCACATATATTTAATTAATTAATAATAAATTTATAATATAAATATATCATTAATCTTTTCATATTGAAACACATTTTGCAGTCAACTATCTTGCAACCAATCAACATATTTGATGTCTTCATCCTCTTCTTCTCCTAAAAATAAACAAAATACTCTTAACCTCTATCCGAAATATTTTTATTCTATACTAAGGTTTTATGCATACTCAAAGTATGAGAAAGCTTACTATAATATTATAGATATTGATGTCCAGAAAAATTATCCAATTAGATTTGCAAGCTAAGGAGAAGAAGCTAGATAGAAGTTTTGGAGGATGTTGAAGCCAAATCAAAGGATTTTTGATATAGCATTTCAAAAGAAGAGATTTTAAGTGACAATTTAATGTCGAACTTGTATTCACTAATTAATCAAGCCATCAAAGAGGAAAAGTAAGCGCATGTTGACTATAAGAAGATATAAGAAATTGTTTTTTGTTTAGGTGTTCATCTTTATATTCTTCAATTTTTCATCATCTAATATAATATTCATGTTTCATTTTTATTTACGTATGAGCTAATGTTTTTATTCACATTGCATATTTCTCAGTTTTATTTAAAGCTTATTAATTATATAGAATGCAAAGTGTATTTAAAATATCAAGATAATTATAACAAATATAAGGATAATACTATATATTTTTTCAAGTTTGTAAATAATCCACTAATTTCAAATATATTTCAAAATCAAATCAGATAAATATGAACAACGATTTGGATAGATATATTATGATGTATCCCTTTAAGGATGATGTTGATATGAATGTGGATTCATTGTCCGAATGTGAGAGTTTTCCGGATTTGGGTAAGAAGATAATTGGAGCTCACTCGACTACGTTTCCTGATATTTTGATAACGTGATCAGAGGTTTTATTCTTTTTTGTTTATATGATTTAGTAATTGTTTTAAATAAACGATGTTTATGGCTTGGTTTGTTGAAGGAATAGATATTGTATAAATGATACGTTTTGTTGTACATTAAGTGAGTAGTGACATGGTTATGTTTTCTTTGTTATTGCTTTTGAGAAAAAAATTACGGAAAAAAGAATGACTGAACAACTTAATAGGCTAAGCACTTAATATGGATAACTATATATGGTTTTTTCTTTTGGACTTAATATGGAAAAAATGACTTAACGAGTTAAGCAAAAAAACATGGCTTGATGTATTAAAACACCAACTCTTTTCAATGTATATAGGAAGTACAATGGTATTTTCATGTGACTGAAAGCACAATGCATTGCACTTTGACATTGAAAACCATAGCATGTCACTGTTATCAATTGCAAATCAAATTACATTGTCCAATTATGAAAAATCATATACCCAGTGATTGAAAAATCCAAAATAATCAAATTAAATTTCCCTTTTACCTAAAAAAATTTATAAGTTTGAACCTATGTTACCCACCGGTTAATAGTATGGTTGTTAATTTTTAAGTCAACAAACAAGACAAAACGTGGTCAAATAACTTTGACGATATTGACACTTTTAGTCCCCGTGTTCAATTTTTCATCAATTAATAAATATTCCTTTCCAAATCTTAAAGAGGTGCTATTTAGGTTAGTTTATATTTCATTTATCTAGTTTCAAGATTTATTCTATTTAATTTGAGTTTAATTTAATTTCAAAATTTTATTATTCTACCAAAAATAGTCAAATCTACTAGGCCCAGAATAATTATTGTTACAAATTAGCTTAATGTTTCCTTGTTACCTGCATGAGATCCACGATCTCTATTTTTCAGCATGATTTTGCATATTTATTTGATTGTAAGTCTTTGATTTGGAAGTTAAGTAAAACCAAAAATTTACACCGTCTTCTTCCTTCTAATTTCTTGAGAGACTGGTCATTTCAATGTTGGTAATTGTATATTACCAATATGTATTTAAGTGTAATTGATTAATTTGTTGACAAAATGTGATCTTGACAAACATTAAACAAGTAAGGAAGGTGTGGAGTGCACACTTGTTTGAATTTGATCAAGATTCAAAGTACACTGTCGGTTAGAAATTCACTTTTCCAAAAAATAACCTAACACGACCCGTGTCAATTTTACACGGCCCGTGTAAATTGCAAGGGCATTTTGACAGAAACATTTTCGAGAAAGTACACGACCCGTGTACGTGCTGACACGACCCGTGTCATATTTACACGGCCCGTGTGAATTGCAAGGGCATTTTGACAGAAACATTTCTGAGGAAGTACACGACCCATGTAACGCGCCCAGTGGCAGTTTTTGACTGGTTTTATAGTCGTTTTTTTGGTCATTTTCAGGGTACGAAAATTCATATCATTTCATATTCTCTGATATTGAACAAACTCTTAATCTTATCCAATCAAAGATTCAATTGTACTGTTGAAATACTTTGATTTGAAAGTGTTTCAACACGATTTTCAGAGATCCAAGTCATTGTTTATCCCCAATTTCTAACATTCAACTCGACTTTTATCAAATATATATCACATGGACATAATTACCTATATGACCATGAATAAGTTAACAGTTGTAGGAAAAGGACCACACTCCATATATCTTGTGAATATGAACCTGATTACATCCACTCTATAAAGTGGAAGTAATAATTACAAAATTTATACTCTTAATTTATTTTATTTCGAGTACAATTTATGCATATGATCACATTGGTATAATTTATTTGAAAACAGGGCTTGTTAAATGGATCAAAAATCACCTAAAGTATATTTTAATGTATAGAGCTTCATAAATAACTTTACTAATAATATTATATTATCACTAAAACAAAGTTGGCTTTTAGAGGAGAAACCTTTAAGGACGAATTTAAGTTGTCTTAAAAGTCACACTACATGGGCGATTTTTTTATATTGATACGTTTTTAGAGGATTTTGAAAATTTTAACTATACAAACGACATGTCATTTCTATACGTTTCCAAATGCCCAAGATTTTTAGAATAATTTTAAGGACAAAGTTTTGCTCCATTAATGCAGGAGACAATGATTGCCGAAAGAAATACACACAGACAGGAGGGATCATCTTTGGTAGATGAGGCTGAAATCCTCAAAAAAGTGCTTGGTGAAAGTTGAGGGCTCACCAAAGGAGTGGAGCAAAAACTTAAAGGTGTTTCATGTTACCCGGAGGTCTCCACACAATAAGCAACCCGAAAAGATAAAATTAACACAATGGAGTAAAAAGAACTTGCAAAAAGAAAACAATACAATGAGAATCTATTGCAAGCATTGCGGAACAAAGTTCCTAATTTCAACTGCTATCAGTGCCATCATTCTTATCCATTTTGTCTCAATAATCAAATGAGGAGAATGATGATGAAGAAACATCCAACAATGAAAAGTAGTTTCGTTGTATTTCACTATTTCTATGATTCTATTAGACTTCGATTATTTTTATAAGACTTTGATTTAAACTTTAAGTATTTTGTAAACTTTGAATATTTTTATGGAAATTCGAATTTGTTGGTATCTATAATTTGAATCTACTGTAACTATATTTTGGTATTAAATCTGGAATATAATAAAATATAGAAATATAAAATTTAAATATAATCAAAATTCGGGGAGATTCCTGCAGATATCAAACATGACATCAAACATAAACGAGAGAAAACCCTACAGATAAGAAATTTAGTCACTAAAGGTATATCTAATTTAAAATTTTATTAAATATTTTTTAAGTTATTTATATGTTTATAGAATAATTTACAGTTTTCCCTGTGGTTTTGGGTCATTTTCGGATTGATCCGTAATCAAGAATTTCAACGTTCTTGCCTTTGGTTTGCATTTACTAACACAATTGGTCCCGCCCTCTTTTAGAGTTAACATTTGCTATTAAATGGAGAGTAAAATAACTGTTTTACCCCTGCTTTTACTTTTTAATTAAAATATTGATTTTAGAAAATAAAATCTCTCTCTCCCTCTGTCTCTTCATTTACGGTGTTCAGTAGATCCCAATTCCACCATCGTCTTCTTCATCGCAAAGAATGAGAAAGATGAGAAGAACATAGAGCTATATAGAGCTAAACCAGAAAACAAATCCGAACTAGACTCATTGGATAAAAACGCCATAAGAGCACACTGTACAAACCCCATCGGCTTCAGTCTCATATACTACCGTAGCAGAAAAATTTGAGGCATAGCCAAAAAGAATCCGTGAGCACCAAGAGGGCTATTGAAGAGTATATCCACCAACACACTTAAAAAACTTGAAAAGCTTTGGTGGAGGAAGGGGATGAGAGAATCTTACAGACAGATTGGGACGTGATCATGGGAGGTCCCCAAATTAAACGCAAATGGAAACAAACATGAAAACCCAAATGGAAATTCCCCCGATTCAACGCAAGAAGCCCGAGATATCAGTAATCAGAAGCAAATCAAATTCGTTGTTCACTCAGTTTTGTATAATTTGTCTCTTCACTCGTTTGTCAAAATATATTGTCTGGAATCTTTTTACCGACTAATTGCGATCTGAATTAATCTCATCTAATTTCTGGATTAAAGTAGACGACCTATTGAAATTTGTTTTATTTTGAATATTACTGAACTGTATATTGTAAATATGTTGATATATATCATAAGTTGATCATATTTTGATCATGTTCATCTATGTTGTTAACTTCTAGCTTCTACAGGATGAGGAATGGTCCCCGATGAGGCCGGCGACCAAAAATGGAGAAGCACCTGCCGGTATTGATTAGTAGACAGATGAATTATCATTTATTCCCAGGAAAGACAGATGAATTGCAACGGATTTGACTGATATCTTGGGCTTCTTGAATCCATTATCGTTGTTCAAATTCCCAGTCTCTTAAAACGTCACTGAGTTGACTGCAAGTAGAATCGAAAATAAAGGCCACCACTGAGCACGGTGAGGTGGGTGAGTTTAGTAATGGCCGACGGGATTTCTCCTGTGAGGTTGGTGAGTTTTCGGAGCACTAACGTTTGGAGGTAGGGGAGATCGCCAACTTCAACTGCGATTTGATCGGAGATGTTGCCGGAGAAGATGATGAGAGCGATAATACGGCTGGTGTTTGAGTCGCATTCCACATTGTACCATTGGCAGCAATCTTAAGTCTTTTGCCAAGAGGCCAAATGGTAGGGGTTTCCAAATGCTTTCTTGATTTTGAAGAGGACTTTTTCGTCATCTTTGTTGCAGGTTTGGGAGAGTGAGAGGGTGGGGAGGGAGAGAAAGGGTTATTATTTTTTTAATAAATAAATTAAATAATGAACGTCAATGGCAAAATAGTCATTTTTCTCATACTTAACAGAAAAACTTAACACCTAACGGAAGGAGGGACCAACAGTGAAAGCAAATGGAAACTACGGGGGCAAGGAGATGAGATTTCAAATTCAAGGACCAATCCGAAAACGATCCCAAAACACACGGACCAAAACTATAATTTACTCATGTTTGTATAGATGATAGTTTGAGACAAATTGTCTTCTTTGAATGTCTATGTTTAGAGACGAAACGTCTATAGGGACGATATGCAAAGCTACAAAAATAAAACCTTTAGAGGCGACGTTTTGTCCTCGGGTCTACATGAACGATTTTTGGATCTACAGAAGCTACTTTAGTCGTCTCTAAAATTTAGTTTTCATGTAGGGATATTGCTTTAATGGTTCATATTTAACTTATTAATTACTTATAACTTTTTTCAAAAGAAACCTGAAAGTTCAAAGGATAGGTAGGGGTGTTCAAAACCGGATATCCGTAATTTCAGTTTTCTTAAAACTTTTTTTCTTCTATATTATTATTAATTTCGGATATCAAAATACGTATCTGAAATTTGGGATACAGATTCGGATATCCAAAATATTTTGTATTTTTTTCAATTCAATTAAGTTATCATAAAAATGAAGCATCGCTTTATCCCGTATATAGACCAAAATAAAAGATTGCATCTTTACATTATAGTATTTCAAACCAAAAAAAAAAACAAAGTAAAAAAGAGTTGGAAATAAATCGATGAAACTATCTTCGTATTTGTCGACTTTGTGTAGGCATATACTAAAATTACATATTGATCGTGATTGTATTTAGTCGATTATTTTATTATTTTATGTATGGGATATATATATGTTCCATGTCAAATTAATAATAATATAGAAGAAAAAAATAAAAAATGTTTTTTGGATTTTGGATATTGGATATCCGAAAATAACTGAAATCACTATCCGAATCTGAATCCAGAAAATCGGAAATCCAATTTTCGGATATCCAAAATTTCGAATAATTTCGGATCAGATTTTCGAATTTTCGGATTCAGATATTTTTGAACACCCTTAAGACCAACCGGAGCCATGACGACGCGGGGTGCGGTGTCCACGGTGGAAAACAATCATCGCATGCATATACCGTCCCAGTTGGGTAGGTGCCCGCGGTGAAGTCCCCAACGTGGTGTTCCAACCCCATGCGTGATACCTTCCATATTTTCATACAGTGGCGGATCTTCCTTGGTGCATGGGGGTGCCAATGCACCGGCTCAACTTTTGCGGGGCTTTGTAAAAAAAATTTCTAGTAGGTTGCACCCCCTCGAAAAAAAATTGGTTGCACCCCCTAATGGTAATTCCTGGATCCGCCCATGTTTTCATATATACCCCTTATAGTTTGATTAGTTTTGCAACCCCCCCCCCCACCCAACGGCTAAATAACGGCTCTTTTAAAAAAAGTTAATTTTTTTAATAATTTACCCAACTATAAGTACATTTTTCTACCCCATTTAAAAATCACACATTTCTTTCTCAACTTCTTATACAATATAAAACAAGCTACAAAGTTTTATCGAAAATGTCTGGCAACGGGAATGGAAATATTCGTTGGGGGTGGACTCAACGTGAAGAAGCAGCTTTGGCAACCGCCTACCTCACTATCAATGAAGATGTCCAAGTAGGAAACAACCTCCAATTCTGGGAAAATATGGAGCAATTGTTTCACAATATAATGGGCACAATACATTATCGGGGTAGGCATCAGCTTCACAACAAATGGATGAATTTGTAGGAAAAACTGAGTAAATTTTAACCAAATTTACTTACACCTATCGGCAAACCGACAACCGAGGACAACCGACACTGAGATCGTTGGACAAGCGCTACACCAGTATCGAGTGTCACACAACACAGAGCTCACACACATCAATGCGTGGAATGTGGTGAAAGATTCACCTAGGTATCGAGGAATTTAATTATCGTATTTATGTTTTAACTTGCCGTTTCTAGGAATTTAATTATCATGTTTAGGTTTTATGTTTCTGTTTCTAATATTTTAATTATCGTGTACTAATTTTAATTTTGCAATGTTTATGCGTTTTTAATTAAATGTTATTTGGTAAATTTAGTTTTATTTATTTTAAAGTAATTATTTAATTAAAAGAAAAGTGAATGGTAGTGAAAGCATACCATTTCCAACAATTTAATAGGTGAGGGGTTAGTGAGGGGAAAGTAAGATGGTGCCTATGTGGCACCCACACCCTTTGGGATGAGTGGTTATCACTAGGGCTGAGCAAAAACCGAACCGAAAACCGAAACCGCGCCGAAAACCGCATTTACCGCTACCGCAAAACCGCAAAAAACCGCAAAAAAACCGAAACCGCAAAAACCGCAACCGCAAAGCATGGTGCGGTGCGGTTTTAGCTTGAAAAACCGTGCAAATTTCCCGAAACCGCACCGCAAAATTTATTATATATTTAAATTATATATATATATATATATATATATATATATATATATATATATATATATATATATATATATATATATATATATATATATATATATATATATATATATATATATATATATATATATATATTCATATGTTTGTGGCACTTGTTAATACACATAATTTTTAATCTTAAAACTAAAAAAATCAAATCCTAACCCTTTATTTTTGTAAAAATTAGATCCAAGCCATTGATACAATGTACAACACATTTCAGGCGAGTATATGGCATGGAATGGATTGCCAAGGTGTAAGTAAGCATCTCACGGATTGCCAACATGTCAACACACCCCTCTCATAAACCTGATATATTAAGACCATCCACTCCAAAACCCTAAACCACACGCCGTCTCCATCGACTTCACATATGGTTTTAAAACCGAAACCGCACCGCTACAAACCGCAACCGCAAAATAAACCGCAAAAACCGTACCGCAAAAAAACCGCAACATATGGTTTTACAAAAATAAAAACCGCACCTAGCGGTACGAGTTGCGGTTTTATGCTAAAACCGCACCATACCGCACCACGCTCACCCCTAGTTATCACACCCATTGGTCTAAGGGTGGGGGAGTGGATCTTTCCCACCACTCTCACTCCTCTCGTCACATAAATTTTTTTCTCTCTTCTCACTAGTGGAAACCATATATATACTTTGATGGTACAATGTGTACAAAAGATATACTTTAATGGTGTTTTGTACATAAATAAAAATTTAATGATATTTTTTGTATATTTTTAAAATTAGTTACCTTTTTAAGCATTATCAGCGCGTTATAAAATCGATCCTTTTATCATAGAAATTAGAGTAAATTACAAAATGGTCCCTGTGGTTGGCAGGAACTTGCAGTAATGATCCAACTTTGAAAAAAATGACCATAATGATACTTATGGTTACGATTTAGTGACAATAATGGTCCAAAGACCAAGTAAAATGACCATTTTACCATTTTTAATTTTTTTTCATTTTCTTTTAATGTTTAATTTATTAAAGTAATTAAAAAAACTTACCCCACCCCCTCCACCCATACCCCTCTCTCTATCTCTCTCTCTCTCTCTATCTCTCTCTCTCTGTCTATCTCTCTCTCTCTCCATTGAATATGCATATATTAAAAAGCATCACCATGACCTGCCAAACTTCTTATAAGAAAAAATTAGAACTCGCATATGCACGCTTTAACTTAAAAAACTCATAATTACAAACGAACATGAAGCGTTCAAAACCCCAAATACCGACTTACCTAGTTATCTCAGAGGCAATTCGACAGAATTTGCAGGAGAAATAATTCACCTATATGTAGAGACCCAAATTGGATCACCGATGGGAAGCCTCTTGTAAGAGGTTGACGACGAGTCGTTAACCACCGACCACAGTAATTGTAAAAAATTTGGCATTAATTGTAAAAAGAAATTTTTATATTACGCATCAAATCTCCGCCGCATTCGATCGAAGAACTGCTTCTAGTCATCGTCGGCAGAATTCGACAACCGATCTAACACCACATTTAGCTCCTCGATTCAAGCTTATTAAAGTCAACTTCTTTCGTATCTCCAACAATATTCGTAAATATACCCTTCCGAACTCGATTGTAAGTCGTCGACCACCACCGGTTCCAAACTCATATCTTCAACTAAACATCTCCCTATCACGGTTTCCTTTAATCCCACATCAAACGAAACCCAAATGCAAGAACAATGGAAGAAGGTGTTCCAGTGCATCCCCAATCTCCGCCTGTCAATGTCGATTTTTCTCCTTCGTACATCCTCCCATAACTGTGAATGTCGATTCCTCTTTGGAGTTTGAATCTTCTATGATTTCTGGATCTTCCATTTATAATCGGTGTTGCTAATCTCCATTTGAGCGTCTTCTATTCTGGTTCCATGAGAGAGAGAGAGAGAGAGAGAGAGAGAGAGAGACGGGCGGAGGTGGAGGGGGGTGGGGTAAGTTTTTTTTAATTAATTTAATAAATTAAACATTAAAAGAAAATGAAAATGAAATTAAAAAGGGTAAAATGGTCATTTTACTTGGCCTTTGGATCATTATTGTCACTAAATCATAACCATAAGTACCATTATGGTGATTTTTTTCAAAATTGGATAATTCTTGCAAGTTCTATTTTTGTAATGAAACCATAAGTACTACAGGGACTATTTTTGTAATTTACTCTAGAAATTATTGGAAATAGTTATCACATCGAGTTCTATTGCTTCATAATTAATACGAGCTGGTCCATCATCGTCACCAACCACGTTTTTTGGTGGCCATGGTTTTAACCACTAGATATGTTTCCATACATATAGATACACAGTGTTGCCTATATATATAAGCTGCTTAAATATTCAAAATAACAAAAGAGAACGAAACCATACCGACATGGAAGCTTTCTCCCAAATTCTTCAATTGTTAGGGCTCTTGCTTTCTATTATAATCTACACTTACAAACGAAGCACAAGAAACAACACAAGAAAAGCCAACAAATTAGCAGCTCCAGAACCACCAGGATCATTACCCTTCATAGGCCATCTTCACAATCTACGAGGTGAAGCTCCCATAGCAAGAATACTAGCAAAATTGGCGGATGACTATGGACCGGCCTACTCTCTACGGTTAGGTAGCCATCGAGCATTGATTGTCAGCAGTTGCCAGATGATCAAAGACTGCTTCACAACCAATGACAGAAATTTGGCAACAAGACCCAATATGGCGGTGAGCAGGTACATGGGTTATGACAGTGCTGTTTTTGCCCTAGCCCCGTATGGACCGTATTGGCGCGAAATCCGAAAACTGGTCACTTTAGAGCTCTTTACGACCCACCGGCTTGAAAAGCTTAGAAATGTTCGTGATTCCGAGGTGAAGTACCTAATTAACGAGCTCTCTAAGAATGGGGACGGAGCTTCTGTAGTCGACATGACGAAGTGGTTCGAGCACATAACCTTCAATATAATCGTAAGAATGTTGGCCGGGAAAAGATTTTCTGATGGCGATAACGACGAAGACTTAAAGGTAAAAGAAGCCATAAAGAAAGGGTTGTACCTTAGTGGTGTATTTGTGGTGTCTGATCTAATCCCGAATCTGGAATGGATGGATATCGGAGGGCATGTGAAGGCGATGAAAGGAGCAGCGAAAGAGCTCGATAGCGTCCTCGGAAAGTGGCTTGACGAACATGTTGAGAAGAGAAAAGAG
The DNA here is from genome assembly GCA_023525715.1 of Cichorium intybus. Classification (NCBI taxonomy): domain Eukaryota; kingdom Viridiplantae; phylum Streptophyta; class Magnoliopsida; order Asterales; family Asteraceae; genus Cichorium; species Cichorium intybus. The sequence goes on along the minus strand of CM042012.1, from coordinate 8,858,667 downwards.
TATAATGGCGATAAATTAGAAGCCGATTTCATGGATGTGATGCTCTCGACGTTATCAAAAGATGCTGAAATGTATGGCCATGGACGTGAAACCATCATCAAGGCAACAACACTGGTTCGTAACTCTGTTTTCCATTCTCTGTTTCAAGATTTAATAATCGTTTCTAATTAAATTCACATGATTTCTTAGATTCTGATATTAACGGGTTCAGAAAGCACGGCGGAGACGCTAACATGGGCGCTGTCGTTACTACTGAACAGCCCCGACATCCTAAAAGCTGCCCAGAAGGAGATTGACATCCATGTCGGAAGAGAGAAATGGGTCGAAGAATCAGATGTAAACAAACTACCATATCTACAAGCCATAGTGAAGGAAACACTGCGAATGTACCCACCAGGTCCATTAGCTGGACCTCGTGAGGCCATTGAAGACTGCTATATCGGGGGCTATCATGTCTCCAAAGGGACTCGACTGATTGTGAACGTATGGAAGCTACATCGCGACCCACAAATTTGGTCGGATCCTGATGAGTTTCGACCAGAGAGGTTTCTTCAAGAACACTCGAACGTAGGCTATCAGGGACAGAATTTTGAGTACATTCCATTCAGTTCAGGAAGGAGAATGTGCCCCGCGAGTACGTTTGCTTTGCAAATAATTCACTTGACGCTTGCTCGGGTACTTCAAGGGTTTGACTTGTCAACGCCAATGGGGAAGCTTGTGGACATGACGGAGGGCTTAGGCATTGCGTTGCCGAAGGTGAAACCGCTTCATGTTATCCTCACTCCAAGGCTTTCGCCAGAGCTCTATCAGATCGATTAAAGGTTCTTGGGTTGCAGGATGAAGCCGCTAGTCTTGCATCTATCCGCAATGACGTACATTCCCACTGGGTAATTGTTGAAAGTTCGATATTGTTGCTATTTTAAATTATGGTATGGTCTATGTAAAATTTCAATACAATACGTAACAATCGTCTTGCTTTTAAAGATTTTAAAGGTCCTGTATAAAAAATAAAAATGGACTCAAGGATACTTTTTCAATATACAAGTAAAGTTCATTATATTTTTAATCCGGAAGCTACTTAAGAGTAAAAGAGGCATCTAAATTTTTAGCGACGAAATTTGTGAAGGATTAGCAACGGAATTTGAGAAGTATTAATGACGAATTCTGCAATAGATTAGTGACATATAAATCATTTGACATGTCAGTTTTTGTTAGAAAAATATTGTGTCAATAAATGTAAACGTTTTCTACCCCTTACACAACATGGGTTCTTTACGGTCACACACATCGCATCCTTTAGGGCCACCCCTTATCGTATAATAACTTTGTGGACAAATTTCAAATGTTTTTCCTCAAGCATCTTGAAGCGATGTTAATTCCCTACCTACCCCAAGATCTCCTTCACAATCGTTGTACCTAGTGCTTATCGATTTAAAGTTGCTAGCTAGACAAAAATAAGATCAACTATATAATATATTGATAAACCAAAGGTGTATAATTAATTTGTGGAACAAATAAAATATTAAATTACCTTAATATTTTTAGTGTCAACCTTTCATATATATATATATATATATATATATATATATATATATATATATATATATATATATATATATATATATATATATATATATATATATATATATATATGAGTAAGCTAAAATAAAAATAGTAAATAAAATGAGAACGTGAAAACACTACTGTGACAACTAAAATTTTATGTAAAATAATAAATAAATATAAATATAGTTGTTAAAAAGTTTAACGCTTACTTATATCCAATGTACGGTTCAAAGGTAAAATGGTCAAAGGAGGTAAAAAATATGGAAAATTATGTTTTAAGACTTCTTTTTAAGTTATTATAAAGTGTTATATCATTTAGAAACTTGCTTTGAAAGCATAAGGGAAAAATTGAAAATTATGGAACAAAAATTGAGAAAAACAATTGTCAAACTTAAAAAAATATCTAAAAATCTAAAAAGAATTGAGAAAAAGTCATCAAGAAGACTTTTGAAATATTTAATGAAACAAGAATATAGGAAAAAGATTCGGGTCATTTGGAGTTATAACAAAGAAGTTATGACGGGTTAAAGATGACCACAAGTGACAAAAATGGCCAAGGAGTCATGTTTAAGGTCCAATAGCAGAAAATCTTAATGGATCCAGACTTAAGTCAGTAAAGGAAAGTTGTAAAGATCATTCCTACCTTTCTAAATGTATAAGGTTTGAAAATTTTAGGTATCATATGAGATAGATATGGCTACATAAAGTTCAGGAAAAAAATGAAGCAAATGCTGAAAAATTTTACCTAAGGCATTGGGTTAGGGGTTTTTTGGAAATTTACCACCATTTTGACCAAGTCAAAATTAGGATATATTTGGTCTCCTTTCTTCCTGGTACGCGTATCTTTCAAAAGAAAAAAAGAGATGGGATATGAATTCGTGGGAAAATTAGATGACGCACACACACAGTCATGTGTGTGTGCGATCGGAGAAGGGACGATTGAGAGAGAGAGAGAGAGACTTCGAGACCGAAAGAGAGGGAAAGCTGAGATCGATCAAAGGGAAAAAGAGACGCAGACAGCAAGATGTAGAAGCGAGATCAGAATGGGGAAACAGCCCCGTTGCTGGGGTGCATTTCTGGCAAAAGCCGGTGGCGGTGGTAATGACGCTCGACAGAGGGCTGGTGGTCGTCGGTGGTTGGAAATTTCATCTTTGGGTCCGATTTTGTGTAGAAACAAAGCGAACTTAAGATTTTTTTCAATGTGTGCAGAAATTTTTAATGTAACATTTAATTTCTGTTAACCCTAGCTAATTGAGCTTGAAAACAAAGCCAACTTCCGATTTTTTTTCAATGTGTGCATAATTTTCAACTTCACCACCCCTACACCACCCATCCCTACCCACTCCACCCCCACCACCCTACACCCACCCACCACCCCATCTCATACCACACCCATACCCAATTATACCCTACCTTATTTATATTTAATTAAGTAGGAAGTAATACAGATGGGTAGATTGGTCATTTTTATCATTCACCACAGCAATTTAGAGGTTCCAACCAAACAATATGTTAAAAGTTCAAATCTTAAAAATTCAGACCTTTTAAAATTTCAGATATTACAAATTCAGACCCTTCCAAACAGCCCTAAATCCAAACATATACTTTTAGTCAATAAAAATATACTCTTTTAGTATGAGATAAAGTTAATTCGATACAAATTTGATATACTCTAAAATAGGAGACAACGTGGTTATATTTAAATACATCATAAAAGTCGATTATAAATAAATGAGTTCTGGTCTGTTAAGACTATGTTTGGCACGCCACATCTGGCTTGTAAACTAGCTTTTTTTTTTTTAGTTTTTTTCAGTTTACATGTTTGGCGAACCAAAAACTAGCTTATAAACTAGCATATAAGCTAGCGTTTTAAAATGCTACTATGAATAACGTTTAAAGTAACTTTTTCAAATATTCCAAAGTTAACCTTCATATACTACGTAGTAATAAAACATTTATTTATAAATTTGATTTCTCTTTTCGAGAGTCACGTCACGAGATGCGAAAACTTCGTGATAATATTACGAATATGATATAAGATGCAAAAAATTTAAATTAAAATCAAAAAACTTTTATTTAGTATTTAATTTAATTTAATTTAATGTATTATTTTTTTAATAATATTGGATTAATTTTGTGAATGTCCTTTTATGACATTTTATGATTTCCAACTAGTTTTATCAGTTAGTGTTTACCAAACATTATTTATTATCAGTTAGTTTTCCAATTAGTCGCTAGTTTTCTAACTACCCGCTAGTTTTTCATTTAGCAGCTAGTTTTTCAGTTAATCAGTCAAACATATCCTAAGTCTTTTGTGATTATCCCTATAAAATTTCAATGACAATTTAAAATAAAATATGATTTGGTTTTCGCTACGTTGCTTTATTAAGAGAATGACTTAACGGTCCACACATGGAACATTATTTTATTTTGTTTAAAGAAAGTCAAATCCTTGAAGTCATGTTGAAAAACGTCCTGGTCAAAGGCCAATCCACACTTTAAACTTCGTAACGACACCGTTGAGCTAATTTTTCTAACATAGTTGAATATTCCTTTGTTGGTTCCCACTTTGGTATTTTACAAAATCAAAATACTTGGATGTTGAAAACATAAAAAAATGATGCAACAGAACTACTTTTCGTCAGTAATATGAGACTACTTAATTGTATATAGCATTAAAAGATTAATAAATTTTTTACCAGACGTAATAATAGTTCAATTATAATTATATTTTTAAAGTTTGAAACATATATATTAGTTAAAGAATTGAAATAATTACACTTCTCATTATATCAACCAGTGCCGGTCGGGAGATTTTGGAGGCCCTGTGCAAGTTAACAAATGTAGGCCCAAAAACTTGTAAATTCCAAAAATGACAAAAGGTATGAATTTGTAATGTTTATTTAATATTGTAAATACTTATTAGACAAACTTTAATCCAAAATATAAAAAGAAAACAGTTGCTTCTACTTGAAAACCTCTATCCTTCTACTATCAAATGCTATTCTGTAACAAATGTCTGTAATGAATCATATGAATATCTGAAAGAGAAACAACAATACAAAATTAGAAACCATGAAACAGAAAATCAATTTCAATTTCAGAAAATCGTGAAAATTATACCTCAATTCTGAGAATCAATTTCAGAAACCTTGATTGAAGTCTCCTTTATTTCTGATTTTCAAATTTAAAAGAGAAACAACATTACTTAATTAGAAACCGTTAAACAGAAAACCAATTTCAACTTGAAATCGTAAAACATTCAAACATATACCTTCACCTTAATTATGAGAATCAATCAATTTCAGAAACCTTGAATGGTAAATCCCTTAATTCTGATTTCTAACACGTGAGACCACTGAAGTATGAAGACGAGAAAGAATGAATCAGAGACCGAGGTCTGGCTAAAACAGTACGAACCTTGAACATATATTTAGGAATTACGATGATCGTGGACCGTTGCAGGAATTCAATCGTCGTTGCTGATTTTTCGAAAATGAAGTGTCAATTACCGAGATTCGTGGAGATTATAATTTCACGCTCCAATCAGCAATTATTCCCGCTCTTCTTCTCTGCGACTTGCCGATTTCAAGTTTTTAGGTTATGGAGTTGGACTTGGGGTTAATATAATAATACTATCATTTTAATAATGTTGGGCCCCTGGTAAAAAATAGGCCCTGTTCAAATGAACCTTTTGAACCCCCTTTGGGCAGGGCCTGATATCAACTTCTTCATGTCTACATGAGTGGTCACAACACTTTGGTATTTGTTTGTTATTGACGCGTTAGGGTTTCAACACTCGAACTTCTTAATGAAATTTCACTCTTCAACTACTAGACTTTCATTGCGGGGGCAAAAATGGGCAAGGGCGAAGCTACTATGCTCCAAAGGGTTTTCTTAGACACCCCTTAATTTGAAATTTTATTTAGAAATAATACTATATTGATTATATGGACACCCTTGAACTTTTTAGATGGACACCATTGTATTTTTTGATTAAACCAAATCAATATAAATTAATAACAAATTATAAGAAATTATGATTTTTTTCTTTAAAAAATTAAGAATGAATATAGATAAATAACAAGATCAACCCACAATTAAAAAAATATTATAAATGAAAAACATATGTAGGAGAATAAAAAAGGCACACAGTTTTAACCCCTTAACTATGTATGTTAAGGGCTACTAAAAAGTTAATATACAAATTAGAAGAGATCGTGAACGATCTAAAAAACAAAACCATTAGAAAGAAAAACCCTAAACGTTTCCTCCCTTTTTAAAATCTAACACCATCGATACCTGTTACTATTTCCTTCGCCTTGCCTGCGTTCAACTCTTCAATCAACGTCTGCAACTTCTTTTTCCTAAGTCGATCGTCAGTTGCCGGTCGTCGGTCCCTAGTCCTGTTTCTTCTGCATCTACTTGTCGTTGACGAGGGAAGAGTGAAAACTCTTTATTTATTCTCTTATTTCTCCAAAATTTAAAAGATTTTATTGCTTTTTCCCATTCTTTGTGACAGCCTCTTTTAGGGTAATTTAAAAGCTTTTATCCTAATTTTTTAGCTATAAAATAGGACCTAAGAAATTGGTAATTTAATACTATTATATTGTTAGATTTGTTTTCTTTATGGTCTTTTTATATTTATTAAATTTCTAATTTGCCACTTTTCATTCATCGTCTATGAATTTCAAGAGTTACAATTATTAATCATGATATGTTATAACTCAATTATGTTATATTTTCATGACTTACAATGATATGTTATAATTAAAATATGTTGTATTTTCTTCTTCATTGAACTACTTGATCCTATTTGAGTATTAAAATGTTCTAGTGTTTTTAAAATTAAGTTTGATATTGGGTATTAAAAATAATAGTATACTTGTTTTATTTGGAATTGATAACCCGACCCGATAATCTAATTTTTTATCCGTTAATTTTGTTAACCAAATTCAATCGGACACACTTGAGTTTGAATCTTGGATTCGCCACCGAAAATGGGTGTTATTATAACTATGAAGTACATTCCCACTGGGTAATTGTTGAAAGTTCGATGTTGCTATTTTAAATTATGGTATGGTCTATGTAAAATTTCAATACAATATGTAACAATCGTATTGATTTTAAAGGTCCTGTATAAAAAATAAAAATGGACTCTAAGTATACTTTTTCAATATACAAGTAAAGTTCATATATTTTTAATCCGGAAGCTACTTAAGAGTAAAAGGGGCGTCTAAATTTTTAGCGACGAAATTTGTGAAGGATTAGCAACGGAATTTTAAGAAGTATTAATGACGAATTCTATAATAGATTAGTGACACATAAATCATTTGACATGTCATTTTTTGTTAGGAAAATATTATGTTAATAAATGTAAAACGTTTTCTTACCCCCCCCCCCCCCCCCCCCCCCACCCCCTACACAACATGGGTTCTTAACGGTCATGCACATCGCATCTTTTAGGGCCACCTCTTATCGTATAATAACTTTGTGGACAAATTTCAAGTGCTTTTTCCTCAAGCATCTTGAAGCGGTTTAAATTCCCTATCTACCCCAAGATCTCTTTCCCAATCGTTGTACCTAGTGCTTATCGATTTAAAGTTGCTAGCTAGACAAAATAAGATCAACTAATATATTGATAAAACCAAATGATATTAGCCTTAAATCTAAATTTTTAGGGTCATCTTTTATCGTATAATTAAATTGTGGAACAAATAAATAAGTAAATTACCTTAACATTTCTAGTGTCAATTGAAAAGATAATTATATTAGTTTTAAGTTTCACAAAAAATGACATATTTATATTAGCCTTTGATCTAAATTTTTAGATGGTTGAGATTTGTTCCTACATTCTCAACATTTTATATGTTCTCAATTAAAGTTGCATCTCCCCCCACCCCTGACAACGCCTAGTGATATTAAGTATTTTAGGCGTTGTTGAGCCCTATTCTTGGTAAAATTATATCAAATATGCATGGGTATTCTCACTTTTCGTGTCAGGACTTGTCTGGAGAAAAAGAACAGAAACAGGGACTAAAAGTGTACAAAAAGGAAGAAGTTTGAAAAGAATGCAAAATTAAAGAAACACGTACGCGAGCCACGGATTTCCATTCTGCGCGACGCGGGCGTATGGCGGTGGAACACATTTGAATGACGAAAAAACGGGGAACGGATAAGTACGCGCGCCGCGGATTTCACTTATGCGCGGCGCGGTCATGGGAAATTTGCAACTATAAATAGAGGCATTTCCAGCCGAAAACCGGAGCAAAGACCCGGTGTAAACATCGACCTAGAAGCTCTTTGACTCGAGGATTCATTTCAGCAAGCTCATATTTGGTATTTTCATGTTTTAGATTTTATTTCATTTTAGTTAAACATTTGTAAGCTTTGAGTTGAGTCTTTGGGTGTGACAACCATTGATCTCAGGCTTAGGGTTCTGTTTTTAGTAATATTCTGGTTACTGATTTTGTATTTGGAATTCGGATTTGGTGAATGCAATCATTCGGTTACGTTTAATATTGGTTTTTCGGTATTTCGGATGCTTGTTGGTGTTTTGATTGTTGGTTTGTGTGTGGATTTTGTTTGTGACTTGGTTGGGACTGTTTTCCTTTGCTGAGAACAGTAGCTAACTTGGTTAGGTTAAGCATTAAACCTTGGCTAGTAATTGTTCAATAGGACTTTAACTAGCGGTAGTTTATGCTTTGCTTGGTTTTTGCTAGTTTGAATGCCTTCAATTGCTTCTGATCCAGAGATGTACTTCTGAATTCAGAAAGTAACTAGGTCATTTGAGCTTGGCTAAGCTTGGCTTGAGTGTCTGAATATTGTTTTGAGGTAGTGAGATAGAAATTAGTTCCTCCGACTATAGCTGTGACACTATCAGTTGGTAATCTCTCATCTAGGCTAACCACGTAGCTCCTGTGGATCGACCCTGACTCCACTATACTAGTGAATGTTCGGTTATCTCTTATTTTTGACCGCATGACGACCTCTGCGTGCACGTCAAATTTTGGCGCCGTTGCCGGGGAGCTGTGAGCTTAGGTTAGGTGAGCAGTAGGAACTTGTTTCTTGCCTTTTGAAATTTCATTTTTGGTAAGTTTTGATTTGTGATTTTTGTGGGCGTATTGCACTAGTGCATGCGTACCCGCAGGGGGAAGCAACTATCCCCATTGCAGTTTGATTCTGAGATTGAGCGTACTGCGCGCAAACTCCGTGCCCGTAGGCGTTTAAACATCATGAATTATAGTCAAGTTAGCAGTAGTCCGGTCAGTGTTGCCCAGGATCCATCAGGTGAGGCAACTGGGAGGTTTTCTATCCCTCCGCTTTCGGAATTTCAGTTTGGAAGCACGAGTGCTTCTGGTGGTGCAGTTTCAGCCCCTGCACCCATACCATCATGCACTCCTCCTTCCATCCCATCATTTACACCCGCTTCACAACCCCAATCCACCAATCCATTTACATCTGCTATGACTTGGGGAGAGCCGACCCGAGATGGCACCCCAACTCCTAGACAGTATACACCAACATCCCAACCACAACATGTTCTCTTTAAACCTCAACCCACATACCAACCAACACAACCTATACATTTCCAACAACCGCCTCAGCCTCAACATCATTACCCAGAGACGGAGGAAGTGTATGACGAGGAAGATGAAGGATGGATGCCACCAACATCCCAACCACAATGGAACCGAGGTCGGGGACCTCCCAGGCAAGCACCACAATACCACCCACCAGGTCAGCGGGAGTACAATGATCATCTTTACGGTAACCCCGCTCAACCCTTACATTTTGCACAACCGAGACGGCAATCGGTTGCATCACATTTCCAACCGCGGGAATATGATGATTCGTCGCCGATCTATATTCCTGATAACATAGATTCGCAAGTAGAGATAAGACCTCAGTTATTAGGAATATTGACTCAGTTCAGGGGATACAAGACGGATGATCCGTATAGTCATCTGTATGAATTCTTAGCAATTGCCAATGCCAATACTCCTAGGAATACTGATAGGGATATTTTTAGGCTTAGATTGTTTCCATTCACCCTTAAGGATAAAGCCAAATATTGGTTTACATCCTTACCATCGAATAGTATTACTAGTTGGGAACAGCTCAAGGCAAAGTTTCTTTAAGAATTCTATCCTGTCAGTAAGACTACGGAGGTCAGACGAGCGATTCAAGACTTTCAGCAAAAGCCTGAAGAGGCTTTTCATGAGGCTTTCGACAGACTGAAAGAGCTGTTGCGATCCTGTCCACATCATGAAGTACCCAAGTGGCAGCTAGTCAAAATATTTTTCGAGGGAGTCAACGAGACACACCAGGTTATGATAAATGCCTCATCAAGTGGGACATTTATGTTGCAAGAGCCAGATGATGCCTGGAGATTTTTGGAACAGCTGAGTTTAGGATCAAAAGTCAGTGGATCAATGAAAGATAAGACTGTTTATGTGACAAATATCGAAGCAGAAAACAAATGGAAGGCTGAAATTCAAAAAGAGCTCACTGTTGTTACGAAAAGGTTCAATCAGATGCTCGAGAAGTTTCAACAAGAAAAAGGAGCATACGTATTGCATGGGCAGAACATTTGCAATACATGTGGAAAAATAGGACACAATCACAATGAGTGCTCAATGACTCATGAGGAAATAAGTCAAGTACATGGATATGGTCGATTCCATAACGCACCAAGGCCATTCCGAAGCAATCAGCAACGAGAATCGAGACAACCATCTATAAGGCAGCAACAGGTGCAAACTCCACCTTCATCAGGAAGTACGAACATTGGTTTGCAAGAAATTTTCGGGCTACTAGTGCAACTTCAGGAGGTAGAGAAATCTAATTCAGAAGCAATTCGGAGATTAGGAGAGTCTCTTGGCAAAATAGAAAAACAAAAAGCAAGGGAGCAGGAGCAATCACACAAGATGCAAGTCAATGAAGTCATCACGCTTAGGAGTGGGAAGAAAGTAGACAACAAGGTTGCAGCCCCGGTTAATGATGATGACAGTGATGTGGAAATAGTTTTTGATGAAAAAGAAGAATTAGAAAGGAGAAAGAATAAAGAGGAGCGGGTGCAGAAGAAGAAGACGAGTACTTGGGAAAAAGGAGAACCAAGTGGAACAGTTCCTTTTCCTACAGCCTTGGAAAAGCCGGAAAAAGGACCATTTGGGAAGAAGGGACCACAAGCTGAAGATATGTGGGAATTGTTTAGCCAGATCAAAGTAAACATTCCTTTAGTCAAACTCATCAAGGAGGTTCCTGCATATGCTAAATTTCTCAAGGACATGTGTATACACAAGAAGCATATTCTGTCTCACCTGCCTAAGATGATTAGCTTACCCGAGAATGTAAGCTCTATCCTCATGGATGCACTTCCGCCAAAGATGAAAGATCCAGGAGTCCCTCTCATTTCTGTAGATTTAGGCAATGTGTACATCAAAAGAGCTCTGTTAGATTTAGGTGCTAGTGTAAACATTTTGCCTGGATAGTTATTCGACAAGCATGAGTTCGGTACTATGAAATCCACTGATGTGATTCTGCAATTGGCCGATAAGTCCACCAAGGTTCCTAGGGGCATGTTAGTCGATGTAATCATCAGGGTAGGAGAATTTTACTACCCACCAGACTTTCTTGTTTTGGACACTCGTCAAGCAACAAATGGGGAGCAACCGACAATTATTTTAGGGCGACCATTCTTGGCTACAGCTAACGCAAATATTGCTTGTCGCACCGGCGAAATGGGGATATCTTTTGGACACCGACAGGCTAAGATCAACATTTTCAATGCTGATCTTAGAAGAAGCAGCATAGAAGAAGAGGAATGTTATCAAGTGGACATCATAGATGAGCTGGTGCAGCAATACGCCCCAGAGGTACTCCAAGCAGAAGAATTAGAAACTCAAGAAGAAGCAATTGTTGGAAGAACAGAAACACAAAATATGGAAGAACAAAAAGGATTTAGGTCTGAGGAATGCGCGCATATAGAGAAGCTACCAACAGAAATTCCAAAGACATTAAACCCTCTTTACAAGAACCACCAAAGTTGGATCTGAAACCCTTACCAGAGCATCTGAAGTATGCCTTTCTAGGGGAGAAGGATACTTTACCAGTAATTGTAGCAGCCAACTTGACAGAGAAGCAAGAACTAGAATTGCTCAAGGTATTGTCCAAACACAAGGAAGCTATCGGCTGGACAATCGCGGACCTAAAAGGGATTAGTCCGACCACATGCATGCATCGCATTATCACAGAAGAAGGAGCTAAACCTGCCCGGGATACGCAAAGAAGGTTGAATCCTAATTTAAAGGAAGTTGTCAAAAAGGAGGTTCTTAAATGGTTGGACGCAGGAATCATTTACCCTATTTCTGACAGTGAATGGGTTAGCCCAACACAAACTGTACCCAAAAAGTCAGGAATCACTGTAGTGGACACAAAGGATGGTGATAAGATATCCACAAGACCTGTAACCGGATGGCGAGTATGTATTGATTATCAAAAACTTAATGCTGCCACGTCTAAAGATCATTTCCCATTACCCTTCATCGACCAAATCGTGGAAAAATTAGCAGGACAAAAGTACTACTGTTTTTTGGATGGATACTCGGGGTATAACCAGATCGCAATTCATCTAGAAGATCAGGCGAAGACAACGTTCACATGTCCTTATGGTACCTTTGCTTTTCGCAGAATGCCATTTGGATTATGTAACGCACCTGCGACATTTCAACGATGTATGATGGCAATTTTTTCTGACATGATTGGGGAGGCATTAGAAATCTTCATGGATGATTTCTCAATTTTTGGACCTACATTCGAAACTTGTTTATTCCAATTGGAGAAGGTTCTAAAAAGATGCGTCAAAACAAACCTGGTTCTATCTTGGGAGAAAAGTCATTTTATGGTAAGAGAAGGAATAGTATTAGGACATGTGGTTTCTGAAAGAGGATTCGAAGTCGATCGCGCTAAAGTTAAGGTCATATCCACATTGCCACCTCCAACATCAGTAAAAGGAGTCAGATCATTCTTGGGGCATGCAGGGTTTTATCGCAGATTCATTAAAGATTTTAGTGCTATCTCTAAGCCTCTCTGTGGTCTTCTGTTAAAGGACGCACCATTTATTTTTAATGATGAATGTACAAAGGCATTCAATATCCTTAAAAGTAAATTGGTCGAGGCCCCCATCCTGAAGCCACCTGACTGGACACAACCTTTCGAGATAATGTGTGACGTTAGCGATTATGCCGCAGGTGCAGTGTTAGGACAGAAAATCGATAGGAAGCCTGTTGTCATCTGTTATGCTAGTAAAACTTTTTCCGAGGCTCAATTGAATTACACAACCACTGAAAAAGAGTTATTAGCTGTAGTTTTTGCTTTAGATAAATTCCGATCTTATATCTGGGGATCCAAGGTGGTGGTTTACACTGACCACAGTGCAGTTCGACAATTGCTCACAAAAAAAGAATCCAAACCTCGATTAATTAGGTGGATTCTTCTGTTGCAAGAATTCGATATAGACATCAAAGACAAGAAGGGAGCTGAGAACGTGGTAGCAGATCATCTTTCAAGATTACCAGCTGAAGGACTGGAAGCAGGAATTCAAGATTCATTTCCTGACGAACAGTTGTTAGAAGTTAATGGAGCTCCATGGTACGCAAATTATGTAAATTTCCTGGGATGACCCAGACCTTTTCAAGGTAGGTGAAGATCAAATAATTCGTCGATGTGTGCCGGACAACGAAATTGGTGAAGTGTTGGATCTCTGTCATGCGTCAGCATGTGGAGGACACTTCAGTGGAAGGAAAACCGGATATAAAGTTCTCGAATCCGGATTATATTGGCCGACTATCTTTCGGGACGCGCATAGGACTGCCAAAGAGTGCATCAATTGCCAGCAATTAGGAAATATATCAAAAAGGGATCAAATGCCCTTAAACCCAATTTTGGTGGTAGACATCTTTGATGTCTGGGGAATCGATTTTATGGGTCCATTCCCCACATCACATGGATACGTCTACATTTTGGTGGCAGTAGATTATGTCTCAAAATGGATTGAGGCTGAAGCAACTCGCACAAACAACCATCACGTGGTTTGCAAATTTGTAAAGAAAAACATCTTCACCAGGCATGGAGTCCCAAGGGTAATCATTAGCGACGGAGGATCACATTTCAAGAATTTCAAGTTCGGAAGGTTGCTGAAACATTATGGGGTAAATCATCGCATTGCAACGCCTTATCATCCACAGACCAGCGGCCAAGTAGAAGTATCCAATAGGAAAATCAAAGAAATCCTTCAGAAGACTGTCAAGACGGATAGAAAGGATTGGTCGCTAAGGTTAGATGACGCATTGTGGGCATACCGGACAGCATACAAAACACCGATCGGAACCACTCCATATCGGTTGGTTTATGGAAAAGGATGCCATCTACCAGTGGAAATCGCCAATCGTGCCTTATGGGCTGTTAAGAAAGTCAACATGGATTACACTGACGCTGGGAAAGAAAGGAAGCTTCAGTTATCTGAATTAGAAGAATTACGAGATGAGGCATACGAGAATGCAGCAACTTATAAATCAAAGATGAAGAGATACCATGACGCAAAGCTTCGCTTGAAGGTCTTTGAAATCGGACAGAAAGTATGGTTGTACAATTCAAGGCTGAAGATGTTCCCAGGGAAGCTAAGAAGCAAATGGAATGGTCCTTACGAAGTAATCAACATTACAGATTATGGTGCAGTCGAAATCCGGGATGTGAAAGGTGGGCAACCGTTTAAAGTCAACGGCCATAGACTCAAACCATACATCACCACAGGTACATTCCAGAAGCTAGAAGTGGAGACAGTTGAATTTGTAGCAGATATTCCAACATACACTCCATGAGGCAGGTAAGTGCACGTCTGGCTGAAGACGTTAAACTTAGCGCTTGACGGGAGGCAACCCGATCATCATTTGTATAATTTTTGCATATCACTTTTAAAATCTTTGCATCCATGTATCACGGTATGAAAAAGGCAAGTGTGGGGTCATTTTGGTAATTTTGTAACACTGCGACGCGGGATCTTAGGATCCGCGACGCGCGTGTTCAACTTTCGCGATTACGCTTGAAATCAGATTTTTACGCGACGCGGATAGAAGCGTCCCGCGCCGCGGCCTTATCTTAATTTGAAATTAGAGATAATCCTGAAAACAGAGTTTGAATGCCATTCCAAAACCCCCATATTTGTATATAATTGGAACCTGATAATTCTTGATCCTTTTTACCGTGGTAAAATCACTTCGTTCAAGTAACCCGTCTGCATTGTTCTTCTTCTTCACAGCAAATCAAGTAAGCATCCTCTTTTTCATCTCTTTCTCTCTTTTTCTTGAACTTAGAGTAAACACCTCTGTAATCCATAATGTTGCAATAATTTGGTGAAATTGATAGTGAAATTAGGATTAGATTACTGAGCGCTGCAAAACCCAATATTTAAAACTAGGAAAAACGGCTTAGTAAGGACGTAATCGGTGAATTTTTTCCTGAACTCGTTCGCCGCGCCGCGCCTGTTACAGTTCGCGACGCGTATCGTGAACACTCTTACAGCGCGCCGCGGGACTATATACACACGACGCGCCGAACGTCTGGACAGAACAGTAACTTTCAAATTTTGTGATTTTACAGAAACAATGTCTTCTTTAGCTAGTTCGGAATCAATCGACTGGAACTCCCTGGCTACGGGAGTGGGTAGAACACGATGTTATAACTTTTACAACCGTCGCTCTATTCAACAACAGAAGCGGATTCTTCCCGCGAGATCGGTCAACTGGGAGTTGACCAAGGAGTCTGGGATTATGGCACACTTGCAGTACTGGCTGGTACAGACGGGATACGACAAGGAGGAGCTTATTTATACTTGTCGGGCTATCGAAAACGCGGTTAACATGTCCGAACCAATCTACCGTGAGATATACTTGCAATTCCTTGCAAGTTACCACTTTGACCACCAACCGGTGGGGATGGATACAGAAGAGATGGTGCAATTCCGGCTGGGCAATCATAACCGCAGCTGCAGCTTACGGGAGTTCGGGTTACGGATCGGGCTTTACACTGAGGAGGAGTCTGAGGCGCCAGGGTTCGACTTATTCCACCGGCGGGCTAACTACGCCGCCGACGACTCGTTTTCCCCTGGTGACTACTGGAGCACCATTTCATCCACACGGTATCACGAAAATATCGTGCGTGAGGGATTGATGCACTTGCCTTCCCACCGGATGCTACACCGATTGATCGCGACCATGATCTGGCCGCGCGCTGATGAGGAGCGGGTTACACCGCGGGAGCTACACCTCATGTGGTGTCTGACCCGGATGTTGCAGACATGCAACATGCCATACTTCATTGCAGACTACTTCAGACGGATCACCGACGCCCCGCTGCACCAGACTGCTCTCGGTGGAGGGCACTATGTTATGAGACTGGCCCAGTCTTATGGGTTGCTGACTGAGCACGCCACTCGGGGGCTGACAGTTATCCCGCCAGTTCCTTTCAGCCCGCCCACCACCTTATCGAGGGATGTGATCTATATTGACGATGGGGTCACGACATCTGAGCGATTTCCATTCCCGGCCCTCCGGACCGAGCCATCTTCCTCAACATCCAGGAAGCGTCAGCGAGTGACCGACAGTTTACCTCGCAGCCTCTCCCCTGCTACCATGGAGTCCCGGTATCTGGTTGATAGGATGCAGGCAATCCAGCAGACTCTGCAGACCCACCAGAGAGACCAGCAGGCGCAGGCGGCCGTCACTAAGGAGATGAACAGACGGACCGAGAACATGCAGGATCAGCTCCTGTGGTTGGCCGACTGCATGATCACTTTCATGGCTAAAAACCGATGTGCCCCACCGAGACCCCAACCAACAATCCGGGATGAAGACGAGGAGCCCATGGAGGAGGATCCAGAAGAAGACCCAGAGGAAGGTGAAGAAGATGACACTGCACACAACTGAGGGTGTATTTATGAGTGTCCTTTTGTCTTGTTTTTTGTCTTTTAAAACATTTTGCATAAGATTTTTCATGTTTTTCTTAGGTAGGTAGGAATTGATTGTTCATAGTTGACAAAAATAAGCCATTTGGCATTAGGAAGTTGAATAAAACTAGTAGGTTTTGTGTTGAGTGCTTGTTTATGAGTGTTTGAATGTGGCTGAATTTTCTGCAATTACCGCGCCGCGGATCTCATATATGCGCGACGCGGTCATTTCCACTTCCACAACAGTTTCAACTCTCGTAATTACCGCGACGCGTACATCTTAATTGCGCGCCGCGGTCATCCGCAACACATACATTTTTTTTAATTTATTTGTTAGCGATGCATGATATACCAAAAATTGAGAAGGAGTTGTCTCAGACAAGTGTGGGGTCACCGTGCCCCTCCACTTGTCTTGACCACCGGCGTGTCCTACTGTAGCGCTACAACTCCAGCATATGAATCGGGGACCTTTCTGTACGCAATTATACCTGTGATATTGAGTACCAAGCAGTCTACCGTCCAAAAAGGGGTAACTCTTTCTCCCTTGTTTTGAATTAATTTTTGTACAACGGGGACGTTGTACGGTTTTAAGTGTGGGGTGTGGACGGTCGAAAGAGATTTTTTGAAATTTTTGCAGAAATGATCAATTTTTCAATTTTTAGCAATATTTTTCAAAATTTTTAATGAATTGCAATTTTGAAATGAATGATTTGTGATTGTGATAGCACTAGTATTTTTCAAGAAATACTATTTAATTGTGAGCATGCTATTAGTTAGTCAAATAAGTTGAGTTTTACGAGTTTAGAAGATTGAGCTGTTTTAAGATTGGAATTTAGGAAGGAAAAGTCAATCTGTGGCCTTTGTTGTTCGAGCCGGTAGGTCTAAAATGGGTGGACTTTACGCACCTTACCACCTAAGATCGTCTGGTCTGGGATGGTATTTCTGAAAGCTCGTTACACGGACAACATCGAAAGTCATGGACATTTCCTTAATGGCCTTTAGAATCTGAATGAGTAAGTACACTTCATTGTGGACAGAAAGTTTGTAATCAAGGGTTCTCTAGAAAGCCATGAATTCCAAAGAACAACTCAATTATGTTTTCACTAACTATTCCACTCTAACTCGGGAGACAATAAACTTTGAAGCTGAACACAGTCAGAAATTATTTGATTCTTTATTATAATTTGTTAAAAACTCTCTTGCTTGGGGACAAGCAAGGCACAAGTGTGGGGTGTTTGACAACGCCTAGTGATATTAAGTATTTTAGGCGTTGTTGAGCCCTATTCTTGGTAAAATTATATCAAATATGCATGGGTATTCTCACTTTTCGTGTCAGGACTTGTCTGGAGAAAAAGAACAGAAACAGGGACTAAAAGTGTACAAAAAGGAAGAAGTTTGAAAAGAATGCAAAATCAAAGAAACACGTACGCGCGCCGCGTATTTCCATTCTGCGCGACGCGGGCGTATGACGGTGGAACACATTTGAATGACGAAAAAACGGGGAACGGATAAGTACGCGCGCCGCGGATTTCACTTATGCGCGGCGCGGTCACGGGAAAATTTGCAACTATAAATAAAGGCATTTCCAGCCGAAAACCGGAGCAAAGACCCGGTGTAAACATCGACCTAGAAGCTCTTTGACTCGAGGATTCATTTCAGCAAGCTCATATTTGGTATTTTCATGTTTTAGATTTTATTTCATTTTAGTTAAACATTTGTAAGTTTTGAGTTGAGTCTTTGGGTGTGACAACCATTGATCTCAGGCTTAGGGTTCTGTTTTTAGTAATATTCTGGTTACTGATTTTGTATTTGGAATTCGGATTTGGTGAATGCAATCATTCGGTTACGTTTAATATTGGTTTTTCGGTATTTCGGATGCTTGTTGGTGTTTTGATTGTTGGTTTGTGTGTGGATTTTGTTTGTGACTTGGTTGGGACTGTTTTCCTTTGCTGAGAACAGTAGCTAACTTGGTTAGGTTAAGCATTAAACCTTGGCTAGTAATTGTTCAATAGGACTTTAACTAGCGGTAGTTTATGCTTTGCTTGGTTTTTGCTAGTTTGAATGCCTTCAATTGCTTCTGATCCAGAGATGTACTTCTGAATTCAGAAAGTAACTAGGTCATTTGAGCTTGGCTAAGCTTGGCTTGAGTGTCTGAATATTGTTTTGAGGTAGTGAGATAGAAATTAGTTCCTACGACTATAGCTGTGACACTATCAGTTGGTAATCTCTCATCTAGGCTAACCACGTAGCTCCTGTGGATCGACCCTGACTCCACTATACTAGTGAATGTTAGGTTATCTCTTATTTTTGACCGCATGACGACCTCTGCGTGCACGTCAACCCCATATATACATATATATATATATATATATATATATATATATATATATATATATATATATATATATATATATATATATATATATATATATGAGTAAGTTAAAATAAAAGCAGTAAATAAAATGAGAACGTGAAAACACTACTATGACAACTAAAATTTTATGTAAAATAATAAATAAATATAAGTATAGTTGTTAAAAAGTTAACGCTTACTTATATTCAATGTACGATTCAAAGGCAAAATGGTCAAAGGAGGTAAAAAATATGAAAATTTATGTTTTAAGACTTCTTTTTAAGTTATTATGAAGTGTTATATCATTTAGAAACTTGCTTTGAAAGCATAAGGGCAAAATTAAAAATTGTGGAACAAAAGTTGAGAAAAACAATTGTCAAACTTAAAAAAAAATATCTAAAAATCTAAAAAGAATTGAGAAAAAGTCATCAAGAAGAATTTTGAAATATTTAATGTAACAAGAATATAGGAAAACGATTCGGGACATTTGGAGTTATAACAAAGAATTTATGACGGGTTAAAGATGACCACAAGTGACAAAAGTGGCCAAGGAGTCATGTTTAAGGTCCAATAGCAGAAAATATGAATGGATCCAGACTTAAGTCAGTAAGGGAAAGTTGTAAAGATCATTCCTACCTTTCTAAATGTATAAGGGTGGACGGAGTGGTCATCGGGTTCGCGATAGATTGGAAGCGGGATGGGTGCGGTACCGCCGGTACCGCCGGTACCTCCGGTACCGCTGCCCCCTCCCTTTCGGTTTCGTCGGGCTCGGCTTTGGCGGGTTGGAGTTTGGCTTCATGAACCTCTTGATCCCGCTTGTGTTTGGTATATATATATATATATATATATATATATATATATATATATATATATATATATATATATATATATATATATATATAATGACGATTCAAATTAAAATGTGGAAGGGAAAATAGAGACGGAAGATGACGATTCAACAAATTATATATATATATATATATATATATATATATATATATATATATATATATATATATATATATATTCTTATTTTTAGTATTATATATTTAATTTTAATATTAAAAATATGATGTGGCATCGTGGGTTCGGTGGGTATTGGTTCCATAGGTGAAATATTGGTGAAAGATGGGGAAAGATTGAAGTGAGAGGAGAGAGAAAAGCTGACGTGGCGCGTGGGTTCAGTGGGATGGAAAAGATCTACTCCCCCCACCCTAAGGTTTGAAAATTTTAGATATCATATGAGAAAGATATGGCTACGTAAAGTTCAGGAAAAATATAAAGCAAAAGCTGAAAATTTTACCTAAGGCATTGGTTCAGGGGTATTTTTGGAAATTTACCACCATTTTCACCAAGTCAAAATTAGGATTGTATTTAATCTCCTTTCTCCGTGGTACGCGTATCCTTCAAAAGAAAAAAATGGGATGTGAATTGGCGGGAAAATTAGATGACGCACACACAGTCATGTGTGTGCGATCGGAGAAGGGACGATGGAGAGAGAGAGAGACTTCGAGACCGAAAGAGAGGAAATCTGAGATCCATCAAACGAAAAAAGCAACGCAGACAACAAGACGTAGAAGCGAGATCGGTATGGGGAAACAGCCCCACTGCAGGGGTGTGTTTTTGGCAAAAGTCGGTACCGGTGGTAGTGACCGTCGACAGAGGGCTGCTGGTAGTCGGTGGTTGAAAATTTCATCTTTGGGTCCGATTTTGTGTAGAAACAAAGCCAACTTAAGATTTTTTTCAATGTGTGCAGAATTTTAAAGGTAACATTTAATTTCTGTTATCCCTAGCTACGTGAGCTTGAAAACAAAGCCAACTTCAGATTTTTGTTTCAATGTGTGCAGAATTTTCAACATCACCCACCCCTACACCATCCATCCCTACCCACCCTACCCACTCCACCCCCACCACCCTACACCCACCCTCAACCCCAAACCACGCCGTCTCATACCACACTCACACCGACTTATCCCCTACCCTATTTACATTTAATTCAGTATGAAGTAATACAGAAGGGTAGATTGGTTATTTTTATCATTCACCACAATAATTCAGAGGTTTCAACAAACAACATGTTAAAAGTTCAAATCTTAAAAATTCAGACCTCTTAAAATTTCAGATATTACAAATTAAGATCCTGTCAAACAACCCTAAGTCCAAACATATACTTTTTAGTCAATAAAAATATACTTTTTTAGTATGAGATAAAGTTAATTCGATACAAATTTGATATACTCCAAAATAGGAGACAACGTGGTTATATTTAAATACATCATAAAAGTCGATTATAAATAAATGAGTTCTGGTCTGTTAAGGCTATGTTTGGCACGCCACATCTTGCTTGTAAACTAGCTTTTTTGAGTTTTTTTTCAGTTTACATGTTTGACGGATCAAAAACTAGCTTATAAACTAGCATATAAGCTAGCGTTTTAAAATGCTACTATGAATAACGTTTACAGTAACTTTTTCAAATATTCAAAATTTAACCTTCAATGTACTACATACTAATAAAACATTTATTTATAAATTTGATTTCCATTTTCGAGAGTCACGTCACGAGATGCGAAAACTTCGTGATAATATTGCGAATATGATATGGGATGCAATAAATTTAAATTAAAATCAGAAAACTTTTATTTAGTATTTAATTTAATCTAATTTAATGTATTATTTTTTTCTAATAATATTGGATTAACTTTGTGAATGTTCTTTTATGTCATTTTACGATTTTCATCTAGTTTTATCAGTTAGTTTTTACCAAACATTATTTATTATCAGCTAGTTTTCAGTTAGTCGCTGGTTTTCTAACTACCCGCTAGTTTTTCAGTTATTATCTAGTTTTTCAGTTAATTTGTCAAACATAGCCTAAGTCTCTTTATAAAGTTTCCATGACAATTAAAAATAAAATATGATTTGTTTTCGCTACGTTGCTTTATTGAGAGAATGACTTAACGGTCCACACATGGAACATTATTTTGTTTAAAGAAAGTCAAATCCTTGAAGTCTTGTTGTAAAACGTCCAGGTCAAAGGCCAATCCACACTTTAAACTTCGTAACGACACCGTTGAGCTAATTTTTCTAACATAGTTGAATATTCCTTTGTTGGTTCCTACTTTGGTATTTTACAAAATCAAAATACTTGAATGTTTAAAACATAAAAAAATGATGCAACAGAACTACTTTTTGTCAGTGATATGAGACTACTTAATTGTATATATCATTAAAAGATTAATTAATTTTTTTACCAGACGTCATGATAATTCAATTATAATTCTATTTTAAAAGTTTGAAACATATATATTAGTTAAAGAATTGAAATAATGACACTTCTCATTATATCAACTTCTTCATGTCTACATGAGTGGTCACAACACTTTTATTTGTTATTGGTGTGTTAGGGTTTGAACGATGGACCTTCTTAATGGAATTTCACTCTTCAACTACTAGACTCTCGTTGCGGGGGCAAAAATGGGTGTTATTATAACTCTACAACTCAGCAGTCAATACTCACAAATGGTTAACGATGACAAATAGTGGTTACACAACAATTAGAAATAGTTATGAATACATACAGTCAATTCAGACTTACTAACTGTTGAAACTAACCAATTTATGTCCAATAAAATGACCATATCTCTTAAATGGACTCTCAATCAGTTTAACAATTGGTTAGTGTCGGCATTAAATTGACTAGGTCATTGCCATTTCTAGTCTTTTAAACTAACTTGGCAGGTTTAAGTCTCAAATTGCCTTGATCAGTTAAGGTCAATCCAAAGTAGTGGTGGATCCTGAACAACAATCAAGCTGGGTCTCATTTCAATAGTTAGCAATAAACCCTAAGATACTTTAGCTAGTAACAATATTAATGTTAAACAAATATTATAAACCATTTACTAATTTTCAAAAATATGCTAGACATATTTTCTTGTGTTTTAAGTGATGTGGCTTCATTTACATTGTATAGAGAATATGTCTTGCTTGTTGTTTCCCTTTTTCGTATATCAAGTCCCACATAGGTTTAAAAGATGATGCTTCTTATAAAGGATGGCAATAGTATCGCTTATGGAATTACGTCAAGCTTCTCTTATTCCAGGTCGGCAGGTCGAATTAAATGGGGGGCTGATAGAAATATTATTAAAATTTAAACTTAATTACTTAATTAAATTTATAGTGTTGTAAGACAACAAGTGGCAATTCGTATATCTTCCATGTATTATTGTTATCTAAATATATTTTGATACTTATATATTCCAATTATCTTAATTGACTTAATAATATTATATTATAATCACAAGCATGTGTATCATCAAATATTTTTCCTTTTTACTACAAATTATATTCGGACAGTCCGCGCAATGCTGCGGAAGCCCCGTATATTGAAAAAACGCAGCTCGACAAAGACAAATTACGTAAGGGACGGAAAATGTAACTTTAAAATATAATAAAGGACTGGAATCGTAACTTACGAAATACCAATAATATAACTTTATAATAGATAGGGTGAAAACAATTAATTCAAAATTAGTTGAGGGAAAAAACGTAAATATAAAAGTTTGAATCGAAATTGCTATTTCCAAATAAAAACTTATTTACAATTTGTATCTTATGTTTTACCAATTATACTATAATCTGAATTTAGTAATTATGGCTCTGGAAATAGCAGATACCACATGTTGATTTTGGTAATTAATTCTAGGGAAAATGACTTATAAGGGTAATTATGTTTCAAAACTGTTCAAAAAACACCATCCAAGTTTGGTCTATTCAAAAAACACCATCCAAGTAAGACCTTTGTACAAAAAACACCATCCAAGTAAGGCATTTGTACAAAAAACACCAACGAACTACATGTTTTGTTCAAATTTTACCCGATGGTAATCGGCTCTTGCAGGTTAAAGGATGACTTGGCCTAATATTTAGTGACATGGCATAATAACAGATGAACAGTTTAACCTGCAAGAGCCGGTTACTATCGTGTAAAATTTAAACAAAACATGTAGTTCGTTGGTGTTTTTTGAACAAAGGCCTTACTTGGATGGTGTTTTTTGTACAAAGGCTTTACTTGGATGGTGTTTTTTGAACAAACCAAACTTGGATGGTGTTTTTTGAACATTTTTGAAACATAATTACCCTTATAAGTCATTTTCCCTTAATACTATATATATTAGGGGTGTCCGCGGTGCGGTGTGGTGCGGTTTAGAGGTAAAACCACAAACCGCACCGCGTATGCGGTTTGAAATTTTTTGAAACCACAGACCGCACCGCAAAGGTTCTAAACCGCGTTATGCGGTGCGGTTTGGAGTGGGCGGTTTGTGCGGTTTGAATGCGGTTTGTGCGGTTTTAATACGGAAAATTCCATTATATTTTAACATTGCCAAAATTGCTTACAAATAGGATAAAAAACAAATATTATTACGAGATTCAACATCGCCATTACCCATAAACGTATTGTTGAATAATTTCCAAGGAAGCAAAACGAAACTGAAAATTATCTCTCTACAAATTGTCATTTTGACACTAACAAGCTTGTAAGTGAATGATGCTCGAACTTGCTAACAGAAAGTACTTCATGAACATATTATTGGGATTGTCATTTTGACACTAACAAGCGGTTTGTGCGGTTTATGCGGTTTGATGCACACCCCTAATATATATAATAATTTTACAGGGGGTAGGATCGAACTGTACTGAACACACTCTTTTTCTAAGCGGGTAGATTTGTTTGGCAACCAAATAACACTGACCCGTAACTCTATAAATAATTCACAGTGTCATCTTAGTTTCCAAATTGTGCCGAATACAAACGCAAAAATCCAACCAACTTCATCAGTTTCCTCCGCCCTTGATCCTCGTCTCTGTCCTCCTCCTCCTGTTAAAAAATTAGACGGAGGAGAAGAAGTCACTTATCGTGGCCGTGAGTCCGTGACATCGAGTCATTGATTGATAGACCATGGGGCGGAGAAGAGGTTCGGCGGTGAACAAGCTGTTCGCTTGGGTTCGTAGGCAATCGATGAAGGTGAAGATCTTTTTAGCCGTTACATCTCTTATATCTTCCCTCGTTGCTCTTAGACTTCTCGTGAAAGACACCAATCAATTTTTCGTTGCATCGGAGTCTGTTCACGCCGCCGGTATCATCGTTCTCATTTACAAGCTAACCACCCAAAAAACCTGTTCTGGTATGTATATATCATCCAGACACTTAAGGAGTGTTTGCGTTTACAATTTCAGTTTCTTGTGTGTCTCAAACTACTATACGTTATTGTGAAATTCGATAACTTCGATATAATTGCTACTCCCAGATCGCATGCAGGGCAATCTGATAATTCTATGTTTTTCCGATTGGGGGTTATCTGAGTTTTTGTGTTACAATTAGGGTTTGATGATTTAAGATGTTATATGCGCCTTGTGATTAATTGCACAATGATATTGCATGAAAACGAAATTCCCCTTTTCCTTTTGCCGATAAAACAAAATCTTCTCATTCTGCTTTATCTAAATTGCGGTTGCTAGGAAAATTTTAACACATTATTAAATCTATAGAAGTTAACTGGATGCGTTCTGCCATTGGCAGGCCTCTCGTTACAGACACAAGAGCTAACAGCAATGTTTCTAGCTGTACGATTGATATGCAGCTTTATGATGGAACACGACATTCACACTGTTCTTGATTTTGCTACATTGGTCTCTACTCTTTGGGTCATTTACATGATCCGATTCAAGCTTAAAACAACATACAATTCAGATCTAGACAGCATGCCAAAATATTATCTGGTAAACAGTAAACACAACCCCTTCCTTGCATTATAAATATTTGTGTTTTTTTTCATTTCTTTTTTACTTTTCCTGATCGCAGATAGTGCCATGTGCTATTCTTGGCCTGTTAATTTACCCACACACGTTTCATTCTCATTTGAGTAAAGTCATGTGGGCATTCTGTGTGTACCTGGAAGCAATTGCAGTGCTTCCTCAGCTCGTTATGATGCAGAAAACAAAGGTTTGGATTTGTAAATAATAATAAGAAAAAAAAGACAAATTTAGTCACTTTCCGCTAAGTCTTATCCAAATTCGCAGTGGGCTAATTGCAAAATTTGTGGTTATCAAGTTATTTGTCCAAAAACTTAAAAAATAAAATGGCTATTTTGTGAAAAGTCTTATAGTAAAGTGGCTATTTTTTCTTTTTCTCTTTAAATAAGTATAATTAAAGAAAAGTAAAATAATTAACGGTTGATTATTTTCCAAAAATTTTAGATGATTGAACCGTCAACCGCGCATTATGTGTTTGCACTCGGAGTTGCAAGATTTTTGGGATGTGCTCACTGGATCATCCAGGTCAGTTTTCAACTTTTGTCCTGTACAACCTGTTCTTTACTATAATATCGTGTGTAACAATTAATGATCAGGTCTATGAATCCGCTGGAGCATATTTGTTTTTACTGGGAAGCGGCTACTTTTGGTTGCCAATGGTGTTGGTATCGGAGGCGGTTCAAACACTCATTTTGGCCGACTTTTGTTACTATTACGTAAAGAGGTAAATTATACATGGCCTATAAAGTTTAATGTTTTTTTTCGTTAAATTGTTGGATATTATATATAGTTTGATATTGTTGTGGTTTTGTGTATATAACGCAGTGTTGTGAACGGTCAACTTTTAGTCAGCTTGCCACCGGTTTAAGTTTCGTTGGTCAAACTGTCAAACGTGTACATGTTGTCTACAGCTTTTTGATGGGTGGTGGCGAAGCAAAGTTTCCGGGTTTTTTTTATCATCTCATTCTAGTGAGACGTAGCAACGAACTCAGGGAAATGTATCATCTAAACTTTGTTTTTTGACGTTGAATGTTTTTTTCTACATTTAGGGTGACTTTTGTAAATGTTGAAAGTTGTATGCTAAATTTTGAAATTGCTGTTAAGTTGAACTAAAAAATTATAGGCGACAAAAGTGTATTGGTACTTGGAGCCTGGAGGTAGAGGTGCACATATACCGGTTAAAACCGGTTTCGGTTAATTTGAGAACCGGTTTTTGATATAACCGGTTTTGGCTTGACCGGTTTCGGTTAAAACCGGACCGGTTTAGGCCGGTTTTTTTGGTTTGGTATGTGTAACCGGTAGAACCGGTTCCGGTTCCGGTTAAAACCGGTTTTTATATAACCGGTTCCGGTTAAACCGGTCCAAAAACCGATTTTAATGAATTAAATCTTTAAAAATACAAAAAAAATACTATAAAAATCTATAAAAATTTATATTGTCTTTGGTTATGATATACAACAAGAAACAACATTGTTTGAACTTGAATTGTGTTGATTGAACTTCAAATGAAAAAAACAAACGTCAACGACCAATTACGTATTATAAAAAACTAGGAATTATAGTTTTCGAATAACCGAGGTTCAACATCGAAAAACCGAGTTCGATCTTCAACACATTACATAAACTAGGAATGATAGTCTTCATCTAGAAATACCAAAGTTTTAAAATTCAAATTACATAAACGTCAATAATAATAATAGTAGGATTATAGTCTTCAATTTTGTCATCTTCAAATCTTCAAGCTTTTAATCCGAAAATTCTTCAATCTCACCCTCATCAACTTCGGTCGTTGGAGGTGATATCCCCATTGCAACTTCTTCTTCGTGGATATACTCTTCCACCGGTGGTAAAAGCGGCCCTTCGAGCGAAACGCAATGTTGTATCCTTTCGACGCCATCTAAATAGTCCTTCAAGCAAACGCATACTTCCATCGATTCGGCCGTGAGTTTGGACCTTCTTTCCGTGATGACCCTGCCACTAAAAGAAAAAGCGGATTCCGAAGCTACCGTGGAAGCTTGGACGGTTAGTAGATCGCGGGCCATGGCGGCTAGAATCGGGAATTACACTTCCTTTTCTTTCCACCAAGCCAAAATGTCAAAGTTTTGAAATTCTTCGACGGTAAAGTGGGCTAAAAAGTTTGTGGCCATATAATTGCCCAATTCGCTACTTGGGGCGGAAGTACGTTGGCGTTTTGTGGCATCCTCCATCAAAGTGTTATAAAGATTTATGTTAACGTTTCTTCCCGATGAAGATGAACCGGCCATACCTCTACGAATATGATCAACTATTACATTAGTTGGTTGACCATATTTGGTAGCGTACATTTCAAATAATTTTTTGAAAGAGTCATTGAATTTAAAATTTTGAGTTTGAACGAAATTTGGTTCGAGTTCACTTAATCCCAAGTTTTCATAAATTTGCCCCATTAAAACGTTTACACCACCCACATTTATAGTCGGGTTTAGGGCGGCGGCACATGTGAAGACTAAAGGCAATTCCCGAAAATATTTTAAAAATTTGCTTTTCATAGCAATAACCATATTTTGAAACAATGTGATCGAAGAATACTCGAAATTTGCCATTTTTTCCGTCATAAGAAAAATTTGATTTAAAACCAACGGACTCGTGGGATAGTAAACGCCCGACAACAAAGTTGTTGCCTCCTTGAAAATTTGTAGAAAATGTGTTAGTTCTTGAAGCAAATTCCAATCCGATTCGGGGATTGAAACCGATCGACGTTTTTCAACAAGTATTTCGTTAAACGCATTAAGTGTGAGTTTTTGACGTAAAATGCTTTCAAACATAAAACAAGTTGAGTTCCATCTTGTGGGTGTGTCAAAGTTAGGCCCTAAACATGGTTCGTTACATTGTGCACAAAAAAACCGGTAATTTGCTTGTCGTTGGTTACTTGTGCCATAGATTGTGTTTAAAAGATTTTTAAATTTCGTACGTAAATCATCACAAACTTGAAGCCCGGCTTGCACACTTATATTTATAATATGCGCAATACATCGGGTATGAAAAAAGTCGCCATCTAAAATTGGTTTTAGTCTTAATTTCATTCGATTGATGGCGTTTGTGTTGTTTGACGCGTTATCAAGGGACATAGAAAAGACTTTATCGTCTATTTTATATTCCGCCATAACGTCCAATAATATTTTTAATAAGTTTGCACCGGTATGTGGATAACCAAATAATTTAAAATCTATTGTCCGTTTCATCATTAGCCAACTATCGGGATGAAACCAATGAGCGGTAACGGCTAAATAGGAATTTGCATTTCCGTGGGGGGCGGTCCAAACGTCACAAGTTAGCGAAATCGAATTTTTGTAGTTTGCAAATCCTACAATTATTTCGGATTTCGCTTTAGCCCAAAGTGCAATAGCATCACGTCGAAGAGTAGTACGACTTACAGCGGAGTATCGAGGTTGAAGTTTCGTTTTGATGATTTCCGTAAGCCTCGGGTTGTCGAAGTGGTCGAATGGAAGTGCTCCTTGGATGACAAACTTCGCAAAGGCTTCTCTTACGGCATCGTTGTCATATACAAATAAAGCGCCGTCCGATCCAATTGTAGTTTGCGTCGGATCGGTACTAGTTTGTTGGAGCGCTTTGCAACCGCTACTTATATGTGACCTCAATGTTGAGTTGCTCGTTGACGAATAAAACCTCCCACATTTCTGGCACCGAGCTTTTTTCGCACCATCTCTCATAACACAATAATCGAAATTCGACCAAACATCGGCGGATCGCGTTGTGGTTTTGATTTCCGCTACATCATCGTTGGTATAGTTTCGTGTTATGCCGGAAGTACCAACGGAAGCGGAACCGGTAGCGGAACATGACGAAGCCATCTTGAAATTGTTAGAAAATAGGTCGGGAATGCGAAAAACGTCGAGAATTGTTAGCGTTTTTTGCGGGGTGTTGAAACCAAATGAACCAACATCTATTTATACTAACAAATGAGGGGTAAAATGGGTATTTTTAGCTTTTTAACGGCTATAAACGGCTACAAACCGAGCAAAAGAAGCCAAAATTCCAAAAAATCCCGTTTTTTAACGGCTAGAAAAAAAAACCGGTAAAAAACCGGTTAATTTCCGGTTAAAAAACCGGTTAAAAAAAACCGGGGTCCAAAACCGGGTCTCGCTTGGGCTGGGTAACCGGGTAATAGTCGGCGGTTCGGTTTAACCGGAACCGGTTTTCAAATAACCGGTTTTTGGAATAACCGGTCCGGTTTATTTTTCCGGTTTTTTTTATAACCGGTTAGTTTGTGCACCTCTACCTGGAGGTAAGGGGTGAACAGTCCATATGAAAGTCGGTAGATTTTAAGGTGGGTTTAAATGGGCCTTCGTGGATCGGTTCAACAAAATTTTTTTTGTCTATTTTTGTGATTTGAGTAGTTAGCTAATACATTAAAATTATGATAAAAAAATCTTCTTTTTGTAAATATATGTGGAATCCAAAATTGTTTCTCCAAAAGAGTCATTGTGGAGAGAAGGAAGACTCCAACATATATACAAACTTATAGGACAGTATCGCACCAATTTGGGATATACTAACACTTCCCTTCAGAGACGTAGGCTCGATGAGGTTACAGGGTGCGGGACACCGGCTCTGATATCATGTAAATATATGTGGAGTCCAAGATTGTCTCTCCAAAAGAGTCTTTGTAGAGAGAATAATAGTCCAACATATATACAAACTTATAGGACAGTGTCGTACCAATATGAGATACACTAACACTTTTATATAATTTATTTTGATAAAAATTATTTGGCAGACAAGCCCTTCAACCGTAAATACTCGAATTCACTTTCCATTGTTTTGTTCTTTTCGTAGAGTATTAGTGGAATTGTTGAATGAGTTGAAAACTTGAAATGTTTGTTGGCATACATTGAATTAGGGGTGTTCAAATTCGGATATCCGGAAATTCGGATATCCGAATTTCGGATATCCGAAAATTTCGGATAGTGAATATTGATATCCGAATCCGTATCCGAAATTTCGGATATCCGAATTTCGGATATCCGAAATTTCGGATTCGGATTCGGATATCATTTCGGATATCCGATTTAATAAAAAAAAATTCAAATTTAATTAAATTAGCCTAAAAAAATCATTTATCCAATAAATATATTAAAATAAACATATCCGATATTACATTGTGGTATTCAAAACCAAACGAAAGAAAAAAAATATGAGATTAATCGACGAAACGTAGTAATATATATAAAATATATATATATATATTTTCGAATTCGGATATCGGATATCCGAAATATCCGAAATTTTGTAAAATCACTATCCGAATCCGAATCCGAAAATTCGGATATCCGAATTTCGGATATCCGAAAATTCGGATATTCGATTTTTCGGATAATTTAGCATCGGATTTTCGGATTTTCGGATCGGATATTCGGATACGGATATTTTTGAACACCCCTACATTGAATACGTCTAAAGATAATGGGATGTTATGTTCGTATACAATAGATTTGAAGTTCAAGCGCGCGTTAAACTGTTGAATGAGAAAATTATTAACAAAAATATAATATAAATTATTGAAAATATGTTATGTTGAACTATATAGAGTTTAATTCATTATAAGAAATTGATTTACAAAAATATGATATAAAATATTGAAAATATGTTTTGTTGAATTATATAGAGTTTAATTGAATAACAAAATTGTATGGAAAATAAATATTAGTACGACTGTTTATTTAAATTTTAAACAGTTAGACTACATGATGGATATTCTTACAAGCTACAATTCTGAAACCTATTCTTGTAACTTGACATTTTAGCCAGACACACAAAGTTAACACTTGTATCTTGCAAATCACAAAGCTAAAACTTGTATTATGCAAATGGTTTCACTTTATTAAACCTTCGAATACATATATTTAACATATACAATGTAAATATTATATATATATATATATATATATATATATATATATATATATATATATATATATATATATATATATATATATATATATATATATATATATATATATATATATATATATAGGGATAGGTTCAACATAGATACAAAAAACACCACCTAACCATAGAACCATATTCCTAGCTGTAAGATTTGAATACACTCAAAAGGGTATGATCGTAAAAAATATAACAACCAAATAAAATCCCTAAAATATAGAAGCATGTTACGTGATTTAAATTCCACTCTTGAAACATATGTTCATCTATGAACATATGTTCATCAATGAACATTTAGTTCATATGTAAATACATGTATGTAGAGAGAAAATATATTCATAGATGAATATTTGTTCATTTAATGAACATATGTTCATAAATGAACATATATTCATTGATGAACATATCATCACAACATGAACTTTTATATTTTATTATTTTTTTTTATAACGGCAAATCTATCCTACTCCTACTTTTAAACTTCTCATTGTTATGTTAGTGTCAGGGTTTGAACCCATGACCTCCTTGTTAGTATATCACATTGTTAGCCAAGTGGGCTAGCCCCAACTTGTTTATATTTTATTATTTACGGTACTATTCATTTATGAACATATATGTTCGTTGATGAACAAAGTTTCCAACGATGGTTTCAATCATATCGTTAATTTTCATGCCTTTATATATGATCGTTGTTCATTTATGAACATATGTTCATAGATGAACAAATGTTTATAGATGAACAAATGTTCATAGATAAATATATGGTTTAACAGTGGAATTAATAAAATCACGTAATATTTGATGCTCCTATATTTTAGGAATGGGTAAAAAAACTCAATATGTCATTGCTTAGGGGTGATACCCTACATAAGATGCATATTTTTTTTGGTGCATCCCTTTTATCTAATTCATTGATAAAATGATCAAATGGTTATAAGGATGATTGTATGGTTAGGTGATATTATTTAATTCTATATTGAACATTCCTTTATATATATATATATATATATATATATATATATATATATATATATATATATATATATATATATATATATATATATATATATATATAATATATAGTTTTTTGTTTTATATAAAAATTTGTATTTATATTAAATTATCTTACATGTAATCAATCAAAAATAAAAGTGATATTTACCTAGTTAACATTTTAAATAAAAATCATTCTCACAAGATACGCATTTTTTCTCAAATATCCATTTTAACTATGTTTTTTCGAAAAAAAGTAAATTTAAAAAATGTAGTACAATTTAAAAAATGTAGTAAATTTAAAACATGGCTTTCATTATGTTCTTTTCTAAGTTTTTATATGAATATGTTATGTGTTTTTCTTTTGAACGACGTGTTTGAAATCTGTAAAATATCTGAAAAAACTGCTTTTATTCGGTCGCTTTGCACAACACAAACAAAAATATGCATGTTACTCACTATTTTTTCTAGTATGAAAGTATTTCATGTATTGAAATTTAAAACAGATTCGAAAATATTGAACATTTTCGGAAAATTAGAGGTTCAATAATGATGAGCATGTTTGAAAATAGTGTACGCTTGTCTTTTATTAATGTTTTCTTTTTTATGTCAAGGTGTTTATATACGATAGATTGTCAAAACAAGATAAATGAAGCCAGTGTATGAAGTATTCATTTATATGACAAGGTAACTTTAGCATAACAGACTGCCACCAATAATGGAGGTAGGTGTACTAGGCGAGATGTTTGCCAACATTTTTCATCATTCGAGGTGGTGGAACTGATTTTTGGCAAAGAGGTCGTCTCATCCAAGTTACGACATTTCATATAGATGTGGCAGTTCATATGTATGATTCAAAAGGCTTTAGATAGGATCTGAAATGCATTTGAAAAACTATAATGTTTTTACAGTCTCTTATTTTACGTGAAATGCAATCATCCCGGTGAAAGTATATCAAAGACTAATATTTTACGTAAAAGATTGTCAAACAAGAGCTAGAAATTCATTACCAATTTATTTTCTTAGCAATATAGATTATCGTGACATTGTAATATGTATGATTCATTCTTATAAATAAAAACCATATTATATTAAAATTCATCCGTACATATTACAACTCGAAATGAATGTGCACATTTTACAATAATTTCTCTAATAATAATTTTTTTCAAAATTTAAAAAATATATAGCCAATTCTTGACGACGGTGACTCCTTAAAAATTAGTTTTCGACACATTTTCAATCAAGATGTCATCGAACCAAGTACTAGATACAAATTCTTATTTAATATTCTTGTTGTCTCTTTTATCATCACCAAAAATCAGAAAAATTAACTAGTTAATTCTTGGTCTTTATGTCATCTTCCAACTGTTGGCCAAAATCATGGTAAGAACCTCACCCGGATAGCTCGATCCAAACAACTCTATCATTAGGTCCAATTTTTTACAATTTGTGATTTCAACATTGCAAACCACATATGTTGATAGTCATTGCCCTACAACTGCTTCCATGTTCTTTTCTCTACCAGATAACTTCTCTTGTTTTGACAATCATTTAGTCAAATTATTTAAAAAATATTGATATGTACTTCCCAGAACATCTTAAATTTTTTTTACCATCTACTCAATCGAGAATGTGCATTACTATCACATAAAAGACATCATTAAATAGATTAAAAAGATGGTATAACCTTGAAATTGTTTGTCAAATTAGAAAATTTCATTTGTGAAAGCATCTCAAAAATGATAATTGATTTCGAAAATTTCTGAAAAAAGTAATTTGAATTACTAGATTGAGCTAGAAAATCTAGTCGGAGTTCAAAATTTTAGAAAATAATTTCAGAAAAAATCATATTTTCGAAGGTACCTTGTGTCAAAAAATATTGAAAGGGTGTTACTAAATAAACACCTCTTATATATCTTTTAATAAAAGTCAAACTGTTTTCAACCACTAATAATTAATCTTTCCGAAAAACAATGTAATTTCAACAAATCAAGAGAAGTTGACTTTAGATAAGTTGTATATGTAGTATAATGGGAATCAAGTTTATATCAAATTTTAGAGTTAATTTTTTTTTTTTTAAATTTCATTTTCCGAAAATTGTGGATAGAGGGTTGTTTGAAGAAAAAAATGGTCATCTTGTATCTCAAATAAAAATAAGTAATGTTTAAACTTGTGTCACTCCCACTCACTTGTAAAGTTGGATCTCTATCTGACAAATTTGATTTCCTTCTCTCTATTACGAACTTGCGAACCCTAATTCTTGTCGGGTTGTGTAGAAGTTAGATATTTCCGATGGTAAGGTGATTTGTATACTACAATTTTTATGCATATACAAAGATTTATATTTTAGAGAAATTATACAACATGCGTCAATTGTGTATATATAAAAGTTGTTGTGCACAAATCACTACATTTTTTTTAGTATTTTGTTTATTTCTTTAGTGTCGAACATTACTGCAGTTTGTAACTTATTTAATTAAATGTAATATCCTTATTTATTTTATTTACTAGGCTGGGTTGGGACTAAACGTGCTAACCCATTGTCAAACACGTTTACTTACATGTTGGAATGGGCTAAAGAAAATTAAACATGTTGGATTTGGTTAAAATTATCAAACCCCTTTCATTTGATAGGTCAACTTGAACCCCATCCCTCCCCCTCGCCTCACTCATTGTCATAACTAATATTCAAAGTCAAATCCATTTATTCTACATTCATTTGTTGTTTTTGAAGGTGTTTTTTCGCTAACTGCTGGTCCACGATTCTATTTAGGTATTGAGGACCACAAGGGATTTTGTCTATTGGAACTCCTAATCCATCGTGTTTGAGATGAAACTGATATTATACATATATACTTGTATTATATCACAGACCAAACCCTTTTTTGACATTTACATAAATATTAAAAAAACCAAAATAAACATATAACTTAACTTTGTTTTGAAGATAACGAAATTCAAATATAAAATGTTAGAAGAACAAGCTATTGATTTTCTTTTATTTTAAGTAACACGTGAGTCACTTTGGTAACCACTAGTTCTCATGTTAAAAATATCGCAACATTTCCCAACAACGGTACGAAAATAACTCGACAACCAATAAACATTTAAAATGTGTTGCTTTATAATATTTATTTTTATATAATTTGCCTCCTAAAATTTAAAACATCTATTTTTATCTAATATTTAAAAATAAAAAATAAAAGTGCATTACATTATGCAAGCACGCCATGCATGGCAAC
The DNA here is from genome assembly GCA_023525715.1 of Cichorium intybus. Classification (NCBI taxonomy): domain Eukaryota; kingdom Viridiplantae; phylum Streptophyta; class Magnoliopsida; order Asterales; family Asteraceae; genus Cichorium; species Cichorium intybus. The sequence goes on along the minus strand of CM042012.1, from coordinate 8,822,753 downwards.
CACGTGCGTGCTTACTTTACCAGAAAGCTACGTCGACACGTCACGTCATCCACCTGTAACCGTAAGGCATCCTCCGTAATCCACCATGTACACTTTATCAGACTCTTTGACACGTGTCAATTTCAGAATACAGAAATACCATGGTACAAGTCACGTGTCATCAGTATTCTAGACCCACAGCAACCAACGGCCAAGATTTCATCGAAAAAGCAGCACAAAGATATACACCACCCTAAAACGAATCGCCACGTTTCGATCATGCAGTCATCCAGAAATCTCAATTCCCTCGTTACTCGCCACGTGTCGACGTGTACTATCATCGGACGCCATACTCCGCCATTAACGCGTCGCAGAATTTAACAAATCTTACGTGTCGTGTCCCTTTCCCTCCATGTTTTTCATTCGCTTTAAACAGGTTTCCCTCCTCTTCAAATCCCCCTTTTTCAAATAAGAAAAAACCCTAGTTGAATCTGAATTTTCGATAAAAAATTTGGAGTGTTATAATGGCAAATGATTTGAGAATGTTGGAGACGAAAAGCTTTGGAATCGTTGATGAAGACCGAGAGGAAAATGAGCTAATGTTGGAGTTGTCGATCGGGGGGATATTTTCGAAACCGAAGAAAACGATTGGGAATGTGAGTGAATCGGTGGAAAAGAATAATCTAGAAGAGGATATGAATGTTCATTCGAAGCGTGAGATTCAAGCTATCCGGCGACGGGAACTACGGAGAAAGAGAGAAGAAAAACTGAAGAAATCGGTCGGTTTTGGTTCTTGTGGTTCTGTCAGTGGTCCGTTTGTGGATAATAAAGAGTGGTTAGAGAATCAAATCGTAGGACAAAATGATGAGGTTTTGGAGATTGAACCAACTCGTAAAAGAGAGAGAATCGAAGACTTACCGGAAAATGTCGCTTCCATTCCGACAGCCCCGATCACAAATGGATTCGTATATCCTAACGCGATACCGGTCTCCGGCGGTGGTGAAATTGTTGCACGAATTGAAGAGGATTTAAATACGAAGAATTCTATTTACCGGCCGACAGCATGCCGGAGTTTCAGACCATATCAGGGGAATTTAAATCTGAAACCTATTGAAGATGAGATAGACGGCGGTGGACGACGGAATTTTAAAGTTAATTCAAACGGCTCTGGAGGTTATGCTTCCTCCGCCGTGTCAGATAGTCAATGCTCCTCTCGCCAAGGTAACTCCCCAATTTATTCTTTAAAAAAGTAACCGTAAAAATTTAATTCAAATCAAAAAACCCATCCTATAATTCTTAGTAATGTTAATGGTCTCAAATTATTCTTTCCCATGGATCTTCATCTATCTACGTTTGCATCTAAATGACAATCTTGTTACATAAATTGAATCGAATTTCATTGTCCTTTCAATCGTCTTTCTAATTACTGGCGGTGTTCTTGGGCTCAATTTTATTTTTTGCGGTGGTTGCAGGCGGTGCTACAGATGAAAGCAGAAGTAACTCGAGCAACTCTCAGGTAGACCACCAACTGCCAAGTACTTCATCTGACCCTTTAGATCAACCCGTCGGTTCATCTAAACCAACTGTCTCAACCGTACCAGAAACCGACCCAGTGATCCCAAACGGCCGGTTCAAGCCGCCGGAGTCAAGTGTCTCAAACCCACCTTCTAAGGTTGACGCCAGTAGTCAACAGCGACAACAACAGGCCTCTATTCTATCCCGGATGCCGTGTGTTTCAACGACTGGGAACGGGCCAAATGGGAAGACAATTAGCGGGTTGTTGTACAGATATACGAAGAATGAGGTGAGCATTGTGTGTGTATGCCATGGCCAGTCATTCTCGCCGGCTGGATTTGTAGAACATGCGGGAGGCGTTGGTATCACTCATCCCTTGAAACACATCACCATACTTCCGGCTGCTTTTGCATCTTGAATTCGATATATTGGGCCGTGCTTACATTTTTCAGCTGGTAGTATTTTTGGTTTTCTCTAGTAATATCCGATCATTTGATTGGTGGGTACGATTTTGCATGTATATGTTCATACCTCCATGGATGTTTGAACAATATCCGAATGTGGGCAAAATTTTCTTTTGATTGTTTGTTAGGTTATGCTATGTACGTAACTGTAAATATGAAATTTTGTTGATCAATTGGAAAAAGATTTCTCCCTTGGAAACAAATATGCAATGTTTTAAAACTTTCGGTTGACCCCGTGGTGATCGGAACATGGTTTAATTGATTCAACCCTCGTGTTAATCCAGTTTTTTGAAGTTTATATATTTTTTTTTCCGTATAGTTATGTATTTATAATACATAAACAACGTCATTTATTTGGTACCAAAAAATATATTTTATCAAATGTATATAGGTAAAATTGATTAAATTTGATAAATTAATTAATGATATATCAATTTTAAAAGTTTGAGTCTTGAACTCCTTAGCCTAGTTCTTGATGTCTAAATTCTAGCTTTTTATTTTCAACCGCTGCGTCAACCTGATTGCGGAGCACCGGTGTAGCCGGGGTTTTGAGGAACCCGATTTGATTCAATCCAAGCCAGAAATTGGTAAAAAATAGTTCATAATTTACCAATTCTCTTTATCAGGTCACGATCCAACCTGTTTGACCGAACATGTTAACCCGGGTTTAAAATATTGCAACATGTGTTACAGTATTTTGCTTGTTATTGTGTGGGTACTGTGGGTGCACCATGTGCATGTCGTATGTTTGTCGTGATGATGTTTCTTTTTGCAAAGAAATTATTTTTTGTGTAGAGTTGACATGATTTGATAAAAAAATGATTTCGACGAGTCGTAGTCAAAAACATGCATCTTCCATTTTAGTTAGTTATGAGTTTATCATTTTTATGAGTATTTTTTTTTTTTTTTTTTGGTTATTGATATATTGGCCCTATAAACTATCACCAAAAATTTTAAAAAGGTCCCTTAACAAATTTTCGGGCCTCCTAAGTCATTAAAGTCGAAAAAACCGTGTCTTAAACTATTTATGGAAGGGTAACCGGTTAAAGGCGTTTGAATGCTGAGTTCGAATTTATTTATTAAACAATTGGATGACATGACATTAAAATCTATTGAAAAATACCTGTTAATTAAGGAGACTGTGTATCTCTGTAGTTTGTTCGCTGAAATTTTTTCCGAAGAAGACGATCATTTAGGGTTTCTACAGTTCGAAGGTGCATGGCTAGTAACATGCCGGATCCGGTATACTTTAAAGTTCGGTGCCACTACAACGGTATATTTTTACGCCATCCTTATTGGTGAGCAGCGGAACAGGGTACCCGTTTTGAAACCGGAACCGCCTTAAGCGGTTCCAGTTCCGATTCCTAAAATGATGGAACCGCTCTAAGCGTTTTTGGTTCCGGTTCTCATTTTTTTGGAACGGGTACCCGCCGGGTACCCTGTATTTTAAAAGAATTATATATATATATATATATATATATATATATATATATATATATATATATATATATATATATATATATATATATATATATATATTAAAAATTAGATTAGGTGAGCATTATATACTATTTATTATAAGATCTTAATCATTCTTATATTTAAAATAAAAATCAATCTACCATTGCCGTTTATAACTTATATTGTAACAAACTATGTTTACTTTATTATGAGTAACTTTTTATAACTATTATTGAATTACATTTACTTTGTAATTTGTAACTTGTATCGTAATAAACTAATCATATTAGTTAGCTTTTGTTTCTATAGATAGTATTTCTTTTTGTAACGACGAAATTAAAAAAGTTGACGTAACAGGGTACCCTGTTTCGGAACCGGAACCGTTGGTTCCGGTTCCAGTTCCTAAAATTTAAGAACCGCTTACACCGGAACCCGGTTCCAGTTCCAACTTTTGAGGAGCCGACGCCGGTTCCGGTTCCAGCCAAATTGGGCGGGTACCCGCCTATGCTCACCCCTAGTTCTTATGCTTATGGCGAGAGTGTAGTATTTATCGATGTTGATTTTAATGCAATAAATCTTCATGAGTGTGGGTCCTGGCTTGAAAGATTTGTTGGGGTCCCTTGTGAGAAACTGTATTATTGTATCCCAAATTGACCATTATCACAAGGCATTAGATTCATAAAGAACGATTTGGATTATGGAAAAATTTTAGACGATGCTAATAAATCTTTTGCAGAGTCTGTAAACCAAGAAATTTCTTTGTTTATGGACCATACTGGGTCAAAGTTAGAAGAATGGTTCGATGAAGACATGAATTTCGTGTTGACTAGCGAAGAAGAAGGTTTTGTAATACAATCACATAATGAAGTTCCTGAAGTTGTAGAAAAACAAACGAATGAAGAAGATGATGTCCCTGGTGGTCAGCATTTGGAAGATTTGATTCGTGATAATGAAATTTCAAAAATGAACAAGACGGGTGATGATGAATTTCTTAGCAAAATGTGTCATCAGGTTGAAGATAATGAGGGCCATGAGAATGAAGAAGAAGGTGTTATTCATCTTACCTTTAATGAAAAAATACATTGGAATGCTCAAAAACCCATTCTAGGTATGAGATTCGATACCCAAAACTGCTAAAATACATGTCGTGTAACTATGTTGTGGCTAATGGATACCAACTTGTTTTCAAGAAGAATGACAATAAACGGTTGTTGGTCAAGTGTTGTCAAGGGGAATGTACCTTTAGATTATGGGCATCATGAATAGGAGATGAACATTCATTTCAAATAAAATCTTTAAAAAGTGATCATAACTGTGCAAGAAACTACAAGTTAGGATCAATTGTGACATACTCTTGGATTGGAAGTCATTACACCAAGGAAATGTTACATAGACAAAAACTGAGTATTAGACAACTAAGACTAGAGGTGATTAAAAAATTTAGAATAGATATTAGTCTAAGCCAATGTAGAAGGGCAAGACAACATGCCATCAGTTTAATCGAGGTTACATTGACTGAACACTATGCTAAGTTATGGTCTTACATGAAGGAGATTAGAAGGTCAAACCCAGATTCAACTGTGAAATTAGATGTTCTGTCAATGCCCGATGGTAAAAACTACTTTAGCAAACTTTATGTATGTTTTGATGCTGTTAAGAAAGGATGGCTGGAAGGTTGTAGAATGGTGATAGGCATAAATGGTTGTTTCCTGAAAGGAATTTGTCAAGGGGAGTTGCTTTGTGTTGTGGGTAGAGATGCTAATAAGCATATATACCATATAGCTTGGGCAATTGTGTGTGTAGAGAACAAGGAAAACTGGAAATGGTTTCTTGATTTGCTGATAGAAGATCTTAACTTGATGCTTGGAAATGGGTTAACATTGATGTCTAATCAACATAAGGTAATATACAACATTTATCAAAATAAATATTATATTTTAAACTCACACATTATGATAATATATTCTTTTTATGTAGGGCCTAATGGAGGTTGTGAATGATTTGCTCCCTCAAGCTGAGCACAGACAATATGCACGACACATTTGTTCAAACTTTAAAAAAATTCCCTGGTGCACACTTTGAAATTTTATTTTGGAAAGCATCAAATGCTACAACAAAGTAGTCTTTAAAAGTCTTTATGAAGGAAATGGAGACACTTTATCCACCAGCCCACAAGTATTTGATGAACAATGACCCAAAGACTTGGTTAAGGGCTTTTTTTGAAACTGGTAGATGCTGTGCAGCAACTGAAAACGGTTTATCTGAGAGTTTTAATGCAATAATTGTTGAAGCTAGGAGAAAACTCATAATAACCATGTTATAGGAATTGAGGTTGTATATGATGGAGAGGTTATTCAAAATAAAGGGAAAAGGATGGTCAAGTGACATTTCACCAGCAATCAGATATTAGTTAAACTTACTGAAGATAAAGAAAAGGTATTGGCAAGTGTTACCTAGTGGACTTCAGAAATTTGAGACTAGGTGTGAAGGAGAAGCTTATGAGGTCGACCTAGACAACAAAACTTGTTCTTGTAGGTTATGGCAGTTGAATGGGTATGGTTATGTATATTATGTGGCAGCAATAAGTTTGTTAATAGAGATGTGGAGAAGTATGTGCATCAATACTTTACAAGAGCTATGTACCTAAAGTCTTACAAGTATTGCATATTACCTATGAATGGTAGTAGCATGTGGCCAGAAACATCTTACATTCCACCATTGCCACCAAAAATTAGAAGAATACCTGGAAGGCCCACTGTCAAACGTAAGAGAGATGAAACTGAAAAAATTGGGAAGCATAAGGTTTCAAAGATTGGGAAGACTATGATGTGTAATATGTGCCATGAAACGGGACATCACAAGTCAACATGTAAAAATGTGGAAAGATCATCAAAGTTGAATGTTAAGAAAGCTAAGAAAACACATGGGAATAAGGTACAATTATAATATTTTGACCATATGTTATATATGTATACTAATGTTTGTTGATAAACCAGGATCAAGTAGGAAGAGCTGCACAAGGTGAGCCTGCAAAAACTGCACCAGCTGAACAACATGTAACTCAACAAAAAGCTGCACAAGGTGAGCCTGCAAATACTATGCCTGATGTACAAGGTGAGCCTGCAAATACTATGACACCTGGAATACCTGCTGAAGAAGATCCTGCAAATACTTTTGGTCAAGGGACTAGTGCCAACATCAGAATGAGGACTGTGAAGCAAGAAAAACTTGAGAAAGTGTGGAAGTCTGAAAGAATTCTCAAGACTAAACTTGCAAAAAAAATCATGGGTAAGAATGGTGAAGGGAACTCAGTCAACCGTCCAGTGAACATATAGTCTTTATTGGAAAGTTGTTAGTTTCAGATATAAACTATTACCAGATGTGGTTTTGTTATATATGTTAACTGCTACGACATGAGTTAAGACATTGTCATCAATATAGGCATGCAGTGTGCATGCCACTTTTGGATATTTATGAAATTGATGCTATTTAGACAATCTACTTTATGCTTCTAAGGTTTTATTTATTTTTGTTATAATGGTGGTTTTTACATTTTTGTTATAATTGTAATTACTCACGTGGTATATAACTTTATTCATTGATGTCATTTTAGTTACAAAATGCAAATCAATTATAGCAATGTACTTTAAAATGGAACATTCTTGTTACACTTTGGTGGGATAATGACAAATCAGTTTTTGGTTTGGTCCCCCACTAGTTGTGTACCCCTTATAATACACATAAAATGGTACATTCATGTTACAAAACGAGGAGGATTCTCCCACTATCATATTTCCATTTTATTTATATATTACTTCTTTTTTACATCAAAAGATAGTCACTGATCATTCTCCACGTGATCCCATCCAAAAAAGAGTTGCATCATTCCACGAAAGTACATGTCCCCAAACTCTATACATAGACATGACCAAAAATTTGAAAAACAACCAACTTCAACCACAACCCATAACCAACTAATACCCCCCAAAAACCTCAGACCATAACTATACATACATTCCACATACCATAACTATACATACATTCCACATACCAACTACCATCCCAAAAACCACCCTAACCATTATCTTTTCAGTTTAGATCAAGAACCACCCAATTGCGAGAAACACCAAAAACACCACCATCATCCACCTCTTGTAACGCTTCCTCTCCTCCTTCTTTTTGAGGTTCACCAACTCATCCTCCAGCTATATAATCCAAAGAACAGCAACCTCGAGTTTAGCTTTAGATACATCCTTCAACTCAGCAAGTTTTTGTTTCAATCTTGGAATTTCTTCCAAATCTTTTTTCTGAGTTTTAACAACGGCCATCAAACTGCACACCTCCGCTTTATAATGTCTGGAGATCTCGTCATCCACCCATTTGAACCATTTACATGCGTTCGACGACACCTGCAACGAAACCCAAGACTTTCACCAGAACTTACCAACGATCTACTACAGTTGAAAAAACGCCTCTTAGGGTTAACATCGGAGGATGAAAATCGCAGCTTCCCGGTTATCTTGCAGTCACACTCCGGATACAGTTTATTTTGCTCAACGATTTGAAGATAGTAATCGTCGAACACCATTTTTCAGCTAGCAAGCTTCGATTTTACAGAGAGAATTCAAGAGAATGATGGGAGGATTTGGGTAATATGCAGTACACCAACTGCTGCAAGTGTGCTACTTTCACCATTACCGAGTTTATACGCGGTTTCATTGAGGCATACGCGTGGTCCAGTCCACGTAAGCCACCACATGGCTTTTTTATTTTACCCTATTTAATTATTTTGACTGGATAACCTTTCATAAACATGATGACTTGTTTAAAAGACAGGTCATTTTCTACTTTAATAACTTAGGAGGCCCGAAAATTTGTTAATGGACCTTTTAAAATTTTTGGTTATAGTTTATAGGGCCAATGTCTCAATAACCCTTTTTTTTTTGCAAAACCCATAACTTTTTTATCAAGGTGGATTAAACTATTTATTCTTCAAAATAATCCAACTTCTTAATTAGAGTAAACTATTTAATCTTTAAAATAATCCAACTTCTTCATTAGGGTTGGCATGTAGCGGGAGAAACGTGGAGGGGAAAGAAGACACAGGCATAGGCAAATGAAAAAGAGGACTTCCAATTTCATTTAGGCTACACGGAGTGGTGGCCAATGGCCAACGGATGGCCAAGGGGTTTTTGTGGGCCAGACTATGGTTGGCAGGCGTTGACCATTTTGTAGGCAGTGGTGGCCAATGGCCAACGAATGACCAAAGGAGAAAGTTGTACAAGTGCTAATGCTAGATGTACAAGGAAAATAGCTGTTGGCATCTCGCCAACCGGTTGGCGAGTGAGGATGGCGAGTGAGGATGGCGAGAGGGGCCGGAGTAGTCTTGGCGAGTGCTTTTGGTTGGCCAAAAGGTTTGGCGAGTGGTTTGGCCACTCCTACTCCGTGGAGCCTTAAGAAAACGAACGGTTTGTAAGAAAAAGATATGCTTATCGGTAGATACAAGTGGCTTGTATCCAAATGGTGCGTCTGCATCAGGCATCTTATGGGTTTTTGTTTTTTTACCCAAAACCATAATTTTTATCAAGTTGGATGATTTTATAAAATAAAAGATTATAATCTTTTTATTAATTTTTAAAACAACCCGACGATTTGTGTAGAGCTGACACGATCGTGTTCATTGAAGAAATGATTTCTTGTGTAAGCTTGACATGATCGTATTGACAAAAGAAACGTTTCCGACTAGTCTTAGTCTAAAACATGCATTTTCCATAAATGTATGCATTTCCCATCATTTTTTTATCATGGTGGATTATTCTAATAATTATAAACTTTTTAATATTTAAAATAATCCAACTTCTTGTTTAGGGTTGACACAAAACGGGAGAAACGTGAAGAGGAAGAAGACACATGCGGAGGCGGAGGCGGATGAAAAAGAGGACGTGCAATTTCTTTAAAAAATTACCGGTTTACGAGAAAAAGATTTGTCCGTCTACAGATACAAGAGGCTTATATTCAAATTGTACGTCTGCATCTAACATTTTATTAGTTTTTTTTTTTTTACCAAAAACCTTAGTTTTTTTCATCAATTTGGACGATTTTAAAAAATAAAAGGTTATAATCCTTTTTTATTTCCGAAGAAATGATTTCTTGTGTAGGGTTGACATGATTGTATTGACAAAAGAAGCGATTTCGACTTGCTGTAGTCAACATGCATTTTCCATTTTAGTTGGTTATGAGTTTATCATTTTCATGAGTATTCTTTTGTTACCGGAACTCACAGATTTTTTTTATCAAGGTGGATTAAACCTTTTATTCTTTAAAGTAATCTAACTTTTTAATTACGTTTGACACGAAGCGGGAGAAACATGAAGGGGAAAGAAGACACAGACAACGGCGGATGAAAAAAAATGATGTCCAATTTCTTTTAAAAAATGAACGGTCGTCTTATAAGTGGCTTATATTCAAATGGTGCATCGGTATCGGACATCTTATGAGTTTCTTTTTATTACCAAAACCATGGTTGGATGAATTTAAAAATAAAAGGTTATAATCCTTTTTAATTTTCGAAGAAATGATTTTCTTGTGTATGGTTGACACCCTTCACCATTGTGTTCATAGAAAAAATGATTTCTTGTGTAAGGTTGACATGATTGTATTCGATAAAGAAATGATTCCTTGTATAAAGGGTTGATACGATCATGTTTACCAAAAAAAATGATTTTTTATAGAGTTGACACGATCGTATCGACAGAAAAAACGATTACAAACATGCATTTTCCATTTCTTGTTTGGCCCTATAGATTTTATTTGGAGGTTGGCAAGAGAAATTACAGTATATTATTTATATTTTATAAATGAACTAATTGGGCCCAAACGAACAGGCCGATAAAAAATAGAAGACCCGTCTTCTCGATGTTCCATACACCTTTTTCTCGTCCATATCGATCGCAGCTCACAACATGTCTCTTGTTCTTCACCAACGTCCACCACAGCTGCGAAGGCTTCTCCCGCACCGGCGACCAACCTCCGATCTCCGCTCCATACCACCGCTTCCGGCGCCGGCTACTACTCCATATCCGATCGGGTAAGTGCCACCTCCGATCTTGGTTTCTGTTATCTGGTTCCTAGAGGGTGTTCCTAATTTCTGGTTTTGTTTTTGACATTTTCTGGTTCGGTACTACCCCTGCAAACGTGATTTTTCTTTTTTTAGGAATCGATGAACCAGATATGTGGTGTAATCTATTGGTGTTATAGAATCTGAATATTGAGCTGAATTCTTGTCTGATGTCTGGTATCTGGTTAATTTCTGGACTGTTTGTAGTGTAATCTGAACTTTTTTGTGAAACATCCAAGAAAAAGAATAAACCAAAATTCCTATGGGATAATGATACCTTCAAAATTGAGTCCTATTTTGGTTCTAAATCTTTGTTTTTGGTCCGTCCAGGTCTACTACGGTTTCCATGCTTCTTAAAATTTGAAATCCTCGATGGGTAAAAACGAATTCCTGACACCAAAAGCAATCGCGAAAGACGGGTGGCGGGTCGGTATTGGATGAATTGATTAAAGAGGAAGAGAAGGCGAAAGAGAGGAGTAACCGGAAAGATTATTGGTTATGTGAAGGGATTATTTAGAAGGTAATGAGCAAAGATTTGGGTGAAAATACTATAAAGCAAAAGGATGTGAAACGTAAAGTAATTGATAAGTATGTTGGTGAAATTGAGATGCTTCAAAGTAAGCATAAGTTGAGGGTTGATCAAGAAGAGCTTGAGACAGTTATTCCCCAAATTGGCGCGGTTGTGAGGATTGTGAATGGTGCCTATCGCGGTTCAAATGCAAGATTGTTGTCTGTTAACACCGAGAGGTTTTGTGCAAAGGTGCAGATTGAGAAGGGTAGTGTATGATGGTAGGGTTATTCAGGCAAGAGGTTATATGGCAATATATGCAAACTTATTCAATGAAAACCAACAATATTTTACTTTCCTAAAATGCCCCCAGTTCTATAAATAGTATAGCATGTATTTTCTAAGTTGCGATTTCAGTCCCTTGTTATATTTTAAAGTTACATTTTTCGTCTCTTACATAATTTTTTTTTTGTCGAGCTGCGTAATCTAATATATCGGGTTTCCGCAGCATCGTGCGGACGGTCCAAACCTAGTTTAAATCAAAGGTTATATAAGAGCAACCAGTCCGTTTGAGATTAGCTCTTAACTCGGAACAAATTTTTTATATCCAAAAGTGATGCAAACCATCGTGAAGAGCTTGCATAAGCATTCGTGGAGAACCGAGAGCATGACAAACATGCATTTTCCATTTTAGATGGTTGAGTTTTATCATTTTTATGAGTATTTTTTTTACCAAAACCCATAGTTTTTTTTTTTATCAAGGTGGATTAAACCTTTTATTCTTTAAAATAATCCAACTTCTTAAATAGGGTTGAGACGAAGTGGGAGAAACGTGAAGGGGGAAGAAGACACAGGTGGAGGCGGATGATAAAAAAGGACGCCCAATTTCATTTAAAAAACGAACGGTCTGCGAGAAAAACAATTTGCCTGTCCGTAGACACAAGTGGCTTGTATTCAAATGGTGCATCTGCATTGGGCATCTTATAGGTTTCTTTACCAAAAACGATAGTTTTTTTATCTAGATGGATGATTTTAAAAAATAAAAGGTTATAATCTTTTTTTATTTTTTAAAACAGTCCAACGTCTTGTAACGTGAAAAGGCAGCCGTTCTTCCATTTTTATAATTTACTTTGACGATAATTTGGTAGAATCAATTGACAAGGTGTGTGCCTATTTTGTAATGTGAAAAGGCGGTCGCTCTTCCATCTTGATTGAACCCCTCCCAAATTTATGACTCTAAGCTACGACATACAATTTTGTATATCATAAATGTTTGCAAGAGATGACGTTGTTTTACGACATACAATTATGTATGTCGTAATTTATGCAAATTTCTCAAAAGATTACACTCTTTTATAACATACGTTTTTGTCGATCATAAAACCATTGTGTGTTATAATTTGCATGTCATTAAATATGTTTTTTTTCTAGTAGTGATACTCCAATTGAACTAATTTATTGAAAACATTTACCTGTCCAAACGGCGGTAAACTAAAAGGGTTCAAGTCAACACAATACACAACATGAATAAACATGGGACGAAATTCCGGTATCCTAACAACCTGTTGAGTTACCATTCGACTCCCTGCACGGTCAATGTTTCCTAGAAAAAGTAGAAATATAATGTACACTTGCATTATATTACGCGTTATGACTTTAAAAGACGAAGATAAAACGATATGGCATTTCTCACGAAAACGATCAAGAAGATCTAAATGAAGATACTCTTCAAGAATTACGTTTTAGAGACACCCACAACAGCCTACAATATGATCTTGGAACAAATTAGAAACACATACATTAAACACCACCTCAACAACTAGATTTTTTTAATTAGTTGTATTTTTAATTTGATTGTATTTTTTGTTTTTTAATTTTTGGCTTTTCTTTAATAGCTAGTTTTTTTTAAGGTTTCTAACAAAACGTATTACATAGAGACGTCGGGCAAACGGGCAACAAGCTGCGCCGCTAGCCCTTTTTGAATGGCAAAGTTGATACGCTTAAAAACAAAATCCAAAGATCTAAGGGACATGATGGTACTCTGCATAACCCGTTGAACTCTGTTGAGTAGCTCCACAGCTTCAGGTGTGAGAAATCCAAAGGTATCAAAAGTGAAAGGGATAAACACATGTTGATTTTCACGACATGTCTTATCGTGTTTATCCACTTTGCATGCCGCTGCTTTCAAAGCCGCTTGCCTCCCTGTAAAACCTCCACTCCTCAAGTTCACAAGAGGGGAAACCCCGGTAAGGTCCACACATGCATGTTTACCTCCCATCCATCCGAAGACCAAAATGTCAGCAGGCCTGAGCGTAGATCTCCCGTCTGAAGGGTCAGTCAAAAAGTTAACAGGAGCTTCTTTACGTACCGAAACCCCGGCACGTCGGCAGACGTCAAAAAGAACATCCCTAACCATATCATGACGGTATTTGAAACCTGGGAGCTCCCGACAATGAACAGCATGATCCCCAAAAGAGTCCAAGCACGCTTTGCGACAAACCGGATATATCTCGTCGCTCGGAAAAAGAGGATTTGTAACGCCAAAACATGTTTATTATATAATTATAATAAAAAGGGCAAAATGGTCATTTTACCTCAAAAGGGTAATTTGGTCTTTTGGACAGAAAAGGGCTTGTTTGGTAATAATATTTTGAGTCTTGGACTTAAAATGTTATAAAAATATGATTTTTGTCATAAATTGTGTAAATGGTGGCAAGAGTTTAAGACTTAGAACTTCAAGGACCAAAAATGTAAATTTTTGAGGTATAAAAGAAAACACTTGTGCAGAATTTTGGGGGTTACGGGAGAGTTCTAGTGGCTGAAATTCTGCAGAAAACTTGAAGGTTCTTGAAGATTGAAGCTTGGAAATTGGATTAGAGCATTCAAAGGGTAGAATTGGAAGTTTTGGAGGTAAGTTTTCCAAGCTCTTGACTAGTTGTTCTTGATGAGTTTTGTAGAACTCAAAAACTGCATTTGCAGTTATGATTACATTGTTAAGATTGATGTAATACTTCCATTAAGTCATTCTAATAAAGGCTTAATCAAAGAAAATGGAAGTAGATTGTTATTTTTGATGAATTTGAAGATTTGGGGTTGTTAGAACTAAGAACCCTAATTCTTCATATGATTGATTGAGTGGGTTTTGATGGTTAAAAACCTTGTTAAAATGTAAGGTTTTAGCCTAGGAACAAACCCCAAGCGATTAAGAACAGAAATAAGGACTTAATGGACCAAATCTGCAAGCTACAGTGCATAAATCGCGACTGGCCAGGGGACCTGCACTGCCGCTAGGCGCAGTGCGCCCAAGAGCCAGGCGGGGTGCGCCCAGGCGCAGTGCGCCCTCCCCTAGGCGCAGTGCGCCTCCGAGCAGAGGCCAGGCAGGGGATCAAAAACGCTAACTTTTGCTTGGCTTGTCCGATTTAGCTCAAATTTGAACCATAGGCTCGTTATGGTCTAAAAAGTTTGGGAAAATTTTCATATTGAGTTTTCGACCCCTCGGGGGCACTGTAGACCGATCCGAATGCCTCGGTGAATAGTAAAATTCACATAAAGTTAGTAAACGGAAAGTTTATTAACTAGGCATTGTTTATAACGATGTTATATTGAACTCTATTGTATTAGAGTTAATTGGAATGGTTATTAACCTATAATCATTTTGATAATAAATGGAATTATAGGTACGGGACAAAATCCTACGGATTTCATTTCGAGGCAAGGAACAACAAACGCTAGTTGTAGCAAACCTTCAGGTGAGTAATCTCACTATTATCCGATGTAATATGTGTTATATGAGCAGCTGCAAATGAAAATGATTTTGGGGGACAAAAACGATAAATTACATGATTCGATATACAACAAGACCAGATAAGCCGTGAGTCTATTTTAGACAAGAACGGAGCTGTGAGTCAACAATAATGACACGACAAGACCAGATAAGCCGTGAGTCTATTTTAGACAAGAACGGAGCTGTGAGTCAGTCCATATTAATGGTACGACAAGACCAGATAAGCCGTGAGTCATTGCGATGGCAAGAACGGAGCTGTGAGTCGAACCTATATAGACAAGATCGGATAAGCCGTGAGTCATTTCGATGGCAAGAATGGAGCCGTGAGTCTAGGCAACAGCGGGATAACCCGTGAGCCATATATGATTTTATATTGCATGATATTGCTTATTTGATTTTGTATAGAGAATTTTATTCTTATACATGTTATACTTGATTTGATTACTCACTGGGCTTTATAGCTCACAGTTTTATTGACATGTCCCTGCAGGTGAGCGTGACCCTGCCAAGGGAAAAGACAAAGTCCGTGACTGAGGACTTAGCATTTGAAGTAACGACCCGGCTTGAAGAATGTATAATATTCTATATATTGTACTTCGTGATACTCTTGTACTCGTATTGTATTAACTAATACCCCTACCTATGTTTTATTTGTAAAATATTTGGTTTGAAAAATGAAAAAATTTTGGGGTGTTTTTGGTTAATAAGTCGGGTGTTACAGGAATCATAAGGCGGTACCGTAGAATAGCGCGATATTCCACAGGGGACATATGTAGACCGAGGCCGTCAATGGGGATAGCTAGCAAAAAATCCTGTGCATGAGGAGCTTGAAGACACTCCAATACGGCTTTCTGCCTGAACGTCATGTGAAAGTCGTTTTCCATATCCTTGACGATCTTACTAAAGAGAGCATTCGCCAATGTTTTTTAATACGTTTCAAATTTAATGTATTCTTTTAGGTTCTATTTATTTTTAATATGTAATAAAACAAAGGTGCAAGATGAGAGAGATGGGGAATATGACTATTTTAATGGTTGAAATATGGTTCAGGGATGAAGTGTGAATCATAAAAAAGAAAACAACCGATGTGAAAGAAATAGATGGATAGGGATGGGAGGGATAGGAAACACCGTAAGGATAATAAGTAGTTTGCAACGGGTTGGTGAAGGGTATATTAGTATCATCTAATTCTATCAAGTTTAGTTTGATGAATGAAGTATAATATTCAATATTATGCATTATGGAATATAGGATCATCAATGTCTCTTAATCTTATCTTCGCCAAGGAGAAAATTTAACACCTACTCATACAATAATACTATAATAGCGATAGGATGAACCTTTAAGGTTATGCTTGGGGGTGTAAATCAACAACATCGACTTTAGACCATGTCACGATTTGTAATGCATGTGGGAACTTAATTAGATCCTCATAGTCAGAAACCATTGGTATATGTTTGAATCTTCTATTGTCTTTTTCATAATTAGAGTTGTTTATCTCCAATCTTTTTGTGTAGTTCATTTCTTATCATGATTAATTTGATTACTTTTGCTTGAAAGGATGGTGGGTACGGAGTCGTATTCTATATGTCATTTGAATTGGAAGTTGTTAAGGCCCCTATTTGGTCGAATCTATTCCATCACAACCTAAACAGTATAACCCTACACAAACTCTCGACATTCATCATTCGACTAACAAAAAAAATATTATATTTATTTTTCTTGTCATACCTATCAATATACTACTTTCACAAAACGCCCTGCATTTTAATGAATAGTAAAAAATTGTTTTTCTTAATAGTTTCACTAATAAACATTGTTACGAATAAACTGTTGATATTGATTTGGATTCACAAAAAAACATTTAATTTTGTTTTCCAAATAATATTTTAGATATTTGGCAAGTAATATAAAACAATTCATTTAAACAAAATTTTGAATCAATATTTGTACAAGAGTATTAACTAATTTTGGAGCCCAATTCTAAAACTCTAATGAATGATATATGTTTGATAAACTCGTATGTTGCAATTGAAATAAGCTTATGATTATATTTCTCCTAAAAGTGTTACCAATGAATAAATAGATACAGGCAAACGGTATATCTATCCGATAGTTTATGTTTATGTTTTGCTCTCTCGGGTATATTCCGTGTTACACGTACATGTCTAATTTGCTGCTTATGAATATACGAATAGTTAAAATGCACACCAAAAAATACGTTGCAAAAAGAGAAAGGTTGAGAATATGAATCTTGCAACTCGTGAGGGGCAAACAAGGGCAACAGAGTCATACTAGAATTAGAGGAGTTGACAACTACAGAATACAAGTCAAAATCAGATAAATTGACTTCAACACCACTCCATCGTATAATCGGGCCACACACAGTAGGTAAATGTGTGTTCTTCACTGTTATACATACACATACATTCCTATATAAACCACTAACCCTCCATCATTTATATTACAAACTAAAACGCACTAAACATAATCAACATGGCTCTAACATCAACTGTCTTTCCTGCTATTCTCTTCCTCACATGCTGTCTTTGCTTGTACCCTCATCTTGCATTAGGAAAACATGGTTCAACTGGAGTCACTCGGCACTATAAGTTTAACGTAAGTTTGATGGTTGCTATTGATTATAATCTTTTGCATGTGTTATATTTCAAACTTGCGCGTATTTTCAGATACGGATGCAAAATGTGACGAGGTTGTGTCAGACCAAGAGCATAGTAACCGTCAACGGTAAATTCCCAGGGCCGAGGATTATTGCCCGGGAAGGTGACCGGTTAGTGATTAAAGTCGTTAATCATGTCTCCAACAATATTAGTATTCATTGGTAAGTGTTAACTTTTCTTGACTCCAACTGACATGAATGTCGAATATGCCTTGGAGTTTGTTGATGGGGTTGATTTTGAATGGTTTTTTGATGAGGCAGGCATGGAATTCGACAACTTCGGAGTGGATGGGCTGACGGGCCAGCATACATAACACAATGCCCGATTCAGACGGGTCAATCGTATGTCTACAACTTCACCATTATTGGGCAGAGAGGAACACTTTGGTATCACGCCCATGTTTCATGGATTAGGGCGACCCTTTACGGGCCGATTGTCATTCTTCCTAGGCGTAACACTTCGTATCCTTTTGTGAAGCCTTACAAGGAAGTCCCTATTATATTTGGTAATTTAAACAAGCCTCGTTTTCTTTACTTTTGTGCCTATAATTTTTTTGTACTAAACACCGTCGTTCTGATTAATAGGAGAGTGGTGGAAAAATGATACGGAGGCTGTGATCAACCAGGCACTCCAGACTGGAGCTGGCCCGAATAATTCAGACGCTTATACCATCAATGGGCTGCCTGGACCGTTATATAACAACTGTTCTTCACCAAAAGGTACGTAATTATTTAAGTTCATATCGTCTTACTCTCTTCTTGATTTTGAGAGGAAAAAGGAATAATGTTAATTTTATTAGTGTATCCCACAGTGGTTATATACGGTCTTATAAGTATGCATATATGTTGGAGTCTCCCCTCTCTCCATAAGGGCTCTTTTGTAGAGACAATCTTGGGCTAGCATATATCTTACATGGTATCAGAGTCGGTGTCCCTCACCCCCGTGGCCTAACATATCTGTGTATATCCCCATCGAGCCTCCGTCTCTGAGGGGGAGTGTCAATGTATCTCACATTGGTCCGACACGATCTTATAAGTGTGTATATATGTTGGAGTCTCTCATCTATCTATAAGAGCTCTTTTGGAGAGATAATCATACGCTCCGCATACATCTTACAAATTTATATGCAGAAACTTTTCGGCTTAAGGTGAAGCCTGGGAAAACGTACCTACTTCGTATCATCAATGCCGCCCTCAATGATGAACTATTTTTCAAAATTACAAACCATACTTTTACGGTTGTTGATGCTGATGCGAGTTATGTAAAGCCCTTTGAAACGGATACAATCTACATCACGCCGGGTCAAACGAGCAATGTTCTCCTCAAGACGAAAAACCTTACTTTTAATGCTAAATTCATGATGGCTGCCAGACCTTATTCGACGGCAGCTGCCGGAACTTTTGACAACACGACTGTTGCCGGAGTTCTTGAATACGACATTGATAGCAGGTCATATTTCAATACTTCCATCAAAGGTCTTGCCCTACCTCCACTCCCAGCTATCAATGCCACTTCCTATGTGGCCAATTGGACCAATAAATTTCGTAGTTTGGGTAGTTCACAGTTCCCGGTGAATGTTCCACAAACTGTACAAAATCATTACTTTTTTGCAGTCGGACTTGGAAACGACCCGTGCCCAAAGAATCAAACATGCCAAGGGCCAAATGGCACCAAGTTTGCAGCCTCCGTTAACAATATTTCATTCACCTTACCGACAACCGCACTTCTTCAATCCCGATACTTTGGAAAATCGAATGGGATTTTCACCACTGATTTCCCTACCACCCCTCTAAATCCGTTCAATTACACGGGTACCCCACCCAATAACACCATGGTTTTCCACAGTACAAAAGTAGTAGCGCTTCCGTACAACACCACCGTTGAGCTGGTCATGCAAGGAACCAGCATTAATGGCGCTGAAAACCATCCTCTCCACCTCCACGGCTTCAACTTATTTGTGGTCGGACAAGGCACCGGAAACTTCAATTCTACTACAGACCCGACCAACTTCAACCTTGTTGATCCTGTTGAAAGAAATACCGTTGGTGTGCCAGCTGGCGGATGGGTGGCGGTGCGGTTCCGAGCTGATAATCCAGGAGTTTGGTTTATGCATTGTCATATTGAGATACACCTTAGCTGGGGGCTGAGAATGGCGTGGGCAGTCATGGATGGGAAGCTCCCGAACGAGAAGTTGCCTCCTCCACCTTCTGACCTTCCAAAGTGTTGACTTTGACTTCATATGACACATAAAGTGTTGACTTTTGGCTCGGTGAGACTTTTGTTTTTTGAGTTTTTAAGTTATGTATTCGTGAGTGATTGTTTCCATTGCCTTTTTGTTATCTGGAAGTTGATTATTGCTCAATGAGCGAGAGATTAATTCCCAATTCAGTGTTCTTTTTTTAGTGTAAATATAATCTACAATAAGAGATTGCTTTTTGAAGTATAAATATATTTGATTATGGGTTGATGTTAAATGATGCAACGTACATTGTTTGCTAGCACAAACAATCAAGTTAGATTGGGTAAATGGGCTGGAGCTCGCTCTCCGACGGATTCAATAGTAGATAATTGACTTTTAGTGACGATTAGTCGTGGCTAATCCGTTGCAAGACGAATTTGATCCGTCAATAAATTAGCGACATAGTCTTTGTCTGTCAGCGACGGATATTCAAACACTAATTGTCTATCATAACAAATTACGATCAATAAGATGGATTTATTGGCCAAATTTTCCACGCTAATTTAGCAATGACATTTAACATGTGTTAGTATTTTGGGTTAGTAACTTAGCAATGGCATATTTCATTAGTTGCTTTTCTGGAAATAATTTAGAACAGAAGAATACAATACAGTAGATCAATTATAGACTATAATATTTTTCTACAATTCATTCCAAGTAAATAATCACCATTACAATAAAACTGTATAATCAACCATTGAACTAAAAGAAATTTGATTCATTGATTCAATAATATTGTCTCATTGTATAAACATCAATTCGCATTTGAGATCACTTAACGAGTCAACAATCTCTAATACATTTACTTGTAATATTCCTGTATGCCAATACATGGCACCTTACATATCTGATCCGTAGCCATATAAAAAGAGCACCAGCATCCTTACTATTTAGGTAATTGGTGGCTAAGTTTGACCATCTCATATGATTTCAACAACATAATTGAGTCTGTTTGTAATATGTAATAAAAGAAGATAAAAAAAACCGTTAAGAGTAGCCATATACAAACCCATGTTTTTCTAAGTTCATGGCAGAATGCAATATAAGGTATTAAGCACTCTGCTAAACGCATGCAAATTATCTAGGCAAATGGAGACGCAAAGAGCAATTAAGAACACAGGGATTTAAATGTAAAATCAAGCTATGTCTACTGTACTACTACTAGAAAGAAATCATATTGGTAAACTTCAATATAAAACTTGCCACACACACTTTCTAGGGTTAGAATAAATGAGATGCATTTATGAGGAGTGGTTGGCCTAAAATCTTCACGGACTTTGGGCTCATGTGCCTTTGATTACATGGAAATGCTTTTGTCGCACCGAAGGTACACTAAAGCGGAAGTTGCACTGCTCATGAGGCTTCACTATCTTCTTCCTTTACAACCTCACTTTTCTTCTTAACTTTAGCTTTGCTTTATACCGAAGCTGCACCCCCAAACTTTGCTAACTACATCAACACCGAAGCTTCTATGTTGAAGCTTTTCTTTCTTGGTGTAACCAAAGACTTCACCTCATTCCCCAACCAAGAATTTTCCTTCATACCGAAGATTCTCCTTCACCCTTAGATCAAAAGCTTTTAGGATAAACAACAAACAAGTTAAGCACTTTAGACTAATCGATAAATGCGGTTTTCGTAAACGAAGGACTATAAAATCTAGAACACAAATATATAACGTGGTTCACACGATCAGTCTGATCGGCCTATCCACGAGAAAGAGGATTTTATCATCACCAAGGACGTACAAATCATACAAGGCTATAAGTGCATCTGTAGTCTGATTTACACACACTAAGGTTACAGTAACTTGAGCTACCACTAGAAAATGATCTTCCTCTATGGAGTCTACTCCAAAGCTAATCGTGCTCTCAACGTCACAAGGATCATGCTCTGCACTTGTGTTGTTTATTCAACTCGTAATTTAGTAGTTAATAAAGCAAATATAATTTTTGATTCGGTGTTATCTTAATTGATTTAAAATTTACTTATTTAACTAATTTTTCCAAATTTCGATCACGGTGATTGTCTAAGCTATCAACCATTATTTGTAATTTAACGTTGTTTAATTTACAAATTTTGTTTTACTATTACTTGTTATTAATAACTAATTTTAAGATCACTTATTCTAATTAAAAAGTTATAAAAGACCATTCGTGTAGAAAGGTCTATTTATCATTAATTAACCATTTTATAATCATTATTGAAAAAATATTGAAAAGTCATGGGAGTTTCAAATTAATATGGTGCAACAATTTTTGCTTCTTTTATAAGATATATCATGTTGGTGGGCTTACACGTCCCCTGTAACCAATTTACATGGACCTTCATTTGCTAGGTTGGTAGAAGGCAAATTGGTTTAAGTACCCGTTACCCAACACTAAAAAGAATAGCTAAAGACATTTTAGTTGTTCCTATTGCTACGGAGATTCATAAGCCCACATCATAGTCGAATTCATGCAAATATGTTGAAGGCGTTTATATATGCTAAACTTGACTTTTGAACAAAATACAAGGTAACGACATATTTAATTTTAGTTGTTCAAAATCCCTTTTAGTTAATAAATTTATATTTTTATTGATATATTTATGTATTGTTTATTCATAGAAACTTGTTCTGATGAGTCTGAAGCATATTGTCGAACTACTGATTACGATTATGATGTGAAAGATGTAAATAAGCTTTATAATGTTACTAACTTATTATATTCTTTTAGATAAATCTCTATTTATACTTTTTAAATTGTTCACTTCATTAAAAATGGATGATTTGATATTTTGTAGGAAGATAAGGATAGTGAACTTTTGGATCGACAAGTTTTTGCCACATAATCAAAACGACGTCGTTTTGACCATTTGGCATGCCAATGTGGCCAATAAACCGGTCAAAAAAGGGCTATTAGAGGTCATCATGGCAATTTATGAACATAAGTAATAGTTGCTATCCTTCTTAAACAATTTTCGGTTCACGGCTGTCCTTTGAACTGTTTAAATGGTTCATTACTCATTTATGGCATTAACCATATTTAAATAAGCTATGGAGTATGGAGTATCGCCAACTTTGACTTTTAGCTAAAAAAATGAAGTTTTACTTATCAGACCAATAAATAATAACCAAATTGACCATTCATAGCTAAATGCGTCGAAATTGACACCTTGCCTATATTTTTGGTAGGGCATGTCTAAAATAGAATGCATGAAAGAAGATACCTGGAGTTGAAGTGCGGTTGCTACCAAAATGATTGCTTCTTCCTTTACTCCTTGGAGCTTAATTGAATTTGCAACCTTCAAGAGATAAAATCCCAAATTATGACCCGAATAAGCTTCAAGAATTTAAACCTACAGAAATCCTTGCACCAATCATATTGGATGTGTGCGGACATATAAGTAAAGATACTAAGATAATTTCATTTTATCTTATGGTAATATAAAATACTATGTTCTTTTAGTGGATCACTATACTAAATACATTTGGTCGTATTAAATTAAACCAGAAATGCTAACAAGAATGAAGGAATTCCATACCTCAGTATTTTACTGGTTGTGATACTTGGAAAAGCATTGAAGAACTTCGAGTCTTCAACTTGTGGTGAGTTCATCTTTGCACCTATGAAAAATCTAATTGAATGGTTTGACTATTCCATGCATTTGTGCATGAGAACTCTTACTATGACATACAGATCTTTTAAAAAGATTACGGATACAAAATCATGTAAAATCATCAGAGATCATTGCATCAACATGAGCACTATAAAAGTTAATACGATCATTTAGTGTATATATTTAGCTAAAAGTTCTCTAGAACACAATTATTCTAAATAACAAGTAACAAAGCTAATATGATTCAACCATGAGCACTATAAACACTTTGGGACCTAATTCTAAACTACATAAGAAAAAAGATGATGCAACATGTGGAATCATCGACTCTATAGAGATAACGTGTCAAGTCTCACAAAACAGACCTAGCTGGACTAGTATTTAATGACCAAAATTGCAAGCCTGGACAAATTCCATGTCATAGTCCACATATTTTGTCCAAAGTGGACGGAACTGGTTCATAGCAATATCAAGCCATGGTTTCATATTTCCATTGAAATGTACAACTGCAGCATTACGGATCTCTTCCATGCTTATGCTTGGATTATACCCAAGTCCAAGAACATGCCATGATTTCTCTAATGGTTTAGTTGTTGAGTAAAAAGTGATTAAACCTGGTGGCAATGTTCCCAATTTCCACAAAGTCCGATTCTCATTCTGCGAAATAAACCACCATTATTAACACTTTAAAGTTTAAACATAAAGATAAATCTTAAGTTCTTAATATAACACGTAATCAAACTTACCAGATTTTGCCAATAGTGGTACTCCTCAGTGCACTTTTCTCTTCTCCAAGCATCCAAATCAAAGAAGTTCATCCCGTAAGCCCAGGCACATGCCTTGGGATTAAACTTCTCCTTGATTAAAGGATGAGAGAAATTCATGTATTGTGAATACCGATGAAAAGAACCGAAACATGTCTCAACAGCTCCATTTACCTTCCCATCCATATCTATCTTCCAAAGCCCAGTTAAATCTTTTTGAACAATTATATCATCATCCAAGAACAAGATTCTGTGCAAGGTGGGGTACATCTCAGGTAGGTAGAATCTCAAATGATTCAAAATTGAGAGATACTTAGGGTTCCTGAACTTCATATTGGTTGTGTCCTTTGTAGCATTCTCAAGCTTATCTCCGAAGTAGAACCGCTGCAACTGTGTAGATTCAAGCTGCTTAAGCACCGGAACATATGAAGAGTTCAGAAAAGTGTAATCCTCCACGGCTTTGATTTCGATATGAGCACCGTTATATTCTTTCATCTTGAACATGACCTGCATTGCTCCAAGATTCATCTTATCGGTTACAACATGGAAAACATGTTTCCATGGTTCTTTGGTGTTCTTAACAGCCGAATTGACCACAACAGAAGCAGCAACAACGTTATCAGAAAATATAGCATAGTGATAGAGCTTAGGATCATCGAATTCTGCAGGACGTGGCTTGCCTTCATCTGAGTACTTCTCTGGATGTGCAATTCGTTCTTCCATCAACCTCATTGCAACGCAGTGCAAGCTCTTTGGTATTGATTTGGCTGCAATCAAGCTAGAGAACGCACCTTGTTTTTTCGCCTTGGTTAATTGCTCATTGACAGCGAAAATTGTATCTTTCAGCTTCTGAATCTTGAGCTGATTGTCAAACGACTCTTTGGCTTCCGCGATCACTTGTCTGGTCACCTTAATCCGCTCTTTCACCTCCTTCTCGAATTGCCGGAGCGTCACATCGTCGATTGATTCCGCATCAGAGTCGAACAATGCTCTGTAAGCAGGTTTCGATATGAGATCCGTATAGCTGCGCGAAAGATCAGCAAAAACCCTAACGAGCTTGGAGTTCTCGAGCTTGAGCTTACGAGCATAGGCAGCGTAAGCGAGAGCAAGCGACCTGTGATCCTCTGCTTGCTTTCGGATCTGATCAAATCTAGGTTTCAACGGATCGGATTTTAGCGCGAGCACAGACCTCCTAAGTGATCCAACTCCGTTCGAATTAAAAGAAAAACCCTAATTTTACAATAAACAAACAAATTAACAAATTAAAGTGACGAACATAAAATACCAAAAACAAACGATTAGATAACTGTTCATATGTAAATAAAAAAACCTACAATGTCGAGACCGGTGGAAACGACGCCAGATGATGAAGTGAAGAGAAAAGAAACGGTTAACAAGAATAAGACAGCAATCGAGAGACCGGCGGCGAAAAGCTTGAATGTAAAGCCTGCGGCAGCAACCGGCGGTCGAGTTGAGTGACCTGAAAAACCATTATTCCGTTCGTAAAGTGCAGTGCGAGAGCTCCGAAAGCTTCCGGAGATGGCCATTGTTGTGTCTCTGGATCTGAATCCACAAGCGTGTGTGTATTTTCCCACTAGAAGATGATGAGTGAGTTCGTAGAAAAGCACGTTAGTGGAGAATGGCTGGCGAATGGTTGTGATGGTGACGGTGTGAAAAGCGTGGGGAGGGGGGGATAGGTATGGGTCCCATACTCCCATTCAGTTAAGATCCGTGTTTTCATCGAGTATGAAAATGTATGTACACATTCTACTGCAGCCAGACGTCAACAAAATGAACTAAAAAAATTAAAAATGATATGATGATGAAATAATACTAATAAATCATTATCGATCTTTGTCGTTGAACATTGTACATATGTCTCATCAAATCTACATGAACATCGTTATCTTTATGATCTTCTTGCTTTACTTTCTTTGACTTGGAGCATGTTTGGGCCTGCTAACCAGTTGTTTAGATGCTTTGGTTGTGAAAGTAAGTCCATATAAAAATCTTAGATTCGTGTTGGGGGCAACTTCATTGATACACCTATATTTTCTTGCATTTGTCCCATGAACATCTCTTCAACAAAGTTATCTCCATGTCTTGTTACGTACACATCTTCTTGTGTTAGAACATCGTCATATTCATTTCTTTGCATGTCATCATTTTCATGTCTTGGCACGTTCTCGTATTTATGTCTTGTCTTATCATGTCATGTTCATCGTGTCTTGGTAGTGGGATCCCTGTTGACTAAGCTGGAATTGGGCCTCCGATAGTGGGCTATTAAATAACAAGTGATATCAAAATCCAATACTAGTGACCTATGTATAACATACTTACCCCAACCATAGCCTCTTCTGTAACAAATCCTCCTTTAGTTGACTTTGTATGTGGTTTGTTCAAAAAATGACTAGTGATACACGTATATATGATATAATATTACAAAATATTGAAATGTACTAAAAATTAATTACCCTTCTTTGTACTCCTCTACCACCTCTAGCTCCTCTACCTCTTGTACCTCCTCTAAGTGACACTTTAACTTGTGCTGTTGGATCCTTCTTTTCATTCTTATAGCTCCTTTTATTATGTCATGGGTGCAAACAATTTGGGCAAGTGAAAATACCCCAATCTTTTTGAATTTTGCTGTACTTTGGATGTTTTGTTGACTAGGATCTCCTCTCCTCTTCATTTTAGGTCTTCGTGGCATCCTCCTAAGCATAAGCAGCAAAGGTTTGTCTATGCGGTTGTCAGTTACATTTTTGTATTGTTTAATTAGTGAGTTTATGTAATTCTTGTAAGGCTATGTTTGGCAGACTAACTGAAAAACTAGCTGCAAGCTGAAAAACTAGCGGTAGCTAGAAAACTAACGACTAACTGAAAAACTAGCTGAGCTGAAAAACTAGCTGATAATAAATGAAGTTTGGTAAAAACTAATTGATAAAACTAGCTGGAAATCGTAAAATGATATAAAAGGACATGCACAAAATTAATCCAATATTATAAGAAAAGGAAGCATATCCAGTGTGAGGGTAAAATGGGAACATTTTAAAACCGCTACTCAAAACGTTACTATTAGTAGCGTTTAAAAAACCTAGCTTGTTAGCTAGCTTATAAGTTAGTTTTTGGATTCCCAAACATGTCAAACTAAAAAAGCTCGAAAAAAACGTTAGTTTATACGCTAGCTGTGGCGCGCCAAACATAACCAAAACCTCAATAAACATGGTCTTTTTAAACCAACTTGGAACATAATCTTTAGGTAATCTACTCATAAGAAATACATACGTATAAACCTCAAGACAGGATGTTAAGGAGACTTGTTAATGTGAAAGATAGTTGTCACCATATGAGTGCACAATAAACCCATACAATTGCCACATCCTACAAGTGCATGTATTATCATGTTAATCAACTATGAAGGATTACATCCCATTTTCACTTCAAAACATATTACCACAACATAAAACGACATACTAATGCCTATTGATATCAATAATTTAATATATTAAAAAAAATTAATAAGCTACTTATCAAATAACAGTTGCTTGCCTTTACGAGTCCTTTAGACATTCAAGCTTTTTTCTAATTGTATGACATATCTCATGATCCCACATTTTAACTTTATCCCTCATTTTTCCATTATTTCCATGATTATACTTCTTATTGCCTCAAACATGGTCATAATGGGTTAACTCCTTGCATTTAAGTATTAGTGAGTTAAAGCACTCATTAATATTGTTATCTACTGCATCATACACTGTATATATTGTAAGGTACTCTCGACCTACATTAAATATACAATATCAATCAAATTATAATCAATTATCAATGAAAAATAGTTACTAATAAACATTATATTAAACATACCATGTTTGGGGTGAATGTTCCATTAGATACCGGTATGTTGGTGCATTTTCCAACCTAACTTGTCTCATCACTTCTTCAAATTGTTGTGGATATGAGGCGTAACACCCCAAAAAAGATTTCAAAATTGTACCCTACTAAACTTTTTTCCTAAAGTTGGCATATATATGTCTAGCACATTGTTTGTGTTCATCATAATTCATAAGGAAGCACCTTCGTTACAGATTCATTTAATCCGTGTATATAGAAAATGCAATAAGAAAATAAGAGTTTATTTAATGGTAGAATAAATAGAACATAAGTGTTGGTCAGGGACTTGCCGATAGTGTAACATCCTAAAAATGATGATATGTGGGTATGAATGTTATTAAAGGTGGCATGAATCAATATCATAAGGTAAGAAGATCAAAGGCTTGAATCACTTTAGGCAAAAAAATGGGGGGGGGGGGGGGGGGGGGCTACAAATCTATCAAATAATTTGGATATAAGTATTTATTAGTTATAGATTTATGTTTTTTTCTAACATATCAATAGTGTTATGTTTTGGAAAATATTAATCAATATAAGACTCTAATCCCAGAAAGTTAAAGTTCAAGTTGAAAGGAATCGAGTTTTTGGAGATTTTGGGAATTTATGCAGATAACGCCCGCTAATGTTAAGATTAGTGCCACTAATGTTCGCAGGGTTTGGACGTGGGTTTACACGATCTCAGTTAGCGATGGTAACTGAAGAGTTAGCGATGCTACTGCTGATTTTGGGCCAAAACCTTAGATTTTGAAGTTTTGACCATTTTTCAGCCTCCAAAACGTTCATACTCTCTCTCTCTCTCTCTCTCTAGCCTTCTAGAATGGGTTTTTGATGATTTTGGTCAGTTTGGATGGATTTTCGAAGCCTTGATGATGCTAGAAGGTTGGTGGTATTGCTAGAAGGCATTCTTCAAATGGGAGATCAGCTAAAGTTCTTGTTTCTGGACCATTGTGGTAAAGTTCCCACCTTTTTATGTTTTTAAGGTTATTCTTGTGTTTTGTGTGAGATTTTTATGGATTGAAATGAAGTAATTGTCCCGTTTTAGTGTTGTCCGTGATTGGGAACGATAAAGTTTAGAACTTTATGCATTTAAGTCCTGTGTCAGAACCATTAGGTTGGTTTAGAGAGTAAGTCAAACTCTCTGTGGTGATTTTGGTTGGTTTTGGACCATTTTGGAATCGGATATTGTTCATGAGCTTGCAAGGTTATGTTTGGATGGTAAAGTTAGGATTTTTATGTTGGAAGGTCCTTGGAAGATTTGAGACCTTGGCTGAATAGATTAAGATCTTAATAGATTTTTAAGTCTGTTCATAGTTAGCAACGCTAAATAGGGAAGATGTAAGAACCCGCGAAATTGTAAAAAGGGTAAAATGGTCTTTTGTCACATTATAAGACCATTATGTAAAATAATATGTAATTTGTGGAATAAAATTACAAGAAATAAAAGTCTATGTAAAATTTGAAGTTTTATCGTGTGAATAGTGAAATTTGACTAAAAATGACAAAATGGTCATTTGACATAAAAATGACCAAAATGTTAAGAAATTTCATTAAGAAGCTAAATTGATAATTAATGGAACATGATTTGCAAAGATATGAGCTTTTGGACTAATTTTGAATAAAGGGAAAGAAGAGAGGGACCAAAGGTGTAATTATGCTATAAAAATTTAATATAAAATAGAGAGTTAAACTCTCATTCCCCTAGAACCCAATAGAAGATTACAGAAGACTCGGGAGAAAGCTAGAGAGGGCGAGAGAGAGAGCCAGAGAAAGGAACACGAGAAGATCAAGGAAGAGTCCAAAAATCAAGCCCTAGATTGAAGTTCCTAAGCAAGTGAGGTAAGGTTTCATGTTCTAAGCTCCAAATTCTAGAACGGGAATTAAGTTTGATTTCTGATTTTTCCAGAAATCATAGTTCCAAAGTTATCATTTAGTTCATCTTGCTCAAAATCACCATTAAAACATGTTCTAGCCATAGAATGTGTTGAAAAATCAAGAAATGGGGATTTTGGCCAAGAACCCTAATTCACGTGTTTACATGATCAAGATCAGTTTTTATGGTTTTGTTGAGTCCAAATGATCACTTAGGATGTATTAAGACACTCCTAAGTGGTTAATTTCAAAAAGTTGGATTTTTAGTGAAAATCATCAAAAACGGGTTTTCAAGGAATTGGAATTGGAATCAGTGATTCTAAGGCTTAAAACCTGATGTAAAGTAAAGGTTTTAGTCATGGAACAATAGTAAACGATTAAGTTAAGTATTAAGCACTTTATAGGGCAAAATAGAGGTCTGCAGCTCGAAAATCGGACCCGAAACCAACCCAGAAACATTACACGGCCGTGTAATTTACAGGGTAAATATTACACGACCGTGTAACTAAAATTAAGCCGGCAATATTACACGGCCGTGTAATTTGCAAGGAAAAAGTTACACGACCGTGTAACATACTAGGAAGGATTTTGAGTTTTGATTTTTGGAAATTGGGGTTAGACTTGTCCGTTTGACCTCAAATTTGAAACACAAGTCTAATATGGCTTAAGACTTCATGCAAAAATGTCGGAACTAAAATACGACCTCTCAGGGGTACTGTAGCAAAATACGCATATTTCAGAGAATATTGTAAAATGAGCCTATTAATGATTATACATTTGTTATAACCTAGAGTTGAGACGTATGAGACCTTAGAACTGTAGAGTCAGTTGTAGTATGTATTTATTGAGTATTTATATATGATACTTGTATAGGTGGTGCTTCAAATACCATTGAGCAGGGGAAAGGAAAAGGGGTACGAGAAGCTTAGGAACTTGTAGCTACATCAAGGTGAGTTTTATGAGGATTTTTATAATACATAGCAAAATGTTATTTTCAGAAAAGTAAGATTTTTCCAAATGTTTGCAAATACTAAAGTTTTGGAAAATAGTTTTGAAAGTAGCTCTATACAAGAGCTTAGTGTTTAAAAGAGATTTTTAAGAAGTATGGTTTGCAAAGTATTTTGAAAGAAGTTCCTTATGTGAACTAAGATGTCAAAACCGGTTTTTGAAAGCATTGTCAGTAAAGAGTTATAAAATGTTTGAGTATGAGTTGTTTGCAAATTGTGTCCCAGTTTGACCAATTTGAGATGTAATGAGATAAGTATTAAAGAAAGAAATAAGTAAGAGCCAGTTGTCCGGACTAGGATCACCCACATAATCGGGGGATCAGAAGACACTACTGGGATGGTACCTTCCGTCGCGAAGTAGTTGTCTAGCTTAGTATACCCTTGTGCTTGAATCCGTTCCAAGTCACAAAGGGGAGACAGAATGAGCATAACCGAGTGGGCGGATCTGTTCTGTCCCGCAAGGGGAGCTAGTAGAATGAATTAAAATAACTTAATTCATAAGTTTCAGTTGGTCACAAGAAAATGAGAAAGAAAGCAGTTTTAAGAAAGAAAGTATTTTTAAAGTTTGAAAGTAAAGAAGGAAAGACGTTTTGAGATTTATGTTATAAATTAGTTTTGAGCAGTTTACTTGTAATATTTTCAAGTTTTGAACAGAAAGTTTTTGGGTCTAAACCCATATTACTCACGAGGCTTTATGTCTCACGTATACTATTTTTAAATGCTATGTACTTAGGTGAAAGGAGCGGAGGTTGCAGTGGGGACCAGTTTATATAATGTAAGTTTAAATTATGGTTATCTGTATTGAGTCTGTAATACCCCCTTGAGTTTAAGTTTGTAAAATATAAAAAAAAATTTAAGTGGCTATTTTATAGTCACGAGCTGTAATATATGTTTGTAACGTAAACTGTATTGTATTTAAATACGGTCATAAGAAAAGGGGTGTTACCGTTTTGGTATCAGAGCCATAGTTTAAGCGAATTAGGTTGGAATGCCATCCTAGGCTTAAACTAGCAAGAGTAGTAGTAAGGTGCCTTAGTAATATAGGGGTACACTTAGACTTATAGAAATTATAGAGTTAGTATGACTGTTATAAAAGTACAGTCAAGATAAGGAGATAACATGCTACCGCTTACGAGATACTATATAGAAATGCGTATTAAACAGATATTTTGTTCATCTATATAGTAATGGAAGGCGGAAGACAAGCTGACAGGGGTGAGGGCAGTCACACTTCTTCAAGAGGAAGTGGACCACATGTTATTCGAAATGATGAGGCCGATCCAAACCCACCACCACAACCTGTCACTATGGAAGCAATTCAGTACCTAATCAATAACTTACGAAATGAACTGAAGCAAGATGTGAATAACATAATAGACAGCTGAATGGGTGAACCTAGTGCCCAATCATCACAAGAAGTCTCCAAAAAGACGACTGAGGAAGAAGTTAGTGGAGGGAACAAGAAGGAAGAAAAGGGCTGTTCTTTTAAGTCCTTTATGGCTTGCAAACCGCCCGAATACCATGGCAGTTTTGAGCCAAAGGTGACAATGCGATGGGTCCGAGAGATCGAACAAGTGATGCAAGCTAGTAAATGTGTAGAAAAAGATCAAGTCAACTACGCCTCCCGGCAATTGAAGGATGATGCGCTAGTTTGGTGGAACACCAAATACGAGAGTTTGGGAAAAGATGTTGTATATGGCTGGTCATGGGCGGAGTTTGTCTCGTGTCTCAAAGATAATTTCTGTCCCACGCGAGATTTGGAGAAAATGAACGAAGATTTCTTAACGATAAAGAAAGGAGAATTGACGGTGGACGAATATACGAAGAAATTTTGCGACATGTTGCCTTTTGTGGGGGAGTCTTACCCCAGTGAGCGGTCCCGAATTAACCGCTATGTCCGGGGTTTGCCATGGAATTATGAGTTAGAAGTAAAGAAAGCTGAAACATTAGATGGGGCGATCAATGCTGCCCGAACCGTGGAGGATGTTGGAAAACGAAGAAAGGAGGAAGGACCTGGTTTTAGTGACAAGAGGAAGACAGTTAGTAACAGTGGGAACATAAAGAAGAAAGGAAAGATAAGTTCAAGTCAGAGTCGACAGGGAAGCGTAAAAAAGTGTGAGAAATGTGAGAAAGAACACGGTGGCGAGTGCCGAGCGGGATCAAACGCCTGTTTTAATTGTGGGGGACTCGGTCACAAAGCGAAAGACTGCAAAGCCAAGAAAGCCAGTGAAGTGGAGTGCTTCTCATGCCATCATATGGGGCACTATAGTTTTAACTGCCCAAACAAGGGAAGAGAAACTGTGGTGTCAACAGCTCAGAAGAAGACAGAACCCCAGAAAGTGAAGACTATAGCTTTTCAGATCACCAGGGAAGAAGCGAATGAGACTCACGATGTGGTCTCAAGTATATTACTGATCAACTCGACAACTGCATATGTCTTGTTTGATTCCGGGTCTACATATTCATTTGTGTCCCATGGATTTGGAGCTAGATTAAAAGTCCCATTAGAATTGTGAGATCTAGTCTTTGAGGTAGAAGTGGCGGACGGAAAATTCGTTGAAGTTCAACATATGTACCGAGATTGTGAACTTGATATCAATGGCAAGAAGTTCCGACTTAATTGTAACAGCCGGTTTTTAATAAAACATCTTCATTTAAATAAATATCAATTTATTCAATAATTAACATTTTGAAGATATTTAGAAATCATTTTGAACATCAATTCACCGCATGAATCACCAATTAAGCAGCATCAGTGTGTACCCGTCATGCCTGGCCGTCATTTCCACCTGTATAACCTGAAACGGTAATTTAAAAGGGAAAGGATAAGCACACGGCTTAGTAAGTTCCAACAACTACACAGCATATCAGCTACACATACTTTACCCCTAACAGGAAAAATACAACCACACGTCACATATTCTGCTCTACCCAGTAAATCGGATTATAACCTCCTATACGTATCTGCTCAGTAAATCTAATTCCCCTGCTCAGCACATAGAGCCGCGCATACCCTATACGTCGAGTCATGCGTATCTGCTCAGTGTCTTTTGCTCGTATCTCTATATTACTCAGTACGTCGAGCCCACACACACCATAACCCAACCCATACAATTATAACAGAAAGATATATATCAATAATATACACACAACTTGGTACTATTTACCAACATCTTATAAACATCTTATAAACACACAAAAATACGGTAAAGGACATATAACGTCCACACAATGTAGTGAGAAACTCACCTGATTATAGTCGACTACAGCGTTTATCTCTGCTTCGTATTCCCTCTTTAACTGTTAACACAGTAAGGCATTTATCACTCTTTAATTCTTAACTATCTTATAGTTGCATCATTAAACTCTTCCATAATTCCAACATGATACCTCGTGATTTATCAAGTAAAGGATAGTCAGGTAGAAGATTAGTTGGGGTGGCAGGATCCTTTCAGCATTTTAGCCTTTCGGAAAATCCAACAACCAGATCCCAAGTAATCGGCCTAGACACCATCCTCGTAAGTAAATCACTCGGTATTATTTTTGGAATTACGAATAGTATAACCTCTACATATTATAGTTTAACACTTGTAAACTACTAAAGAAATACAATAGTGATTACTCACTTAAGATTGGCGTTTTCGCAAAGCCTTGGCACGTTTCCCGTTCCGCTCTTCCAACACTTCCCGAGCACCTCGTTACCAGCTACCGCTCGCTCCTAACTCCTCCCGACCTATTTTCCTCACCAGAACACTCCTCGATATCGTAAGGTTGTTTGGTGTTTGTTGTGGGTTGAAATGAAGGAGTTAGGCCTCTATTTATAGGGCTTGAAAACACTATTCACGACGTCATCACGACATCATCGTCGACGTCATCACGAGGTAAGCGCTTACTTCATTTCTTGGGTACTATTCACGCCGGAGTACTATTCACGCCGGAGTTACTATTCACGCCGGGTTACTATTCACAACGTTTTTTTTTTGTTGAAAAAAACGGTCGTTACAAGTTCTCTCCCCTTTATAAGATTCCGTCCCCGGAATCTCCAGCGTTGACATACGCTTATTCTTCCACTCAATCATTCCCTATTTCAACACCATACGGTTGTATTAGTAAATCCAAAGGGTATTACCACAATACTGGCACATTAACCACCTCTAATCAACTAGGCCAACCTATTGAGACTACAAAGTACTCGTTGTGTAATCTCATACACTCACAATACAGACAACATGGATGCAAGGTACTTGTTATGCATCGTATAATCACATGTTCACCACATCATATCACAACCCCTGCTCTTCACAACCTCAACAGCTCAGCTATTCACCAAACACCCAACTGTATGTGTGTTAGCACTGCCAGCCAATAAAGCCATCACAACATTTGTATGTGGTCCCACCACAATTACTGCTCATAAGATCCACAACACATATGTGGTCTTACTAAATGTGGCCCCACTAAATAAGTGGTCATAACCACAAGTACTATTAACCCCCAGAATAAATGGTCACAACTACAAGTTACCAGTGGCCCCACGGAATAAGTGGTCCCAACCACAAGTACAAGTAGCCCCATAGCATAAGTGGTCTCAACCACAATACTAGTAGCCCCACCTAATAAGTGGTCCCAACTACAAGTATTAGTGGCCCCACAGAATAAACAGCTTTTCGCTCTAAAGGCTTAACGGTTAACACACATACGACTGCACAGCTCTGCAACCAACCACATGACACCAAGAATCCTCATATCAGCTCAGCCTCCACATACAACTACAAAATTTCCACCCACAATATGATACCATATCCATGGTTGACACCACTTAATACTCATGTATTCGTCTGCACATCTACTAGAGAAATACAATAGTGATTACTCACTTAAGATTGGCATTTTCGCAAAGCCTTGGCACGTTTCCCGTTCCGCTTTTCCAACACTTCCCGAGCACCTCGTTACCAGCTACCGCTCGCTCCTAACTCCTCCCGACCTATTTTCCTCACCAGAACACTCCTCGATATCGTAAGGTTGTTTGGTGTTTGTTGTGGGTTGAAATGAAGCAGTTAGGCCTCTATTTATAGGGCTTGAAAACACTATTCACGACGTCATCACGACATCATCGTCGACGTCATCACGAGGTAAGCGCTTACTTCATTTCTCGGGTACTATTCACGCCGGAGTACTATTCACGCCGGAGTTACTATTCACAACGTTTTTTTTTTTTTGAAAAAAACGGTCGCTACATTAATATTCTTCCCATTGGAATTAAGTCCTTTGATGTAATAATCGGAATGGATTGGCTTGGTGCAAATGATGCGAAGATAGCTTGTGGTCAGAAGAGGGTGTCTGTTAAAACCCTAGGAGCTAAAGTGTATGTATATGGGGAAAGAAGCAAACATGTGCCAAGTCTAATTAGTGTGGCAAAAGCCCGAAGGCGTATCAGAAAAGGATGCGTATCTTTTCTGGCCTATGTGATGACTGAAGACAAAGTAAAACAGACGTATAAAGACATAGAAGTAGTAAAAGAATTCCCAGAAGTTTTTCCAGATGAATTACCAGGCTTGCCACCTAAACGGCAG
This sequence comes from Cichorium intybus, assembly GCA_023525715.1. Taxonomy (NCBI): domain Eukaryota; kingdom Viridiplantae; phylum Streptophyta; class Magnoliopsida; order Asterales; family Asteraceae; genus Cichorium; species Cichorium intybus. Next base: position 8,786,301 of record CM042012.1, on the reverse strand, counting down.
GTTGAATTCCGGATACATCTTGTTCCAGGAGCTTCCCCAATAGCCCGAGCACCGTACCGGTTAGCACCAACAGAGATGCAGGAATTAATGTCCCAGTTGCAGGAGTTACTAGATAAAGGCTTCATCAGGCCTAGTTCTTTTCCGTGGGGTGCTCCAGTTCTGTTTGTAAAGAAGAAAGATGGGTCAATGCGAATGTGCATTGATTACAGAGAATTGAACAAGATTACCATCAAGAACCGTTATCCGTTGCCCAGAATAGACGATTTGTTCGATCAGCTACAAGGTGCAGATTACTTCTCAAAAATTGATTTGAGATCAGGCTATCACCAAGTCAGGGTGAAAGAATGTGATGTAGAGAAGACAGCGTTCCGTACACGATACGGGCATTACGAGTTCCTAGTAATGCCATTCGGTCTTACGAATGCACCAGCGATTTTTATGGACCTAATGAATCGGGTCTGTAAACCATTCCTAGACCGGTTTGTGATAGTGTTCATAGATGACATACTGGTCTACTCAAAGAATAAAGAAGAGCATGCGAGTCATCTGCGGTTAGTACTTGAGACTTTGAAGCGGGAACAGCTATATGCAAAGTTCTCCAAGTGTGAGTTTTGGATGAGAGAGGTGCAGTTCCTTGGACATGTTGTTTCTATCCAAGGTATAAAAGTTGACCCAGCAAAAGTTGAAGCAGTGATGAAATGGGAGCCACCTAAGACGCCAACAGAAGTTAGAAGTTTTCTCGGTCTTGCCGGGTATTACATGAAATTTATTCAAGATTTCTCCCGTATAGCAGTGCCACTTACACGACTAACCCGGAAAGAAGAGAAATTCCGATGGCAAGAAGAACAAGAAAGAGCTTTCGCTACATTAAAAGAAAAGTTATGTAACGCGCCTGTCCTTACATTGCCGGACGGGACGGAAGACTTTGAAGTATACAGCGATGCCTCGCATCGGGGGCTTGGCTGTGTGTTGATGCAGAGAGGGAAGGTTATCGCATACGCTTCCAGACAGCTGAAAGATCCAGAAACTAAGTACACAACCCACGATCTAGAACTTACAGCGATCGTATTTGCCTTGAAGATTTGGAGACATTACTTGTATGGTACAAAGTGCAAGCTATTCACCGATCACAAGAGTTTGCAGTATGTGTTCACTCAAAAAGAGTTGAACATGAGACAGAGCAGATGGCTAGAGCTGATCAATGACTATGATTGCGAAATTGTATACCATCCAGGTAAAGCAAATGTAGTAGCAGATGCATTGAGTAGAAAAGTTTCTGAGTAAAGAATCAAGGCAAGATCAATGCGCATAGAGCTAGTATCCAGTATCATAGAACAGATTAAAGAAGCTCAGCAGAAAGTTGAAGAAAGTGGAGACTTAAAAGATGAAAAACTAGGAAAAGATATGCAGTTTGAAACCAACAGTCAAGGGTTGAAGACTTTCAGGAACCGCATTTGGGTACCGAAAGCAGGAGGATTGAGAAAGCTGATTCTAGAAGAGTCGCATAAGTCAAAGTATTCCATTCATCCAGGGAGTACTAAGACTTATCAAGATTTGAAAAGACAGTACTGGTGGCCTGGAATGAAGAAGAGGATAGCTAAGTACATCTCCAAGTGTGTTATATGTGCACAAGTCAAGGCGGAACATCAGGTCCCGCATGGGGATGCTCAGTCATTGCATATTCCAGCCGGAAAGTGGGAAGATGTAACCATGGACTTGGTTATCGGGTTACCGAGAACGAGAAGAGGTCATGATAGTATATGGGTCATAGTGGACCGGTTGACCAAGAGTGCACTATTTCTAGCCATAAAAGAAACTACTCCATTGGAGCAGTTAGCCCAGTTGTATACAGATGAAGTGTTAAGAAGATATGGTGCACCGTTGTCTATCGTGTCAGACAGAGACCCCAGATTTACCTCTAACTTTTGGAGAGCTTTACAAGATAAAATGGGGACGAGAATTCAGCTAAGCACAGCGTATCATCCACAAACGGATGGTCAGAGTGAACGAACGATCCAGACATTAGAAGACATGCTACGATCATGCGTGATGGATTTTGGAGGTAGTTGGGATGAACATCTACCATTAGTGGAGTTTGCATACAATAACAGCTACCATTCTAGCATTAAAATGCCACCCTTTGAGGCATTGTATGGTAGAAAGTGTAGAACTCCTTTATGCTGGTTGGAGACGGGTGATACTAAGCTTACAGGGCCAGAAATTGTTAGAGTAACTAATGAGAAGATTGGAGTAATTCAAGCCAACATGAAAGCAGCACAAGATCGGCAAAAGAGTTACTCAAATTTAAAGAAGAGACCGTATGACTTGCAAGAAGGAGATTTGGTGATGATAAAAGTGTCGCCATGGAAAGGAGTGGTCAGATTTGGAAAGAGAGGAAAGCTGAGTCCAAGATACATTGGACCTTTTAGAATCCTGAAGAGAGTTGGGTTACAGGCGTTCAAGATAGAGTTACCACCAGAACTCAGTGGAATACATGATACCTTTCATGTATGCTACTTGAAAAAGTATTTTGGTAAAGAAGAGTTGGTAATACCGTATATCGACCTGAGGGTAGAGACTCCTAGCAAACTGATTGAGGAACCCAAAGCCATCCTAGAAATGCAGACTAAAAAGCTAAGGAACAAGGAGATTGACCTTGTACTAGTCAAGTGGAAGCATCCCTTAGGGTCAAACTTAACCTGGGAGACGTTAGAAGAAATGAAGAAAAGATATCCAGACTTCACAGACTATGAAAAGATTCCGAGGACGGAATCCGCTTAAGGAGGGGTGACTGTAAGAACCCGCGAAATTGTAAAAAGGGTAAAATGGTCTTTTGTCACATTAAAAGACCATTATGTAAAATAATATGTAATTTGTGGAATAAAATTACAAGAAATAAAAGTCTATGTAAAATTTGAAGTTTTATCGTGTGAATAGTGAAATTTGACCGAAAAGGGCAAAATGGTCATTTGACATAAAAATGACCAAAATGTTAAGAAATTTCATTAAGAAGCTAAATTGATAATTAATGGAACATGATTTGCAAAGATATGAGCTTTTGGACTAATTTTGAATAAAAGGAAAGAAGAGAGGGACCAAAGGTGTAATTATGCTATAAAAATTTAATATAAAATAGAGAGTTAAACTCTCATTCCCCTAGAACCCAGTAGAAGATTACAGAAGACTCGGGAGAAAGCTAGAGAGAGCGAGAGAGAGAGCCAGAGAAGGGAACACGAGAAGATCAAGGAAGAGTCCAAAAATCAAGCCCTAGATTGAAGTTCCTAAGCAAGTGAGGTAAGGTTTCATGTTCTAAGCTCCAAATTCTAGAACGGGAATTAAGTTTGATTTCTGATTTTTCCAGAAATCATAGTTCCAAAGTTATCATTTAGTTCATCTTGCTCAAAATCACCATTAAAACATGTTCTAGCCATAGAATGTGTTGAAAAATCAAGAAATAGGGATTTTGGCCAAGAACCCTAATTCACGGGTTTACATGATCAAGATCAGTTTTTATGGTTTTGTTGAGTCCAAATGATCACTTAGGATGTATTAAGACACTCCTAAGTGGTTAATTTCAAAAAGTTGGATTTTTAGTGAAAATCATCAAAAACGGGTTTTCAAGGAATTGGAATTGGAATCAGTGATTCTAAGGCTTAAAACCTGATGTAAAGTAAATGTTTTAGTCATGGAACAATAGTAAACGATTAAGTTAAGTATTAAGCACTTTACAGGGCAAAATAGAGGTCTGTAGCTCGAAAATCGGACCCGAAACCAACCCAGAAACATTACACGGCCGTGTAATTTACAGGGTAAATATTACACGACCGTGTAACTAAAATTAAGCCTGCAATATTACACGGTCGTGTAATTTGCAAGGCAAAAGTTACACGACCGTGTAACATACTAGGAAGGATTTTGAGTTTTGATTTTTGGAAATTGGGGTTAGACTTGTCCGTTTGACCTCAAATTTGAAACACAAGTCTAATATGGCTTAAGACTTCATGCAAAAATGTCGGAACTAAAATACGACCTCTCGGGGGTACTGTAGCAAAATACGCGTATTTCAGAGAATATTATAAAATGAGCCTATTAATGATTATACATTTGTTATAACCTAGAGTTGAGACGTATGAGACCTTAGAACTGTAGAGTCAGTTGTAGTATGTATTTATTGAGTATTTATATATGATACTTGTATAGGTGGTGCTTCAAATACCATTGAGCAGGGAAAAGGAAAAGGGGTACGAGAAGCTTAGGAACTTGTAGCTACATCAAGGTGAGTTTTATGAGGATTTTTATAATACATAGCAAAATGTTATTTTCAGAAAAGTAAGATTTTTCCAAATGTTTGCAAATACTAAAGTTTTGGAAAATAGTTTTGAAAGTAGCTCTATACAAGAGCTTAGTGTTTAAAAGAGATTTTTAAGAAGTATGGTTTGCAAAGTATTTTGAAAGAAGTTCCTTATGTGAACTAAGATGTCAAAACCGGTTTTTGAAAGCATTGTCAGTAAAGAGTTATAAAATGTTTGAGTATGAGTTGTTTGCAAATTGTGTCCCAGTTTGACCAATTTGAGATGTAATGAGATAAGTATTAAAGAAAGAAATAAGTAAGAGCCAGTTGTCCGGACTAGGATCACCCACATAATCGGGGGATCAGAAGACACTACTGGGATGGTACCTTCCGTCGCGAAGTAGTTGTCTAGCTTAGTATACCCTTGTGCTTGAATCCGTTCCAAGTCACAAAGGGGAGACAGAATGAGCATAACCGAGTGGGCGGATCTGTTCTGTCCCGCAATGGGAGCTAGTAGAATGAATTAAAATAACTTAATTCATAAGTTTCAGTTGGTCACAAGAAAATGAGAAAGAAAGCAGTTTTAAGAAAGAAAGTATTTTTAAAGTTTGAAAGTAAAGAAGGAAAGACGTTTTGAGATTTATGTTATAAATTAGTTTTGAGCAGTTTACTTGTAATATTTTCAAGTTTTGAACAGAAAGTTTTTGGGTCTAAACCCATATTACTCACGAGGCTTTATGTCTCACGTATACTATTTTTAAATGCTATGTACTTAGGTGAAAGGAGCGGAGGTTGCAGTGGGGACCAGTTTATATAATGTAAGTTTAAATTATGGTTATCTGTATTGAGTCTGTAATACCCCCCTTAAGTTTGTGAAAGGAGCGGAGGTTGCAGTGGGGATTATCATGTTTGTGATTTAGGAAGTTCTAAGTGGAGATTATCTTTATTAGAAAGTTCACGTTGTTAGATCTGAAGACGCGCGTGTGGAGTGATGCTTGACTTTGCGGATTAGGTGAGTATTCTCACTATACTATGGGTGAAGTTACATGCATAGGTAACTTAATTATTGTTTGTAGTAATGTATGGTAGCTAGGCGTGCCTTACGTTATTTGACTATTGAGTTGATAATAGAAACCCGATGGGTTAGGCTATATGCTTATGTTGTTGTGCACTTGTGCTTATATGTGACGGTCGTTAGATTCGTTCTGACGACTGAAGAATGAGTTGATTAATCTGATGGTTGCTGCATGACAAAGAACGATGCATGACCTGTCGTACCTGGACACCCGAAGATTAAAGAATGAGTTGATTCGGTGATGGACGGAACGGGGCAAGCTCGTGAGTTCTTAGCCGAGGCGGATCAGGGCAAGCCTGAGAGCCAGGTTGTTTGGGGCAATCTCGGAGATCTTTTGTGATTGTGTGTTATGGAATGGATTATGTGGTATTTTGGGGAACTCACTATGCTTTGTGCTTACTCTTTCACCAAAACTGTTTTTCAGGTCTTTGTTGGTTTTAGCTCGAAGCACGGCGCGACTGTACCGCATCTGAAGATTTGGTATTTGAGTCTTCTGCTGGATAATGTTTATAAATGTTTTTTTGTTAAAAACGATTTATATGTTTTAAATATTAAGTTTTTAATTTGGGTGGTTTTATTTGATAACCCGTTTTATGAAATTGTACTGTTTTTAAAACGGAAATTTACTACGGAATTTGGAACGTTACAATCAAGCTTCACGATATAAATTTATAATAGTTGGAAGGAAAAAACAAGAACAAATTTGCTAATGGGTTAGTGTCTGAATTTACTAAATCGTGATTTTTGGTTTAACTCGTTATGTGAATCTTTCCTAAGTTAAGTAACAAATAAACAACTATATATTATGTTGAGATTAAATGTTTAATACGTTAAATTCGTTATGTTAAAAAGAAACAAACATTGTTTCACCAAAGATGATACTCTAAGTATATATTATTCGTTGGATAGTAACATAAATTTAATATTTTAATACAATCGGTTAACTACTTAACTCGATGATAATTAGCACAATGAACAAGATTGAAGGAATATTGGAGATAGAAATGTAAAACAAGTTATAATTATGTTCATAAACTCATAAACATTATTTTGATCAATTAGCGAACATCTATTTTGTGTTTAAATCGAAGTTTCTCTAATATAAACAAAATTTTGTATTTGAACTGAGCATGTAATAATAAGTAGCGAACATTGTATGTATTTTGTATCATGTTACTCTAATCTAAGAGATTAATGCAAAATATGAATTTCGAATAATTCAAACAAATATTTTTCTGTTTCAAGGAGTGTGGATGACTTAAACTTTGGATGAGTTTCCGTTAATATAGTAAATTAATATCCAATTTGAGTTAAGAGGGGATTTAATAATTTTAGGTAAAAGTAAAATATAATGTCTAAGATTAATTTGTAACATGGAATGTACGAGTGGTTAAAAAATGACACTATGATTACAATGATAAAAGGGGTGTCTTACCTACATGGACCGACATACATTATCCAACAAAAGGCATGCCTAACAAGAGACAAACATCATTGCATAAGATGGTAATAAAGTATTACTTTTAATCAAAATTTTACATTAACAAACATATTTTCAACCTTTAATAAAGTTATGCATTTATAAAAATAGAAATTTATTTGTTTATAAACTTTTATATATGATATTAAACGTCAGCTTTAAAAGTACGTTACCTAAAATGCAAATACAAACACAATAACAACAATTTCTTGATAATAAATCGTAAAAAAAGAATGCTAAAAAGTCTATTTGTTGAATAATTTAATATTATTAACAATTTACATTTTTTATAATAATACGGAACTATCGTGTTTGGTCATTTATCACTTGTATTGTTTATCGTTTTCCTTTTTTTTGGTTGTTCTTTCTTTGCTTAACGTGTTTTCCTTTTTTCGGTTCTTCTTCTTATAAGTTTATATCGGAACCTTATATAAAACATTTCGTATTTATTGTCAAACAATTTATAAAGAAAAAAGCACTTTAATTGTTTTAGAACGAAAAAATAAAATATACTTGGTTGCAGAAGGATGCCGACACAACAGTAATTGTTTCATGCTGAGAAGTGAAAAGGAAGAAATTTGGAAAAAAAAAAAACAAAAAACAAAAAAAACAAAGATAACCTATTTTTTATATTTTTGAGTTTTTTTTACAAGGATGATGTATATATTTTACTTTAAATGGAAAAAGTTTCAAATTAACTGAATTTGTAATTACAATGTTATAAACCATGAGCCATGTTATATAAGGTTTTTTGTGCAACTCAAAACACGAAAGTAATTAAAAGTTAAAACATAACATTTTCTTTGTATCTGTTTCCGATTATTTGCGTTTTATTTCTTTTCCAAACTTGAGAGTTGAGAGTAGAATGTAAAGGTGTGTTCGTTCGACCATTTATCATTTTTATTTTATCTATTTTTAGATTTCCGAAAAAACATAGAAAAATCGATCGTTTTTGTTTTTCGTATTTGTGTAATTCAAAGAGAAACAAAAAAATCTATCTGTTACTCAGAACTCAGAAGACTGTAAGAACAGAGAAAAATAATATAAACAAATCAACAAACTAAATTTTTTTACCATGTTTGCTACCAACATGATGCAACCAACCAAACCCTTTGAGAGCTTTCGAAATCTTCACTAAATTTGGCTTCCCCATCCCCAAATTCATCTTCCCTGCTGATAATTTCAATGCTTTCAAGCAACACAGCTGCCCATTGCTCATGAACTCCTCTTCATCATCATCATCGTCTTCCTCAAAATCATCATCAAAGTACTTGAATTCGCTCTTCTTCTTGTTCTTCATCGTCGTATTTTTCTTGTTGATCATGGCTTCCTTCCTGTTCTTCGATTTCCTGCTCGAATTATCTTCTTCGTACGCCTCCCAAAGCGAATCCATGCCTTCCTCACCTTCTGAATTATGCCTTTCTTCGAACAACTTGCATGCTAATGTCCGCTTCCATTCCTTCTCCTTCCTCATCGATCCGTAGCTTCCGATGCTACTAGAAGATTCTGACCGCCATGAATGTGATTTCATGGAGAATGACTTTTCAACATGCTTTTGATCGGCTTCCACGACCGCCATTGATTTGCTTCCGCGTTTTTTCGTCACCACTGGCTCTGGTTTCGGTAATTCTCCAACGATTTTTTCGACATCTGAACTGCTTTCCTTCTCCGTCGTCTCAGTCGCCGCCGTGGAATCTTCAAATCGGTCCAGTTCTTCGAATAGACTCTCCAAACTTCTCTCCTCCTCTGGTTTCTCCCCTTCCGTTACAGTAACTTTAACCGCAGCCGCATTCTCCATTACTGATACTCCTTCATTATCTTCTCCATCACCGGCCGTGATCAATGGCGGATCATTAAACACGATTTTGTAGATCTCAAAATCCTCGAAATTGCGGAACTCATCATCGTCTTCAACGTCATTCAACTTCGATCGGAGTTTGTCCAGGATGGTTTGAAAAAACCCGAGCTTCGGCGGCGGCAAAGTGGTGGCGACGAAGGAGAGGAGGAGGACGAGGGTGGTGGTGAAGAAGAGAGGGGAGATGAAGAAGATGAATTTGAACAAGTAAGGAGAGAAGAAAAGAAAGTACGAGAAGTAGAGAGGGTGAGAGAATATGAAGGAACAGAGGAGGGATAAATCATAGAAGAAGAAACATGGGTTGTTCTTGAGGTTGCAAGTGGATGAGAAACACAGCTCATCTGCCATAGTTGGGTCCTTATGATCAGGAGTTGATAAGCGACAATAATGGCGGAATCTATAGAAAATGGAGGAAGATGGAGAAGACGACTAAAGGACGACTGTGTTGAGACTGAAGCGAATGCGGCGTGAATAAAGGGAGTAGGATTTGAGAGAGACAATTCTTGGGGATTTTTAATTGAGAATTATACAACAAAAGTAATATAATCACATAAATATTACGATAATTGGATAAACCTTGGAAAAATCCAATTCTAATCCCGAAAAAGAACTATAAAGTTGAGACCGAACGAAAAATTAACGGTGCACTTATTTATCTTTTAAGAGTTGTCATTTATATCTGCTGTGGTTTTGTGTTCAATATACCGCATCGTATTATGATTTTTTAAATATTTTAAAAATATGAATATTAATTATTAAATATTTATAAAATATATTAAAATTTTTGTATATTTAAAAAAAAATTGACCAAAAGATGTCAATAAATATGATTTTACTTTGAATCTAAGTCTAAAATATAGACGAAATTTAGTTTCAAAACTTACGATATGTTTTTTTTTTTTGCAACGTAAATATTATTTTGAGTATTCACAAATATGTTTTAGCTATAGTTTGAAATTTTTAATATTTTCGTCACTAGTTTGCTACAAATCAGTTTTATATTTGTGTTCGATTTATTATAAGTTCAAAAATGTCTCAATATAAAAATCTCACCGTAGCTATTGTGGTTTATAAATTGAAACAAACTACATACAAATTGAAGCACAGTTAAAACCGCAAACAACATCAAATGCAAAAATTAAGCGATACAAATTTAACAAACTAAAAAACCAATTTATGTGGTTTTCAGTTCGATTTTAGCCAAAATCGTCCCTGATTCCATAAAAATTGTCATCTTACTTATATCTATCTCTCACCTTTTTATTAAAGTATTTAAAACAAATATAAAAGTAATTAAAAAAAAATCTAGGAATTATAATAAAATTTCATTAATAAAAAACACAACTACTTGAGTATGTAAGCATTGGCTATAGGTTCTATGAGATCCGATTGAAGGTTGGTGAGTTTCTTGACAGCACAATTCCTGAAAGTATATTCATTTACTTCTTTATCAATTTGAGGATCGATTTCGTAAACTATACATATCAATGCACCTTCATTTTTTTAAAAATTGTATTTGGTTAATACAAATGCAAGCGTGCACGATATCTTTTATTTTCCTAAAAGAGTTTATGTCATAAAAGCCTTTAAGTTTGTTAGAAATGTTCGGATTTACCCTTTTATGTATTTTTTTTTGTTCATAAAAGCCCATATATTTATGTATGTTTCATTAAAACTCTTAAGTTGGCTGGAATGTTCGGTTTTACCCGTGTGTCCCTGTTATAGAACCTATCAAATTTAAGGGTAAAATCGAACAATCATGCCAAACTTAAGGGTTTAAATGAAACAAAATAAATGTACGGGCTTTTATGCACAAATAATACATAAAAGGGTAAACACAAACATTTTTTTACAATCTTAAGGGTTTTTATGATAATAACCCTTCCAAAACTCATTTTTTCTGTACATAGAGTCGAACTATACCCCCAATGACTTTTTAGGATACCAAAAGCTCCTTCAACACCCTTTCGTGATGCTTTCTATGTTGTATTGCTTATTTGTTATTCATCGCTTGTATAGGTAATTGTTTTCACAAAAGTATCCCAATTGAGGTATATCGCATCAACAACTTCACAATATATGTTTACATGATTTTTTCTATTTATTGGTCCACTTGAACTTGCAGTATCTTAAAGATTGAGTAACATAGCTTGAGAAATTGTTGAGGCTGCGTAAGTGTTACATGCATTTGATAAAGACACAACCTTTGAACTTGACGGTGAAAATAAAATGTGATTGTTGCCCGCAAACTCATAACTTGATGATGAATCCATTGTTTTAAGGTAGATTGAGAGACAATTGATTAATCTCTTGTGAGAAAAAGGAAGCTTGAAATGTTATCTATAAAAAATTTCTAATAATTGAAATTTTGAAATTAGCAATTGGAAGGATTTTTAGTTGTTGGTCACTAGAGAAGTAGGAGGATGCTCGACTATGAAGGGCTTAGATATTTCGACACCTAAATTTAGGAGTTTGGTAGTCTTATGTATACGTTTAGACTTATGAAGTGGCAGAGGATCTGTAGTCATAGTAGGTAATAGGGCGTTCATATGCATAGGTGGAACAAGAGGGGTTATCAATTATATAGGCGTATTGACAACTGGGATATCACATGTAGTATCATCAGTATCAATACCGAAAGGGTCAATGTCCTGAAGATCTGACTGTGTTATGTCATGCAACTGAGTTGGAATAAATATGAATTGAATATGCTCCAAGAAAGCGACATTTTGAGAGATACATTTTCTGACTTACCGGATCAAAACAACGATATCCTTTCTGACTGATACTATATCCTGTAAAAACAAATAAGGTAGACCAACAATATAACTTACTTCTCTCAACATTGTGACAGACGACAAAACAAGTATACAGAAACACTCATAATGAGGAATTATCAGGTAAGCGACATAACTTTTCGAAAGAAGAAACTGCTAACGCTTATTAATAATGAGGAAAAATGAATTACAATGAAAGAAAAAGACAACTATAAATAGAAAAGTTATATGTAGTTAATCTAGCTCAATGACTAAATAAAAGTTTAATACAAAAATAGTCAATAACTTATTATAGCAACAGTTGACAATCCTTTGGAAGACCCAAAGGTTATTGAAAGTTGCGTGAACATAGTCTCTCATTGAAGGGATCCCATCCCCTTTACCCCCTTCTATCGAGTATTACTTGAGAAAAAATTATTAAGGTTTCATTTTAGTATGACATACAATCTTTTTACATAATGAATAATTTAAAGATAAATATAATATGAAGGTTATGTCTTTTTTCTATTTGAAGTTTTGTGGGAACAATTGATTATGCTAAAATCAAGCAGAATTAACAATATTTGGCTCTTTATGGGTGACTTCAATGAAGTAAGATGTTCGGATGATCGTTTTTCAAGGAATATTTGCGTTCCTAGCATGAATGCCTTCAATGAATTCATTAGAAAAGCATAATTATTTGAGTTTCACCTCGGTGGCCGTAGATTCACTTGGATGAGTCCCGGTGGGCGTTTTCTTAACAAAATTGATCAGTTCTTAGCTTGCAGCAATTTTGTTAATCGTTGGGTCTTCACTTCTGTAACGTCGCTTCCGAGACTTTTCTCTGGCCATTGTTCGATCATTCTGATTTGCGATTTCTTTGATTACGGACCGTGCCCGTTCTGATTCTTCAACTATTGATGGGCTATGCGATGTAGTTATGACCAATTGGGCTGGGGACATTATAAGTTTCGGTAAAGATATTGTGCTGCTAAAAAAACTTCAAAGATTGAAATCTGATATTAAAAAATGGAGATTGGAAATTCACTCAATGGAGTTAGCAGATTCCGTTGAATTGACCAAATGAATATATGATCTTGAGATTATAGCTGAATCACGAGCCCTTACCACCCCCGAAAGACAAAACAGGTCTGAATGGAAGAGTAAGCTACTTGAGCTAGATAATAGAAAAAAGCTTGATTTAAAACAAAAATCCAAAATTAAATGGGACATTGAAAGAGATGAGAAATGGGCTTAACATTGAAGGAGTTTTGGTAAATGATCCATACACTATCAAAGACTTTATTTGGAAATTATTTACCAATAAATTCGATGAAGATGTCCTTAATAGACCGAAATTCATTTCCTCTAATTTTTTGAAATTGTCTACGGAAGAAAGCGATGATATTTAGGGATAAGCATACGGACCGGAAAAACCAAACCAAACCGAAAACCGACTGAAACCGAACCAAATCAGGACCGAATATACATATTCGTTCGGTTTTTGGTTTTTAAAAAATGTTAATTCGGTGTCGGTGCGGTCTCGGACCATGCTTACCACTAGCACTACTCTTCGGTTTTAAAAAAATCCTAATCCGGTTTCGGTTCGGTTTAGATCAGTTTTCGGACCATGCTTATCCCTAATGATCTTGAAAGGCCTTTCTCAATGGAAGAGGTTGTGGATGCTGTAAAATGATGTGGTAGTGATAAAGCACCGGCACCGGAAGGATTCGCATTCGGTTTTTTTAAAAAGTATTGTAACGTCTTCAATAACGACATTTTTTCCTTCATAAAAGAATTCGAGGTGACCGGAAATATTAAGAAAGGATGTAATGCTTCATTCATATCCCTCATCTCAAAGTGTAAAGACCTTCTTTCGATTAAGGATTATAGGTCGGTAAACTTAATCGGATGCATTTATAAAATTCTCTCAAAGGTGCTTGCCAATAGACTCAAAAAGGTAATCGACAAGGTGGTGAGTCCGGAACAAACGACTTACATTGAAGGTAGAAGCATTCTTGATGGTCTGCTAATTTTAATCAAGTTGATCATGTGGGCAAAGAAAACGAAAAGGCAAATCATGATTTTTAAAGTTGATTTTGAAAAGGAGTTCGACTCGGTTAATTGGAACTTCATTGACTCTATCATGGAACAAATGCATTTTGGGGCTAAATGGAGGAATGGGATAAACGAATGTCTCTCATCCGGTCGAGCTTCTATTCTTGTGAATGGTTCTACCACCAAAGAATTTCATTTAAAGCGGGGAGTTAGACAAATGAGATCCCCTTTCTTCTATCCTCTTCGTCATTACCATGGAAAGCCTTGGAGTTTCTTTATAAGAAGCTTGTGCCCGCAATATTTTTAACGACGTGTTGTTTCCTGGCAATGGTTCTTTATTATCACACCTTATGTATGCTGATGATGTTACATTTGTTGGCGAATGGTCGGAATCCAATCTTATAAGTCTTAATAGAATTCTCAGATGTTTTCACGTAGCTTCCGGTCTCAAAGTTAATCTTCACCAAGCAAGGTCCATGGTGCGGGGGTGGATGAGTTAGAGCTTGATAGGCTTGCGAGTATTCTTTCTTGTGAGCCGACTCACTTTCCATGCAAGTACCTTGGGATACCCATCGAAGCTAACATGAAGTTAGCTAAATATTGGAAGCCCATTATTGACAAATTTCATTCAAATCTTTCTAAATGGAAAACTAGCACATTGTCGTGGGAGATTGACACTTATGAAGTCCGTTTTAGGAAGTCTCCCGTTATATTACTTCTCATTATTCAAAGCTCATTGTATTGTTATCAACGAATTAGAGGGTATTCAGAGGAAGTTCTTGTGGGGAGGGAAAGAGAATAGAAAAAAGATCCATTTGATTGTGTCGGATAAAATGGTTCCATGCAAAACCAATGGTGGGCTTGGAATCGGATGTCTAAGGCAAATGAATTTGCTCTTTTCATCAAATGGTTGTGGCATTTAAAGACCGATCCTAAGTGCCTTTGGAAAGCTTGCATTAGCTCCATTCACGATATTTCAGGAATAGACAGTCATCACATTGCTAAAAAGGGCTGCCAGGAACTTGGCTTAACATAAGTAATAATGTTTATGATCTTTCCACTTGGAATTTGTTATTAGATTCAATGTTTGAGAGCAAGGTTGGTTTGGGGGACAAAACTCACTTCTAGAATGACATTTGGGTGGGTAATGTAGCCTTAAAATATGTTGTCCCAAGGCTTTATATGATTGAGTCACATAAGAACTGCCTGGTCCGCGACACAATTTACACTCCAGTTAGTGACGATTGTTGGAGCTGGAATTGGAAAAGGATCCCTAAGAGTGGTGCTGAATCCGAGGAATTAGCGGACATTAACAGACTCGTCGCTGGAGTTAACTTATCATCAGCTCCCGACAGTTGGAAGTGGGCTCTCGATAGCAGCAACATTTTCTCGATCAAATATTTGAGAGGCGTTATCGAAAAGGCAAGTGCTAGGGATAATCAACTTAATTTTCTATGGATCTCAAGGTCAATTGCTTTATATGGAGATTCGTGCAAGATAGAATTCTGGTTGCTATCAACTTAGTTTCTAGAAATATTAATGTCGCTTCCGACAGGTGTAGCTTCTGTTCTAATGCCTATGAAGACATAAATCATCTGTTTTTTGATTGTGGGTTCTCTCGGGAGGTTTGGCTGAAAGATTGCTCGTGGTCGAGTGTCATTCTTTCCCCTCCTTCGAGTCTTCATGAGTTTGGTACATTTATTTGTTGCAATGGTTTATTGGCTAAGTACAAGAAGCTAAAGCTTGCTATCATATACTCTACGATTTTGATGATTTGAAAGGCGAGAAACACGCTCATTTTTAAAAGCTCGAGGTTTTCGTCCTCGAAGACGGCAGATGATATTCAATTATTTAGTTTCAATTAGATCAAGAATCGTGCTAAGTACAATATCGTCACTTGGCCTATGTGGTGTATTCCCCCCTTCAACGCTTTGTTGTAATTTTCGTTCTAGCGCCTTGCTAGTTTTTTATAGGATTCCGCCGTTCTTAAAAAAATTATCATGCATATAACATAACTCTTTATATTCTATGGTCTTTTCACAATTACTATTGTTATCTTGATATGCAATAATCATGCTATGCCTTTTTAATTTGTTATCTTAGTAAAATGTCCTCAATGATAGCTTATAGTAATCATGACTTGCTAGAACAAGATGAATTTTGTCCATAATGTCTTTAGATCCTTCTTCTATGTCGATTGTATGCTTTTTCTTGTCTTTTCAAAGAATCTCTCTCTCTCTCTATATATATATATATATATATATATATATATATATATATATATATATATATATATATATATATATATATATATATAAATAATGGGCAAGTTTTTTTGGGTAAAGAGGACGGTACCTCTGACAAATTTTATTAATAAAAAGAATAAATACAATTTAAGGCTGGGGACTCCCCACCAAATAAAAAGAATAAATACAAATTTTATTAATAAATAATGGGCAAGTTATACCCATGTTGTAGTGTCTTACAGCATAAATAACTCAAAGGAGCAAAAAGTTCGCTGGATCATGGAGACATATTTATATCTTTACCACCAAAGTGAGACGATTCATTAAATTGTTACACTCGTATAAAGTAGGTTTGTATAGGACCATACTAATCACTAGATTGTTAACCTTTATGAACCAATCGCTATTGGGATCTTTAAACTGTTGTTTCGACTTTAAGAAATCAGTTAATTAATTGATACATATTGAGACCCTCCATACATATTTTTTTTCTAACAGGAGGTACAAACCCCTTGGTAAAAAATATATAAAAAGAATTAAAAAGCAATATGAAAATTGTAACCTCATAACAACCTCCGCTGTTAGAAGTTAGAAGGCAAAAGTTGGAAAGTGGTTAAATGAGGGGATTTTTCAACAGAAAGATAAGAGGTGATTGAGGGGAGGTTGGACCGTTGGAGTGAAGCCAAAACCAAAGGCCATCACATGGGGAACCACTCATGATTCATCAAGTGTCATACGCTCTATTTTGGTCCTTTTTACCCTTTTTCAACCTTATGGGGCCAACTTACTTTCTCTTGTTAACCTCATTGTACTTTGTCCATTGTATAGTCCAGGGGCATTTCTGTCAAATTCACATGCTACTTATACTATACTTGCAGCATTCTTTTGACACTTGCATTTCTTTCTCAGTCTTTGACCCATCCCTTTACACTTTATTGATTTGTTCAGGGACAACTTTGTCAATTCACATGCTTTTTAGTGTTTAGTTAGATCTACACCTGTGTATTGCCACTCGCATTTCATGATTCTCCATCTTTGACCCACTATCTTTTGTTAAGTGTTAACCGCTTTTGTAATTTATCCATCGATTACTTAAAAGGGCACTTTTGTCAATTGATGTGTTTCTTTTACCATTTACTCCAATCTTTGACTTTTTGCCTTTTATTCTCAATTATCAACCCATGGACTATGGAAGACTCTCAAATCGTAATCCATGTTTTGGAAGTTCACCTGTCCTGCATTGTCTTTTGCAAGGACAAATTTTGTTGGTAAAATGTATAAATCCAAAAGGTTGGTTAATATGATAAATTGAGTTCCGATCAAATCAGGTAATTTTGGTTAAAGTCGTTGTGATGATCCAAAATACTTTTTGTCCAACTTTTTGGTTTTTCATAATATAATTATCTTATTAAATATCATTACCAATAAGTTAAAACTATAGATAACTAAATAATTAATTCCTATTGAAGCATATCAATTTCTCGTTCCCTTGTATGTTTATATATAATGTTTAAATGCATATCAATTTTCATTTTAACCAACATACATTTTTACAAAAATGAACAACACCTAGGTTTCATCCTATAAATGCCCAATTATGATATTTTAATGTATGAAAATTACATTTACAAAATTCTCCCAAAATATATTACTTAAGTCTTTCAATAACCAATTGACCAAGTTACTTGGTAATTTTTTTTATAAGAAATATGTTTTTATAGACAGATATTATGGTGAGTTTAATAACAATTTCGTTTCATAGATCATGAAGTTATTTTATCAAATATTAGACCGATCCACCACTATTATTGATAGAGAGCTATCAATGATGGAAATCATGGCCTTTTTTATTGCCAAATGCTTTACCATTTTCTCACCACTTCATCATTCAAAAATTCCCCGACTTTATGCTGATTGCCAATCGAATCTCATTAAAAGCATAGAAACTTTTACATCACACCATGATCTTGTCGTTTTCTACAATTTGCAAGAATAAATGATGCTTTTGTATCTACGTTTTCAAGATTTGTTCAAACCCAGGGTACTTGCAACTTGCAAGCTATAGTGTTTTGTCGACAATTATGTAGATGTTTGATGCCAACACGAGAAACAATTCTGATAGACTTCATACTTTTTACAAATACAATAAGGATTTTAGTTCTTATTGAGAACTAAAACAGAATCAATTTCAAACAGAAAAAAAAAACCCCAATTTTTTTTACCTAACATCACCACTGAATCAATTTCTCAGTAGCTTAAACAAGAACTTGCACCAACCCATAAAAACTCTCACTGACGTACTAACATGAAGGCAAAATGTGCAAACATTTACTTATTAAACTTATGTATCTCTGATTCTTTTCTTCATTTTCATGTGAAACAAATAATCAAATCAAGGCAAAATGTGAGAGCTTGTATTAATCCAAGTAGTCCGTTTAATAAACACAAAAATACTTTTTACCACGATGTACTAACATGAAGAAAATTCAAGTGTGTTAGCTGTGTGGTGTGCCTAGAACTGTTCACTTCACAAATGTCTGATTTACAACTTCAACACTAATCCAAATAACAAATTTCAACACAAATAGTACCAGTCAACCATAATAGACACAGAGGTTCAACTTTTACAGGAAGAGAGTCAACTTAATCAAACACAGCTTTTTCTTCAAAGGTAATAGAATCAATTTAATCAAAACACAATTCATGTTCGAAGTTTCATTGAATCGACTAATCCAATCTCATTTCCATTCTTGAATATTCAACAAAATAAGATAGCAATTGAAAGTCATTTTGTCAGCTCCAACATTCTAGTAAATGTATAAGCGAAGAAAAAACAGTAGCTAATTCAACAACGCCATCGATCAAAATATCGCGATTTTTCAAACAGGTCAGGAACACTAACCTTATTCTCAAATTAACTCTATGATGCTACCACGACGCTTTCTTAACTCCGTGCAAAAGACCTCGAGATGCTAAATCACGAAACACGATACGAGAAACTCGAAACATCTGATAAACGGAACGAGCACGACCAGTGAAAACACACCGATTCGTTACTCGAGTGAACGAACTGTTTCTCGGCAAGTCAGCCAACTTACAACGATGTTTCTCCCGCACGTCATTTGGAAGATCAGTATCTTTAGAGAACGCTTTGTAGAGCTTTCTCCTCAATTCGTACTTCTCAGCGAGCAATCTGCGTTTCTGATCTTGTATGTTTCGTTTATCCGACATCTTGCTAGAACTCGCGGTAATCTACTTTTGTTGATGAGAGATTTTAGACCTGCTCGTCGTGATGCCCGATGGGTGAAGATGTAGAGGATGAATTGGTGCGATCTGAACCCTAGGATTTTACCGTATACGGTATACGGGTATAGTAATACAATTGCAAAACTTCTCCCTAAACTATTGGATAATTTTCAGTTCGAGTATATACAGTTTTGTTCGACGTGATTTACACATTTTTACAATTTTAGTCCTAGTTTCGAAAATTTGATACCACTTGTCATCATGGTTTCAAAATCCAGCACCATTGGTCCCTCTCAGTCTCACCGTTTGTCTATCACCATTAAGAACCCTCACGTGCCAAACACACGAAGGCGATTTGGTCTTTTCCCCTACCCCTTCTACCATGTTAATGTCTTGACGCATTACTCGGTAATATAGCTATGGTTTTGATGATCCATCCCTAAGCTACAGTTACACGTCTTTCCAAGAAAACCCTACATTCTCTTTCATTTTGATCGGTCGATTTGCTTCATTGAGGTGTAAGTTTGAGAAAAAATTTGGAAAGAAAAGGGTTTACGATGATACAAACCAACGATGTGGACATCCGACTATCGCGAGATGGAATGAATGTCAAACAAGCCTATAATAAGTATTATTGTGTTTCCCTTCCGCCATTGAAGCTCTTTCCTAATATATTTACGCTTTTCTTTGATTTTTACACAGGATTTTCGAAATATCTTTACTATGTACATCCACCATGATGGGGTTTTTTTTATCAAATTTCTAGGAAGAAAATACCACGATGTAAGGTGAGCTTCGTTAGCAATGTGGAAATTGAGGAATTTTCAATACATGACCTAAATATGAGAGTAAATTACAATTTTGGTCCCTGTGGTTTACCCAAAATCGCACTTATAGTCATCCTTTTCAATTTCCACTCTCATGGTCCCTGTAGTGAGCATTTGGTTACAGCTTTGGTCCCTGTGGTAGCTAAAAGATAACATTGTCTATTTGAAAAGACCAAAATGCCCTTTTTAATTTATTTTTCATTTTTCTTTTAATGTGTTACTTATTAAATGAATTAAAAAAAAGAAATAAAAAAACAACCCCCCCCCCCACTGGTAATTCATCCGATCTTGGTCTATGCTTCATGTTTCGATTATCATATGCTCGCAAACACAGGAATCAGTTAATCTAGTCGGGTTTTTTTTTTTTCTAATTTACGGTTCAGCTTTTCGAATTCAATACGAATGCATTTGAAACGATCTTTCAGCATTTGTTAGATTCCCACAAACACTATAAAAATCCACCAAAGCATTTGAAACAAACAACTCTGATTTGGCCCATCCTACCTTGATTGCATAAGAATGGAGTTCTTTTCCTTCATTAACCAAGCTTTCATTGCTAAACCCACGGATTAAGTAACAAAAGGTGAGTGGATTAGGCGCAACGCCTTCCCTTTTCATCCTAAAATACAATTCTAACTTTTGTGATCTTGCGAATTCACAAAAACCCCTCAGTAATTGATTCCATGTTGGTCTTCGATTAACAAGCAGGTTGTAAAGAAGGACAAAGATCTCTGTCAAAATTAACTCATATTAACATGTATAGTGGCGTTTTTTGAAGATTTACAGATAGGGCAGACGTTGACGGAGGATTCACATACAATACAGATGCAGAGATGTCTGCAAGGTAACAACAACACACATCACTCCACCTTCCCATAATTTCGTCACCATCTCTTCAATCGACTCCCTCCTAATTGATGTTCCTCTTCTTTCGATCTCAATCTCATATTTCTTTCGATCTTCAATGGACTCTGCACCATCTTTTCGGGATTAGATCTGTTCCCATTTTTCTCCATGGCTTCGAAGTAGATCTGTTCCCGTTTTTCTCCATGGAATCCATGGCTTCGAAGTAGAACCATGTTGAGAGGAACTGACCGCCGGGGAACGAGAGCTCTCGTTGTTTCTCGGCACAGTAACGCTGTTGGAGTTTCTCCATCTTGTGGCGGCACTGGACGGATGTCTTGATCTTGAGTCCAGCACGGTGGTGGGAATCTCCGGACAGGTTTCTCAGCGGACATCAAGATGGTGGGGTGGAAGAGGCGGAGGAATTAATGGGGGGATGCGGTGGATTGGAAGAAGGGGAAAGAAGAGGGGATGAAGCGTTCTCACTTCTCCGGCGATGGGTTTTGTTTTTTTGTTTTTCTCTTTTTTTTCATTAATTCACTAAACTTTACATTATAAGAAAAACAAAAAAGAATTTAATAATGGCATATTGGTCTTTTCACATGGACAAGGGCACCACAAGGACCACATCTGTTATTAATTTGCCACCATAGGGACCATCAGCGTGAGATTTCAAAAGGATGACCAAAACTGTGATTTCATGTCAACCACAGGGACCAAAATTGTAATTTACTCTAAATATGATGATGCAAACAATAGGATATGTGAAACATGAACATGTTTATTACCATTTTTGTATGTTAGAAGTACATCTTGATATTGGTCTGCTACCACTTGGTAACGACCAAGATGTAATTAATATGTCCAGGTATGTAAATAAATCTAAAGAGATTAAGACTTATATAAAGCATGGGAAATCCACCTTAATACATATTTTATGTCCCCTGTTAAAGTTAATATCCAAGAAATAGAGGATTAGGGGTGTTATTCGGTCGGTTATTTCGGTTTTCGGTCAAATTGATTCAGTTAAATCGGTTTTTTACATTACTAAATTAATTGTAACCAAACCAAATAAGGTTCGGTTAAATCATTTGAGTTTAATCGGTTTCAGTTTATTCGGTTTGGTTTATCGGTTAAACCAAATAAAAAACAAGTCCATTATAAGGTACCAACACTCGGCAAAAAACTGAATCGTGTCCAAACATGGGTTAAACCGATTTAAATATGTTGTTTTTACCATTTAGACGCCCGGTGAATTTCCACTACTTATTGATGTCCTCATTAAGCTTCCCTTTTATAGGTCAAGCACATTTTCTTTTATGCATCGATGCTAGATATCAAACACAACATCTACATATATATCATTTATTTAATTTATTTGTTTAATTCAAGTGTGTGTGTGTGTGTATAATATTCAGAATTAAATACATAAATATAAAATATAAACTGTAAAAAAATACTTGATTGCTTATTCGATTTAACCAAACTAATAAAAATTTAACCGAAACCAAACCAAATAAGGTGATGCTTATTCAATTAACCAAATCAAATTAACCAAAAACCAAATAACCCAAACATCATTGGGTTTGGTTTGGTTATTCGGTTTCAGTTTATTTTCACACCGGATGGCCCATCCCATGAATTCCATAAGAACAAAAAAAAGTAGGTTCATGATGTAAGAAGCTAAGCATTGATTTATATATGCCATTTGACTCTTCCTAAGTCATCAATCTTGAGGAACCTGATCAAACATTAAAGGATATAGTACCTTACCATATGACTAGTGAAATGTGAATTAAGTCCCAACTAGTTGATGACCCTATTTCGAATGAAGGATTAGGGCATGATCAAAATTTGATAGCATATAATCATATAATGTCACTATTATAGAAGAATGATTTGGGATGATCAAGTTATTGTCCCTATTTTGGAAGAAGATATTGGTGCCCACCACGATGATGTACCAATGTTTGATCGACAAAAAGTAGTTTATTTTAGCCATTTCTTTGATTTGGGAGATAATGGTGTAGCATGTGATGGTGACATAGAAGAATACTATGAAGTCAACAATGAACCAAAGTATGAAACATTTGTTGAGGAAAACTTGGGTGCCAATGTGGATGTTGTGTACACGGATGAAGAATATAGAAAAATAAATGAAAGTAAAAGTGATGATTCTAGTTCAGGCAGTGACTTTCATTTAGATGAACAAGATAGATAAAAGATGTGGAGGCGGACATGGCGTGGTTGAGCCAGTTGTAGAAGGGTTTATTAGGAAACAAAAGAATGGCATGGCCACAGACTTGGAAGACAAGACACCAAAGTCATTGACATTGAAAAGTTTATGTTTTGGTGTTTTGAAGAGGATTAGAGTAAGAGAGTTTTTAAGCCTAAGTAAACCTAGAACATGTTTTGCAGGTGAAGTTCATGAGGCTAAAATTTCTCTTGATAAAACTTTACCAAAAAAAAAAAAAAAAACAAGTTAAATGGGGTATGGTAATCATGCAATAGACACACTCAGAGATTTACATCTAGTGAAAAATGATAAAGTCGGATTAGGGCAATATTTAGGGGTTTAGTTGAGTTAAATGTAAGTGGCCCACCTAAAATCAATAATACTAAAGGTAAGCGTAAAATAGTAAATTCACATGGGAGTAAATGTCCGTGGGTCCTTCATGTTTCTAGGTAAAAAAAGGATGACTAGACGGTGAAGAGATTTTGTGAATGAGCATAAATGCCTTCAAACCAAAACAATTAAAAGTTGTAGTCTGAGTTTTCTTGTTACCGAAATTATGCAACAAGTAAAGGTTAACCTTAAGATATGTGTCTCTGCTTTGAGGGTCGGGCCTCAAAAAAGGTACCAGATTTACATCTCGTGAATGAATATGTTTAGGGTAAAGGTAATTGCACAAAACAAACTTCATGGAGATTATGAGAATTGAGAAGCAATATACCACACTCAGTGATTATGTTATGGATATTCAGACTACAAATCCCAATACCACTATGAATATTGATTTAAAAAATTAACCTAATTTGAATGAACCTACAAAAAGTTCAAGAGGATCTATGTTTGCATCGGACCATTGAAAAAGGATTTGAAGTAATCTTGCATCGGACCATTGCATATTGATTTAATTGCGTTAAGTGCTCTTAAAAGATGAAACCCTTTTGTTTATATAAAGCTTAATGTTTTGGCTTCTAGACTTTGTTTAAATCGAATGCCTACACGGTTAAACTTGGTTAATAAAGGACTTATGTTGATTCAACCATGATCTATTGAGATTGTTGATTTGTTACTTGTCTGGCTACTAGGTCCATTTCGGAGTCAAATCGAAAAGAGGTGGGCTTTAACTTTTATTTCTCATAACAAGTCTGCAAATCTAATTAGTAGAACAGACAAAACAAATTTAAACGAGGTTCAAAATGTTTTGATGCAATCATCTACCAAAACTTCAAGCTCCCATCAAATCTGATTTTCTTATTAGGTTTCCGTAGAATAACTTCTACTTCATTTCTATTGATGGCATAAACCTTTTAAGTTAATATCATATATCATTAAGTGGAATTCTTTTTAAGTGAAATTCAAAATTAACTCAAAACCAAGAACAATTAATAACTTGGTCTTGAGTTTATAGTTATGAAGTTGAAAGCAAAATACTCGAATAGAGATGGAAAAAATTAAAAGCAAAGAAAAAATTGGTATAAAAAATAGGTTTTTTTTTTGGACAAAACGAACCATCTGAAAATGAGAAAATGACATTTTTAACAAACACACAGCTTCGTTTTTTACCAAACAAATGAAATGACTTATTTATTAACAACTTCTTTTTTAAATGGCAGACTCGCACATAAGTCTAAACTACTCCTATGAGTTTATGTTAATCTGAAACGGGTATTAAAAATGATGGCGATTTTCATTGGAAGAACCGTTGATCATTTTCTCGCTTCATAATTAGAAAAAACACCCAACTTTATGATGATTATCAATCTAAATCTCAAACAAAGACCATTACAACTACATAATCAACAGAAGCAACAGTCAAAAGATTACGATGATGATGAAGATGATGACATCATAACAGATGTGTAATAGTTATATCATACTCCATGAGTGAAACAGAAAGAACGACATGACCTACGTCTTACATTCTGTTTACTTCAAAAGATGTTGTTACTCGTTCATGACAGGCTTGTTTTCATTAGCCTTTGGCCTTTGCTCCTTTGGCCTTTGCTCTTCAGTCTTCCTGTAAATGTTAACAACAAATTAGAAAACACAAACAATTATTAAAGCCTACAATATATCTTTACCATGAGAAGCAAGTGTAAATAAAGCCTACCAGAAAAGCTTTATTAACCTAAGTAAATATACCCAACAGCATACTCATCCAATAGAAAATTCAAAGAATAATTACAGCATCATATGTTAGCCAGCTACAAAAAAAAAAAAAATTCTAACATATTCTTAGAAAATGATTGCATTTAAGCTAATATGAAAAAGCTAAAACATTGGATTTTATTTAATTGTGCAAACATTCACCTATTTATTTCTGTATCTTAGACAAGTGCCTAAAAGTAAAAGTATTCTCTTCACTGATTCAGAAATGACAGAATTAAAACTTCGGCACTAAAACATCTCACCATCATCAATGCACCTATGACCAGTCCAAAAACAATTCCAACAATGATCGCAACAGTAAACCACCATGGATACTCTGCTTGCGATTGACCAAATATTCAACGGCCCTAATTTTAGTCAATTCGCTACTAGGAACAGGAACATTCAAATTTCTAACATACACAGATAAAAAAATTGCCACAAAAATCAAACAGGATAGAAGCCACGATAAATTTGATCATATCTGTCGCCCAATTAAAATACACAAATGTAAAAGAAAACCAGACATCCAACCAATACCAACTCGACCGAATCATTTACAAACCACACGGTATGAATGAAATAGAAAACTTAACGAGTGGATGACTAGCCAAATCGTAAAATACACCATCGACTGATTACTGAAAAAAATACACAAACCCTAGTACCAAATTCCATAACGATGGAAGAAATCGTACCTTTTATCAGATGAGCCTCCCTTCTGGCTGAGGAAGGAACGGAACAACGGAGAGTTGACGTCGTAGATCATTGTCGTCTCGAGCTCTGCAAATCGGTGGTATTTCGATGAAACGCTTTTCGGACTTGTTAAACCCTAATTTTCTAGGATTCTCGACTCTTGATGTTTTAAAGGAGAGTAACTTACAGTTTTGGTCCCTGTGGTTTGGGGTCATCTTCATATTGGTCATGAATCTAAAAATCTCATATT
Organism: Cichorium intybus; assembly: GCA_023525715.1. Lineage (NCBI taxonomy): Eukaryota > Viridiplantae > Streptophyta > Magnoliopsida > Asterales > Asteraceae > Cichorium > Cichorium intybus. Next base: position 8,760,300 of record CM042012.1, on the reverse strand, counting down.
CTTGTCCCTGTGGTTTCTATTTACTAACAGGTTTGGTCCTTAGTCTGTGTCAAAAGATATTTTTACCTTTTTATTTTTTTTCTTTTTATTTTAACAGTTTATTTAATTTTGATTATTAAAAAAAACCCACCCACATCGGCCCCTCTCTCTTTCTCTATCTATTTGTTAATTGTTTTGACGTAGCTACCAATACCCACATGTTGCTTCAAATAATCCACCGTCAGGCGGCAGCACACCACCTAATAATCCCCCATCAGGTGGCAGCACATCGCCGGTTGATCATACACCTTCTCATCGACATGGGCATCATCACCAGCCTAACCCCCCTCTATCTCAAATGGTGTATTTTCCTGAAGATGGTCGAGTATTTCTTCATTCATTAACTTATTGGAAAATGATTTTACTTTCGACGTCAATGGCGAGCTTTATAGAGATTTATCGGCCACGGTTGGAGGTTTATTCAACAGTGGCGTCATCAAGTCTACCAAGCCACCACCTGCCCGGGAAATCAAGAACAGAGATATCAAAACGTCCAGATGGAGAGAGAGAGAGAAAAAACCTCGTCGGGATTACCTTCATCAAGAAGTAGAAGAACTAGATCGCTTCCTCCAGTTAGAGCGTTAGAACAACCACATGTGGCCGGAAACATGAGACCTCCGACGAATTCAACTTGCACCACTCTTTCCGCATCTGGGTCTAGAAAAGGGTCGAAAAAATAGACCTTCAAGGATATTTTATTGTTGAAAAGTGCTTCAGACGGTTGAGCCATGTGTAGAGACCCTTTGAAGAAATACTCGGCCATCTTCAGGAAAAGAGACCCTTTAAGAGACAGAGAGAAAGAGAGAGAGAGAGATAAAGATAGATAGATAGAGAGAGAGAGAGAGAGAGAGAGAGAGTTAGGCTGGTGGGGTAATTGGTGGTGGTGGTGGGTTTTTTCTTTTTTTTAATAATCAATAATAAATAAATTGTTAAAAGAAAAAGAAAAATAAATAAATAGGTAAAAAATGTCTTTTTGACATAGACTAAGGACCAAACATCTTAGTAAATGAAAACTACATGGGCAAGAATGTGAGAATTTTAGATTAAGGACCAATACGAAAATGACCCCAAACCACAGGGACCAAAACTGTAATTTACTCTTTAAAGGAGGGAAACATGTTTCCGGGTTAAATCCAAATCCGGGTTGGTCTTCGGTCTTCACATTTTCGGGTTGGTATTCTACTTTCTATAAGAAAACGGTATCTAACTAGGGTAGCATACTCGCGCGTTGCTGCGAAACATACATATACATATACTAACAATATGGACTAGAACTCTAATTATACTAACTTAAAAATTATATGAACTAAGACCGTAACTAATGTTAAAAACTATGGGGACCAAAACTGTAGTTATAGTAATTAAAAAGTTATTAGGACCTAAACTATAATTAAAAAAATTAAAAAAATATATTGGACCAAAACTGTAATTATCCTAAACTAAAAGTTATAGGGACCAAAACTATAATTAATGCAAATTAAAAACTATAGGAAATAAAATTGTAATTATGTAAAATAAAAGGCATAGGGACTAAAATGCAATTAACATAAAATTTTATAATTCAAAGAACCAAAACTCTAATTATACAAATTAAAAAGTAAAAATACTAAAATTATAAATAAGCTAAATAAAAGGATTAAACTTGTAAATAATAAAACTTTGTGAATAGTGTCCCATGTTGACAATGTTTATATATATATATATATATATATATATATATATATATATATATATATATATATATATATATATATATATATATATATATATATATATATATATATATATATATATATATATATATATATATATATAACCAGGAGGGAGAGAAGAAAAAACGTCGACATACGCTAAAGGAAGAAGCGGAAACCAACACGTGTACAATAAATCCACATAGTCTCGGAAAACCGACCCGGAAATACTCATACCCAATGACCCGCGTGACACACCAACAAAAAAAAATCGCATGTAACGTTACAATAAATTACGGCTTTTAAGTAAGAGATAAATATGGTTAATGAATTGGTGTATATATATTTAGTCATTATATTTTGGGTTAATTTTATTGTTGCCTTACGAAGTTTAAGTTTCAATATTTAGTCATTAATATTTTTATTATATATTTTAGGTCGGTAAACTTGTAGATTATATATCAAATAAGTCGTTTATAGTATGTGAAGGGTGTTGGATTAGGTGTCTAAGCCATGACTTTATATTTATATTTTATCTTGTTAATTGAAGCAAAGTCCATTTGGGTTGCCCTCATAGCTGGAGGTCAGGATAGAGTTCGGTAGAGTAAAAGGTTGATTTATTAATTGTTTAATAAATCAATAGAATTAATTAAATGGTTTATTAATATATTTAAGTGTTAATATATTAATTAGAAACTATAATAATTAATTAAGATTTAATCTAGAATTAATTGGATTTAATTCAGTGATTAAATTAATTAATTAAAAGTGCAGGGACTGGCTTTGTAATTATTCAATAGTTGAATAAAAGGCTAGCCAGTGGAAGCCTCAAGTTGGGCGAAATTATGGAGGCTATCTCCATAATTTCGAAACCCTAGTTAGGGTTTTTAGAGGCTTGCCCAAATGGATAACAGGCTTGTCCATTAAGAGGCTTCTCTAGGGTTTCTGCTGTAGCCTCTTGGAGGCTATATAAGGAACCCTCTGGAGGCTCAGAACCTGCGCCAACTTCAACCAGATAAACTCTGCTGAACTGTCTTCTCCATTGCTGTGGGTATGACTTTCATTTGAGGCAGGATACTTTTGCTGCTAGCTTCAAGAACAAGATCAAAAGGTTAGTAATTCTTGTTTTGATCTTTAGAAATTATTGTTGGCCTTTAGGTTTTAGTTTATTATCTTCATAGAAGAAAACATAGATCTTTCTAGGGTTGCATGTGAACCATAGGATATTTGTGTTCATTGTTTGCTAGAAAACCCTTCAGTGGTATCAGAGCTGGCTTGTTTTCTTATGAATTTGATATAAACTGTTTATGTGATCATGGGGTTTTCGAAAATAACCCCTTGGGAGGCCATATTTTCGTCCATGGTGGCTAGGGTTTCAAAAACCCTAGCCTCCCTTGCCTTATCTGCGAATTGCATGCTGCCATGATTAGTTGGTTGTTATTTTTGGTAATTGTTATCTATTGAATAATTGAACCATTTATCTCATGCATGTTTTCTTATGAATTTGATATAAACTGTTTATGTGATCATGGGGTTTTCGAAAATAACCCCTTGGGAGGCCATATTTTCGTCCATGGTGGCTAGGGTTTCAAAAACCCTAGCCTCCCTTGCCTTATCTGCGAATTGCATGCTGCCATGATTAGTTGGTTGTTATTTTTGGTAATTGTTATCTATTGAATAATTGAACCATTTATCTCATGCATGCCTTTTTCGAAAATTAGGGCTTTAATTAGGCAATTAATTTGATTAATTTTGTGATGCCTATATTTGATTTAATTAAGTTAATTAATTGTTAATTAAAAGACCAATTAAATCAACTTAAAGAATTAATTAAAATTCTCGAAAATTAGATAGAAATTATCGAAAATTATGAAATAATTAATTCTAAAATATTTTAATAAGATTAAAATATATCTTATATATTTATGATTAAAAGTTAATTATTTATATATAAGAAAACTGGTTAGTCTTACCGCAAGTAGGCCGCATTCACAAAACTGTCCTATAAAGAGGCTATAAGGCGACTGCCTATAAAATGGCTGTCTAATGGGTATGCACTCTTACCCACCGCTCTCCTGGTCAGTCGAGTGTCGTTAGCCGAGCGGGTTTGATAGAACCGCTAAGCCTCTTAAAAGTATAATGCTATAATTGAAAGTACTAGAACCTTAAACAAAACCCAATCTAGTTACTTTAGGATAAAAATGTGAATTGGTGCTAATCCATGGAATTGCACATTGCACTTTGTGGAACGTTGGTGGAGCGTGTGTGGTTTACCGGCACGCCAACTGGGGTCCGCAAAGAGTTGCAATGGGTCTCTCGATTTTGTCATTATTAACGGAGCGTGTGTGGTTAACCGGCACGTTAATTAGAGATGACAATTGACTTCGAGAGTACCGAGCGAATTTGCATGGTTATTCACACCCGGTTTGTGATCCTCGGCATCCCAGTCACAAACAGTGGGGCACATCCGAGACTAAACATGCCATTGAACAGTTCAATGTGTCTCAACAGATCTAGGAATTTCATAAGATGAAATTGATAAATGTATTATCTACCTTAATGACCATTATGTTGTGATTACGGCATCCCTCTTCACACCATAGTTGGGGTATTTTGGGTCCTAGCCTTAATAAATAATAAATTGTGTAATTATTTAAAAGGAAAAATTAAACTAATAAATTCTGTGCATTGTAGATGTCTGAAACAAGTGTCTATTCTCCTCCCTCTCCTCCTTCACCCATTTCTGAGAGCATCAGAAAGCACCTGCTAAATATGGAAAGGCTGACTGGCCTTAACTATATGGTATGGCTTCATAAATAGAGAATAGTTCTCTGTTTTGCTGGCAAGCCATATCTGACTGAGTGTCCGCTACTCAAAACATGACATCACACAGTAGCCTGTGATGAGCATGACTCCTTGATTGTCAAGTCAAGGAAAGTTCGTTGCCTAATACTATTGATCATTGACCCCGAGTTCCGCAGTAATTTAGAATTCCTGGGGTCAGATAAGCTAGTTGTGGAAAGGTTCCATAAACTGGTTGAGAAAGGACGAGCTAAGATCTTCAAAGAGTTTGAAGTGTGCAGGAAGTAGTACTAGTTCACATGTTCTCAAGACTGAGAGACACACAGGTGAACTGCATAAATTTGGTTCCCTTTTGATTGGGAGTTAAAGCATTAGCTCGACTCGCTGATCCGTTCATCCTGATGTACAGGAAGGGAAACCAGATAAGACAATCGTGGATATGCATTCAATGTTGACTCTGTATGAGTCGTTCATGAGAAGCATAGTTCCATTGATTCAGCTGCTTCGAGATTGAGTCTAGTAATAGGACACATCAAGAAATGATCCAGATCGTCTGGACCGGTTCCTCGATGGTTCAAACTGGGAATCCACAGGGTGGGACACAGTCACGGAAAGATTGGAAAATGCTCCGAAGCCGAACAGTTTGGCAACTCAGGAATATCTTAAAACTCAGAACACCTGATCCTTAGTTCCTTGATACAGGATGTGTTTCTCACATTTGCTCTGTATGCATGGACTCTGTAGGATGTAGGATGTTGTTGCATAGGATCATATTCACATTGGATCTGAAGCTCATGCAGTTTTAGAGTTTAGTTAGATGTTGAAATCATGTTATTAGCTTATCAGATGCGTATGACATTGTCTATCATATAATACATTGTTCAAGGATTTTGTTTTAATAAAATTGTCAACTTTCTTTTAACACGTGTTGTTTGAAATATCCTTGAAATGTTGTATGATTGTGTTGAATGCATGATTAGTAATAACTTGAATATTGATACATCCAAAGTGTTTGGATTTTAGGAATTGTGCTCCTTATGATTGTTAAAGTGAATATTATAAGAATCAATTCAACCAAAGGTCCAGTTAGACAGGACTTTGGAATCATTTGACTTAGAGTCACATGATGAATTGAGTTCTTAATGTGTCAAGAAATGAATCAACCAAAGATCCAGTTGGACAGGACTTTGGAATCATTTGACTTAGAGTCAGATGATGATTAAGTTCTTTATAAAGCACATGTGGCAAGAAATGAATCACCCAAAGATCCAAAGGATAGGATTTTGGAATTAGTTGACTTAGAGTCAACTGAAGATTGCAAGTCTTGAACAAAATTAACAAAGTCATAAGTTTACATAGAGATGTAAAAGACATTAAGATTAGGAGCAACGGACACATCAGTTACTGTGTATTGCTCGAATCTTCAAATAGAACACAATTGTTTGTACTTTACAATATTTGTCATTCGGTATGACTAATATGGCTTCGCTTATCAGAATAAGTGATTGAATTGAACCCTTGAACAGTTCAAGGACTTCAAAGGAAGTACGAGATCCACAGAACCTGAGTGACAACTTAAACTGGGAAAATGTTTCACAGTTATTCTCTTCCAAGAACATTAATAGTTATAATGTGGCCTAGGGAAGATAATGGAGCATTGGTCGAAATAGTTAGATCCTCGATGTATGAGATAAATCGCCAATTAGTTTCCCGTAAATTAAACGCTAAACTAGTCCAACCATATAAACCATATTCCAACCACATCTTCGACTAAGTAGGCTTTGCAGACACTGTCTGAAATGTAAAGCTGTGATTGTCCCACTTGTACATTAAAGGTCCAGGGTCTTGTAGTGTTCGTCCGAACCTCATAACTAGCCTGAACCTGATCAGAAATGTCATTTCACTGACTATCCCGCTGTACCTGGAAAAGAAAGAGCTCTTTTAGAAAAAACTCATGTTCTAAGGAAACAGTGGGAGTTGGGATAGTCCTGAATGAGTTCAGGATTAGCCAAGTGAAATAACCTTTAGTCATCACTAGGCTTAGAGCAGAAATCAGATTTTTTGTTTTAACTCTGACATAATCTTCTCTTAAACCAGTAGTATTGATCACCGTCATAAGTAGTTATGATCGGGGTGACATACCGAATAATGGTAAAACACTATAGTTGGTACGGATATTTTCAATCCGACTACTTGGAAGCATTGGTGAGCCCGGTTGCTGCCAATTAAGAGAACTTTAGGACGAGATACAGTCTATGTGACAGTTTGATTGTTTTTGCAACTGGTCTTAAAACCAGTGGGAGTAATCATCAAAAAAAACCAACATGGACAGAAACGTACCCTCAGAACATCTGGTTGAGTGAGACGATACTCAGAGTCAAGTAATTGACTCCGAGAGAAGCACTCTCAATAGAAGATGAAATCTGAAATGATACTGCATAATGTAAGTCGTTAGTGGAGCGCGTGTGGATCACCAGCACACTAGTGGGGACTCACAAGAGTATGCCAGTATAAAGGTACGTGGGCCCGGGATTATCCCATGGGCGTCTCGCTAGAAAAGATATTCAGATTCTCAAAATGTGCCAAAGGATTGGATTTTGAGAATAGGCTGAAAGATATCCATTAATATGTCAGAAAGGTTTGGATTCTCAAAATGTGCCAAAAGCTTTGGATTTTGTGGATAGTCCATAACCGTGTCAAAGCCAATGGGAGTGTTGCTGTTATCTATCTCCATATGTGTGTTACATATTGTTTCTAGGAAACGTCTACTTGGTGTTAAGAGACGGATCGCTATGAAAGACCTAATAGAGATATGGCATACTCAGGTGGTTGTAAACATCTATGAGATAGATCGAAACTCTGCCAAAATGATCTTGATGAGACTCAAGAATGCATTGCCCTAGGAAATAGTTTCCTGTCATTGCAAAGTGTGATGGTTTGGCATGAGAGGTATGAAAGGTGCAACGTACTCACATAATCCATTGACATATATCAGATAGATGTTGTCATCAGTATAGAACTGGCCATAATAAGCATGATCTTGATAAGATTCAAGATGCATGAGAAAAGGTCTCCGAAAGGATATAGTTATTAAAAGTCGTGACACAAGGATTATAAGTAATCCTGAGATTCCAAAAGATTTTGGAATAGGACTGGATCGAATCCAACAAGTTCTTGGATAGATCAGAAGTGTCATGAACATGTCTTGATGACTTAATGCTTAGAGCATAGTGAGTCAGATTCAGGATATGACCTGGCTGGGAATACTTAATGGATTTTGTACATACGTGAGAAATCATTGGAAAATGATTAGGGGTGAATGTTGATAACAATTTGAAAAGAGTTTTCAAATAAGGACTTAATGGTTAAAGAATTTCATTGGCATTCCGATGGAGCGCGTGTGACTCACCGGCACATCGTAACACCTCGAAATAGTCTTAGGGTCAATCATGTGGACTAAAGATCCCGAGAACCATGGAAAGTCACAGTACATAGAATGGAGTTGTTAGTGAGAATGACGGTATGACCAAAATTGAAATATCATCGGAAGGGTATCCGATCGGATGAAGTGTATCAATGTATAACATTTGAATACATAGAAAGAGTAAAAGGTCAAGTAGACATAGATACATAACACGAATTAAATAGTTTAAAAGGAATCTAGAAACTGATAATAGTTTTATGTAAAATCCGACTTGGTGATTACCTTGTAGAGACTTGGTAATTAGGCAAGAGTAGCCACCGGTCAGATTTTATGTTTCAATTTTGCATGTTTCACTTCCCGAATAATTTGATTATTCAAAAGTCCACAGTCGCTCATACTTTTCGGGAGTAAGTATGAACAAAGACTGTCGTGAATTGGTTTGTAGATTGTTTAAGGAGTTAGACATTGCAGTAAGACTGCTACAACGTTCATGAGTACTTCGAAATAGAGATTTGAGTATTGGATAAACCCGCGCTCAATAGATTGCTTCATGGATTACATCACGAGCAATGTTGAGACGATAATATCGTATGATCTTGAAGCGGAGACATATGAGTTGAAATTTACGAGTCGGTTGTGCATTGATAATGCGAAAACGCATCGGTAACTCGATGTTAAAATACGCATTGTTGTGTACGATTTGATAAGTAAAAGACACAACCGTATGAGTCAAAGCTTATTCGTTCCTTGACCCTGATAGGGAAACAGATATCTGTAGGCCTCTCGATGATTTTGAAGTTGACTTAAGTGCTGGCCAGCCTGGACTAAATTGATGTGTTCAATTAGAAGTCTGAAAGTCGTAAGCAGAATCGGAAATCGGGAAACAAAGTATCAGACAGAGATTGATCTCAATCCATATCTCGTGTCTGAAAATATCTTGTTGGACGAAGGATCATATGATCACTTATGTGACACCCCCATTTTTACTGTTTGCAAATACTATGGTTTTTCATATAAATACATGAATACAAAAATACGGTTTATCAAAAACCGATAATTTACATGTTTAAAACTGTAGGTGTTACAAATCCATACCAAATCTAACCATAGTAAGCAAGAAAAGGATTAAACCTCGTGTCCAAAGTAGGAGCTAACTCAAGCTCCACTCCAGCTAAACTTCATCCCATCTATAGCAATTTATATTAACCTGGAATACATGGCAAAACATAGAATACGTAAGACAAAATGTCTCGTGAGTTACATGAGTTTTAGACTCAAACCTTTAACTTCTTTTTCCAACTTTTATAAAACTTGTAACATATAACATCTTTCAAAACTTTATAGTAATAACATACTATAACTCTTTACTTCTCAAAAATCATTTCATGACATACTTTACAAAATTAACATCTTTCAAATTCACTTCATAATATACTTTTCAAAAATAGCTTCTTTCTTACTTGCTTTGACTGGTTTTATAAGCTTGCTGGATTTTTATACTTAGGGCTTTAATCACCATAAGTGATACCCTAAGTCTCTATGGTTAGAAAGAACGGATCAATCCTCACCATAGAAGTGCTGAGGCAATCTACTTCGCGATGGGGCTTTTTCCCCAGTAGATCCCTTACCTAACCCGGGAAGGTTGGAACATAGTTCCCTTACTAACGCTGCTTGCTACAATTACCAGTCATACAAAAACTTTCTGCTTGCTTGAACATTTCTCATAAACATATAACTTGTGGCTAGATGCCAAACTACATCATTTTATGTCTTTACGGCTAGATGCCAAATATAGCTTTCATCACATAATAATCATATGTTTAAAACATATTTTTCTAACATACTAAGCTTTATGCCAAAATATACTTTTCAACATCTTATGACTATATGCCATTCTTACTCGAAAACATATATATTTTATAACTAAAACATACTTCTTAAACATCTTGTGGCTATATGCCATTCATACTTGGAAACATATATCACTTGTAATAAAAAATATACTTTCACATAATTGGTTCATAGACCAACACACCTTCCTTTAATTCAACTTGTAGTTCAAAACATGCATATAATTTCACATATAGAAATTTTATAAGGAAATCTTGAAAATACTTACTTGCCATGTACCCCAGAATGGGTAAAAATACTGCATGTACTCACCTCAAGTCGGCAATGTAGAAATCTGTGCGGCAACTCCGCAAATCCAACCAAGCTTAAAACCGCACACCTTATACTCCTATAAGGTATATTAAGTTAATTATTACCAAATACACTAATTAACATTACTATAAATAGATACTTATAGCGTTGCTTATAGTTTAAATGTTTATAACTTTCGACATGCACCGTGTCTCGACATATACCCCCACCCCTTTTTATTTACTTTTACTCAACAAATAATTTATTATATGATTCAATTAATTTTAAGTAAACTCAAGCCCACATCATGACACCCAAAACCAAAAACTAAGATGATTAACACAAAAGAGGAAACTGACAGCAAGGCTGATTTCTGGACCCTCAACAAGATTTGCAATATTAGGTCAAGGAAAGATTGAAAATAAAATCCAATAAAAATCATGGGTAAACTAGACCCAAGGGAAAGATCACAGGGCCTGACCTCAGGTCTTTTGCATTCACCAATAAGAAATGATAAATCGACAAAGTTGAATGAATTGATCAGTCCACTCACAGGACCACACCTTAAAGAAATATTAGTCGCTCAAAATGGGTTAAGAATTGAACTCTGAAATTTGGTATGGACCAAATAGACTTCAAAAGTGAACTAAGGCCACAGACCTTGCCCCCAAAAGATTTTTGTACAATTTATAATGAATTAATCAAGACAGGGGACCAAAACTGACAGCACCTGGACCAATTAGTGGAAATGGACAATTCCACATGACTTAGGATCTGAATCAATTCATAACCTTTTAAGAGAACAAACTAGACACAATTACCAATTTAGGGACATAAAATTCAATCCAATTGTACACTCACACGATTTTATATGAATTTACCAATTTAAGAATTAACAATCACACAAAAAGAAGGAAATGAGCAGCAACATTTCTGTCACAACTCAGCATAGCTTGACAAGATTGGTCCAAAAACCTAACTTCTGAAAAGAAATAAGTCAATCCTTTTGGATGAGTTACACTAGACATGAAAATAAAGCTCGCATCCAAATATCAAACTCAAAGCATAAGCCAATTGAGAAATAAAAATCGTGCAACAAGGACAATGTGCAGAGCTACAAATTCTGGTTCAGTCAAGGAGAAGACATTGAAAACCTGGCTTCCTAATAGAATTGGATCAAGCCCTCTGGATGGAACACACTATACATGAGGATGGACTTTTCATCAAATTTTCAGACCTAAACTATGAACCATTTAGGAATTAAAAATCCCACAAGTTGACTTAGGTGTGCAGCAACCAATCTGTGGAGGTCGGATTGCACACACAAAAATCAAAACCAAAACAATGAACTGAGTCAAGACCTTTTGGTCGAGTATGGCTCATGACAAGGTTCTTCTCCACACAAAATTTCAGAACAATCCAGTGAACATACGATTTTACAAGAATTTCACAACACAATTGGACACAGAAATCATACTCATGGGAATCGGGTTTAAAACCCTAGAAAACGACCAAATAAGGTCTGGACCCCAACTGATGAACTTAAATAGACATCGAGATGAAACCATGGACACTGGAATCACCTGATTTGGACATCGTATGATTTTTCTACGAATTTTCTAAAACAGATCCAAAAACTGTGAAAATCCGAAAATGACAAACATGACATTAGGGTCTAGGGTTTCAACTCCTAAACCCATTAAGACAACAATTAAGACTTATAAAGTCAGAAACAAATCCATTAAGACCAGAATTAAGTCAAAAGCACATCAAAACATCAGAAAGTTTGAGAATCTAGAACTCACATAGCTTGAAGGAGCAAATCTAAAATTTCTCTTTTCTCTTTTCTGAATTCCTTCAACTGAATACGTGACCAGGGGAATAGAAATCCCTGATCTATATTAATAATCTCACTTATGACAAAAATGCCCCTGCCTCCATGCCTTAGCAAAATGTTACATTTTTTTCTGAATGTTTTACTCAAGTTTACGACATCACAACTTCCACCTACGATATTGGAATTTTACAAACTTTATATCATTAGAAAGCTGGAAACGAGCTTAACATTTTCACCTTACTGATTAAATTCTGAATCCAAATGGATTTTACGTTACAGACTCTCAAACATTGCCCGATAGTCATTTTTGTCACTTTTTGGTCAACTTTGACCTGTCATAACTTCTTCGTTTTAACTCCAAATGATATGAATATTTTTCCTATCATCTTACCTCATCAAGATCTATAAAAGTCTTCTTGATGACTTTTTCCCAAATCCGTATAGATATTTACATATTAATTTTTTTTTAAATTTAAGAATTAATCTTTTCATTTTTAACCCCAATTTCCCATTTATTCCAACAAATTTAAGTTTATAAATATGACATAAACCCTCTACTATAATTTCCAATCTAAAAACATTACTTCCATTATTTTCTTTTATTATCAATATTATAATTTATTTTTTTGTTAAAATAAATACTTAGTTGCTAAAAATAAAGAATTGGGAAACGGGTGTTACAAATCTCCCCCACTTATAAGAATTTCGTCCCCGAAATTCAACACCAAGATATTAAGTAATCAAGGTTGAAACTTTCATTAGCCCATAATTCCACAAAATTAATTATTTGTGAATATAACAGCCCATTTTTCATTTTCATTTTGGTCTAGTATTTTGCCCATAACTACTAGCCCAACGATATGAGCCCAAATAAGTTAAACTTTAGCCCATTAGGCCTAAAGTCCAACACTTTGTTTTTATGTGATATCACATCACTATTGATCAACAGCGTTCATCAGTCTGTATTAAAGTAATCAGTAAACGACACCATTATATTCACCTTTATTCCAAAAAAATCTCATCAATATCCCTTTATCACTAGAGTCTAGCAGCGAATTTTGAAAATTAACCGTCACTCAGGGTAGTGGAGGGTCGCATCCACTGTAGATGGTTTGAATTTTGGTAATAAGAACGTAAAGCGTCCTTTCAATTACATACGTCCTTTCGGTTCCAGCTGCAAAATGCTATATATACAGGTAAGTAGCATCATTTATTTTCACATTCATTTTCAATCCCATTCTCTTCTATCACTAGTTTATTCATATACGAACTCACATTTAAAGCTAAGTCATGGAAAACAGATCTTCAATGGGCGATCTGTCAAACCCTGGACCTGGTTTTCCGCAAGGAGAGGGTTCTTCAAATCAAACATCTTTACTGGAGTTCGGTGACTTTAACATTCTAAACATCCATTATTTTTTTATTTTTTTTTCTAATGTTTTGTTGATTTTTAAATATGGTATAGTCTTCCAGATATACAATCTATAGAGCCACTCAACGATGAGCCGGAAATTTTTTCCGAGCTAAACATCAACTTAGACGATCCGGTGAATGTATCTTTAGACCATGCACTTGATCAAACTCCACACCTTCTACCAGGTTAAATTCTTTTAAATGATTGCTTTTATGAATATTCAATTTTGTTTTATCATCTGATAATTGTTGTTTGTAGACCCATCTGTGGATGATTTATCTGGCTACAATCCATTCATCGACGTACCCTCAACGAGTAGTGAGATTATCCCCATGAATCAAGAATTCATGACTGACATTCAGAATGAAAGTCAATTACAAACAACTCATAACCTTACTATTGAAATGAATCCCGAACTTGGGGTTGGTTTTCAATATAAAAATCACCTTCAGGTGATTCAAAGGAACCTAGAAGGATTTCAGAATCCTGGGTCCATGATTGAAAATCTACAATTACCACCGATAGAAGCTACTGATTTTAATGAATCAATGTCCATCTTTGATTCAGAAAATCAGGATCATGTTCAAATGATCCCAAATAATAATAATAATAATAATACATTTGAACTCAATCCTTCAATTCCGACAACCACAGCAGTTGGCAGTAGAAGAGGTTTCAGACACTCATTAAGTAGGGAAATAATAGCTGAACACTTTAACGAACCAATTGAGAAAGCTGCGAAAGAACTCAACATTGGATCGACACAGTTAAAAAAACGCTGTAGAGATTTAGGTATCGATCATTGGCCCCAACGACAACTTAAGAGTCTGCAAACTCTTATTGATCGTGTTGAGGTAAAGAATTACATTTCTTTTTATATATCATAAAATTGTAATTACTAAAGTTATTTGTGTCACAGGAATTTGGCAACGAGTTTAGTGGAGCAGCAGGATTATCGAAAGATTTATTACCCAACCTAAAAAGGGAGAAAGAAGCAATAATTGAAGGGTCGCAATCAGGTCTAACAGAAGGCACAAAGAAACTAATACAAGCTGCTCATAAGGTTGAATATAAGAAAAGAAAATTTCAGGAAAAGGGGGAAACTTCATCAAGAATTCATACACAGCAGCAACCTCTGCCATCTAATTCTGGTACGAGCAGTATTAATCCTGGTTTACTCAAACATGCGAGTGAGGATAATTTTGGAGGCTCTGTAGGTAACCTAGCCTTGTTTCCTCCTTCTTATAGCTACCCCCAGCTGGTTCCAAATTGGAACCCTTCCTCATCACTTCCCTACTTACACACTCCTCAGACGAGTCAATTTTTAACCCATACTCATGGGGTTACGGGTTCCAACCCTATCGAGACCCCACGCCTTGGAGCTCCTCCTCCAATAACTGAAAACATACCCCTTCCAAATCCTCAAGAAGGTACAAGTCGACCTACAGAAGACAAAGAGTGGAGTGTAGAAGATCTTTTTTCGCTTCCTTCTGATTCTTCAGTTTAGGCTACTAGTTCTGTAAACTTTTCTTAATGTATTAATATAAAGTTATAGTAATGGGTCACATGTATCGATGTATTACTACTTTTATTTATTATTATTATTATTTTCCAATCTTTCTTTCTTTGGTCACTGTAGTGACACTACTTTTATCTTTATTCTATAATTCCTAATTCGTTTCCGTTAGACAACGAAATTTTCAGTTATACACTTTTTTTTTGTACTATATACTCCATTAACATTTTCAATATATTTATTCCTTCAGACCATGTCTCTTTTACTGGTTCCTTTCATATTGTCTCGGGAGTATTAACTATCTTATTAATTTCTTTTACCTTGTCATATTAAGTGGTATATATCCACTGCATTAAACTTTAATACTTATTACATAGGCATATAACCTCTATGTTATTCTTATTACTCTCTTCACAACCTTACTCACCAGACTACCATAATTCCTTTACGGTTCCACCAGTCTCAATACATATCCTGTGATTATGATAATACGGGCCCATATTACCATAACCACCTATACCTATTGATTCTGTTGTTACCACAAAGTTTCATGGGACACTGGTTCTTTTAATACATAACACCATTATAAGTACATGGTGATCATTACTAGAAATCTTACTACTTTATATACATAGTCTTTAATAAATATAGACAGTTATGGAAAATATCATACCATTTTCTTAACAGTCAAACTTTTGCTCAATCAAAGCGTTAGCTAAACATTTCTTAAAGTTATATATATACATATATTAAATGATGTGTAATATCTTAGTCATTTAAGACATCATATAGTACACTTTCATGAACTAACATTCCTATAGCACGAGTTTAAGCCTAGGAGTGGAATAAGCCAATCCTAATTCGCTTAAACTATGGCTCTGATACCAACTTGTGACACCCCCATTTTTACTGTTTGCAAATACTATGGTTTTTCATATAAATACATGAATACAAAAATACGGTTTATCAAAAACCGATAATTTACATGTTTAAAACTGTAGGTGTTACAAATCCATACCAAATCTAACCATAGTAAGCAAGAAAAGGATTAAACCTCGTGTCCAAAGTAGGAGCTAACTCAAGCTCCACTCCAGCTAAACTTCATCCTATCTATAGCAATTTATATTAACCTGGAATACATGGCAAAACATAGAATACGTAAGACAAAATGTCTCGTGAGTTACATGAGTTTTAGACTCAAACCTTTAACTTCTTTTTCCAACTTTTATAAAACTTGTAACATATAACATCTTTCAAAACTTTATAGTAATAACATACTATAACTCTTTACTTCTCAAAAATCATTTCATGACATACTTTACAAAATTAACATCTTTCAAATTCACTTCATAATATACTTTTCAAAAATAGCTTCTTTCTTACTTGCTTTGACTGGTTTTATAAGCTTGCTGGATTTTTATACTTAGGGCTTTAATCACCATAAGTGATACCCTAAGTCTCTATGGTTAGAAAGAACGGATCAATCCTCACCATAGAAGTGCTGAGGCAATCTACTTCGCGATGGGGCTTTTTCCCCAGTAGATCCCTTACCTAACCCGGGAAGGTTGGAACATAGTTCCCTTACTAACGCTGCTTGCTACAATTACCAGTCATACAAAAACTTTCTGCTTGCTTGAACATTTCTCATAAACATATAACTTGTGGCTAGATGCCAAACTACATCATTTTATGTCTTTACGGCTAGATGCCAAATATAGCTTTCATCACATAATAATCATATGTTTAAAACATATTTTTCTAACATACTAAGTTTTATGCCAAAATATACTTTTCAACATCTTATGGCTATATGCCATTCTTACTCGAAAACATATATATTTTATAACTAAAACATACTTCTTAAACATCTTGTGGCTATATGCCATTCATACTTGGAAACATATATCACTTGTAATAAAAAATATACTTTCACATAATTGGTTCATAGACCAACACACCTTCCTTTAATTCAACTTGTAGTTCAAAACATGCATATAATTTCACATATAGAAATTTTATAAGGAAATCTTGAAAATACTTACTTGCCATGTACCCCAGAATGGGTAAAAATACTGCATGTACTCACCTCAAGTCGGCAATGTAGAAATCTGTGCGGCAACTCCGCAAATCCAACCAAGCTTAAAACCGCACACCTTATACTCCTATAAGGTATATTAAGTTAATTATTACCAAATACACTAATTAACATTACTATAAATAGATACTTATAGCGTTGCTTATAGTTTAAATGTTTATAACTTTCGACATGCACCGTGTCTCGACATATACCCCCACCCCTTTTTATTTACTTTTACTCAACAAATAATTTATTATATGATTCAATTAATTTTAAGTAAACTCAAGCCCACATCATGACACCCAAAACCAAAAACTAAGATGATTAACACAAAAGAGGAAACTGACAGCAAGGCTGATTTCTGGACCCTCAACAAGATTTGCAATATTAGGTCAAGGAAAGATTGAAAATAAAATCCAATAAAAATCATGGGTAAACTAGACCCAAGGGAAAGATCACAGGGCCTGACCTCAGGTCTTTTGCATTCACCAATAAGAAATGATAAATCGACAAAGTTGAATGAATTGATCAGTCCACTCACAGGACCACACCTTAAAGAAATATTAGTCGCTCAAAATGGGTTAAGAATTGAACTCTGAAATTTGGTATGGACCAAATAGACTTCAAAAGTGAACTAAGGCCACAGACCTTGCCCCCAAAAGATTTTTGTACAATTTATAATGAATTAATCAAGACAGGGGACCAAAACTGACAGCACCTGGACCAATTAGTGGAAATGGACAATTCCACATGACTTAGGATCTGAATCAATTCATAACCTTTTAAGAGAACAAACTAGACACAATTACCAATTTAGGGACATAAAATTCAATCCAATTGTACACTCACACGATTTTATATGAATTTACCAATTTAAGAATTAACAATCACACAAAAAGAAGGAAATGAGCAGCAACATTTCTGTCACAACTCAGCATAGCTTGACAAGATTGGTCCAAAAACCTAACTTCTGAAAAGAAATAAGTCAATCCTTTTGGATGAGTTACACTAGACATGAAAATAAAGCTCGCATCCAAATATCAAACTCAAAGCATAAGCCAATTGAGAAATAAAAATCGTGCAACAAGGACAATGTGCAGAGCTACAAATTTTGGTTCAGTCAAGGAGAAGACATTGAAAACCTGGCTTCCTAATAGAATTGGATCAAGCCCTCTGGATGGAACACACTATACATGAGGATGGACTTTTCATCAAATTTTCAGACCTAAACTATGAACCATTTAGGAATTAAAAATCCCACAAGTTGACTTAGGTGTGCAGCAACCAATCTGTGGAGGTCGGATTGCACACACAAAAATCAAAACCAAAACAATGAACTGAGTCAAGACCTTTTGGTCGAGTATGGCTCATGACAAGGTTCTTCTCCACACAAAATTTCAGAACAATCCAGTGAACATACGATTTTACAAGAATTTCACAACACAATTGGACACAGAAATCATACTCATGGGAATCGGGTTTAAAACCCTAGAAAACGACCAAATAAGGTCTGGACCCCAACTGATGAACTTAAATAGACATCGAGATGAAACCATGGACACTGGAATCACCTGATTTGGACATCGTATGATTTTTCTACGAATTTTCTAAAACAGATCCAAAAACTGTGAAAATCCGAAAATGACAAACATGACATTAGGGTCTAGGGTTTCAACTCCTAAACCCATTAAGACAACAATTAAGACTTATAAAGTCAGAAACAAATCCATTAAGACCAGAATTAAGTCAAAAGCACATCAAAAAATCAGAAAGTTTGAGAATCTAGAACTCACATAGCTTGAAGGAGCAAATCTAAAATTTCTCTTTTCTCTTTTCTGAATTCCTTCAACTGAATACGTGACCAGGGGAATAGAAATCCCTGATCTATATTAATAATCTCACTTATGACAAAAATGCCCCTGCCTCCATGCCTTAGCAAAATGTTACATTTTTTTCTGAATGTTGTACTCAAGTTTACGACATCACAACTTCCACCTACGATATTGGAATTTGACAAACTTTATATCATTAGAAAGCTGGAAACGAGCTTAACATTTTCACCTTACTGATTAAATTCTGAATCCAAATGGATTTTACGTTACAGACTCTCAAACATTGCCCGATAGTCATATTTGTCACTTTTTGGTCAACTTTGACCTGTCATAACTTCTTCGTTTTAACTCCAAATGATATGAATATTTTTCCTATCATCTTACCTCATCAAGATCTATAAAAGTCTTCTTGATGACATTTTCCCAAATCCGTATAGATATTTACATATTAATTTTTTTTTAAATTTAAGAATTAATCTTTTCATTTTTAACCCCAATTTCCCATTTATTCCAACAAATTTAAGTTTATAAATATGACATAAACCCTCTACTATAATTTCCAATCTAAAAACATTACTTCCATTATTTTCTTTTATTATCAATATTATAATTTATTTTTTTGTTAAAATAAATACTTAGTTGCTAAAAATAAAGAATTGGGAAACGGGTGTTACAACTTATCTATGGACAGAACTGACTGGGTCAGAGTTCGGCAACAGTTTCTTGGAAGCTGCAGGTTGTTTATTAATTAAAAGATAAATTAAAGTCATAGACTTATCCAAGTGGGAGACTGTTGGATTAGGTGTCTAAGCCATGACTTTATATTTGTATTTTATCTTGTTAATTGAAGCAAAGTCCATTTGGGTTGCCCTCATAGCTGGAGGTCAGGATAGAGTTCGGTAGAGTAAAAGGTTGATTTATTAATTGTTTAATAAATCAATAGAATTAATTAAATGGTTTATTAATACATTTAAGTGTTAATATATTAATTAGAAACTATAATAATTAATTAAGATTTAATCTAGAATTAATTGGATTTAATTCAGTGATTAAATTAATTAATTAAAAGTGCAGGGACTGGCTTTGTAATTATTCAATAGTTGAATAAAAGGCTAGCCAGTGGAAGCCTCAAGTTGGGCGAAATTATGGAGGCTATCTCCATAATTTCGAAACCCTAGTTAGGGTTTTTAGAGGCTTGCCCAAATGGATAACATGCTTGTCCATTAAGGGGCTTCTCTAGGGTTTCTGCTGTAGCCTCTTGGAGGCTATATAAGGAACCCTCTGGAGGCTCAAAACCTGCGCCAACTTCAACCAGATAAACTCTGCTGAACTGTCTTCTCCATTGCTGTGGGTATGACTTTCATTTGAGGCAGGATACTTTTGCTGCTAGCTTCAAGAACAAGATCAAAAGGTTAGTAATTCTTGTTTTGATCTTTAGAAATTATTGTTGGCCTTTAGGTTTTAGTTTATTATCTTCATAGAAGAAAACATAGATCTTTCTAGGGTTGCATGTGAACCATAGGATATTTGTGTTCATTGTTTGCTAGAAAACCCTTCAAAGGGGTCACCAGGTTACTACGCATATGTGACATGCCACATGGTGCTGACATCAACATAACAAATCCACATGGTATTGATGTGACGTTCACGTGATATTTTATATTTAATTTTATGTTTTATAAATTTTATAATAATTATTATTATTATGATAAATATTAATTGACGTTTCTACCACCGGTAACATCAACTACCACCATCGTAGTCATCCATTTATCTCCCACCACCGCCACCATCAATCTTCCAACACCACCTGATTCCTACCGCAAAAACAAATATTAAACACAATAAGATGATGGCTCTTTCCTCATTAATTTCTTAAAATTTTCGGCTATTGTTATTGTATTTGAAGCTTCTTCATGTTATTTGTAATCTTTATTATCTAAACTCCACGGAGATTTGACATTTCCCATCTGAACTAGGATTTTCTTGGGCCCGATTCCATCCATGGAAATACTCACTTCCTTATTCAACTCACCTAATACTTTCTTAGTTTCAGATCTAGCCTTCGAGATCTGAACTGGTAGCACCATCAAATTAAGCTAGGTCTGCAAACAAAAAACTCATTTCAATTATTCTTCGACACTAGAAAGGTAGATAATATTATAATAATTGTTTTATGGCATATGTAAATTTCATCGCAAAGAATCAACGATAAATAAATAATCAGAATATCAAGAATATAAATCTGAAACAAGTGTAAAAAAATGTAACTTCCAGTGCCTTTTGCAAGCAATTGTACCTCCATTGCAATTGATCACGTTTGCTGTTTTTGGCCATCAATCAAATAATTATTCATTGCATCTACCGAAAACTCGTCCGTGTTACCGTTATTCAGTTTTGGTTTTGAGAAAAACGGATCCAATTTGGAACAATGATCTACATATATCAACCTCGGGATCAAATCCACGACCTCCTTCCTCATCATCTTGATTGTTTCAGTATCAATTTGACCTAGGCGTTGTTCGATGCCGAGTTAACGAAGCGCCATTGTACGACGCCATTGGGACGTTGTCATCAATAATCACCGATATGATATCGATTTTGTCATTAGGGTTATGAGAGACGATGGCGACCTGAAAATTGGAAGAGAGAAGGATAGGGGCAGAGACATTGATGCCGTATATGGTCAGGGTCTTGTAGGGTGAATCGAGATTTCTTAGAGAGAGAGAAAGGTGGAGTTTTTGTTATTTTTAATTTCTTTATTGTTAGAAGTGTAAAAAGAAAATGAAAATGGCCATAAAGTCATTCTATTTGGATCAGGGACTTCCGGTGTTCGTTTCGGAAATTAGAGGACCAGGCGCGTTCATTTTCCAATGCTTGGACCAAAACTATAACAAAATGTACACCTCACGGACCTCTAGTGTAAATCGGAAGCCGCTATAATTATTAGAGTAAATTACAATAATGGTCCATGTGGTTTGCATGAATTTGCAATAATCGACCAATTTTTAAAAAAACCTCGATAATGGTCCAAATTAAAGATCAAGTTGCAAGAATGGTCAAAGGTCATGTTAAAAGACAATTTTACCATTTTTAATTTCTTTTTTAATTTTATTTAATTGTATAATTATTAAATAAATTAAAAAAAAAACAATTCCAACCCCCCACTTCCCCCCACCACACCTCTCTCTCTCTCTCCTCTCTCTCTCTCCACTCGTCTCTCTCCTAGATAGCATAAAACAAATCGACGCAGATGGGAAGCAATAGTAATGGAGTGCGACCTGGTTGGAATCAGTGCAACCTGGTTGGAATCAGAGAGACAGAGAAATCAAGTGAAGAAGGTTCGACGGCGACCTCAGGTCGCCGGAAATCACGATGACGACGCCGGGAAGCAATGGAGTGCGACATGGTGCGTGTAAAACCGACAAAAAAGAGAACGAAGGAAATTGTGATTGTTGGAAGCAGTTTGATACTCAATTCCTCCATTGTTGCTGCTTCCTTCGAGTGTTGTAGAAACAGAGACATTGGGAGACTCGTTGTCACGATGATTGAAGCGATAATTGTGCTCCCAGTTCGTATACAGATTTTGAACATTATCACCCCTCTGTGATTCTGGCTCGAATTTCCCAACTAAAATCGGATTCCTTTTCTTTGATTTTAACCCTTTTTCAAGATAATTATTAAAGGACCACTCAACAGTAATTCGTTGGTGTTATATTTATAACAATCAATTGCGCAGTAAGTGTTTGAATAAATGCTTGACTGAATCAAGAATATAGGTTTCGTGGCTATACTAGCTTTTTTCCTCTCTTGCGGGTATTCATTTTCTCCCCTGTTCTCCACCTGTCTAGTACAAAAAGAGAAAGTTCAGAGAGAGAAAGAATTAGAGAAGGAAAGATTCGTATTTTTCATTTACGTGTCCATCTTAGATCTGGGTTTCTTTCTAGGTGTGTAGTTGTGAAATCAAACGGGATTTCTGGGTTTTAATGTATTTCATTGGTTTGAATGTATTTCGATTTCTGTGGTTTTAATGTATTTCATTGCTTCAACATCATTTGCATTACTTGGTGATGAAGATGATGAAATTCTGAAGTAACCAAGGATGAAGAAGACGATGCTAGTGAGGAAGAGGATATTAACATTGTCTTTAATGGAAAAAAGAAGGCATCAAAGTCCAAAAAGGGTGGTAATTCGTTTGCTGCTTCTGCATTTGCTGCAATTGGCGATGAAGATGATGAAGATTTAGCAGACAATT
This sequence comes from Cichorium intybus, assembly GCA_023525715.1. Lineage (NCBI taxonomy): Eukaryota > Viridiplantae > Streptophyta > Magnoliopsida > Asterales > Asteraceae > Cichorium > Cichorium intybus. The sequence goes on along the minus strand of CM042012.1, from coordinate 8,737,271 downwards.
CAGGATCAAAACAACAATATGAGGATGAAGATGATGAGCCAGTTATTTCCTTTACAGGGAAGAAGAATTCATCCAAATCTAATAAGAAAACAAGTGGTAGCATCTTTGCAGCTGCACATTTGCTTGATGAAGAAAACGAGAAAGAAAGTGACAAATGAAGATGATGGAGGGACAGATGAAGAAACCCAGTCCACCTGAGGTTCCATTAGCTGGTGGAGGGACAGATGCAGATGTTTCAGTTTCAGGATTGACTGATGAAGATGCATCTGATGATGAACATGAACAACTTAGTACTAGCATCACTACCAAAGAAAAATAGTACCACAGTGAATGCAAACGAACGAGCAATGGGTGGAGGCGATGATGGTTTCTGGCTGAGGGAACAAACCCAGGAGAGAGAGAGAGAGAGAGAGAGAGAGAGAGAGAGAGAGAGAGAGAGAGAGAGGATGGGGTGGTGTGTGGTGGGGTATTTTTTTTAATTACTAAAATAAATAAAACATTAAAATAAAAATGAAAAAGAAATTAAAAAGGGTAAATTAGTCTTTTTACTTATTTTTACTTATTTTTGGACCATTATTGAAAGTAAATCGGAACATTTGGACCATTTTCGAGGTTTTTTCAAAAGTTGGTCGATTATTGAAAATTCATGTAAACCACATGGACCATTATTGTAATTTACTCTAATTATTATTTCGAACGGCTGCTCATTCTTATTCTTGAATAGTGAATACCGAATTAGCAAGTTTTAAATTTCGAAGCATTTATTACGCCCCTTCACTTTACCCATTTCAAACGAGAATTGTCATCGAAGAACTGTCGCAAGTCGCAGGTTCACACTTCACAGTTTTCACTTAAGCACAAAATCCCAAACTTCTGGTGTTCATAGCTTCCCTTCCTCCTTTCTTTTGTCTCCATAGCCATCATTAATGCCCCTAGCTGCAGCACAGCTCTTTTACTAGCATGTTATGTATGAATTGCATTTCTGGATCTGAGGAATTATAGCGAGTCTGGGCCAATAATCAACGGCAATGGGAGTGTTAGCCGAGTCATGGTGTTTCTGTAACGGCATATGCAAGTCGGAGAAAACGAAATCCACCATATTTTCCGGTAAAGGTCCATCCATGGTAAGAATTTCCACCGGCGCTGGCTTACTCATCCATCGGAATCTTCTTCTTACAACCCATGCTATTCTCCCCTCTGTAGCCGCCGCTGAGGCCGCCGAGATCCAGCTCCAAAACGGTGCCGTTGCCTCCCTTTTTCCCCACAGGTAAACATACCGACTTCTTTAAATCTCGTTGTTCATGTCTGCGTATATACTATTTGATCGAATTTGAGATTGGTAATGATAGATCTGAAAGAGTCTGATTTTGCTAACCCTAACGAGTTCAATTTCGATAAAAGAGCTAGATTATTCAATGTTTTTCCCCCTTTTTTTTTTTTTTTTTTTTTGCTTTCCACTTAAAACTGTACTTCGAGTTTAATTCAATTGAAGATATAACCTTATTCGAGGCTTTAATAGTCAATGCCATAGGTTTTCCCCCCTTCTTTACATGAACTATTTACTTCAAACGGGCTAATTATTAACTTCAAAACGCTTTCGAATACTAAAATCACCACATCACTCATGTCATGAATTCGTTTACAGGTTCTTCATTACAAGCTCTGTCCTTGATTTAACCATAGTTGGTCTAGATGTCATCATCGGAGACTCAAATGCATCGGGTCAACAATCTCACTATCTGAAAATCTGTTCTAAACCGAATCTGGACCTTGGTAGTTCAGTATACCTTTTAGGCTACACAGAGAAAAACGAGCTAACAGTTGGTGAAGGAAAGGTGGTTATAGCCACTGACAACCTCATAAAGGTCTCCCCCAATGGTCTAACATGGAGCCCTGGTTCAGCTGGTTTTGATGTACATGGCAATCTTTCATTCATGGTCTGTGACCCTATGAAGCTAGCCACATCTCCAGCCACAACATCATCTTCTTCTACTTCATCTTCAAACAAGAATCCCCCATTACAATTTGGGATCCCGATTCCTATAATTTACGATTGGTTAAACCAGCACTGGGAAGGGAGCCTCGACGATTTAGTAAACAAGCCAAAATTACCGATTATTAGATTAATGTCGTCAGGCCAGAAAAGCCAACACTCGTGTTCTTCGTTCACAAAAAGACGCGTTTTCAAAACGACTGAAGATGAGAACGATGCAACAACTCCATCATCGGAAATTATGATCTCAAATCCAATAGATCAACCGGAATCAAATTCTTCTCCGATGGTCCATAGCTTTCAAGACGAAACGCCTCCGGTTACGAATCGTGCACAAGGAATCCCGACTCCCGAGATTTACGAATCGCCAAAATTGACATCGAGTCCGTTTCGGAAAAACGAAAAACCCCAAATTCCGCTTCTGGATATTAACTTTCCGCCCAGAACCGCCACACCGCCTGTGAGAAAAAAAGTTCCGGTGAGTAACGGAGAAAAGCTAGGGTCAAACCCGGTAGCGTTAGCCGAAGGTGAGAGTTCTGTAAACGGCGCACAGAGTGAGGTTCAGTCGTGTGCGTCTCCGATGCAGGGGCAAAACGCGAATTATAGCAGTGAAGGAGAGATGACGATGTACTCTGCTGAAACTGCGGAAAGCCGTAACTATCCGAGTCCTCCAAGAGAAGGAAGGTTTCAGGTCGGTCGGAGCCAGAGCTGTGTGAATTATAACAGATTAGGGTCGGTGCAAAGGAACCCGATTAGTCGAAAAGGTACAATGGGGTATTCACAAGGTACAACTTCTCAAAGGAGTAATGACTTTTATAGCCCTACTGTGTCGTCGATTATGAAGAAACAGAACAACTCCGAGCGGTGGCCTAATCGGCCCCGGCCGACTGCAACTCGTTCGTCTCCGAAAAAATGGACGTTTTAACATTGGTTTGAGGTAAATGATATTGTCTTATATGTACTTTTTTTGAGTATGATGGAAATCTCTATCGTGTAACTATTTCTCACAGGGGCGCAAATCACATGTAAAAGTAACTTATTTTATTTTGATTTTTGTTTTAGAGAACATATAATCAAAATCAATTCTTGCGATCCAATTGGCAGCTGTACCAGTCATCCTGTAATTTTCTTTCGTTGACATGGCAAAGTTAATATAATGTGTCAAAGTTTAGAAATAAATTGATGCTATAAGCCTATAATTAAGAAAATTTTGGTAAACTTTTTTAAGTTATCAGATTGGACAGTTTTAATATAAAATATGTTTTTTTGACACGTTAGCAATATATTTCATGTGCACGTACTAAAAAGAAAATAGCATTGCATCAAAAGCTACCAACTTGTGATATGTCATTATAAAATGAAATTACAAATTTACAATGCTGTATTCAAGAAAAAGTTAAAACTATAGTGTTATTTATTGCATTTCGCCATATAAAATTTGACTGAGATTGCAATCATTTTACTCCCTATTAATCTTTTTTACATTGCCTGATGTATGTATTCTTTTACCATAAAGTGTGATTCGGATAAATCATTAAACGATGTATGAGAAAATGATGACTTATTTAGAAAAATAGAACAAAAATATAAAAGAAAGGCAAATTTGAAATAAGTTGGTACCATGGAAAACCATGGTTTTATTCTTTCAACAAAGTCAAAGCATACCTTGCTGGATTAATTCGTTTATCTATTAAGCTCGTTAAGTAAAAAGGAAATAACAATTAAACGTGCAATTCTATTTAAAAGAACTCAATGTATGTTTGTTTCAACAAACATTATTCGGTTTTTCCAACTTATGAATGATGCTCAATGCAATAATAATACAAATGAATAAATTGAAAATGACGCACATTACTCAAGTACTATAGAACAACCACCAAAAAACAAAAAAAAAAAAAAAAAAAAAAAATCTCAAATTGTGGACATTAGAAAGATGACAAAGACGGGTTGGTGGCTTGTGTGAGGAGGGACATACCGCCACCCGAACTCATGTCAAACAACCCGAGCTCTTTCACAAACCGCGTAACAAGATTCCCAGCTACATAAGAAACACCTGATGCTGATACTGCAGTCGTAATATAAAACACCACCGTCTTAAAGTACTCCATAACCCCACATTTATTGATAAAAGCCTTGAATAACGACAATAACGCCACACATAAAAGAGACGCGATTGCAACCGCCGCCATTGTATAGTCCCTATCATTGGACTTATGAAACGAGAACCCGTATGTAACAGGCGGGATCATTCCAAATATGATGAAGGATAGTACTGCAAAAAATGTGTGTAGTGGGAAAAAGTTGACCCGTCCGAATAGCTCTTTGTACTTGTTTATAGCTTCGCCTTCTTCTGTTTGTTGACTTGGGTTTCCCTTGTAACAATCCTTTCTAAGGTCCCAGATCTGTGTATCCATTTAACAAACGTGTGTCACTAAAGGAGTTAGTGTTGAAAGCGTAATGTGTTGAATCGATAAGATTTTACTCACATTGTTCCACAAGATGATGATCCCTCCAACTAGACTTGCGACTGCCAAAGCTATAATGTTTACTGTAACAAATTGTGTGTTGTTAGGATATAATAAATGAATTTAAAAAATACGAACAATGTGACAATAAACATAAGTATTTAAGAACGGAATAATTTTAAAATACGTAAATGGAAAGTGAGATAAATTTTGTTAGGTGACGTTTCAAGTTGACTTGCAACACCTGAAAGTATTTAAGCTAGAATTTATACGTACTAAAATATGTTTTATTTTAAACAAGTGAAAAATGATGCAACGAGCAATGGTCGAAACTTACGTGTAGCCGTATCAGAAGCAGCAGCAGATGCTACGATACTTAAGCTTGCAATCACCTCCATTAAACCTCCATAAACTATGCTTTTCAAGATCTCTGCAAGAATACCCTCGTAACCAAGCCATGTTCTTCCTGTCACCGGCACATCAGTAACCACGTCCGTTTCTGCATCATAAACACCAACGATTAATTAAACAAAAAAGAACACCTCCAAACACTCCGAGTTTTTTATTTGACTCAGTTTCTTGCCATTACCAGGTTCTGGCCCAACATCGATTGTTGTATCATGATCTACTGGAGCACTGGACGAAGGAGGAAGATGATCGGGAGAAGGTATCCGATGACCACCTGTAAAATTTAACCGGTAGTGTATCAAGAAATCAACAATGGAGGACGGAATTTACAATTTAGTATAAAATTTTTAGTTTATGTTTTTATAGTAAGATATAAGGCGACCATACCGAGTAACCCCTTCTTAGCTTTGTTGCTGTCAACAACATATGTCGTTTCTGCATTATAAACACCAAAGATTACACGAAAAAGAACATTTATGAACATTTTAGTTTACTTTGTATCATTTGGTTAATTGGTTTCTTACCGTTGTCTTCGATGATGACTGGAGAAGATGGAAGGGGAGAAACAGTGGTATGTTGACCTACGAAATAAAACGAATGTTGGAGTTAGTTTAGATACATGGAGTATATTAAAAGTGATCACGATATACAAAGCCTTATACCAAGCCAATTATTTGATTATAAAGTTATAACATAGATATAAAAATGTTCACTTTGAAACTTGTACGAGATTCGGTCAAAAATTCTAGTAACATTAATCCTATGTCAAAAAACAACAAATTCTAATATTCAATGTTAAAATTTGCAACATTTAATTTGTAATAGAAAAAGACAATTAAAACGTTAGAATGAGTCGTCGTTACATATTTTAATGTTATTCTGTAGTGTTCACAGTTTGTAACAAAATTAATAATTTTCACACTTCAATTATTTCTTGAGATATTGAATACTTCACCTTTTGCGATCGAACCAGTCCCGGTGACATATTTAGGAGCCTTGGGTTGATCGGAAATTATGAAATCTCGGTCAACGTTTTGTGTTTGTGGAGTATCTGCTGTTTCCGTCACCTTTTGTTTCTTCTTGAAAACCAAAAACATACTGAAACAGTTCTCTGTTTTTTTATGAGAAATAATTTCAGAATTAATAGAGATATAAACTAACATCTTAATAATAAAATTAATTACTCTTGAAATTAATAGAGATACAAACTATATGGAAATTTTCTAAAACAAAAGTAACATTTTTTTAAACTAACATCCTAAAATGAATACATTACATTTATTAGTTTCAGATAAAAATAAATTTTTAAATATAAATTTCTTATATTATTTGAATAATAATAATATTACACAAAATTCATTTCAACCGGTTATATAAAAATATACTATTAATATTATACCTTTATCTTTTAGATGTTACTTTAGACCCACTTTTTATAATTACACATAAGCTAGTTTTGAACTCGATTAAACCAGTTTTTTAAAAGTTCCTAAAGTTGATAATTATGAATTTTAGAAATTTTGATCAATAAAAGCAAAAGCAAAATTTCTTTTTAATTTCTATTATTAAAAACATGATAAAGATATATTAGCACTAATCCTACATGAATACCACTATACCAGCACCAAATACGGAAAAGATTAGAAAAAGGAATATACGCTAACAATTGAAAATTCGAAATTAAAGTAAAAGTCAATAATATTATATATTAATATCATTTAAGAGATTTTTTAAATGATATAATCTTCTAAAACCAATGCAAATTTTCTATTTATATATTCATAATAAACTAAAGTGATATAATTAAGTACTAAAGATATGATAAAAACTAAAAGAAATAAACACTTTTTATAAACATGAAAAGAGTTTAAACAAAAAGTAATAAATCAAAGAAAAATTTATCTCTTTTAGGTCGAGTCATGATGAGAAAGTATGATGTCAAGATGATTAAGCTCTTACTTCCTACATAAATCTCCAAACTTCAAGATACTTTGAAATTACACTAATTACACTAACCAATTGTGGGTATATATGTAGAAACACCTAAAATTGTACTGTAAGATTAAATTACCAGTTTCAGTAACCACAGGTGCCGTCCCGTCGACAGTACTTTGTGGTGGAAGAACGTTGGTCGGGTCTGATTTCTTTCGGAAAATGTCAAACGGGTTAAAACATCCATTCCCTGATCCAACAAAAAAAGAGCATTTAAATTCAAACAGTTGGTTATTTTCATGCATGTTTGACCTCAAAAGTCAACTGTAATTGGTTATAACCTGAGCAAGTGAACAAGCTTAAGCATGATAAACATCCGACGAGATCGTCAGGATCACGTTGGGGCTCTGCAACCGGTGGCTCAGGGCGTCGAGATGTGATTACTTTCCGACGAAGGACAACTTTGGTAATTTCCGATTTGCAATGGGGACAATGCATGGAATGTGTCGCGAGCTTTGGTTTCACTTTCTCGAATTCTAACTCGACTATCTCCTCTTCCACTACTTCTCCGGCAACTCCAGAAGTTTCTCCGGCTTCCACATGTGACGGTTCATCTTTCTGGTACGTGTTTTCATCAAATCTTAAAATATCTGAAATGCCGTCATCACGAAACGCTCCTAAATCTGTTTCATGGCATAAAACCAATATAATGTTTCATCGTCGTGTATTTGACAAGGTGGTAACTCGTTAATTATTAGTTCTTTGAGAAAGTATATAAATCGCGTAAAAAGCATGATTCGACAAAAGAGCCTCGCTAACGGGACCCATGTAATGTAAGTTTAATATTGCGCATTAATTACCTCCATTTTTGTCCAATTGACCACCATTTTCCGACGATCCACCATCGTCATCTTCTAGTGGTCCACGTGGGCTACCGGACTTCTCCACCGTAGCAATGGATTTCAGTCCAAGTTCAGCCTCTTCAAACATGTCTGGCAACTGTTGCTCCTCCGTAGCTTCGGCCATTTTGAGAGCTTTTCCAAATAGCCACCACCACCACAAAAATAAGCTTTTTCAAGGTCTACCTTGGGGATTTTGTGGCTTATTCGCTTTGGCTTTGGCTTATATCTCCTGTTGTATTTATAGCCTATAATTGAAATTAAGTCAATACCCATGTAGTTGTCATAGGTTACCTTGTGTAAATGGACCCAAATGTTTTTCTAGTTAGATCCAAAATAATACATCATTATATTATGTATATAGTTGTAATATCATTGTTTTGACTTTGATCTTTTTAAGAAAAACGAAAAGTAATATACACTAATATATTGAGAACCTCCGTAGTACACTCTTGACGATAATAATTATTGTAAAGCTAAGTTCATCCTAAGTTGGCCCGACTCATTTAAAGTATATAATTACCCCGGTTGATTTATTCTCGATTTCTTCTTAATGTTTATAAGACATTATTCAGATTTTTTTTTTGAACTTGTAATTGATACTATCCAAAATTGAAACTTGTAAAGTTCGAATCTAAGACAACTTCATCTAAAGGTGCTTATATATTACTTATAATCAAATAGAGATTTAAATTCTATAAAAACTAACTCATGGTAATTGGTTCATCATTTGATAACCAGATATTTTATTTGATTATAAATTTATAACAAAATCCTTAAATTTATATTTAGAAAATAGGTATTCCATCAAAATAAACTAATAGTACATTCTTTTTCATATAGTTTACTTAATTTTACATACATTGACTAATTACATTATCTTGATCATGAGATCATGGCTTTCATTTGTCATAACTGAAATAAAATAATGTAATTAATATAATTCTACAAATTTCAGTAGGTAACTATAAACATAAAATTATAAAAATTGTTTTCGTTTCTGTTTTAGAGTAGTTAAATATAGTCTAACTAACAACCATGTCCTCACCTATATCAAGATTAATGGATTTATTTTATTAATTTGTGTAGCTCGTTATGATCATGTAATATCTTCTTTGAAACAAAATAATTGCTCGAATTATAAATTATTTTTATAATAATAAATTAGTTGATATTGAGATACGTAGTATCTATGTACAGCATGCATTCAGTGTGAATATCAAGTTTTAAAATTAACCTAGACTAAATATTTGAATATTAAATACACGACGTGACAATACGTGGGTATACAACGTTAGTTCATTAGATAATATTATCTAGAACGTGTTTGAACGAGAAAAATGTAAGAGTAAATTACAGAATTTGTCCCTGTGGTTTACTTCATTTTTAAGTCTAGGTCTATGTATTTTTTTTACGGTGAATGTCTCTGTCTACGTTTTTTTTTTTTACGGTGAATGTCTCTGCAGTGGCAAAAAACTTACATTATTGTTCCTGATATATGTAAAAAAAATTAAATTACTCTTTTTAATTTTTTTTCTTTTTTCTTTTAATTTTATTTATCATTTTAATTTTATTTACCATCGAGAGAAGGAAAAGAGGAAGAAGACACACACATTGATCGTGTGTGTGTGCAGGAGCCGCTGTGACTTGTTGTTCGTTAGAGGTACTAAGGTTGGATTTGTCTCGATGTGGTCTAAGGTTGCCTAATTTTAAGGTGTTTCTGGCCCTTAGGGTTCTTGATTTGCATTTAGTTGACTTATTGGAAGACGACAATTTGGTAAAAAAAAGTTTCTAGAAAGCTGCCCATTACTTGAGGATCTGAATTTATTAGATTGCTCGACGTGCAAACTTAATCTTCTTTGTATTTCATGTTTAAACATCAAGAAGCTAATGGTGCGTTTAGTTATGGAAAACTGCTCCGTTTTCCGGAAAAATTTTCCAAGTAAAATGAGAATTCTGAAAACGCATTTAGTTCGGCAATTTTTCTAAAATTTTCCAAAAAAATAAAAAAATTTCATTTTTCCAAAATTACAAAGAATTTGAAAAACCCAAAATTATTGTTTTATGAATTTTTCTATTTCCAATATTGTTCTAAAATATAATAAAAACAAGCATACACACACTCATCCTCATCTACACCCTACAATTACAACTACATCCATCCTACCCTCTACCCCCACCCACCTCGTCCCACCCACCACCTACACCCACCTTACCCCACCCCATCCCATCTCACCCACCCCACCCCACCCACCCTCACCACATCTCACCCACCCACCCACCCCACCCTCACCCCATCTAAACATATATTTTTTCCAAAATAGAAAATGAAAACGGAATCGGTTTTATATAAACGAGTTTTCTAAATTCTCAATTGAAAACTGAAAATGAAAACTCATTTCATTTTTCTAAAAATGAAAAATGAAAAACAGAAAACAGTTTTCCGCAACTAAACGCACCTTAAGCACTTTTAACTTTTACGAAGATGGATTCTATGGCAGCATTAAGGTTTCCTTCCCAAAACTGGTGCATTTGGATTTAACTCTTCATGTAGCTTATGATTTTATCTTTGAATGTCTCGAATCCTTGAAGGAAGCTGCGATTGAGCCTAAATTGGAGGGCAACAACTACATTGAATTTGTGTTTTTCCTGGAATTTCACATGTGGAATCTTTGTTGATTGGCCTTTACTTCTTTAGTGAGGTACATTCTTATTCTCAATGGTTTATCAATTTATCATTTGAAATACAAATATACTTACAAGCATGTTTGTCATTACTGTATTGAAGACTTTGGTCCAAAACAATTGATTATTGGGATACAGAGAAAGACGGAGAGCGAGCTAAATCTTACTTCGATCAGGCTGTTAGGGCATCTCCTGATGATTGGTATGTTAGATCTCATCTTTATCAATGGATCAATTTGTCAATTACGGAAGAGCAATTCCGAAAGATCGATCCAAACCTAGAAAGCTGCAACCATTAGATGTGCTGCAGGAAAATGTAATAGACAGGTTAGACACATCCGACTTTGGTTATGGCGATATGAAATCAGCCGTGAAAAACCAACCAGTCCACCAGATGATGGCTGCGGATTACCATTTTTAAAAATCAAAAGTCTGGTTGTGTAAGAGAGAGAGAGAGAGAGAGAAAGATACCGGATAGTGGGGGTTGGGGGTATTTTTCCATTATTTTTAATTACTGAAATGATAAAAAATGAAAAGAAAGAGGAAAAGGAAATTAAAAAGGGTAATTTAGTCTTTTTACATGTGTCAGAGACCAATAGTGCAAATATTTTTGCGACCACAGGAACCTTCACCGTGAAAAAAATGTAGACCTAGATTGAAAAATGGGGTGAACCACAGGGGCTAATTCTGTAATTTACTCTAAAAGTAATTGACCAAATAATTATATTTCATAGTCTCATATAAGTAAAAATTCACTTGCTTCTAACTGAAGACTGAACCGACTAGGGGTCTATGTTCCTAGTTCGTTCGGTTTTTCTAGACAAAACTGAAGATCGAAACTTGATTAAAAGCCAATCCAGAAGAAACTGCCGACCAAATGGACCGAAACCGATTGGACCACTGACTGAATAGACCAAAACCGAAATCCAACACACTTAAGGACAAAAAATTGAACCATATTATATAAACTGGTTTTGGTCGGTCGCCGGTTTGATTTTCGGTTCGGTTTGGTTTTTTAGTCCATACACTCATCCCTATCTAACATAGCTAAAATGCCCCTTCTCTGGCTCGGCACTAGACGCCTACATGGCACATCGACACCGACGACAACACCATCCCCTTTCCTCAATGCCATAGGTTTGCAAGACGAGACCGATTAAAACTCTATAGCTCAACCGTCTCCCGAGCTTTTTGACCGTTGAACAATCGTGTTTTAAAAAAAGGCTAATACAAATTACATTTTTTTTATCTTATAAATAGTTAAATACCCTTTCAAACTTTAACCTTTTACACACCCCTCTATCGTTTTTACCCACTTTCTTCTTATTTTAACCCATAATGTATTCATCTTCATCTTAGGGCAAGGCCGAATCATTTTTTATCACAATAGTCTTAGCAGTCGCAAGCCACATTTTGGCTAATGAAGTTGAAAGTTCGTGGCAAAACGAGAGGAACAGCTGTAAATAGTGATCGTAAAGCTGCACACAATATTCTCGTCCATGACTACTTCACCTAGGATGCCCATCTTACTGATGAGGCCTTCAGACGCCGGTATCAAATGAGTAAACGCCTTTTTGTGCAGATAGCTAATGAATTGAAGAGTGGTGGTTTAATTCAGAAAAAGTGGTGTATTAGGCATAAAAAGAGTTTGGGAAAAGCTTCCATATTTTGCTTTTGGTATTTATCTATTTTCTAGTATTAGTACTCGACCCATATTCTTTTATTAAGATATATAGGGCTTAATATTTGGTGTCTTAATTGTAATCAATATTCTCGTTTTAAACTTTTAATTCACAAAACTTGGTGAACAAGTATTTTGGATCTTCATGTGTTCCTCTATTTCTTTATTCCTTTTATTCTTCCCGTGTACATTGGCGATCAAGGTAAAAATCATAGGTTTTTGCTTACATTTGGTATCAGAGAAATTCTAGGTCGAAAAACCCCATCTCCACACCAATGAACGACAGAAGAAAGAAGGTTCATTCAGATTCCACTACCATATGTTAACTTGAAACAACTATATCGTTTGGGCAATAAAGATGAAGGTGTTTACGAAAGTGCAAGAAGTATGGGAAGCAATTGAACCTAAAAAGCCTCAAAACCCGATAGGTGTCAAGAAGGATAAGCTGGCATTGACTGTCATCTTGCAAGCTATTCTTGAAAACATGATGTCGCCGTTAGCGATGTAACACCCGGCTTTTAAAACAAAACACCCCTGAAAATTTTTCATTTAAATTAAAGGTTTCAGTACTTAAAACCAGTACAAACGGGTATATTTTTAATAAAATCGGGTACAAGCGTATCAAGGAGAGTATATAATACCCATATCTCCTTTGAAGCCGGGCTGCTACTGACAGCATCTACAAGTCCACTTCTTGAGTCACAGACTTTATCCTTACCCTTATCAGGGTATTGCTAACCTACAGGGACATTTAACAAACGATATGAGCTACAAAGCTCAGTGAGTAATCGTATCTGCAAATAACATGTATCAAAATACAATCATAAAACTGTCTGGATATCGAATCCAAAATCCCAGCCTTACTAGCTGACCATATGTATCTTAGGATTTCATATCCTACTGCATAGCCTTACCAGCCTAATCGTGAGATCATGTGATTTTCAAATCACATCAGATTATTGTACACTTCATCACATCCAGTCTGTTATTTGCATACCTTTCAAATCATTTCTGTATCATTTCTGTCCCATCTTTCTTAGTCATACCTGACTATACCATATATCATGGCTATATAAGTCGTATCATTTGTCATGGCTATACAAGCCGTACTAAAACATTTCCAGCGTATGAATCATAGCCCGGAGGCCGCACCAGTTTAGGTTCAGCAACCCGAAATCGTAGCCATAAGGCCGCACCGTCTCTATATAATAATATCATAGCCATATAGGCCGCACCAGTTGGATATAACATCCAGAATCATAGCCGTATAGGCCGCACCAGAATATCATAGCCCGAAGGCCGCACCAGAATATCATGCAATACAAAATCAAATATGGCTCACGGGTTAGCCCGCTGTTGCCTTGGCTCACGGGTTAGCCCGCTGTTGCCTAGACTCACGGCTTATCCGGTCTTGTCTATATAAGTTTGACTCATCAAAATAAACCATGGCTCACGGGTTAGCCCGCTGTTGCCTAGACTCACGACTTATCCGGTCTTGTCTTATATGGGTTCGACTCACAGTTCCGTTCTTGTCTATTAAAGACTCACGGCTTATCTGGTCTTGTCAATATTGACTGACTCACAGTTCCGTTCTTGTCTATATTAGACTCACGGCTTATCTGGTCTTGTCTTGTCATTATTATTGACTCACAGTTCCGTTCTTGTCTATTAAAGACTCACGGCTTATCTGGTCTTGTCTTTTCGAATGTATCTTTGAACCATCAATTTCGTCCCACAAATCAGTTTCAACCTGTAACAATTCAACCATCATATATCATATATGATATCAGTGAGATTACTCACCTGGATGCTAGCTGCATTTAAATCCCGGTTGTTTCTTGCCTTTGCGTGCACCACAACCATTTTGTCCCATACCTATTTATCCATTTCATATCAAATGATAATAGGTTAATAATCATTTCAATTAACTCTAATACAATAGAGTTCAATACAATATCATTATAAACAATGCCTAGTTAATAAACTTTCCGTTTACTAACTTTTTATGAATTTTACTATTCACCGAGGCATTCGAATCGATCTACAGTGCCCCCCGAGGGGTTGAAAACTCAATATAAAAATTTTCCCAAACTTTTCAGACCATAACGAGCCTACGGTTCAAGTTTGAGCTAAATCGGACAAGCCAAGCAAAAGTTAGCGTTTTTGATCCCCTGCCTGGCCCCTGCTTGGAGGCGCACTGCGCCAGGTATCAGGCGCACTGCGCCTGGGCGCACCCCGCCCTGATCCTGGGCGCACTGCGCCCTGCGCCTGGGCAGGCTCCTGATCAGTCGCGATTTGTGCACTGTAGCACGCAGTTTTGGCCCATTAAGTCCTTAATCCAGTTCTTAATCACATGGGGTTTATTTCTAGGCTAAAACCCTTCATTAATACAAGGTTTTAATCCAAAGAAACAACCTCAATCAATCAAATACAAGAATTAGGGTTCTTGAGCCAAAACCCCAATTCATCAACAATACCAACCTACTTCCATTTTTCTTGAATTAAGTCATTTTAGCATGACTTATTGGAAGTATTAAGCTACTTTCAACCACATATCATAACTGAAATTTGCAGATTTCAGTTTCTATAAAACCAAATCAAGAACACTTCAAGAACTTGGTTAAAATCAAGTTTACTAACCTTGATTAACATAGGAATCACCAATTCCAAGCTATGATTCCAATTCCTTGCCTCAAGCTTCATGATTTCTGCAGAATTTGCTCTCAAGAATCATTCCCGTAACTGAGAAATGGCCAGTCAAAGAAGAGAGTCAACTCTCTTATTTATACTTCAAAACTTTACAAATTTGGTCCTTAAGTTCCATTTCTTGAACTTTGGCCACAATAATCAAGTTTTATGACAACAAAACTTTCATTTCTTATATTTTTGCCATAAGCAACAACATTTTTACATATTTGGTCCTTCACATGGTCAAATGACCAAATTACCCTTTTACGGTAAAATGACCAAAATCAGTTTTTATAACATTTTAAGTCCAAAACTCAAAATATTATTTCAAACTAAATTCTTTTCTGTCCAAAAGACCAATTTACCCTTCCAAGGTAAAATGACATTTTTACCCTTTTTATTATTATTACATAATAAACATGTTTTGGCGTTACAAGCAAGAAGCACATGCCAAAGGAAGCTTCATACACACTCAAAATCATGTGTGTGTATGCGTGCGTGTGTGTGTCAAGAAGACATTAGGGATGTACCATCCAAATTTGTACAACTTGCATAGACTATTGAGCAAATTAGAGACCTAGAAATCATGTATATTGAAAATATTGTTGGTAGTTGAAGGCGCGTGAGGAGAGAATCTGAGGGCATCCTGAATTCAAAGAAAATAAGTTATTACTCACGCATCAAGAGTGGACTGAAAAACGAGAAGCAAAGCCAAGAGTAATCATGATCCTCTAGCAAAGCCAATGCCAATGAAGAGGCAACAATCACCAACAACAAGATAACACACGTGGGACAATTGAAAACTCATCACAAAAGCAAGGTACATTGTTATAATTGTCAAGAATATGGCCATAATACGATTGATTGCAAAAATCCGTGACGTGAAAGAAACCATGCAACTAACTTCACACAAGATCAACAATACAATGAACCGGTGTTGCTATTATCTGCATTACACGTGGATCAGCTAAAGGAATAAGTCTTGCAAAATGAAGAGAACACAAAACCTAAACTAAAACCTTTAGGTGATGGTGTAAACAACTCAAATGAGTGGTATCTTGATAACAGGGCTAGAAACCATGTGACAAGAGGCAAAACAAAGTTTCATGATCTAAATAATAATATACAAGGTTTCCTGAAGTTTGGAGGTGGTTCCAAGGTTTGCATAGATAGAAGAGGTTATCGTAAATTCCATTGTAAGAATGGCGAACAACGGGTACGCCCCGATGTGTATTACATACCACGATTGTGTGGTAACATAATAAGCCTCAGAAAACTAGCAGAGAAAGGGAATTAAATAATGATGTATGGCTTGTTTGTATAGATTGACCATGAAAATGGAAGACTAATCATGCATGTAAAACAATCTAAAAATCTCATTTACAAAATTATGTTGAGCCAAGTTGAAACTAGTTGTTTGCTTGGAAAAACCTCTTATCAAACGTGGAGGTATGCCATGAGCGAATGAGTCATGTCAATTTCACAAGTCTAAAAGTTATGTTAGAGAAGAACATGTTACCTAAAATTGAAAGTCTCACACGAGCTTGTGAAGGTTGTTCAATAGGAAAGCAAACTCACAAGTCATATTCGACTCAAACAAGCTTTAGGACAACAAAACATTCGAGCTAGTACATGGTAACCTATGTAGTCCAATTTTGCCACCCACACCGGTAGGTAACAAGTATTTTATGCTACTAGTAGATGACTATACTAGAGTAATGTGGTGTTACCTATTAAAAACTAAAGACGAAGAATTTATGTGTTATTAAATAATTTCGGGTCAAAGTAAAAACAGAAACCGGTGAAAAATTAAAGACCTTTCACACTGATCCGGGGGTGGGGGGGGGGGGGTGGGTATTCCTTTCAGCATAATCACCACTTATTACAAAGAAAACGAGTTGAACGAGTAATACACAACACTATGCCATCCACAACAAAATGTGGTTGTGGAGAGATGCAATCGTACGACAATGGAGATGCTAAGAAGCAATCTTAAAAACATGAATGTACTAGAAGTATTATGGGGATAGGTTGTGTCTCATGTCTTCTATGTGTTAAATCGTGTGAGTACTAAAGCACTTAAAGACTCGACTCTTTATGAAGCGTTGATAGGAAGAAAACCCCATATTGATCACTTAAGGATTTTTGGGTGTGTGGCTCACGTGAGAGCAACAGGAGGTTATCTTAAGAAGCTTGAATATTGTAACAAAAAATGGTGCATTTAGGTGTTGAAAAAGGTACAAAAGCATATAAATTTTGTTTGGGTTGTAAATGTTGCAGCAAGACGAGCCAAGCCATGTATGGAGTTAAGAAACAACTCATGGCTCTCGACTTATGATTGAAGGTCATGAAAAATGAGAAAGAGTTTCAAAATGCAATAAGTAGTTGAAAAGGATTCAAAAAACAAACCAAGTCCACAAAGAAACCAGTAAATATTATCGGAGTTATCAATCATATTAACAATGGCCGGTAATTAGTAATTACTCGTAAATTGCCTTAGATTTTCTCCTGAATTCAGCAAAAGAAGAGTTGTCCTGCTGTTATTGGTGAAGAGTCATGTGGTGTTTGCATGGAGTCATGGTTAAGAAAGTTCAACGGGAAGCCGGATGTCGCAAGCAATGGTGAGCCTAATAGTCTCAACCATAATATATTTAAATAAGGAATATTGAAAGATGTGAAGAGTTCATTGAAAAACATCATGCCAAGAAGCATAGATAGGATTGGGAAGAGGATTGTCTTCGATCTCGTTGGTGAGCGGTAGAGAAGGTAAAGACCGATCTATATAACCTAATCATTTTCCTGATAAGATAACAATGAAGAACTTGGTTACTCCAAAAAAGATATTTAGAGGAGGGGAGTTTGACGGTCAGAATATAAAGAATTGTAACAAGGGGAAGGGTGAAGTCGGTGATATTGTTGACATGAATGTCGTTGACATCCATTAAAAAAAAAGCACAAGAAGTAAAATGGCGACTAAGGTATTGAAATTTTGTCTGATATCAAATAAGAAATAATAAGATAACAATAACTAAATAACAAAAATAAGGGATTTACAAATCAAAATCGTATCATTTCTCTAACTGCATGTCTGCATACATTTAAGTATTAGTATTTTTTGTAAAAGAAAATACTAATAGTATAAAAAAACATATGAATATAAACTGTGGTCAATTATACAAGTGCCCTTAGTTGAGAATCGTATGTTGCTTTAGGAAGATCATAAGAATGTGAATATTGAGGTTTGAAGTGGTACCAAATTGTTATACGTTAGATTATCATTACAAAAGAGTGTATAGGCTGAACTTAGAAAATAAGTATCAATCAAGAGACCAATTTTTTATTTATTTTAAAATTAGATGAAATGTTGTTATGTATTATCAAATCTTAAAAATCTATCGAGTAAACATTAACTTTGTATGTTATTTTAATCATGTTCAAATTTTCTGTTTGTTGAGATTATATTATTTTGGACAATGAGCTTTTAAGAGGTTTTTAAAATATTTTGATTTTTAGGCTTTTAAAAAAACATGAATCGAAGGAAAAAAAAAGTTGTGTTCGAACGCAGGAACTTAAAACTTTTGTTTTAGTTAGAGAAAATTGTAAATTTGGTCCCTATGTTTATCCAAAAGTTAAGGTTCCAGTCCTTAAACTTTTATTTTTGCATAAATGGTCCTTATTAACATGCTTTGTTGTGGATTACGTCCCTCCTTTTAACGGCCATCTATTTCTATCTATTAGTCTCCTCACATTCCCTTCACATGAGGGAATTTTAAACTTTTTACATCTCATATCTCTCCTACCACACACACACACACACACACATACACACACACACACTTATATATATATATATATATATATATATATATATATATATATATATATATATATATATATATATATATATATATATATATATATATATATATATATATATAACGAGATACATGATACTTAAAGGTTTGGAATTAATGTTTTAGACTTATGACACTTTTGGAGTAAATGTAGTTGAAAATGGACTTTCTACAAGGAAAACGTGACGCGTAGAGAAAGCCACACGAAGCGTAGGAGAATAACAATGCAACGCGCATTTGCTGGTCAACGTGTCGCGTCCAACACTCCAACACGACGTTTTTTATGTCGGCAGAAAAGTTATAAATGTATCCCTAATTTCGACTTAAAGGAGGATTAAATAATACAGACTGAAGAAAAATCCTAAAGTCGACGTTTTGAGAGTCCAAAAGGCAGTTAGGCACCTGGAAGGCTGACATGGAGCAGAATTTTGAATGATTAGAAGCAGAATCATTAGGTTTGATTTAGTGTATATATTTAACATACTTTATGGTTTCTTTCCATATTCTACTTTCAAACTTGTGTTTATACACTTTGTTTTTGTTTAGTTTTCATAAACCCTAAATTTATGATTTGATTGCTATTTGGTTATAAAAAAGTTGTTTTTTCTTTATCATGTTTGTTTAATCTATGATCTTTGTATGTTAAAGTTTGCATCTTTGTTGACTTATTGCTGAGTAATTACAGTCTGGAGGACCAATCTGAGATTGTTTATGAGCATTAGAAAATTTGAACTAGTGATGGATCAAAACCCAGGGTTATGTTAACAAATTAAGGAACTTTAATGTGTAATATTTGCATTAAATGTCCATTTTGTGCATCAAATTAATTATTATGACCACTGAGAGTAATTACCTGGTTAAATTTGCATGATATGAACTTAAAAGATGATAATAGGGATAACTAGTTTAAATGACCATTGTAATTAGAAGTCCTTAGAATCATAAGATTAATGAACGGACCAAAGAAACTAATCAGCCTGGGAATCAGTGACCAACAGATTGATAACCATTGCACTTAATAGAAATCAATCATGATTGAAGGGGGTAACCAAGTTTAAATAAGAATACCTTTATATATGCTTTTAAGTCAACTTTTCCATTATCAGTTTGCCTTTGTTTTCCTATTTCTTGTTTATGTTTTGAGTATCAATTTACTCTTTTTTACCTTCCGTTTTCACTTTAATTAGTAAGTAAATAAGTTAATCCGTTTCATACCCGTTCCCCAAGGGTTGTTCGACAACCCGTTCTTACCAAAGCTATAATGCTACATGATTAGGTCAAATGCTTAGTGTGTAATATTCCTTAGTTGAGATAAAATGGATTTTATAAATTTAAAATGAGATCTTACCCTTCAAGCTTTTGGCATTTTCCAGTGATTGATTTGCACACATCATTTTTGGCGCCGTTGCCGAGGAACGATTTCAAATAGTTTAGTTTATTTGTTTGTTGGTTTATGTTTTTCATGCCTTTATTATTTATATTTTTATATTATGTTACTTTTAATTTGTTCCTTGTGATACTGTTTCTGGTTTAATTAATTTGAGCAAATTTGTCTAGTTGGTTGTGCTTAAAGAGGCGTTAGCATTGTGCAAGTGTGGAGTGATTCTACTAGAAGGGGGAGTGATGAACTCAAGAGCCTAAACCATTCCAGAAGGGGAAGAGCTCAAAGAAGGAGACGAGACAAGTGTTTAGCCAACAAAAGTTGAGTCTAAAGCACTTAGCGGGAAGAAACGTCACTGACTATTTTACACGTCGTGTACCTAGCCCGTACGCGACACATATATCTTTTGCATCGCGGATAGAAACCCATATGGTTGAAGAGCATGAAGCATCCACACCTTTGACGCAACGCGTTCATCCTTGGAATCAGGACATGGAAGACTCTCTGATTATATTACGCGACGCGTCCTTCCTTATGACGCGTCACGCTCATGCTCACTCGCTTGTTGCATTTCATTCAAGAGAATGTCACGCTACACTCACATGACACGATGTTCCTCTACCTTGCGACTGGCCTTTTTTCCTACATTATGTGACGCATACCACTACAAATTGTGATGCCTTCATTGCTCAGCCACGACACTTGAGCAGCATTGTACGACTATGACACATCACAATGTATAATATTGTCATATGATGTGTCTACTTTTACACTGATGTGTTAGACAGTCCGACCGGTTCCCCAAGAGTTTGACAACCCGTTCTGACCAAAGTTGTACTGCTACACGATTATATTTAAAATGACATTTGTCAGGGATTGATTTGTACATATTATATATATATATATATATATATATATATATATATATATATATATATAAATATATATACATACATACATACATACATACATACATACATACATACATACATACATACATATATATATATATATATATATATATATATATATATATATAAAGAGTGTTTATTCTTTAATAATATTTACTCTTTTGATGTACTTTTCCTTTAATACCGTATTAGTCTTTAACAATACTCTATGTTATATGAAATTTTATTTTTCCCGCTCTTGAGGATATCATTTTTTCACTTTGTGATTAAAAAAAACTCAATTAAGAATCGAATTGATAAAAATCGTATTAAAATTGAAACTAAGGGGCTTCCATCACTTCACCACAAGGAGCATTGCATAACTTTACATTGTTGGCTCTAAAGGTAAATATACATATTTCATTGTGGCATTGTTTAATCTATTGGAGGTTCTTGATCAAATATTGCAGTAGAGATCGACACTTCTTGACATGGTACGAGATTGAAGGTTTAAGTTTTTTTTTGTTTATAACTCTTGATATATTTTTTGCTAAATATTTAACGTATCTATATTTTGTTTTGTAAAAGCTTTAACCTTTACAACTTTAATACAATTAGTGTTTTTGTGTAATTGTCATGAAAGAAACAAATACAAAAGTATTGGTGTTGTACTTTGGATTAGAAGATGATGCCATATGAAATTAGCATTCTGATGAGGAAGATAAGAGTGAGATTGAATGATGATTGTAAGATTGATCAATGTTTTGCTTAAACATGTTGTGACCTTCTGAAAATATGATAGAATTAGAATAACGGAGATGAGAGAAATAGGACAAATCAATGGCGTGAGAAATTAGGGTTCTAATTTGGTAATGAGTGTAATAAAGTAGGAGAGACAGATGAAATGTAATTTGAAATTATGGTTCTATTTTTATGTAATTTACACCTTAAAAGCCTACTACTTTTGATAAAAACATCTACACGACTATCGAATTCCAACTTTCTGTTAGTTTTTTCCTTTCCAAACAAACTCGTCAAGTAGCTTCTAGGAGTTTTAGGGTGTGTTTGGTTTGGAGTAATTAGAAGGTTTTCAAGGGTTTTGAATTTAAAATACAACAAAATACATTGTTTGGTTAAAATAAATACAAGAACTAAAAATTCCGTTTGTAATAGATAATGCTATCTTCGTATCATTAAAAAAACCTACTCACCCCTAGATTTCTGAAATCCGTATCTGTTATAGATGATATTAAAAAAAATTTGACTTTATTGCCCTCAATCTTGCTGTAAACTATATATACATGTATCCCGTTCCCATTATCTATCTCTTTTATAAAGATCCTACCCATGAACTTCGTGGTTCTTGCTGCAGCTATTACTTCGTTTCTTTAATGATGTTCTTTTTCAAATTAACCAAAATATCAAACCATCTGAAATTACTTTAACCTACAACTACAAACCATCTGAAATTACTTTAACCTACAACTATTACCACGTTTCTTTGATCAATAGCATAAGGACCCATTCATTAATTGATTTATGGATCAATTAAAAAACTCCATTTACGGATGAAATAAAGAAAGTCGAAAATGAATAAAGACACTGCTTGAAGTAAAATGTTTAGGTTTCAATTTTATTGAATATCATACATGAACTCAAAACAAAAAGCGGAATGAAAACTAAAAAGGATATTTATGTCATTTGGCATTGAAACATTCCAAATCCTGTACATATCAAACATGATTGTGAAAAGAATGGATTTTAAAATGATTTAAAATTTTACCAACCAAACGCACAAAAGCATTTGAATCCATCTAAATCCAAATCCATCGAAATGCAAATCCTGAGACACATTCAAAATCCTACAAAAAAAATCCAACAATCCAAACGCCCCTTAGTGTTTAGTTTCTATGTAATCTTAAGCTTTTAAAAAGTTACAACTCTTATTAACAAACAATTACACATAAATAAAAGTGATTACTAACAAGAAGGTCATGTGTTCAAACCCTGGCACTAACATAACAATGAGTAGTTTAGGAGTAGGAGTAGGATAGATTTGCCGTTAAAAAAAAAAAAAAACATAAATAAAGGTTATAACTTTCGATTTCCATCTTTCCCTTGTTTTAGAAAAAACACATCAAGTAGTTTTAAGAGTTTTTAAGTTGTAGGAATTTTAACTTTTAACCAAATTTGATGTATTTTTACAGCTTAATTAAAATAATTAAGTTGTTAAATCTGAAAAAGGCCCTTAATTAAATTACATAAATACCCCCATCTTCTTCATCTTGAAAACCACGAACCAGAAAACCCTCTCCATCCCTCACAATCAGAGAAATTTTGTGTGGACGTTGACGTCGGAGAGAAGTGCAACTATGCTATCGAAAGGTGCACCGGCGGTGGCGACGACGTACAATGCCTCCGCCAAAGACAGCAATTTTGCCCTAACTCGTTCCCGATCCATCAGTTTCATCTCAAGTCATAGACGATACAACGTGTTTCTATGCAATTCATCATCGAGGAGAGTTTCTCCATTACTGGCGGTAACAACCGGTGAGCAGCCGAGCAGCCTTGCTAGTTTACATGAGGCGGAGAAGGAAAAGAGCCTGGGGAATCAGCTCCGGTTGGGGAGCTTGACGGAGGATGGATTGTCGTATAAGGAGAAGTTCGTTATCAGATGTTATGAAGTTGGAATTAACAAAACTGCTACTATTGAAACAATCGCCAATCTGTTGCAGGTTAGGTTTTACTTCCGCCGGTAGTATAGATTCACAATTTCAAAAACTTCCTCTATCCAAATGTACTCGATTTGTAATTTCGCCCCCAATTTTCACAAGTATCGAATGTAGAACGACTTGAGAATTGGTCAATGCATGTCGCTCCATATTGTGGCTTTGATTGATAAGTACATTCTACTCCTTTTCACGCACTTGATGCTAATTTGAAAGGACGTTTCATAAGTATTTGTTGCTTGTATAGTCCTTACCTACAGAAGGGTAGCAAACCCTGCATATTAGGCCACTGCGACCAGTGTAATGCTACTCTAACATCCTTTCTTCAAATTCCTAATACCTAATAGGAGGTTGGAGGTAATCATGCTCAGAGTGTTGGTTTCTCTACTGATGGATTTGCCACCACAACCACTATGAGGAAATTGCATCTCATCTGGGTTACTCTACGAATGCATATTGAAGTATACAGATACCCTGCTTGGTAAATTCATTAGGAAACCTTTCACCATAACATTCAAATGGAAATTTGTTTATATTCTATATGTTGTCTTGTGTAACAGGAGTGATGTGATTGAAATTGAGACTTGGGTTCAAGGTGATGGAAGAATGGGGACCAGACGTGATTGGATTCTCAAAGACTATGCCAATGGTGAGGTCATTGGAAGGGCCACAAGCAAATGGGTGATGATGAATGAGAATACAAGAAGAATGCAGAAAGTCAGTGATGATGTCAAAGAAGAATACTTAGTTTTTTGTCCCAGGACACTCAGGTAACCCCTTCAAAATTTTGCTGTTATTTCCATCATTAAAATAATCTCACAACATTTTCTTCTGGTTTCCAGATTAGCATTTCCTGAAGAGAACAATAACAGCTTGAAGAAAATATCAAAACTTGAAGATCCTGCTGAACATTCAAGGCTAGGACTTGTTGTAAGTGCACAATTTGTAACTATTTTTATATTTTAAGTTTTTAACAATTATTTAAATATACAGCCAAGGAGATCTGATCTTGATATGAACAAACATGTTAACAATGTTACCTACATTGGATGGGCTCTTGAGGTTAGTAATTCACTAATTTGATATAAACTTGATTAAAAAAAAATAATTACTTTTGTGAATCTTGTTACATTCTTTATTTTCAACAGAGCATTCCACATGAAATCATTGACACACATGAACTGCAAGCTATTACCTTGGATTACAGACGTGAATGTCAACAAGATGACATAGTTGACTCGTTGACCAGTCATGAACCACTTGATGAAGAAGTTACAGAAAGCAATGGATCTGTTTCCTCTGAAAAAAATGGACAAGATTTGAACCGATTCTTGCATCTGTTAAGACAGTCTGGAACTGGTCTTGAAATAAACAGGTGTCGCACTGAATGGAGAAAGAAGCCCGAAAAAAGATAAGCATATTTACCGTTTTACCCTTTGCGTTTGTGTTCAAAGTCTACCTTTTGTATGTTTGTTAGATTCGTGGGGTTTCTTGAGATTTTCTGGATGTTCAAATTAAAATAATGTGTTCTATGTGATGTTATTTATGCCTGTAGAGTGATATTTATGAAATTGTTATATGGTCAAAAAATATGAAATGTTGTGTTACAGAGTCGGATTAATAAAATATTATGAAAGCACATAACCTTGGTTTATTTACGTTAGAACTTCAATTACATGCAACAGCATTTTGAGTGCGTTAAGTGGCGATTTTTTTTTTTTTTTTTTTGTCACCCTTGAAGCATCCAAACTCGAATTGGAGGTAGAATCATTAATTAGAGGTGGAATCAACAAGTTTGGGAACAATCGCATTGAAATGGATAGCAGCACGATCCATTTGATACCCAAAGAGTCGACTTAAAATATTTTTTAATGCTAACAAGTTAAATGAAGAATTCTAAAAATAAATTAAAATAGTTAACTATAAAAACGGGTTTTTTCGATACATTTAGTGAAGAAAATGGTCGAGAAATAGTTTATGAAACTCAGAATGTCCTAATGCTTCAAATCCTATCAAATCTCTGTTTTGTATACATCGCATGTAGTTTATGAAGTGAGATAGCAACAGACCAAGGTTTTCTAAAAAAATGTATTTATCATTATAACCAAAAGAAATATCATTATGAATTACCAGTAGATAATATCATAATACTTACTTTTTACTTTTACGGTGTAAAAAATGTCAAGAGTAGGCCGGTATGTACACTAAATATCTTTCGGGTTTGGATCCACTTTTCGTGGAAAGTTATGTTTTGCTTGAACATCGTTATTCCCTAACATCTTTTGGGTTTAGATCCACTTTGGTGGAGAACTGACGAGTATGTTTTTGTAAACATCATTTCTTTTTACTTAAGAGACATGATTTATTCCGATAAGTTATATATGATTTTTCTTGGTTGTTATCATTTATTTATTTTTCTTCCATTTCTTTAGATATGTTATTAGTTTTCAGATATTTTCAAACATCATTTAACAAAATAGTAAACATAGCCTAATGACATTCATGGTGGAACGTTGTGATTATAGTTTTCACAAGAACAAGAATGTATGTAGTAATGTTTTAAATTAAGCATATTAATTCTCTATCTCCACTCCATAAGTTACAAGTCACCAAAATACTCGAAAACCAAGACAAACCTCGCTAGAACCTGAAACACAACTCTCCTAAAACACAAGAAAGTAGAAATATTCTCTAACTTATAAAACCAGGAGTTGATATTATTCATTTGACCTAACAGACACAATAATTCAATCATGGGGATTCACTTCTTTGCCCTTCACTTCAGATTTACCGCCATAACCAGGGTAGCCGCCACCACCGGCACCACCAGGACCACCAGGACCACCGGGTTTGCTACCTGGCCCTCCACCACCATAACCACCTGGATTTGCGCCATCACCACCGGGATTTCCGCCATCACCGCCTCCATAACCTCCCGGATATCCGCCATAACCTCCTGGATATCCACCAGGACCATCTGGAAAGCCACCAAAACCACCTGGAAACCCTCTTAAACCTAATGGAAACCCAAAAAAGCGACGAGGGAACCCAAAAATGCCACGAGGGAATCCAAATATGCCACCTGGAAACGGGTACCCATAGCCACCTTGTGGGTACCCGTAGCTACCTTGTGGGTACCCATCGTAAGCTAGAGCCCCCATTAGACCGTTAACCATCTTGTCATCACCTGTACCTTTTTTCATGTCCTTAAAACCAGCTCCAGAAGCGTAAGAATCTTGAGGGTAACCAGGGGGTTCAGAGATCCTTGTTTGATCTTCGCCTTTTTTGACACTTTTTGCATTTTGATTCTTGAAATTTGGTGAATGGATGAGATTGGTTGAGGTAGTCAGACTGAAAGAAGGAATGACAAGAGTAAGAAGGAAGAGCAGTGATATATGAACTTGAACTCCCTCCATTAATTGGCTTAATTAAGAAAACGATAGTGTTTGTTTTCGATGACAAGTTATGTTTCGAAGGCTGTCTATTTATAGTGCAATTAGAGGAGATGAATACACACAGTAATACACACACATAGTACGTACTTCATACTGTCTGACATTGTACAACTAAGCAATGGGATTTAGTGATCGAATTCTTTACCTAGTATGGGGGGCTCATAAAGTGCATCTCTGCATGGGAGAAGTTTCTCTGTTTAGAGCCATTTTAACGATATTAATGACTTGAAACTATATCTCTACAACTCATACCACCCTGTGTCACATCCGGCCTTATGAATTTGGCAAACATAATGAATGTGATATGTGTGAAAATGTTCTGTTTTTAGATATACTAGTGAAATGTATTTGTTGAAATTAAATTGCGTGTGGTTGTCCATTTCCAACTTATACGGGTGGACTCTGGAAATTTGTCTAATTATAGATCAACATTGCTTAATTAATGATGGGTAAGACCTAAGACCATCTCAGGTCCATCTTTATTTTTTACTCTATTTTTGAAGTAAAAAATGGTGTAAAAAGTGGACAATCTCCAACTCACATCTATTTTTCACATTATTTTTACTTTAAAATGTATATTCCTAGTAGGTTCTTTTTTCTTTATTTACAAAATTGTCAAAACCTCCTATTCTATTTGTTAACTTTTAACATATAATTACTCTATCTTTTTGTTGTAATAATATTCTAAATTATGTTGTTAAAACCTTAATAACAAAATAATTTATTCATATATAATTAATTTGAAGAAATTATGATTTTAATAATACAAAATTTATTAAATAATAAAAGTACATTTATAATACACTCTTTAATAAATATTATACATGCATTTATAAAAATATTACACATACATTTGAAAAGTTAAAACATATTTATGCGGTCGAATAAATTTCTCATAAATGGTCGACTAACGCATTTCGAATGTTGAAGTGGGCTTCTTCATTTTTAATACATTTATATCAAACAAGAAATTGTTGGAATCGACCATCTTCATCTATCGTCATGTCAACCTCTCTATCGGCGACACTTCTCTCGCTAATTCAATCGGTGCGTCAAAATCATGTTCATCCTCAATTATCATGTTATGTAAAATAATGCATGTAGTCATTATGTCATCTAATCGTGTTTTAATTTTTTTAAATATACTTAAATTTTTATATGAATTCGATATATAAATATTCAATTTTGATAATTATAATTAATTAATATCATTTAACATATAATATGATTGTAAATATTTGTTATTATATTTAAGTAAACTATAAATGTATAAAAATAAAAACTAGAGGACCAAAAATAACAAATGAAACATTAACTCTATATTTGATGTAAATGAATAGTATTACTCTATATTTGAAGTAATACTGTTCAAATACTAAAACATAGAGTTGGTTATAAAGTATGGTTGGAGTAAAATAGAGTAACTCTATTTTTAAAGTAGGGTTGGAGATGCCCTAAGTGCTTCACATTTTGAAACTTTGGCAAACCAGGAAGGAAGAATACTCTATTGTTTCGAATAAACTCAATTCTCTGTTGGGCCCTAATTAAACTCGCATCATTTAGGTTTTTATAGGGTGGTTTTAAAATAACCATGATGGGGCATATACATATATATGTCTCGTCATGAGTTTTTTATTTAAGATCACCATTTTTATGTGTGTGTTGGTAACCACCCACATATGTCTCATCAAAAGGCCTTGCGGTGTTGTGACGGGGAAGAGTGCGGGGAGGCCTAGCCTTCCCGGGAAACACTGCCCCCCATGCGGTGACCCCGCAAAAATCAACTCGCACCAGCCTTTTTCATCGTGCGGGGGAAATGAGTGCAACAGTCGACAACGGCTATATATCCGTTTACATTAAAAAAATTAACCAAAATTTTTTACCTATATTGAAACACCCTCGTTTAAGGCTTTTCATAAAAGATTATTTTAACCCATGGTTTATCATCATTATTCCAAAAATCATCATCCTTTAGTAAAACCTTAGTTTCAACATCTTCAAATAAATCATTTTCTTTCAAAAAAACCATTTTAAATCACATGGGTTTTAATGAGAAATAATCTAGGTTTAAGTTGAGAAAACATCATTTGGTCCCATTTAGTTAAAACATTTTAGTTTTTAAAGTTGCGAGGTTGTTACAATTCAAATACCATTACATAGTTTAAAAAATGAAACCACACAACCAGTGGCCTTCTAAAACATACCGATCCTCTAAGATCCTCTAAACTCCTCAACCTGAGTACACATCAAAATAAGTTAGGCAATTGAAATGCCTAGTGAGCTTACCCGATGTTGACCCATTTCGAGTGGGCAGTGAACTACCACACTCGGGACGAACCCCCAAAATTAGTTTTGAAACACACTTCAAAAGTTATTTAAAACATCATAAAGGTTTACTCAAAATAGATAGTTATGATATGCAAATGCAAATGCATGATGCAACTATCCCAACCCACGTCCATCTCATAAAAGTCCAACTCGCCTCAATGGCACCTACCTAAGTTCACAAATGACACACACGAAGCATATCACTCGATCCCCGTATAGGTTAAACTAGAACTAGTGGCCATCACACTAGTCCCATGAGGGTTAGCAACTCCCTCATGCGGTTCCCTATTGTCGGGAACAAACTCTCCTCACCCTCTTTATTTTAGAGAAGGGTCAAACTCATAATAACTCCTCACCCTCTTTGATTGAGAAGAGTCAAACTCGTCCTCAAGGTATCACACGGTCAATCCCATCCTATATGAAATGCAATGCACAATAGGATGCTCAAAACATCTTTCAAAAACAACATCATACTCTTTATTTGAAAACATCTTTAGAAACCCATTTTCATGCAATGCACAAGTAGTAATCATATAACACATTGCACATAATAATATGCATGAAAAGTAATTAATAACACACACAAAAGATAATAGTTGGGATGTGTACTCCCGGTAAACTCACCTCGGTATCGACTGAAAAGTCAACAATAATCCCTATAAAATCGTCTTTCCGTAACCGCTCAATCATAGACAACACCTCATCAATCTTCAATTCCCTATGAGATCAAACGTATAAAAATAAATATGTGATCTAAGGGTGTCATCTTTATTTAAACTTAACTAGGGTCTCATGCTGATGTGGAACTTATGTCTATATGTGATCCCAAGTTTAATTGTCTAGTCCAAATATTACCTAGACGACTCATCATGATTATCTAGTTATACTTAAAACGATACATCACTCAATGATTGATGCTTTTACCCAAAATCCACATATATCCAAATATTTGTGACTTAAACTCACCTTAAAATCCCTATTAATGCTAATAACAGGTTTAAATTATGTTTAATCAAATAATATTATATCTCAAATAATATTTGCTTGATTAAATAAAAACACTTTGAATTAATCTAGTTATCTCGATTTCAAACTCATGTTATCTATCACAATGGGTTTAGGTCATGTTTAATTAAATAAACTCGTATCTTAGATAAATAATTGTTTAAATGAAAATAATAATAAAAGAATTTTAACTCCATTCGTCATCTAATTAAACTAGCTTCACTTTAGAATTATTCCATTACTAGTTGAGTTATTCAAATTTCATTTTACCTAAAACCCATATAAACAATTACTAGCCCACAGATTAGAGTTTAGTTACTAAAAATGACAGCCCATATATCAAAGCCCAGGTAAAAGAGTCCAGTGGTGATAAGGATCAGATTTGCTAACAAGCCCAACCAAACAAACCTAGTGAATCGGATAACAGATCGAAGGATACCTGGTTGCCTCCTCTTCCGCCTATAGTCTCGTTCCAGCGGTGGATGGCACCATCCCCTTCTCTGGCGGCCAAAGATCCGACACTCTGAACACCCCGACTATTCCTCTAGCTCCGACGGTGGCAAGCTACTCCCCCCTAAGCCCAGCTCTTAGTCGTCTCTCCTATTTTCTCCGGCGGCAATGACCTAACCCGCCCCACTGCTGCAACACCGATCAAAAGATGACTGGAACCTCGAAGTCACCCTTCTCATCTCCTCTTTGGTGCAAATACACCAGGAACCAGCCGCTGCTTCCTTGGCTGGAGCTCGAACCAAATGCTCCGCATCAATCGCCGGAGCACCCACGAACCCAAATCATCACCAGCTTGAATCTCGTCTCCCTCGGTTGGAACTGATAATACCATCGGTGCTCACTCCGGCCTCACTCACATCTCCAGTCGACTAAACTCCATCCTCGCCGTCATAACTCTTCCCGGTGACACCAATGGCTCCGGCGTCCAAGACTCAGATCCATCACACAAGCGGGTACGCGAAGCCTGCGCCACCCATTGTCGACCACTCTATTCTCAGCGACTCTTTCATCCGGTGGTGTTCACCAAGAACTCAGACCTCGTGACCACCACACTCTCGTTTGACCTTATCCTTCTCCGGGGATAGAGAATCAACCCAAAAGAACCAATAACGCCATCAACGGAAAAAATAGAACCAGGTGTGGGACGGTCTCTTCTCATCGATAAGAGTTTGTGCTTACCCTACGTCTTGCACATTGCTCCGATCATGTCCCGGTAGCTCCACAACGCCGGAACACCAACCAAACCCACACCCCACTGCCAACCACCTTTTACAGTGGTGTTTTCTCTCCAATGGTCCTTCTCTCTCTTGATCTTCCATTCTCTCTCTAGACTCCACTCTCTCACTGGAAATGCTACGGTTGTTATCAGGATTCAGGAAGCATGCACAGGATAATGGGAATGAGAGGTTTTTATTGCAATTACTGATATACCCTTTCATATAAAGGAAATTGTCTTTATTGGTAAATTACCAAATTACCCTCCATTTAGATGCATTTGACATGTTATATAAAATTACCAAAATATCCATTCATTTTAAAACTATTTTTGTTTCGATGGATTTGAAACCAAGTTTAATTATAATAAAGTTTGTTGTTATGAAAGAGAAGATTCATAAATAAAATTTCTAAATTGCCCTCAACTGTATATAAATGACCAAAATTATTAACATGATAATGAAAATACGAATTCTTAATAGAATCATGTCTAAATATGCATTTGCATAACAACACGACCTCAAGATAGACGACTCCTAAAACACGAGCAAATTCTGAAAATGATTCATTTATTTTGTTTAATAGAATGATAAAATAAATGTTATTTTATCGGTTTAAGCTCAAAACTTTTAGACTCAAAATACGGATGTTACATATATCCCGCAAATGGAACGTCTCATTTTCTCAATTACCATAATTCCATTACCCAACGATGTCATGCATCTACGTTTTACCATCAATCCCCCATTAACATGTTGTTTTGGTACACCTACCACTAACTTCACCGAACCACAACTGGATCTTGTCGACTAATCTGATCCCGATTCAAGGGTCGATGCCATGCCAGAGACACAAGTTGAATCCAACTCCGGTGATGCCAATCCTACGTAAAAATTCTAAAGAATCGGGGAAGAAAATCCGTCTCGCGGCTCCTTTACCTTGGACCCTCGAATAAGAAGTCACTTTAGCACGAACGTGGGCAATGTTTCAAAGAATGTCGAGGCCGGAAACACCCAATCTAAATATCATTTTTGGGAAACTATTAGAACTTTGTTTCATAAAAATTTGGGGCGTGAACCTTATCGATCGAATGATACAATACAAAACAATTTCGAGACGTGAACAAGGCGGCAACGAAGT
Source organism: Cichorium intybus (assembly GCA_023525715.1). NCBI lineage: Eukaryota > Viridiplantae > Streptophyta > Magnoliopsida > Asterales > Asteraceae > Cichorium > Cichorium intybus. Next base: position 8,704,514 of record CM042012.1, on the reverse strand, counting down.
TCAACAGGTTGTAGAAGAACTTCAAAGCTCAATGTGAAAGCGGTGAAAGCGAAGAAAACATGCTGCAAAAAGAATTTGCGGTTTATCGTCCGGAGAATAAAATAAAATCGTTTAAATTTATGAGTTTTGGGAAGTTGTTCGAGCATATCCGAGATGGAAAGGGGTACCGAAAGCGACACTTGGATCAAAACAATTCAAAACATCGGAGGTCCATTACAAGATGTCTTCCGATGCACATTTCGGTTTCGACCTCAATCAAGAGCCGGACGAGTTTGAAAGACTCATGGGACACGATCGAGCAAAAGTGAAGTGAAAAGCGACGTCTTTAAGCTCGCTTCATGATGAACGCATGGATGAAATGAACTCAAAATTTGATAAATTAAATTCGACTATTTCGTCTCATGTGTGATTCCAATAAGGACACTGAAGAAAAAGAAAGCATGTGAGGACTAACAACGGGCAAACGACATACATCTTTTGATACAACCAACGAGTCATCTTTCCTGTCGGACTCTCGAGATGACCCTGAACCTCAAAGAATATATTATCAAAAAAATATGAATATTAGTGTTTTAGTTTTTTTTTTTTAAATTTTAGTTTTAAGTTAGTTTTCACGTTTAGTTTTTTTTTAATTATTAGGTTATTTGTACGTTTTTTAATTTTTAAAAAAGCAGTATTAATGAAAATTTAAAATTATAATTAATTTTGTTTGTTTTTTAAATTAATTATTTTTTAATTTAAAAAGTGAGAGAAAGTAAGAGGTAATGAGGGGTAACAATTTCCAAATATGAAGGGAGAAGTAACGAATGCTGACAGGATGTTCATGTGACAAATAAAAAATACGAGGAATTCGAAGACTACACCCTTTAGAGTAAGGGTTTTTATTTTAATAATACCGGAATAGAGTCACCATTCTCTATCTTACATGAACTACATGTACTTATAAGTGGAGTGAGATAGTAGTGAACCTAAGTTTTTAACAAGGGTTAGCAAATGGAATTTGAATATGAGTTAAAAATAAAAACTTATCAATTTTTTATACATGAGTGTTTTTAGTGACTTCACCATAAAGTTCAAGAAAATATATATCTATATTACCCATTTATAATTTTTCATCACCTAATTATAATTTTTCATCATTTTGATTTTTTAGTGAGTTTGCGCTCGTGTTTTCTCTAATCTTTGAAGGGTTGATCGACATCCAAACTCTTAGTGAACAAGAAAAGTGTTATTTATTAAAGTAAACATATTATGATGTTACATATATCTACATGTCCTTCTTGTTATCTTTTACTAGAAAATAACCACCATCATTGCGATTACAAGCTCATGATACCCAATGATCGTTTTCCTAAATATGAACTTGCTTACTTTTGTGATATTTATTTGATTCTTGATCAAGCTTTACGTTTGCTATATAAGAGATTAACACGAATTATACCTGTGAATGTGCGACTAAAGTTTAGTTTTGACTATCTATGTTAACCATGGAGAAAATTTTGAACACATTATTTCATTTTTCAACAAATATGTCATTAAAAATAATTGTATTTGAAGACGATGAATAAACAAATATAAGTTTTTGGTGTATTCAATTCCAATAAATACATTAGATGAGATATATTGAGGTTCACGAGCATTATATATTTTCAATAAATTATCCCATAAGAATATATGAATATACGATAATGTATTCTTATTTGCTAAATAAAAATCTCTGAAAGAAAGTCATGGTTTTGTTGACCTTTCTACATCACACTTCATCTTAAACCCATAAAGTAAAGTCAAGTTTCGGAGGTGCAGCACCAGCAACCGGTTTTAACTTCGACATGAAATACTCATGTGTTTCTCTATGAAAATAAAATCAAATTGAGATCACAATGAATGACCAAATATTCGAGGGGTGTTAAGTATCACATTGCAAAAAACATATAAAACTTTAAGGTAGCGTTTGGTATGCGGTACTGGATGGAACAAAACAAAACAATTCACTTTAAAACAACGTTTGGCATGAACGGGACTAGAACAATGACCAAATCAAATCAGACTAATTCATTGAATTTTAGTCTCACCCAAAAGGGTGGAACAGGAAACCAAATGACAAAAAAGTCCTCTTACATGTCTCCCAACTACAGTGCATTGCTACACACACCCACACCAAGACCCCCACCCATTAAAGTCCTCGTTAAAGTAGTAACGGCACACATTACCACCTAACATGGTCATTTTAGTAAATAACTCAAAAGCCAAGCCTAATGGTACTCACAGCGAACAAGTCAAAATGATATCAAGCAACACCTTATTTGCTTGTTTATTTGTTCACTCAGACATGTTTTTATATGACTTTTATTTTTCCATCCAACTGAACCCATCCTAGTAATTTAATTCATATATCAATGTACATTAATCATTCAAAGCTCTTAAGAACACAATCTTTATGCAGTTTAATCAACCTGTTTCTCAAAGAGCACAAGTTGTAGTTTTGCCAACACTGTTGCAAGAAATTGAGACCTTCAACTGAGACAACATTAGTTACAACATTTTAACTACAAAGGAAACATTTTTTTCTCTAAATATTCATCTTTTTGGTTGAGAAATAGTTTGTGAAACTCAGAACAACCTTCAATGATAGAAAAATAGTGAAGCATCATATATCCCTTCCCTTTCCCTACCACTCAACACAAAATCACAGAAACAATAAACCAAGAACAAACATTCTCTCTACTTTCACTACTTGTTAACTCCACCATCATCTCCTTTACATCCATAGACACCATTAATGTCTACTGGCACACCTTCAACTCACTTAGTGGTGGGAAGGTAAACCCTAATTATATCTTTGTTTGTAACTTTCCTTCTACATGTAGGACACTTAGCCTGGGCCTTTATTGCAGCTTTGATGCACGCCTTACAGAAAATATGACCACATTTTGTTGTCACCTCCTCAACTAATGATCCCATGCAAACAGGGCAGCTGAACGTCGGCTCCGGTGGTGGTGGTGGTGGTGGTGGCGGAGCCACCACAGGCTGTGGTCTCCCCCTCTGTAATCACACAAAAAAGTTCAGTGCTATTATCATAAACTAGTAAAGTACAATGCTATTTATTACCATCGAACCGCTACTTCCTTCCAAATTCACGTACACTTCACAGTTGATAACTGGTACACCTCTTCTTCGTTTAAGCCTAGTAGTAACCTCTTCTGTCATATGATAAATCAGATTAGGTAAGAGAAAGACGGGATAGATAGATGCTCAAAGTTGAAATGAATTTTTTTTTTAAGTATTTACCGGATTCCACATCAACCACCAAAGGTCGTCGGGTTCTTCTTGATTTGTTTTTAGCCTGTGAAGGTAAAGTATGATTTAAGAATATGCATTTGGTTTGATGTAAATAGATGAATAGATAAAGAAAGTAAGAAAGTACTTCTTCAAATGCTCTTGGGGAAGATATGACAACATCATCATCTAATTCTTCAACATCAATTGGTGCTGGAAGTGTTGACCCTGCAGCTACTGGAATAGCTGGAACATTTGTTTGGACACTCTCAGAGACTGAAACAGTAGGACATCCTGTTTGTTCTTGGTTTTCAACTGGGGGAGGAACATTCAGATCAAGTACTCCTTTCCTTTGCCTACCGCCTCTTGCATACCTCACAAATTGCCCCTGAGTGCTCATGCTCTCTTTTCTACACAATAGTCATGCAAAATGAAACTTCATTCTCAGACAAGACGAATCCATGAATCGCTTATTAGTAAACAAAAATCCATGTACTTTGCTATGTCCAACCACATACAAATGAACCCTTGGTTTGAAATTGTGAACTCGAAATTGAGATCCAAAGCAAGCAAACAGTAGAATATAGCATAGAAGTAAAACGAGAAGTGTTGTAACACAACCGAAAAAGCCCAAAAGCTTTGCGATCACTGATGCAAAATTAGCGATACACATTCGAGGCCAAAGAAAGAAAAAACTAAAGAAGCCGTACGTAAAAAAGATATCCACAGGAACTCACCCCCGAAGGGAGCAGAAAAAAGGTTTAAAGAAAAAAAATTGAAACATCAAGAGGTTGATCACAATGAGGATCGAAATCTTGAATAAATCGACAAATTCGATGAAATTAAAACAAACCTTTTGCAATTATCGACCGATCGAGAGGCTAGAGTGATTATATGATGAGATAGACAGAGCGACAAAGAGGATTTAGAGTTCTTTACCCAGTCTAGGGTTTGCGAAGAAGGAGAACTGGTTGAGAGGGTATATGAATATAAAATAAAACCTAAGCGGTTTGTTTCCGTCAAACGGGTCGGACCGATGGATGTTCAAAAGAAATACACGTCTCTTCCCACGGGCCACGACCGCCATTCGTCGCTGCGGGTTTCGAACTGTGCTTTCGAGTTTCTACGCGCTTGCAATAAGTTTTCCAATTTTCAAAAACATTATCACAAATTTGTGATATAAATTGTTTTCTTGTTCAGATTATTGTTTCGGATCAATAAAATATAAAAAAAAAGTATACGATGATTTGTAAAAATTAGCATGTTGAAAATAATTATCAAATGTCTTATGTCATTATTCGTTTGGTCTAGTTTTTATGCGTTCAATTTATCAGATTGGCTCAACCCAAAAAAACAATCTAAAAAAAAGCTTGCAATAGTTATTCCAATTTTCAAAAACATTATCACAAATTTGTGATATAAATTATTTTCCTGTTCATATTATTGTTTCGGATCAACAAAATATAGAAAAAGATTCACAATGATTTATAAAAAGTAGCATGGTGAAAACAATTATCAGACATCTTATGTCGTTATTCGTTTGGTCTAGTTTCTACGCGGTCAATTTATCACATTGGCTCAACCTAAAAAGAATAGTCTAAAAAAAGATTGCAATAGTTATTCCAATTTTCAAAAACATTATCACAAATTTGTGATATAAATTATTTTCCCTTTCAGATTATTGTTTTGGATCAACAAAATATAGAAAAAGTTTCACAATGATATGTAAAAATTAGCATGGTGAAAACATATATCAGACGTCTTATGTCGTTATTCGTTTGGTCTAGTGTCTACGCGCTCAATTTATCACATTGGCTCAACCCAAAAAGAATAGTCTAAAAAAAGCTTGCAATATTTATTCCAATTTTCAAAAACATTATCACAAATTTGTGATATAAATTATTTTCCCTTTCAGATTATTGTTTCGGATCAACAAAATATAGAAAAAGTTTCACAATGATTTGTAAAAAATTAGCATGGTGAAAAAAATTATCAGACGTCTAATGTCGTTATTCGTTTGGTCTAGTTTCTACGCGCTCAATTTACCGCATTGGCTCAACCCAAAAAGAACAGTCTAAAAAAAGCTTGCAATAGTTATTCTAATTTTCAGAAACATTATCACAAATTTGTGATATAAATAATTTTCCTATTCAAATTATTGTTTCTATTCTACAAAATATAGAAAAAGTTTCACAATGATTTGTAAAAAGTAGCATGTTGAAAATAATTATCAAACGTCTTATGTCATTATTTGTTTGGTCTAGTTTCTACGCGCTTAATTTATCAGATTGACACAACTCAAAAAATAATCTAAAAAAAACTTGCGATAGTTATTCCAATTTTCAAAAACATTATCACAAAATTGTGATATAAATTATTTTCACGTTCAGATTATTGTTTCAGGTCAACAATATATAGAAAAAGTTTCACAATGATTTATAAATAATAGCATGGTGAAAACAATTATCAGACGTCTTATGTCGTTATTCGTTTGGTCTAGTTTCTACGCGCTCAATTTATCGCATTGGCTCAACCCAAAAAGAATAGTCTAAAAAATGATTGCAATAGTTATTCCAATTTTCAAAAACATTATCACAAATTTGTGATATACATTATTTTCCCTTTCAGATTATTGTTTCGGATCAACAAAATATAGAAAAAGTTTCACAATGATTTGTAAAAAGTAGCATGTTGAAGAGTTATAATATTAAAATATATTTTTCATGTTATTAACTTTGTTTATCAAATTAATATGGATTTAAGATATAAGTTAGAGAAACTTTTGAGTGGTAAATGTTAATTAGTTGAAAGTTGAAGAGTTGATGGAGTTTCAAATGAATATGGTGCAAGGATTTAGTTTATATCAAACCACAATGATTTGAATATGGTGCAAGAATTTAGTTTATATCAAACCACAATCTAGATATTTCGTTATAGTTGAATAAAAGGTACCACAATTTCCAGTTTGGCTGACATGACCCGTGATTTACAACCTTACAAACTTTTATATTAACTTCAAACTCCGTTTTTTTTGTTAGTGACAGGACTACATCGATGTGGAGAACAAGACTTAAACCGCAATCAATCATGTTTCTATTTAGTTTGAGTAAAAGAATTTTAAATTCACTTTTATTATTACCTTTTTTTAATTTAGAAAAAATGGGTAGGGGTCTCACCCCCGACTAGCCAACAATGGAGTGGTTAATTATACATTTTTGGGACCAAGCCCATTTAAGACTCGAGCATTATGACCTGTTAGGCTGTTACCATACATCATCCGGCCCAACGCAGGGAACCGATTCGCAGCCCGGTTCTATTCAACTCTAGACCAACGCCCATGATCCCACGATTCCCACCTACAAGCATTTGACCCAATCCTACCGTGGATAAATTTTACATAAAATGTTTAGAAATGGTCCTTTTGTTGGATTATAATTTAGGGGTGAGCAAAACCGAACCCGGAAACCGAGAAACCGATAAAAATCGACAATATCGAAACCGAAAAACCGAAACCAAAACAAAAACCGACGGTTTGGGTTTGAAATTTTAAAAACCGAAAATTTTGGTTTGGGTTCGGTTACACCCACCAAACCGACCCACTAAAACCGAAACCGACCCAATCCCTAAAACCGACCCAAAAACCGACCCAAACCCAAAAAATATTTAATATATTATTAATATTTGATATATGTTGTAGCATGTTAGGTATTGATTACGTCAAGTTAATGACACTTGTAAGATGCATCGGTAATGTAGATTGACGTGTTTTTATTTATTTTTCCATATCTTTTACCGAGTTTCTAATAACCGCTAGAATATGCACTTGAATACGTCAAATGTTACATATGTACATTATTTCTTATAGAGTTAAGTGTATAAAAATGTATCAAATTGTTATTCCATGTAAATGATGACTAAAAATAATTGGTAGAATGTGTTTATTATTTTTATAAATTTTTTTATAATTGTTGGAAATTGAGTTCCAACCCAAAACCCACGGGTTGAAACCCAAAACCCACGAACACATGGGTTGAAACCGAAACTGACCCAAAACCGACTTTAGAAACCGAAACCGAATCCAATTAGAAACCGAAACCGACGGGTTCTAGAACCCAAAAACCGAATTAATCGGTTTGGGTTCGGTTTTTACCCCGAAACCGACTCAAACCGACCCACGCACAAGCACACCCCTAGATTATATGCTTAAAAAATGCAATGCACGATGGTGAAAAGATCTTTCACATTTTACAGTTAATCATAAATTAAATTTTATACAGAGCTAAATCGGTGGAAAAACAATATAAGGAAATACAAATTTTACTTTTATAATTGAGTGAAATGAAACGGTGTTTTGATTCCTAATTTCCTATCTGTCTAATCATTCTCCTACCCGTTTTCTAACTCTGTATTCGTCCCATGTGGAAAGGCATGAGGTCAAAGTGGATCATTAAATAGAAAATTGGCATCAAGATTACACAAAGACATTGCTACATAATTAAAGAATATATACGTGCTTCGTAACTTTCGTTTACCACCAAAATATGAAGTCAAAGTGAATCATTAAATTAAATCCTCATGTTGCAAAACCCAATTGCACCCAAAATAAAATATAAAAAACAAAACCACACTTGCAAATATGAAAGAAAAAGAATCCGTATGCATATATGTAGCTAACTCTGAATATACAGAGCCCTTTAGAGCTATTCACAAATCTTCCAAAATCTTGTTTCACTTGGACCACGGGAAGCAGCAACACTGTTGCACAATAAACCCAAGCAATGCAACATAAATGTTAATTGTTAAAAAAATGAAAACACCTTTGCATTAAAGAAGGTTCGATAAGATGATAATTTTAGTTAAATAAAGGCTAATTGTAATCTAACTAATAGAGGTTTCTAGGAGATTTAGTATAATATAAAATTATACATATTATGATTTTCGACCCAAAATAATGACTTTTTTTATAAAGGAAAAATTAGAGCAACTTTCCAAACAATACTTAAAGAATTAGGATCAAAATTAACCAATGCTTATGTATCATTAGATGAAATCATGAAATAACAAACCAAAAATGGTGTGCATATGTAACTTTCGTAGTAAATGAAGAATTAAATATACAAACTAATGCCTTAATAGATAGTGGAGCCCATATGAATTATATCGAAAACGATTTAATTGCTACTAGATATTTCCTATAAAAAATAAATAAATAAATAAATAAAGAAACACATCTAATTACAACTGATGGACCTAATATTTGCATAGCTCATACACTACTTAAATTATAAACAACTCGTAGAGTTCACTCCCATTCATAGATTGTGTAGCTATTAATCAGTTAGGTTATTAGGATGAAATTACGTCTAATCTGTTTTGTAAGACTTTTATTCATATTATCACATTCTAAAGGGGTATTTGGGATTGCTTGTTATTGACTTATTGGCTTTTTAAAAAGTCCAAAAGTCAATAAGTGTCTTTGGCAAATATAAATAAGTCAATAAGTCACTTTCCAAACACTTTTTAAAATCTCTTTTTTATCATCACATAAGTCAATAAGCACTTATATCAAAAAGTGTTTATTAAGTTAAATAAACAATATCAAACACCCCCTAAAGACCTCACTTATGAATTATCACATACTGACTCTTGTGACAAACAAGATGATATATCATAATTTCCATTCCATGTGTTATTTACCAATTCTAAGTATGCCTGATGCATGCATCCGTAGACCCTAGGTTTTCAACAAATCCGTTGGAACATATAAAACAAATTAAGGGGAGACGATTAAGAACCAATCATACCTTGTTACTGGATTTTTGGTTACGTGGAATGTTGTAATTTGGTCGGGCATCTGAACCGGAAACCATGGGTGATCCGGTGACACGTTCTTCGCGAACCTTGTTGAAAATATGAGTATAGTTGTCTGCTGATGAAGGATTGTTTTCATCCCACTCCCCGAACCTAGGAACCGCTGCTCCTCTATCTGGCTGTGAGTAGACGATAAATTGTAAGCTTTAGATTAATGAAATTTGAAATAATAATACAACTTAAGAAAAGTTAAATGCAATAAATAACACCCTACTTTCATTCATAGTTTATTTGAAAACTATTTTACAATTGTAAAAAAAGACTGCAATGCAATGTCATGTTTGAAAACTGTTTTATATCCGTAAAATATGACAAAATCTGATTGATTAATATAATATAATTTCTGTTAAATATAAAACAATATTTATAGGCATATTTGCAAATCCAGATAAGAAAAACTAGAAACTAACATGGTACATATTTTTGAAATACAACTTTTTGATATGATTAAAATAAAAAATACAATACTGTGAATACAAAAAATAAATAGAAAAACTAATAAAGTAATAAACAAATAAGTAAATATATACTTTGCTATTTAGTCCCTCAAAATTTAGCAACTCCACACAAATCTTACATTATTTACAAATTTTTTAAGCGAAAGAAAAGGCTTACAGATTCATCGCCTCGAGTTGGTTTCATTCTTGACCGTGTGGGAGTACCATGGCTACTGTCATAAGAATTGTCGTTACCCTTTCCGGCGGCCTTCGCCTGATAATGTGGATGAAGTGGCGACCGGTCAAAGCTATTTTCAGATCCAGCACTATGCTTTACCGGACGAGTCCCTTGACCACCACGTTGATAGGCGGAGCCACCAGAAGTTCTCCGGCCGGCGTTATCATTAGGTGTTTGATATTCGTTGTCTTCCCTGCTCGTCCGACGGTCATTAGTGGGCTGGACCGCACGCCTGCCGACAGGTTCTTCCGGTTCTGCGTGGGGTCTGGTGCGAGGAGCCGGCGGAGGGATTTTATCGGCGAACATTTCAGGGTTCTCTTGTGGGTCGTTTGGATTGATCATCTTCCCACCGGTTTTACCTTTCCGAGCTTTGTCGAAGTAAACTGTATAAGGAACATTATCTTCGCTTTCCCAGTTGCCGAATTTTGGTACAGTTGGACGCTGCTGCCAAATTTCACATCAGTTTGTACTCGAAATAATATTCAAATGTTGAATTTCCTCAAAATAATCAGCATTTTGTCACTCAAATTTGAATCAATTTGCACTTCTACATTTTCTGTTCTTAAGTTCGATCATACAACATATCTCATGAACTACTGTTCGTCAACGAGAGTCAATTCATCAACAATATATTCTATAAATCATCAATACAAGCAAGGATCCAAGCAAAAATTACAAGTAATTATCAATCATATCACAAGCCCTTCGACATTAGATTCAAACGACGACACCAATGATAAATTTCTCCGGCAATGACCCAAAAGTCAAGTCAACTCTTGACTTTTGACAACCAAATTGGATGCTTTTCGAGATCAAAATCGGAGCCTGATTACAGGAGGAAGGAGTATCAAATTCAAAGATTATATTGATGATTTATGACTAAGGATATGATTCAATTGGTTTTATAAACCTACGTTGACCGGCTTACACATTGAAGCGAATTCAAATTATTTCTCTGAGTACCTCACAATTACCATTCTAGTAGCAGAGTAATTGATTGATTAACAGTATTATGTGGACAACATAATAAGGTCAATAGAAAAAATCCATAGACATAAGATATTAACTCAAAATTTCACCAAAAACGCAATGAATATAAGAAAACAGAGAGAGATTGGAGGAAGAACGATTCAGCTGCAAGTAGAGAAGCTTACCGCCATGTCTATTTAGGAGGAAGCTTGCAAGAAATCAGACACACGAGATGGCAGAGCGCAATAATTCTTCAACAAGTGAGAGAAAAAGCTCGCAATTTTGAGATCTTAATTTATTAATACAAGAGCTGAAACTGCACCTGCTAGTTCGTTGGCTCCCTGAGAACTCAGAGAGAGAGAGAGAGAGAAAGAGAGATGAAGAAAAATGGAGGGATGAAGAAGAAACCGTCTTCAAGGAAGAAGAGTGGTTAATCAACCGTTGACCGGAGCCACCGGTCATCTTTGACCATTACTCTTTCTCTAGAAAATATAATTACCATAATTTAGATTTTTTATCAAATTCATGTCGACAAATAATTTATACATAAGGCTACGGGTATATTCGGTTTTTTCCTACAATTTTTGAGTTTTTGTTGTCTGAACCACATCTTTATCGTTTCTTTATCCTTTTATTTAGAAAAGTCTAAAATACTCGCTATTTCATAACATTAATTTATTTCTATTTTTTAAGTATTTATAAAACTAATATATATATATATATATATATATAAGCGATCGGGTGAGAACTCTTCTTAAACTGAAGACTCGTGAGGACACCTTAAAGAAATTGAAAAAAAATAAATATATATATAAATAATAAAATTGATCATACTACTATATTGGAGAAAAAAATTCAAAAAAAACATTTGGATCATTATTTTTTTTTATAATGAAACAATGATCCACAAAATAAAAAAAATTTTGGATTCTTACTGTTTTTCAATGATCCAAATTTTTTTTTTCTAATTTTTTTTTGATAATGATGTATTACTATTCTTGATTTTATGATTTGTATTTTTTTTATATATTTTTCAATTTTTTTAAGATGTCCTTACGAGTCCTCACCGAAAAAAGAGTTTTTACCGGAACGGGACCCTATATATATATATATATATATATATATATATATATATATATATATATATATATATATATATATATATATATATATATATATATATATAGGGTCCGGATCCGGTGAGGACTTCAATTTCTGTGAGGACTGCAAGGACAATTCTCGTCCACTCATTTCCTTAAGGAGAATAACGTCAAACGTAATTATTGGTTTTGACGTAATCACATGCAGCTTTCGTCCATGCAAGGTAATACGGACTCAAAGATGTAATCGCATGCTACTCACGTCCGTACAACATAATTTAGCTGGGTTTTTTTATTTTTATTTCATTTATTATTATTTTCATTTTTATTATTTTTTAAATATTATTTTTCTTTTTTTTTAAACTCGTATGTTTTTTTACTCGTTTTGAATCATAACGAGTTTTGGATCTTGGATCATAACGAATTTTGAATCTTGGATCATAAAACATAATTTGGTTTTAATATTTTTGGATCATGTATATTTTTTTGCTATTTTGATATGTTTTGATTCATAAAATAATTAGTTTATATCAGTTTGAATCATAAACATATTTTGGTTCTGAATATTTTTGGATCATGTATGTTTTTTTGATATTTTGATGAGTTTTTTTACTTAAAAATATAAAAATAAACACTTAAAAAACTTTTTTTCAGAAAATTCTTTTTGGAAACTTACTAATATAATATTTACAATGGTTTCTTAAATTTTCATAATTTTTGGAGAATTTTTTTAAATTTTTGATTTTTTATAAATATAAAAAATAAATTTTTTTTTTTTCAAATTTTCATGATGGTGCTTGTTTTGTAGAGAATTAAATTTCAAGAACTTTGGTTTTTTCAGAATTTTTTTACAAATAAAAAAAAGTTATGGTCCAAAAACAAAGTTAGTGGAATAAAAAAAATCCAGCAAACGAGATTGTGACAAATGTCACAATGGGGGGTGAGGTACTCGATCATATTACTATATTACCTTTCTTAATTTGTCTTATCCACCCACTAGTTTTAATTTTTAGACAATCAGCCCCACAAACTTTTAAAATTTTTCAATTTTTTTCACAATGAATCTTAGCCACCCATTTTTCAATATTAGAGGTCCAGATTTGTCATCACAGTCCTCACCGAAATTGGAGTCCTCACCCGATCCTGATTCTATATATATATATATATATATATATATATATATATATATATATATATATATATATATATATATACATATATATATATATATATATATATATATATATATATATATATATATATATATATATATATATATATATATATATGTGTGTGAGCAGGTTCCATTGAGAATGGAAAAACAAATTGAGACCGCGAGAATAAATATGGACCACTAGTCACTAGATGTGTCAACGTTGCCGCGCCGCTCTATGACAACGAAAGATGTTATTATTATTCATATATGATTGGGGTATATGGTTATTCATATATATTTCATTCATATATGATTATTCCTATACTCACTTATGAATAGACATATATGAATAATCACTTATGAATAAATATATATGGTTGAGGAGGTCGAAATGGTGGTAGAGAGTGGCGATTGTGACATCCGCCTAAAATGGATTCGGGTCAACCCAACCCAATTGGGAAATTTAATAAACCCTACTCAAGATTTACTTGACGCTAATAGGATCAAAACCTATACAATACGATATAAATTGACGTTAATAGCAAAATAGCATAGTATAACGTTATAACTATAATCAAATTAAATTATGATACCATATTAAAATCAAATCAAAGTATGATACTCTAATTAAATTAAAAGAGTCAAACTTGAATACTATAATTAAACTTCAAATCAAAGTAGATTGTCATAATCAAATAATAACCTATTTTTTATAAAACTCTATTTTTATAAACTCTACATTAAATTTTATAAAATTCTTATATTAATTAGTGTATTACATAGAGATGCTTGTACTAGTGGGAAATTATGAAGACCACCTAAAGTCAAAAGTTATTCTCATGGTCTCCCACTCACACCTCTCATCATCTTTCCTTTCATTTTTCTCCCCACACATTATTCTCATCACCACTCAAACCCTCTCTATCCTTTCTCTCCCTCTCAATCTCGAAATTCATCTAAGAAATATCAATTTTCCAGCCAAGAACAAGCTATCATACTCAAATCTTCATCCCTATTGAAGCATTCATCAAGGTATGTTGTTAAAAGTTCCAAATTCATACATGAAACAAATTAAATCCACCAAAATATCTAAAACTCATTTTATGCATAAACTTGATTTTTCTAAAGATCCCATCAATAAAATAAGAAGTTCTGGAAATTTTCAGAAAATAACTTATTTTTATTGAATTACTATAGTTATTGCACTAAAATAAGGCAATAATTCACATAAAATACTTTTTGCAGTCAATAAATTCTGGGAATATTTTGGAACAACCCATATATTGAGTAAAGTGGATTTATAAAGTTTCATGCATTTATATTACTGTTTGATACTTATTTTGTATTTTATTTTGTTGTAGATTAATAAATTGCAAAATATAGTTATGTATGTTAACAACTAGATTTTATATTTTTCGCACCTTATTCACATATTAAAGACTCCATGAATAAATTTACAGATTTTTGTAAGAATGTTTTCTTATTTTTCTTGATTTAATGTTTATTTAATGGTTTAAATTGATAATAAATAGCTACACATGTCCAAAAATTATAACACCTTATCAGAATATCATATATAACATGGTAATCATAAATAAAAAGTCTAATTAATTTCTCTTAATATTTTCCTATTATTTATGATTTTATTGTTTAGTTAATAATGAAAAACATAAGAAATACTTCCTTTAGTCCAAAATATCCAAATTATTTACAGTAGGCTCAATATAATGTTAAAAAACTATGGTTAATTTTACAGAATTTTTAGGGATCATTTATTATTTTTTCCGAATTTTGTTGTTGTTTAATCATTAAAATACTAAATAAATACTAAAGCAGTTAAGAAAAATATGAAAATTTTACAGTAATTACTATTTTGTGAAATAATTATTTTCTGATAATTTTAGAATGTTTCATTACTGTTTAGTATTTAAAACCATTTTCCTAAATATCTAAGCATGTAAAAAAGCATTTTAATGATTATTTCATATAAATAATTGTTTATAATATATAAAATCTGTAAATACTTATAATTTGACTAGTTATTATTTTAATAAGAAATTATTAAAATATTTCCTAAAGTGAAAATATAAATTAATTAAGCAAAGTAATTAATTCAATTTAAAATTTATTTAACATATAAATACATTAATATTCAAAACAAAATTTGGATAATTGTTAATTCATCTAATATAATAATATGTGTCTAAATTATTTTTATTAATACTATATTCCCATTTATCGATTCCTAAACCAAAACTATTAATTATAATAGGTTCCACGTCGTTTTGACCCGAGCCGTCTATCGTACAACACGCGCATTCCTTATTGGACTAATGTGAGTAATCTACCCCATATTTTATAATTTTAAATACTTTTGGGGTGTATCATGTGGTTTTAATATGTTCCAACTTTATTTTATTATTTTTTTCACCATTGAGACATTGTTGGGACATTTATATGTGAATCATTATTTGTATAATTGTTGCTTGTTTACGCTACATGTACTTGTAGTGCATTACCATTTTTAGTCTAATCTCCATGACTATGCCCGTATTCTTGAGGTACGTTATGGACAATAATAGCGCTATTGGGTTGACCACCCCGCCTTGGGACGCTAAGGTGATTGATTGCACGTGGTTGAGTGTGTATGATGATTAGATGCCCCATCCTATATATATACTTATATGTATATATAGGGTGAGGACTTATTGTTGTTGTTATCATTTGTTAATCAATTTTTGATTTATAAATTGTTATCTCAATAACACTTGTTTGCCAACTTCAAAAGAAAACAAATTTCAAATTATTCAAACTCACAATTTTCTTTAATAAAACTAGATTACTCACCAACTCTCGTAGTTGACCTGTTTTTACCCATGATGCAGATTTGAAGAATGAAGTTGATGAAAAGTAGGGTGTACCTTAGAAACCCACAATACTATTTAAATTTCATGTAATAAATGTTGTTGTATTTGGATTTGTATTTGTATGTTGTGGATTTTGTTTGCATACTTAGTACTTAATTGAATCTAATCATATTGTAACATAGTTGTCATGAGACTTTGAACAATATATCACGCCTTGATCGATTCCGCCAAGGATCGGGGTGTGACAGATTGGTATCAGAGCCCTTGACTATAGGGAATTAGGTTAATTGCCTTGACCTAGTCTATAGCCTCTAGGGTCCTCTCGTATGCTAGTTTATAAAATGCACACACAATTGCAAGCAATTCGCATTTAGAAAATCCTAGGAATACCTTTGTGTGCTAATTGCTCCCTTATGTGCTTATGTATTATTCCCGACACTTATATGTGTGCATACACTTGTGAATTTTCTCCTCTTTCTCTTAAAATCACACACATACTCAAATGGTTTCAAAATAAAAATTAATATACATATATATTCCTTAGAGCTCATAGGAAATTAAAAGTCATCCACTCTAGTTGGGTAGGATCAAAGTAATGGACGCGTAGTAACTGGAAGGGGGAGGTGCCGGTAGCCCGAAAGTCCTGACTAGGTAAGCATTCGTATACATCCCAATCAACCGAGGGACCAGTTTGCTTACCTAGGGACCAAAGACGAGAGTTCCCAAACCTATAGGCCAAAGCGCGTCATTCACATTACTTTTGAGCCATCAAAATACCCGACCTTATCAAACGTATCCGAAAGGATACACTCCAAAATGGCCAACTCATTGGACTATTAAGTTCCCTAATGGGCCTTGAAGTGGGAAAAACATGTGAAAACTTAGTATTGTGGGGGCTCATGCAATTGCTACATGCTTTACATTTAATACCCATGGAAAGCCCAAAAGGTGCCCAACACTCCTAACCATGGCCCAACAAGTGTTTTACAATCATTTTACCCAACAATGTCTACAAACTTAATTTCCATAATCAATTTACAAATAACTCACAAGTCCATATGCATGTTTCTCATAGATGGCATTACGACCCCCATACGCTGCTCGTAACAACCGAAGGCTAGCCGCCCTTATCGCTAAGGAGGTAGCGAATGTCATCCCAACAACCCATCTTTAAACTCTTCAGCCGCAAGCTCCAGCAACCACTCATCGTTGCTCGTTTAAGCATTTTCGTAGCTGTAATCCGCCTTACTTCAAAGGCATAGATGGTGCCACCGCACTCCTCACATGGATCGAAGAAATGGAGAGTACTTTCATCCACAGCGAGTGCCCTGAGGACCTGATGGTCCGTCACGCTACAGGGTGCCTCCAAGGTCATGCTCTCTCATGGTGGAACCTAGAAAAACGGGAAAAAGGAGAGGGTGTTGCCTTGGGAATGACCTGGTCAAAACTAAAGGAACGCATGATAGAAAAGTTTTGCCCGGACAGCGAATTGCAAACTCTCGAGGAGGAATTCTGGAATCTGAAACAGGTGGGAGGAGACAACGCGACCTACACTAATAGATTCTATGATCTTTCAAGACTCCTACCTCACATGGTTCAACCTATGAAAACTGCAATACGTCGCTACATCAAAGGGTTACCGCGCCAGATCCGTGATTCGGTGACCAGCAGCAGGCCATCTACTCTGGAATCCGCTATTGAAATAGCAGGTCAACTCAACGAGGATAATATGAACGATGGTGTCCTCCCACGCAAGGGTTCAAAGATGACAACTAAAAAGCCGACCCCTGAGACCCCCTTAATTGTCAAGTCCGAGTCCTCACACCGACACGACAAAAAGAAGCGGAAAAGTCATCACCACAACCATGCTGTTATTACCCCTGCTGCTCCTATCACCCAAGTTACCCAACCAAACAAAAAGCCGTATACCGGACCTCACCCCCTCTGTAACCATTGTAACTATCACCATATGTCCACCAGCCCGTGTCGCCTTTGTACGACTTGTGGTCGCTATGGCCACTTGGCGGACACATGTCGTGCACCAAAAACTCAGCGACCATTCGCTCTACCCTCAAATCAGCAAACACAAACCCGGTATCCAACTGGAACATGCTTCAACTGTGGTGACCCCAGCCATTTCAGAAACGCCTGTCCTAGGCTTGTCAATATCATTAACACTCAAGCCCAGGCAAATCCAACAATTCAGGTTCCAGCTCCCAAAGGCCGAGCATTTGTCATTACCGCAACCCAAGCACAGACCGATAACAAGGTCGTAAATGGTACGTTTCTCATAAATGACTGCTACGCATCAGTACTTTTTGATTCAGGTGCCGACAAAAGTTTTGTGTCTTTGGAATTTGAACCCATACTTCACACACCTCGCACGATACTTGATGAACACTTTACCGTAGAAGTCGCCAATGGAAAAAACATTTCACTCAATGCAGTCATCCAAGATTGCACTTTCGATTTTTGCGGTCATAAATTTTCTGTCAATTTAGTTCCTATGGAACTTGGTAGCTTCGACATCATCGTGGGAATGGATTGGCTATCCCAAAACCATGCTGAAATAGTGTGTTACGAGAAGTTTATTCGTATTCCTCTTGCCGATGGTCAAAGTCTTCGTATTTATGGCGAGACTCGTTCAAAAAAGCTTAGTCTTATGTCATGTACTCAAGCTCGATCATATCTACGTAAAGAATACATGGCTTTCTTAGCCCATGTGGTGGAAACAAAGGTCAAAGAAAAGAAGATCGAAGATATTCCGATTGTACGAGACTTTCCCGACATCTTTCCCGATGACGTATCTGTACTCCCTCCAGTACGTGAGCTAGAGTTCCGCATCGATCTCGTTCCTGAGGCTGCTCCCATAGCCAAGTCTCCATATCGGTTGGCTCCAACCGAGATGCAAGAATTGGCAAGTCAGCTCCAAGAATTAACCGATAAGGGATTTATCCGCCCTAGTACTTCACCCTGGGGAGCCCCGGTTCTCTTCATCAAAAAGAAAGATGGTTCGTTTCGTATGTGTATCGATTATCGGGAGTTAAATAAATTGACCATCAAGAACCGATATCTGTTACCTCGGATCGACGACCTTTTTGATCAGCTTCAAGGAGCTTCATGTTTCTCAAAAATCGACCTCCGCTCGGGTTATCACCAACTTCGAGTACGGGAAGAAGACATCCCCAAAACCGCTTTCCGAACCCGCTATGACCATTACGAGTTCACCGTTATGCCTTTTGGCCTAACGAATGCCCCTGCCGCATTCATGGACTTGATGAATCGGGTATTTAAACCTTATCTCGACCGTTTTGTTATCGTCTTTATTGATGACATCCTCATTTACTCCAAGACAAAGGCAGACCATGAAAGACACCTTCGTCTAACTCTCCAAACATTGCAAGGAAATCAGCTCTATGCCAAATTTTCGAAATGCGAGTTTTGGTTAAATGAGGTACAATTCCTCGGTCATATTATAAGTGACAAGGGTATTTTAGTCGATCCCGCAAAAGTTGAAGCAGTTAAGAATTGGAAAGCCCCACGTAACCCCAAGGAAATTTGGTCATTCCTCGGTTTAGCTGGCTATTACCGGCGTTTCATTTCAAATTTCTCAAAGATCGCTTTACCGCTTACTTTTCTCACTTGCAAGGGTACGCCATTTGATTGGGGACCCAAGCAAGAAGACGCTTTCCAAGCCCTTAAACAAAGATTGTGTGACGCTCCGATTCTTACACTTCCTGAAGGATCCGAAGATTTCGTGGTATACTGCGATGCCTCCAATCTCGGTCTAGGTTGTGTTTTGATGCAAAGGGGAAAGGTTATAGCTTACGCATCGCGACAACTTAAAATCCATGAAAGGAATTATACGACTCATGATTTGGAGCTCGGTGCCGTGGTTTTCGCTCTTAAAATTTGGAGGCATTACCTTTACGGCACTAAATGCGTAATTTTCACCGACCACAAGAGCTTGCAACATATTCTTAATCAAAAGGAACTCAATATGAGACAAACACGATGGGTTGAACTCCTAAATGATTACGAGTGTGAAATACGCTATCATCCGGGCAAGGCAAACGTCGTAGCTGACGCGTTAAGCCGAAAAGAACATGCCAAAGCATTTCATCTAATATGTTCTCCTATCTTGTCCAATCTCAGTGACCGAATTCGAGGAGCCCAACACTCGGCAATTACCGAAAATGACATGCCCACGGGAATTGATGGGGAGTTGGAAAGTAAATCTGATGGTATTTTCTATTATCAATATCGCATCTGGATCCCAGATCGCGACAATCTTCGTACATTCCTGATGGAAGAAATCCATAAAACTCGATATTCCATTCATCCTGGCGCTGACAAGATGTATCATGGCTTGAGAACCAATTATTGGTGGTCGGGAATGAAAAAGGATATTGCTTTATTCGTGGCCAAATGTCTTACATATTCCAGAGTCAAAGCAGAACATCAACGACCCTCTAGACTATTGGTCCAACCGGTAATCCCCGAGTGGAAATGGGAAGTGATCGCCATGGATTTCGTAACCAAACTTCCCCGTACCACCAAGGGACACGACAACATTTGGGTAATCATTGACCGTTTGACCAAATCCGCTCATTTCCTTGCCATCCGTGAAGATTTCAAGGTCGAACAACTTGCTCGAATTTACATCGACAAGATAGTTAGTCGGCATGGCATCCCTCTCAGCATCATTTCAGATCGTGATGGGAGATTTCTCTCTCGGTTTTGGCAATTACTTCAAGCAGCCATGGGAACCCGCCTCGATCTCAGTACCGCCTATCATCCTCAAACCGATGGTCAATCTGAGAGGACAATTCAAACACTCGAAGATATGTTGAGGGCGTGTGTCTTAGATTTCGGAGGAAACTGGGACTCTCATTTACCATTGGTGGAATTCTCCTATAATAACAGTTATCATTCTAGCATCAAGATGCCACCATTTGAGGCATTGTATGGTCGTAAATGCCGATCTCCTATTTGCTGGCATGAAATTGGCGAGTCCCACGTGATTCGCGCAACAGTGGATTCTCCAATCGTTGGTCCTGAGCTTATCCAGGAAACAACCGACAAAATCACTCAGATTCGCAATAACCTTCTCGCAGCTCGTAGCCGACAAAAAAGTTATGCCGACAAGCGACGCAAACCGCTTGAATTTACCGTGGGTGACATGGTCATGTTAAAAGTGTCCCCATGGAAAGGTGTGGTTCGATTTGGACGCAAGGGTAAATTGGCACCACGCTATGTAGGCCCATTCAAAATCCTGAAAAGGATCGGACCAGTAGCCTACGAGTTGGATCTACCAATAAAGCTTAATAAAGTACACCCAGTATTTCATATAGCCAACCTCAAGAAGTGTTTAGCAGACGAGAACCTTCATGTTCCTCTCGAGGATATCCAAATCGACGAGACAATGCAATTTATCGAGAAACCCTTGGAAATTGCCGACCGAAAGGAAAAGCAACTCAAAAGAAGTCGCATTCCCCTGGTCAAGGTAAGGTGGCAGTCAGCACGTGGACCTGAGTATACATGGGAGCGTGAGGATCAAATGCGTACCAAATACCCACAACTTTTCTCTTAAGGTACTCTCTTCTTAAATTTCGGGACGAAATTTCCTAAAGTAGGGGAGACTGTGACATCCGCCTAAAATGGATTCGGGTCAACCTAACCCAATTGGGAAATTTAATAAACCCTACTCAAGATTTACTTAACGCTAATAGGATCAAAACCTATACAATACGATATAAATTGACGTTAATAGCAAAATAGCATAGTGTAACGTTATAACTATAATCAAATTAAATTATGATATCATATTAAAATCAAATCAAAGTATGATACTCTAATTAAATTAAAAGAGTCAAACTTGAATACTATAATTAAACTTCAAATCAAAGTAGATTGTCATAATCAAATAATAACCTATTTTTTTTATAAAACTCTATTTTTATAAACTCTACATTAAATTTTATAAAATTCTTATATTAATTAGTGTATTACATAGAGATGCTTGTACTAGTGGGAAATTATGAAGACCACCTAAAGTCAAAAGTTATTATCATGGTCTCCCACTCACACCTCTCATCATATTTCCTTTCATTTTTCTCCCCACACATTATTCTCATCACCACTCAAACCCTCTCTATCCTTTCTCTCCCTCTCAATCTCGAAATTCATCTAAGAAATATCAATTTTCCAGCCAAGAACAAGCTCTCATACTCAAATCTTCATCCCTATTGAAGCATTCATCAAGGTATGTTGTTAAAAGTTCCAAATTCATACATGAAACAAATTAAATCCACCAAAATATCTAAAACTCATTTTATGCATAAACCTGATTTTTCTAAAGATCCCATCAATAAAATAAGAAGTTCTGGAAATTTTCAGAAAATAACTTATTTTTATTGAATTACTATAGTTATTGCACTAAAATAAGGCAATAATTCACATAAAATACTTTTTGCAGTCAATAAATTCTGGGAATATTTTGGAACAACCCATATATTGAGTAAAGTGGATTTATAAAGTTTCATGCATTTATATTACTGTTTGATACTTATTTTGTATTTTATTTTGTTGTAGATTAATAAATTGCAAAATATAGTTATGTATGTTAACAACTAGATTTTATATTTTTCGCACCTTATTCACATATTAAAGACTCCATGAATAAATTTACAGATTTTTGTAAGAATGTTTTCTTATTTTTCCTGATTTAATGTTTATTTAATGGTTTAAATTGATAATAAATAGCTACACATGTCCAAAAATTATAACACCTTATCAGAATATCATATATAACATGGTAATCATAAATAAAAAGTCTAATTAATTTCTCTTAATATTTTCCTATTATTTATGATTTTATTGATTAGTTAATAATGAAAAACATAAGAAATACTTCCTTTAGTCCAAAATATCCAAATTATTTACAGTAGGCTCAATATAATGTTATAAAACTATGGTTAATTTTACAGAATTTTTAGGGATCATTTATTATTTTTTCCGAATTTTGTTGTTGTTTAATCATTAAAATACTAAATAAATACTAAAGCAGTTAAGAAAAATATGAAAATTTTACAGTAATTACTATTTTGTGAAATAATTATTTTCTGATAATTTCAGAATGTTTCATTACTGTTTAGTATTTAAAACCATTTTCCTAAATATCTAAGCATGTAAAAAAGCATTTTAATGATTATTTCATATAAATAATTATTTATAATATATAAAATCTGTAAATACTTATAATTTGACTAGTTATTATTTTAATAAGAAATTATTAAAATATTTCCTAAAGTGAAAATATAAATTAATTAAGCAAAGTAATTAATTCAATTTAAAATTTATTTAACATATAAATACATTAATATTCAAAACAAAATTTGGATAATTGTTAATTCATCTAATATAATAATATGTGTCTAAATTATTTTTATTAATACTATATTCCCATTTATCGATTCCTAAACCAAAACTATTAATTATAATAGGTTCCACGTCGTTTTGACCCGAGCCGTCTATCGTACAACACGCGCATTCCTTATTGGACTAATGTGAGTAATCTACCCCATATTTTATAATTTTAAATACTTTTGGGGTGTATCATGTGGTTTTAATATGTTCCAACTTTATTTTATTATTTTTTTCACCATTGAGACATTGTTGGGACATTTATATGTGAATCATTATTTGTATAATTGTTGCTTGTTTACGCTACATGTACTTGTAGTGCATTACCATTTTTAGTCTAATCTCCATGACTATGCCCGTATTCTTGAGGTACGTTATGGACAATAATAGCGCTATTGGGTTGACCACCCCGCCTTGGGACGCTAAGGTGATTGATTGCACGTGGTTGAGTGTGTATGATGATTAGATGCTCCATCCTATATATATACTTATATGTATATATAGGGTGAGGACTTATTGTTGTTGTTATCATTTGTTAATCAATTTTTGATTTATAAATTGTTATCTCAATAACACTTGTTTGCCAACTTCAAAAGAAAACAAATTTCAAATTATTCAAACTCACAATTTTCTTTAATAAAACTAGATTACTCACCAACTATCGTAGTTGACCTGTTTTTACCCATGATGCAGATTTGAAGAATGAAGTTGATGAAAAGTAGGGTGTACCTTAGAAACCCACAATACTATTTAAATTTCATGTAATAAATGTTGTTGTATTTGGATTTGTATTTGTATGTTGTGGATTTTGTTTGCATACTTAGTACTTAATTGAATCTAATCATATTGTAACATAGTTGTCATGAGACTTTGAACAATATATCATGCCTTGATCGATTCCGCCAAGGATCGGGGTGTGACAGCGATGATGATGGTGATGGTGGCGGCAGTGTTAGTGAGGTGGTGGTGTTGGTGGAGGTGGAAGTGGCGGTGGATGGTGACGAAGGTGGTGGTGGTGGTGGTGGAGGTGGTAGTGGTGGGTGGTGGTGGTGATGGTAGGGGTAGTGGATGTGGTGGTAAAGATGGTAGTGGCGGTGGTTATCGAGGTGGTGGTGATGATGATAGAGGTGTTGGAGTTGGCATTAGCGGTAGTGGTGGTTGGTGGCGGTAGGGGAGGCAGTGGTGGCAGCAGTGGTGGATGTGGCGACGGTAGTGGTTGTAACACCCGGCTTTTAAAACAAAAACACCCCTGGAAATTTTTCATTTAAAACGAAGGTTTCATTACATAAAACCATAACATAAGGGGTATATTTTATTAAAAACGGGTACAAGTGTATCAAGGAGAGTATAAAATACCATAATCTCCTTTAAAGCCGGGCTGCTACCGACAGCATCTATGAGTCCCACTTCTTAGTCACGGACTCTATCTTTTCCCTATCAGGATCATGCTAACCTGCAGGGACATTTAACAAATATCGTGAGCTATAAAGCTCAGTGAGTAATCATATCTGCAAATAACATGTACAATAAATACATCCATATATAATTCTTTATATATGATACATATATTTATTTTTTTCATCTCTCAATATCAAATACCATTTTATAGCCTTTTCCGGCTAAACATGTATATCTGTCTGGATATCGGACCCAGACTACTAGCCTTACCGGCTGATCATATATCTCTTAGGATTCTGCATCCTGCTTCATAGCCTTACCGGCTGAAAAGTAATATCATGTGATTATCAAATCACTTTATCACGTCTAATCTGTTATTTGCATACCGATCAAATCAATTCTATATGCTATCCAGGCCATGTGTATATAAAAGAGAATATTCATACAAATTCTCAATTATCATTTCTGTCCCCTATTTCCTAGTCATATCTGACTATACCATATTTCATGACTATATAAGTCACATCATTTGTCATGGCTATACAGGCCGCACCAAAACATTTCCAGTATATGAATCACAGCCCGAAGGCCGCACCAGTTTGGGTTCAACGACCCGGAATCATAGCCATAAGGCCGCACCATTTCCATATAATAATATCATAGCCATATAGGCCACACCAGTTGGATATAACATCCAGTATCATAGCCATATAGGCCGCACCAGTTGGATATAGCATCCAATATCATAATCAGTTATGGCTCACGAGTTTGTCCCGCTTTTGCCTAGACTCACGGCTTCGTTCTTGTCATCGCAATGACTCACAACTTATCCGGTATTGCCTTTTTAAAGGTTGACTCACAGCTCCGTTCTTGTCTATTGTAGACTCACGGCTTATCTGGTATTGTCGCATTACTGACTCACAGCTCCGTTCTTGTCTATCATAGACTCACGGCTTATCTGGTATTGTCGTATCACGGTTTATCTGTTTATTGACTCACAGCTCCGTTCTTGTCTATATCAGACTCACGGCTTATCTGGTATTGTCTTTTATTTCATTATTATTGACTCACAGCTCCGTTCTTGTCTATATCAGACTCACGGCTTATCTGGTATTGTCTTTTCAACGCATCTGTCAACTGTTCATTTTTGTCCCCCAAAGCAGTTTCAATCTGTAATAGTTCAATCATCATATATCATATATGATATCAGTGAGATTACTCACCTGGAACTTCGCTGCATTTGATTCCGGTTGTTTCTTGCTTTTGCGTGCACCACAACCATTTATCCCGTACCTATATATTCATTTATATACCAAATGATAATAGGTTAATAACCATTTCAGTTGACTCTACTGCACAGGAGTCCTATACAATACAATTGGGGACTATTTCCAAGCATTTCCAATCAATAACCATCGTTATAAAATTTAATACACTTCCCGAAATACGCGTATTCTACTACAGTACTTTCGGGAGGTCGTATTCGTATTCCGATAATTTTCCATGAAGTTTCACAACATATTAGACCTATGTTTAAAATTTCAGGTCAATCGGATAAGCCTAGCATCAAAATCAAACTTGGAAAATGCACCAAATTTTAACAGAGGAGGAATTTGCTTCTGCCGTGGGATCGGGTCGCGATCCACCCTATGGTCGGGTCGTGATCCCTGCGATTCCTGCCAGGAAGCCCGTTTTTTGTGCTATAAAATCTCATTTTTCCATTTTTAAGCACTTATTGCTCGACTTCATCATTAGGGATTGTTCTAGGACCAAAACCTTTCATTAATATCAAGTTTTAAACCATGGAAACGGTAATTCCAATCCATTTCTAACATTTCCCGTTTTTCACATTTTTGATCCAAAACCGAAATTGTTGAATTTAACTTGCTTCTATTGATTTCTTTCAGTCAATATAGCATCTAGAACTCATTTAAAGCCATTAGAATCAAGTTTATCACAAAAACTCACAATCTAGGGTTCTTGATCAAAATCTCAATTCTTTCAAAATAGCAACCTACTTCCATATTCTTAAGTTAAGTTCTTTAAGCATAACTTATTGGAAGTATTAAGCTATTTTAAACACATAATCATAATTGAAATTTGCAGATTTCAGTTTCTATAAAACCCATCAAGAACACTTCAAGAACTTGGTTAAAAATCAAGTTACTAACCTTGTTTAACTTAGGAATCACCAATTCCAAGCTATGATTCCAATTCCCTGCTTCAAGCTTCAAGGATTTCTGCAGAATTTGCACACAAAATCCTTCCTGTTGCTGCACAAATGGTCAGCCAAAGAAGAGAGTCAACCTCTCTATTTATACTTCCAAAGTTTACATTTTTAGTCCCTAAGTTCATTTTCTTGAACTTTTGGCACTATAATCAAATTTTATGACATAAGACTTTCATTCCTTATCCTTTTTCCACAAGCAACAATATTTTTACATAATTGGTCCTTCGCATGGTCAAATGACCAAATTACCCTTTTATGGTAAAATGACCAATTTACCCTTTTTCTAGTATTAACTTTCTAATACTTAGAACACCATGTTAAATCATAAATACACTATGATTAACATTTTAATACTTAACAAAAGTATCGTGGTGTTACAGTGGTGGAGGCGGCTACTGTGGTGGTGGTGGTGACGAAGGTGGTGCAGGTGGTAGTGGAGGTGAAAATCATATATGAATAATAATATATTTATTTTGTCGTTAGAGCGTCAACGCTCCGGCAGCGCCGAAAGACTAGAGCGTCAACCTTTGTGAGATTTATCAGTCGAGAACAAAAGGAGAGAAAGGTAAATATATGAGAGGGTAATATGGAGTCAGAATTGCGTGAATCTTATGACTATCATCTAAGAATAGGACTTTTAGAGTCTTATCCTTCTGATATTTATCCAGTTCCTTGATATCCGGGTTTCAAATTCAAATCAGGATGATTTTTCATTTAAACCCTTAATCAGCTGGTAGTTTCTAATTAACACACCATAACTTTGGTATGTTAATAAACTTAGTCCATCACGTTTCCTTTTTATTGTCTTAAGCCAAATCTTATCTTATGTGTAACCAAAAAGGCACTGTTATATATAGTAATATCACCTACTTGTTGTGATCATGGGCATAGAACCAACAGATTCCCACTTACACGTGTCAACAACAATTGTATGGTCTCATGTTCCTACCCTAACAAGGTGTATGTCTTTCTAGACAAGTATCGTACTCAGACTGTATGATACAACCTTTAGGCAGGTGATCAAATATTCATTTGTTCTATAAGATATCCATATGAATGTCAGACATGGAAAATTTGTCAATCTCAGACATTTAAGATTATGTTTCCCAATATAGACTTGTGATGATGACAACATATTGAACTATTGATCCTATATCAATTCAGTCTGAGTATGACCATATATTTGTTGTCAGTACCAAATCATCGAGAGGTCCAGTGATATCACTTCTCCTATTAGGGAAGAAAGAACAAATAAACTTTGACTACATGAACCCTACCTACTTATCATGCCATACCTAGACAATCCCTTTATGGTTGCATGTTATGGATAACGTTGGAGAAAACCAAGGCATAACAAACTACAAAATTAAGAATCCATGCATCTCTATTTGAAGAATATAAGATATTACCATCTTAGAATTACTCATGATTCCATGAAGTAATCTCTAAGTGTAGGTTTCTCCAATACTTAATCTCCATTAAGTACACATGAGAATCAGCGCATCTTTATACTATGTCCATCAATACCTCACACCAGCCTTGAATCAATACTTACTCTCAAAAGTATGACCGACTCTAGACGTTTTGAATAATAATTTAATTATCCAAGAAATCAATAAGCATGCAAATTGGAACACAGTGATAAAGTAATGAAATGACTGCCTTACACATATATTAAGTTCTCCACAAATAATCATCAAATCAGACAAAGATTTGCACTGCATTTATTCCCAAGACAAATCAAACTAGACTAACCATACTCAAGCCAATTCGTTTGCAAATCTAATGTGTATGGACTTAGCATGATGGTCTTGCTTGGTCCGAGATAATGGATAAGTGATCAGATTAAGTATCGTGCCTTATCCGATACAATTCTTGATAGGTCTTCTATACCCTAGATACCTCAAACATGGCAGCGAAAACACACAAAAATTATCTAAGGTCGGTAACAATTACTAAAACCTACAAGGAAGCTACTTAATGATAATTACAACTACAGGAAGGATTAGGATTACAACCTTTAGCAAAACCAAATTGATCGAAGAACCCTTGTGTAGATCAAATCCCAAGCTAAGGAAGGTAGTACCCAAAAGAGAATACATATAATAGTTCACACCTAATAAGTCCATGAGAAAGCTCGTTATAAAACCCTAAAGAGGGATTATAGATTTTGATGAGAGAGAAGAGAGAAATTCTAGGTCTAAGGAGCTCTGGATGGTGCCTAGAATATGGTACCAGGGGACCTCTATTTATACTTGAAGGTGAGACAGAAATAAGGCAGGTTTAATGGTAACAAATAAGGAAACGGTCCAATCTTACCAAGAATCAAATCCTTATTGATTCTCCACCTTTTGGACGAAATTTTTGGAAGGATCCTTCCAAAATTTCTCCCCCACCCTTCTAGGGTTCCAGACCCCATCCTTCTAGGGTTCCAGAATGTTCATTGCTCAATTGTTGAACAATTAAAATTCAGCCCCTATACTTTTATTAATTGCCAAATTAATTCCAAATTAATTTCAATTAATTATAGATCAATTATAATTGATTCTAAATGAATTATAATTATTTCTAAACTAGTTTCTAATTATTTTATCATCACATGACAAATTAATAAACTAATTATCTCTCTTTCTTAATTAACACTAATATCATTTGGACTATTGACGGCAACCCAAAAATGACTCTGCTATTAATGGAAAATCATTACCAATTAGTTATGACCTTGGACACTATTCCAAAAGTCTCTCACTTGGACAAGTCATCACCTACAATTGGTCACAAGTCTCCAACTTAATCCGCAGAGCGTGCTTCCTTAGCCACTGCCGAACTCTGAATCTTATTCTTGGAGTCAGCCCTTAGATAATATCATCTATTCCTTTGGTACCTATGATGTGTACACCCCATTACGTTCAGTTTAGTTATAATCACAAATGAATAAGAAATCAACTTATATATGTTTGCTATATAAACATTTTTCATTAGTGAATACAACTTGAAGTGCATTTTTGATTTTTTATTTGTTCTCTATTCATTAATCAATAAATTAGATAGCTTGCTAATTTCTATTTTTCTTGGTACTAAAAAACCATGTTCCTTGTCATTTTTCTGTTTTACTAGCTAATCATTGATGATTAAATCAAATTATTTGATAATTTCTAATTTTAGGATATTCATTAATGAATAAGTTATATCACTTATTTATTTTTTTCCGTTTACAATTTCTGTTATGCGATCTAAATACTAAAATTTTGATTTTGCATTCATTAGTGATGAGTTTCATTAATGAATGACTTTTTCTGATTATCCAAAGAATTAATAGACACATAAGTAAATTTATTCTATCAATACTTAGGTTTTTGTCTCATTGACAACTTTATACTGTTAAGTTATATTCATTGATAATTATATGTGTTATTCATTGATAATTATATTATGTTTATTTGTTAATATTTATATGTTTAATTGATCAATGGGTGGTAGTGGTTGTCCGTAGTGTCTTATTCATTGATGATTACAATATCTTATTCATTGATGATTACATGAATTGTTCATTGATTATTATAATGCTTTTTCATTGATGATACATGATTTGTTCAAGTTTATGTCATTGAGTCTTTTCAATTTATTCTTGATTTAGTTAATCTTATTGATATATTTATTATGTATTTGACAATGTACAGAGAAAAACAAGAATATCAAGATAAATTAAGAATATCAAGATATCTCGATCATTTTGGAATGTTAATGTACAACTAAAAGTGGAAAGGATCATGACTTATTCATTTATGATTATGGAATAATTGTTAATTATATAATTTCACATTTTCTCTATGTTGTATTTATTTATGATTATAAGAATATATCTAATTATGATATTTTGTATTTTTTCCTTTGTTGTGTTAATCATTTATGAATAGATGTATATCTTAGTTATTTATGCAATGTGTTTTATTCGTTTATGTCTATAATTGCATTGAATTTTTTTTTTCTAAATTGTTTTTTATTCATTTATGATTACAGTCGTATTCATTTCTGATTAAAAATATGTTTTATTCATCTATGATTACAAATATTATGATTAATCGATAAATTTGAAAGAAAACATTGATTTTTATTATTATGAGAGAGAAAAATTATAAAAATTATTTTTATATTACGTTAACAACAAAAGAAAAAAATTAATTTAATTCCTTACTTTTGGTAACTGCACTCATTATTGCTAGATTTTAAGAAATTATCAATTAATTATAATATCTTAAAATTTAATTTAAATACAAAATTACTAATTTACCCTTATAAAATGATTGGTTCAGAAGTTTTCCTGTATTCTCAACATTTTAAGAGTTCTATATATATATATATATATATATATATATATATATATATATATATATATATATATATATATATATATATATATATATATATATATATATATATATATATATATATATATATATATATATAGACTGATTCAAAATAGAACCAAATTATACGACCTAACCACAAAAACAAATGAAAAAAATAACTTATGTCATAATTAAACATGAGTCATTTTCATGTGACACATAACCAAATTATACAACCTTATCATAGAGCCATATGGAAATGACCTATTGTTCATTTATGAACATATGTCATTTTTTCATGTATTTTTGTGGTTAGGTCATATAATTTAGTTCTATTTTGAAATAGTCAAATTAGAACATGAGTCATTTTCATATGAACAAAAAATTACTTAGGGTAAAAACGTAAAAAAAAAAATTGAAAACTTAAGGGTTTTTATTCGAATTTCAATTCATGGTAACCTGGAAACGTTTGATAGTAGGTTTCCAGGATAAAAATGAAAGTTTTTTTTTTTTTTTGCAAAGTTTAGCTTTAGTGAACACAAAAGTCGCAAAAGGGTAAAACCGAACTTTTCTGTAAAACTTAAGGGCTTTTATGACATTATATATATATATATATATATATATATATATATATATATATATATATATATATATATATATATATATATATATAGAGAGAGAGAGAGAGAGAGAGAGAGAGGGAGAGAGAGAGAGAGAGAGAGATAAATATGTTCAAATAAAAACCATTAAAAGATTGAGAACTGACTGGAACTAATCTTTGTCACATATTAATTTATAAGGTTTGATCCAATGGTTGTGAGATTTTATCGTCTACAACGTGTTCATATTGGTTAACCATAATAATACATAACCCTACGATGAATTGCGTCAATTGTTGAGATTGATTCTCACGGTTATTAATTTTTTTAATGGTTTTCGTTTGAACCCTTTTATATATATATATATATATATATATATATATATATATATATATATATATATATATATATATATATATATATATATATATATATATATATATATATATATATATATATATATATATATATATATATATATATATTAAATTTTTTTGTTGGTATCTTTTAAGAAATTAAAATGGAGAGCCCACCTACCTCCCAACCGCTTATATTGTAATAGGCTCTTCCAGCTGGCGTTCGCCATTATAATTTTTGTACCAACAATTTGTAAAACTATATCCTTTTGGTCAAGAAATATGTTATCCCGACGTCTTGTTTTGAGAATTTCATATTTTTATTTTGAAACTATTTGTTTAGGTGATTTATGTCAATTCATATGCAAACTTTGAACGTTATATGTCCAAATTATTGGAGTTTGCTCAATGTGATTTATATATCATAAGGACGGATGTTAATCGGCTCAAATCGATTAACTATGAGTTAGTCGGATTTAAGTCAATCGAGTTTTGAGTTAGTCGGATTAATTATTAAATAATCCATAAATTAAGTTATTAAATTAAGTTTTACAACATTGTTTTTAAACTTTTCACCATTGTTGAAGCTATTGTGTTGCAACACTTTTGTTTACCGATTTATAAAAAAACTTGATACAAAACAATTTTTGGACGAATGTCATTTGATTAAAGAAAACAAATGAGTTAAGAATTTTTTTTGTAGATGTGATTTTTTGTTATTTCATAATCTATAAATTTAGTTTGTTAAAATATTGCACATTTCTTAATCCAATAAAACAAAATTCGTAATCTGGGTCCGGTCTTTTACTACGAAAAGAACCAAATATATATGTTAATAACAAACATTCATAAGAAATCCAGGTTGTTTGACCTGTTAATCCATTCGTGGTAAGCTAATTCAACGGGCAATACCCAAATAGGAAAAAAGAAAGAACATGAGATGAGACAAACATGAGTCTAAGGGTGGGGGGAGTAGATCCCTCCCATCCCACTGAACCCACACGCCACGTCAGCTTTTCTCTCTCCTCTCACTTCCATTTTCCCCATCTTTCACCAATCTTTCACCAATCTTTCACCCATGGAACCAGTACCCACTGAACCCACTGAACCCACAATGCCACATCATATATTTGATATTTAAATGTTTTAATTAAATGAATAAATTAATTTTAACACTTAATTTAATAATAGAAATAATAATAAAATGCACAAAATTTAAAGAAAATTCAAATTACATTTAATTAAAAAACACACCGGTACAAGAAAAAAAAAAGTCTAAATACGGAAATAAAAATCCTAAATACGGAAATAAAAATCCTAAATACGGAAATAAAAATCCTAAATACGGAAATAAAAATCCTAAAGTTCCCACCCATACATTTCTGCAATTTCCTGTTTCTTCCCAAGAACCAATGCCAATTTTGATCCGGTCAAATGATCATGAGATTTAAGGAAGAATTTTAAATCTTTTTGTTCACGAGACCTTTTGAGCGCTTCGATCTCTTGCTCAAGGAGGGCCGATTTCCTCGTCAATTCTTGCTCCTGTTTCTCCAAAACAGCCATTTTCTTTGCACGCAGGGTTTCCTTCTTCTGCGCTTCTGCCTCATTAATATTCGCCAGTGCGGATATCTTATCGACGATGGTCTGATAACCATCTGGCATTGATGAAGATCCAGCCACATTTTTCCCTTTTCTTTGCCGGGAATGTGATGATGGTTGTGGGGAAGCTTCATCAAGATCTTGGTCCTCAGAACAACTAATGTATGCCTTCGCCAAGGCGATCTCCT
The DNA here is from genome assembly GCA_023525715.1 of Cichorium intybus. Lineage (NCBI taxonomy): Eukaryota > Viridiplantae > Streptophyta > Magnoliopsida > Asterales > Asteraceae > Cichorium > Cichorium intybus. The sequence continues at coordinate 8,670,456 of CM042012.1, read as the reverse complement.
CCCTCTCCTCCCAATTTCTGCGTTTTACTCGGTGGGTGTAATTCCTTTTACGCGTAGAGGGTTGTGTCTCTGGGACAACCTCCTCTGCGTCCTCCTGGTCATCTGCATGCTGCTCCTCCACTTGCTCGTCCTCTTGCTCGTCCTCTTGGGCGTCCTCTTGCTCATCCACTTGCTCGTCCTCTTGCTCCTCCTCGTTATCCGAGGGTGGAATGGTTTCATCACTGGACTCTTCTTGGTTACGGAAATGAGAAGTGTCCGGGACGTAGCATTGTTGGAATTGGTTGGGGTATTGTGGAAACTGAGTTTGATATTGTTGGAATTGGTTGGGGTATTGTGAAAAGTTTTGTTGGAATTGGTTGGGGTATTGTGTGTAACTGTAAATGTGTGGGGATGGGGTTGGGGGAACTTCACGGCTCCTGCTTTGTGAGGAACTGCGACGTTTGGATTTACCACGATTTGAATCCATTTTATAAAAAAAGAGTTTTTTATAAAATAGAGGGCAAAGGGTTTTTGAGAGAAAATGAGAGAAGAAAGAAGGGTGAAGGTGTGATTTGTGAAGGAGTGGAGGTGTGGTATTTATAGGGATGAGGGGAATGTAATTTTTTAATTATTAAAAAATTTTTTTTTTTATAAAAATGGCTGGGATCATCGGGTTCACCATCATCCCTCACCCGCCTCAAACCCGAGCCCGCCGAACCCGCAAGGAGGAGGGGCAGCGGTACCGGCGGTACCGGCGGTACCGCCCCCATCCCCCATCGAGCCCGCTTCGATCTATCGTTTACTCCGTGCACCCTAAATGTCAACACACATTATATATATATATATATATATATATATATATATATATATATATATATATATATATATATATATATATATATATATATATATATATATATATATATATATAGAGTAAAGTTCAATTTAGAACCTAAAAAAGCCTAGGAACCTAAGAACCCATTTTATGAATTTTTTTTCTACACAATATTTTACAAAAAAAAAAAAATATACCAAAATTTTTGTTATGATGCATCTAGAAGATATCAAAAAAAAATTTCAAAAAAAATTATTTTTTTAATTTTTTTCATATGGGTTTAGGGTTTAGGGTTAGAATTTAGGTATAGGGTTTAGGTATAGGGTTTAGGGTTTAGGGTTTAGGGTTTAGGGTTTAGGTTTAGGGTTTAGAAATCTCTTAGACACTTTAAATAAAAAAATTGGATGAAAAAAAAATCATTTTTTTTATTTTTTTTCATATGGGTTTAGGGTTTAGGTTTTAGGTTTAGGGTTTAGGGTTTAGGTTTAGGGTTTAGGGTTTAGGGTTTAGGATTTAGAAATCTCTTAGGCGCTTTAAATAAAAAAATTGGATGCAATTTTTTTTAAAACATATTGTGTAGAAAAAAAGTTCCTAGGTTCCTAGGTTTTTTTAGGTTCTCTCATTATCTCGACCCTATATATATATATATATATATATATATATATATATATATATATATATATATATATATATATATATATATATATATATATATATATATAAACGATCGGATGATCACTCTTCTTAAAGTGAGGACTCATGAGTACACCTTAAAAAAATTAAAAAATATATATATAAATAATAAAATTGAGCATAGTACTATATTGGAGAAAAAAATTCTAAAAAAAACTTTTGGATCATTATTTTTTTATAATGAAACAATGATCCAAAAAATTAAAAAAAAATTGGATCATTACTGTTTTTCAATGATCCAAATTTTTTTCCCATTTTTTATAATGATATAGTACTATTCTCGATTTTATGATTTGTATTTTTTTATATTTTTTTCAATTTTTTTAAGGTGTCCTTACGAGTCCTCACCGGACGGAACAATATATATATATATATATATATATATATATATATATATATATATATATATATATATATATATATATATATATATATATATATATAGAGGAGAGAGAGACATATACATATAATGTGTGTGTGAGAGGGGGGGGGGGGGGGTTAAAATGAGACGCCTAAAAAGTTGAGAACGCGATAACAGTTCTAGATCAATCATATATAATGATAAAATAGTAATTATCTATTTTAATTAAACTGTAACAAAATAAAAATTGATATTATTCTTCTTAAATCTAGAGATTGATTGATAGTTACCTAAAAAAAGGAATTAATTGTTTTCTGTTTTATGCACTAATGAATGAAGGTATATATAAAAATGATTTTTTGAGAATTTTGTAGAATTTTTATTTGATTTGATTACGTTAATCATGAATACTATATGTATGAAACAAACAATGTAATGAATAAAACATAAATGCATAACTAACAAATCAAATACATTCGTAATCATAAATGAATAAAGAATAATATGGAGATAAAAATTTAGTTCGATTGTAATTACAAATGAATGAAACAGACATAAAAATTATAGTGCATTTGTAATCATAAAACTGATATAGCAACAGTGATTGTTATTGTTGCTATTACCATCACACATAAAAACAAAGATGGGGCATCCATGATTATTGTTATTATTAGATTCACACTAGCAAAATCAAGTTTAAATGCATCAAAAATTGATTATGACCATATTAAACCGAGAAAATAACTAAAATAGCCTATTCACATAAAGGGTTTTCTCAAAATAGCACAAAATTAGTCTGATTCCCAAACTAGCCAACTAAATCACAGGTGGGCTACTCCCACCTGCGGTTGGGTGATTTGAGGGTTATAAAAAAATTCGAAGCCTTAATTTTTTCACCTCACCTGCGATTTCCTCCTCATCACGTGTGATTTACTCTTTACTACCTGTGATTTCCTCTCTACCACCTACAATTTTCTCCTCGTCATCTGTGATTTCATCTCCAGACAATGAAACACTTCGATTTTGTGCATTAAATGATTGTACAATAGGCATAAAAACAACCTAAGATTTGAGAAACTTACAAAATTCCAAGATGCAAATTTCTCGACAGCCATTAGAGAGTGTTTTTTCTTTTCGGAAATGAAAAAAACGAGATTGTTTTAGGTTTATATACCTTGAGCTAATGGGCCAAGCACACTATGAAATCGCATGCTAGGGAAGGAAATCGTAGCATATAGGGGCCAAATGGCAGGTGAGTAGATGAGCTGGCTACCAAGTCCCAGGTGGAATGAGGAAGTCACAGGAGGGACTGACCACCTGCGATTTGGTTGGCTATTTTGAGGTATGAGGTTAAATTTGTGTTATTTTCAGGAAACTATTTATATGATTAGGTTATTTTATTTTTTTCTATTAAACCTATCTAAAGTTCTAATAAAAAAATGATTAAAACTAATGTTCTAATTATTTACACAATTTTAATCATAAATAATTAATGATCACATTGAACCTATCCAAATTTATGATTAGAAATGATTATAAATTATGTTTAAATCATTTACACAATTATAGTTATAATCATAAATGATTATAACCGATGTTCTCATCTTCTATTGAACAATATTTAAAATAACTAAACTTTCCTGCAAAATTACAAATTCCCATTTTTATTACAATAATAATAACAAAATATCTACAATGTTTCACATTATAATCATTGAAATTTAGCACTAAAATTAAGATACCAAACAAAATCGGTTAACCTCATCAAATTCAACAGGACACTATAATCTTGTTAGCAAATACCCATTTATGATTTAACTGTAATCATTTATGATTATAGTTGTATAATCATAACCGAGTAACGCACAATATTTTACCATATAATCATTAATGATTATAACTGTGTAATCATAACAATCATTTATGATTATAATTGTGTAATCATAACCAAATATCGCACAACGTCAATAAGAGACTATAATCATTTATGATTATAATTGTGTAATCATTTGTTATTATATCTTGTTATGACATAATTTGGTGTTCTTTTGTATTTTAACAACATAAGTTAATAAATAAATGAATATGAGCTTAAACAAATATCATATTCACATTTCAACATTAATATGAACAGATGTTCATATCTGAACATATCTTCCTTTATGAACATATGGAAAAATCATGAAGATAGTTGAAAACGCAAACAACTCCAAACCCTAAAATAATGAAATCCATATTACCATTTGGTAAAATTTATGTCTAATCAATTATCAAAATCATGGAATTGAAGAGCTCTTTAATATCGCCGATCCAATGCTTTTGTATACATTTTGTACTCGGTTACGAAAAAGTTAAAAACCCCATTTCAGTTTAATGATTTATGGGATTATGCAAGTAAAAATCTAGAAAAGGAAGAGGGTCTCTTGTGCAATTTCAATACTAGAAAGAAAACCCCAGCATACCCTCCAACCAACGTGCTTTTGTTTTTATTTGGTTAAGAATTATACATCTATTTAATTGTCGTTCTTTTTGTTCTCCAGTGTCACGTTTTTTTTTCGTCCCTTCTTCTTTTTGTCACGCGGATCTTTATGATCCGTTTCATTTTTGGTCGGGTCCTTGTGGATCCGGATTTTATATACGTCCTCCGTTTCCAGATCCTTCTCCCACCTCACCGCTTCCGCCTCTGTTCTTCACCATAGCCTCCGTCGTACCCACTCTTGAAGCCCTGCAACAATCTCTCATTTTTTTTCTCAAAACCCCCCATCGAACTGAGCACCGATGCGGAACCCAATCACTCACAATTTGAGCAGGCTTTGGGGCGGTGTACCTTCGATTTACCTCCATGAAAGCTATTCTCCGGTGAACTTTTTCCCGGGTTGCGGACCCTAGCCCTACCACGACGTTCGATTGTGAAGCCGAAAAGCGTTCAAGTTCTTCTACCGAAGGTGGTTACGACGCCGACTCCTCTTCCTCCTCCCATTCCGGTGTTTGTGACTGGTTCGTTTTTCTTCAACACCATTCATTGTTCCTAAATTGAAATCTCTAACCCAATCGCCATCTATTAGGGTTCTTGGTTTTACATTGGGGTCCGCCTGATTCCACACACATCGCCACAGTCGGATTGCAAACATTCAATAGCCGGTCGTTCCAATCAACTCAAAAGTCTCGCAGGTTTTTCAGGGATTTGCGTCAACCATTTCGCCGATGGCTACCCAGGCCGTTCCAGGTATTATAACTCGATTTCTTTCCAATCAAAAGGCTAAACAGTGTTTATGCTGAAAGTAGTAACTTATCGTTGATCTAAAATAGATATCTTTCACAGTAATTTCACAAAATTAGTTTGGAATACAATAGAATTAAGGCCAGAGTGTGGAATGATCGGTTAAATTGAACGAAGTGGGCTACCCATTTACTTTGTTTTTGCTGCCCTAACATTAATTTTTTTGGTTTCTTTCTTGCTAAGGAAGTTCACAGAGACAAAACTCGAAGCGATTAAAAGCCTACCATCTAGAGGTTAAAAATTTTTGTTTGTGTTTTTTCACATGGACTTCACAGTTATCTTTTATTTTCATCATTTTTCATGATATGTATATGTGTATTAACTGCCTGATTGATTGCTAATTTGGCTCATCTGATAGCATTGACTATTTTGTACAGGTGAAACCAATAGAATGTGATCAACAGACAATGATGCAATCTCTAAGCATATGGGACAGGTGTGTCAACCAATTTTAGTTTAAACTTTACGTATAATGTGATCAATGTTTCTTATTTGTTTCAGGGTTTATTGACAAAAATATCCTTTTCAGCTATCAATGTTTGTGTTTGCATCTCTTGAGGTAATGTTTTAAGGATTTGGTTGTCACTGTGCTGTAAGCAATTTTTTGGTGTCATAAACATATCATTTATAAATTGATGAACTTACCGAGGTTTGTGTAATTCTCTCATAGATTTTCTGTTTTTTGTGAAACATTATATGATTACAATAACAGGTCAAATCTTTTTTCAGGTTCAAACTGATGTCCAATATATCAAAGAAGATATTAGTTTAGTGGAAAGACATAGGATCAATTTATACAGAGCTAGGGATAGATATTTAGTCAAAAATACAATGCATGGTGGTGAATTAATAACACGGTCAAAATCTTGGTCTTCTTCTTCTATAAATAAAGACAATATTTTATTTGCTTCTGGAAAACCACAAGGAACTCATATGAAAGAGGCTTCAAGTGGATTAAGTTCACAACATACAAGTCAATCAAGTCTTGCTGTTACACGAAAAAAACGACTTCAATCTCAGGTTAATTTTCATTTTTCAACATACTTTTATATATTTCTTGTGTAAAGATGATTCACGGTTTGACCATTCTTCAAAATTTTGAAAAAGTTTTATAAATTTTTAGTTCAATGACCTGCAACAATGTTACTTGCAAAAGAGACGACAAGTAGAAACCCGTTACAGAATTTTGATAAAAGTGATGCTGATGTCATGCAAAGGGAAGGTTATAGTTTAGGCCTCTCAGATTTTCAATCTGTACTTTCCACCTTTACACAATACAGGTATCTATCTATATTCATTTCCATATTTTCTATAAGCTTTTGAAATATTAATAACTTTTTTCTTTTTTTTTTTCATCAAAAAAGTCGATTAAGGGTGATTGCAGAACTTAGGCATGGTGAGCTCTTTCATTCGGCTAACATTGTATCTAGGTATGAATTATGAATTTATGATCTCAATTATCAGTAAAAAAATATAAGTACATTGCTATTATGGGTTTTAAGTAAAGTTCTGAAATTTGCATTATGTGGTTTACAACAGCATCGAGTTTGATCGTCATGATGAAATGTTTGCTACTGCTGGCGTTTCAAAGCGTATAAAGATTTTTGACTTTTCAACCGTGAGTTTATTTGTTTTATTTTTGCATTTTTTTCTTCCCTTTATCAGTAATAATGGCTGATTATTATGGGACCCACAGGTGGTGAATGAACCCCCAGAAGTACATTGCCCTGTTGTGGAAATGCCAACTAGATCAAAGCTTAGTTGTTTGAGTTGGAACAAGCATACAAATAATCATATCGCAAGTAGTGATTATGAAGGAATAGTAACTATCTGGGATGTCAACACTCGACAGGTGATTTGATGCTATTTACAAATTACAATCCTACCCCTCTAATAAGAGTTAAACTAATTATTTTATTTATTTGGCACATTCAGAGTGTGATGGAGTACGAAGAACACGAAAAACGCGTCTGGAGTGTTGACTATTCACAGATTGAATCGTCAATGCTTGTGTCGGGTAGTGATGACTGTAAGGTACTATAAAATAGCAACCTACTTTTGTTTAATATTAATGAAAAATCTAAAGTACGCTGCTATTTTCTCACAGGTAAAAGTTTGGTGCACAAAGCAAGAATCAAGTGCTATCAACATTGATACGAAAGCAAACATATGTTGTGTCAAGTACAATCTGGGGTCCAGTAATCACATTGCGGTATTTTTCTTTACTTAAATTATAAAAACTACAAAACAAAATATTGTCTTTTTATTACATATAAATAAAATTTAATCCACAGGTTGGGTCAGCAGACCATCATATTCATTACTATGATTTAAGGAATACAAGTCATCCTCTTCATATCTTTAGGGGACACCAAAAAACCGTTTCATATGTAAAGTTTCTGTCAAATGATGAGCTGGCGTTCGCATCAACTGACAGTACCTTACGCTTATGGGACGTGACAAGAAACATTCCCATGAGTTACTTTTTTACTTCATGTTTTTATGTATTCTTAAGAGTGAATTACATTTTTGTCCCTATGTATAGCTTATTTTTACAATTTTGGTCCTAAAAAGTTCTCTCGCAATTTGGGTCCTTCATTGAGGGTTTTGTAATGTTTTTAGTCCCTGTTCTGATGTCTTTAGGACCAAATTTTTAAAGTCACTTATACTTGGGGATCAAAAATAATAATTTTACTTGGATTAGAGACCAAAAACCTTACAAGAACCTCAAATAGGGACCAAAAATGCGAAGAGAAAACTTATTAGGAGCAAATTTGTAAAAATCAGCTATACGCAGGGACCCAAAATGTAATTTATTCTAAACTTTATATATATAATTGGCTAATTTTCCTTTCAGGTTCGGACATTGAGAGGTCAGGTAAAGGCTTACGCTTTGAGTGTAAAACACCATTGGGGATGAAGGAGCTAAGGAGAACTAATTATTGGTTTTTAATGTTCACCATTGTTTTATATCTCAGGTTTTGGATGTTTATAGTAATTGTAAAGATATGTGCTTGTATATGCAGGTGTTATGTGATATACTAGTGGATAATAGTGGTATTCAGAAGCTCCAGCTAAATATTACCGATATAGGTGATGAGGTTAGCTTTTAATTATTTATTTAATTGTTTATTTATTTTCAAAATTTTCAAGACTGATATATTTCCGGTTTGATTTTTTGGGTTTAGCAGTAATAGCGACTTCCCTTTTTCCTGGTACATGTATATATAGCTAAATTTTATTTTGCTTATCAATCACTTTCTCACTTATTGTTCATAATTACCAATCAAAAGGAATAGTTTTCTTTATTTTAAACTTTAAATTTGTTATACATAACTTTATTAACTGTTTTGAATTTTCACAACTAACCCGTTCAGTTTCACTATTGTCGGTTTTTTGGTATGGAAACTTGATATTATTTGAAAATGTTTATTTATATGATGTTATTGATTATGCAGGTTTTGATTGTTCTTCTTTGTAAAGACAACCAGTGATTCGCAATGGACCCATGCTCCAGTGAGTTCCCCATAAATTTTTTGGTATGGACCCGTGCTCCAGTGATTCCGAACCCGTGCGGAGCACGGGCTCCCACTAGTTAATATATAATGCAAGCTTTTTTATAACCATTGATTTGTTGATCCAATAGTTACGATGATGGTTCTATGGTCAATTGCTTCTATATTGACCCCCTCTCTCTCTCTCTCTCTTTCTCTCTCTCTCTCTATATATATATATATATATATATATATATATATATATATATATATATATATATATATATATATATATATATATATATATATATATATATATATATATATATATATATATATATATATATAGAGAGAGAGAGAGAGAGATCTCAACATTTTTTTGGTCCTCGAGGATCAATCGAGACCAACAAAAAGATTGAGATCGCGAGACCAATTCTGGACCAATCAATTTATAAGGGCATATTAGTAATTATGTATTTTATTTAAATTATAAAAAAATTATACTTTCGTAAAATCTAGGATTTTAATTGTTTGTTACAAAAAAAACTAATTAATTATTTTTTATTTTTTATTTTTTCTTCGTAGTTTTTTAGAATCATTTTTATCATTTTTTCATCAAAATGTAGTTTATAATTTTGGTGATTTTGTTATTTAACTACATTTTTATAAAGATTAAAAAATGGCTTCCGTTGTATTCATTAATGAATGAAAATGTATATAAAAATAAATTTTTTGAGAGATTTTCATAATTTTATTAATCTGATATGTTAATCATGAATGATTATAAATAAACCATAAATATTGTAATTAATAAAGTACAATACAAAGATAAAACAAAGTCAATATATTTGTAATTGTAAATGAATAAAGGAGAATGTGGAGATAAAGAATCTAGTTCAACTATAATCACAAATGCATGGAGTAGATTTTAAAAAAAATTCAATGCATTTCTTATTTCTAATCATAAAAATGATTTCAGCCTTGGTCATTATTATTGCTATGATTTTTCTTGCTCCTCCCTTCACATTCAAAAATAAAGAGAGGGCACCCTTAATTATTGCTATTCTTAGATTTTCCCCTGCAAAATCGAGTTTAAGAATATTAAAAAACATGTCACATGCTATAATGTTGTGTATATTCACTCATGATAAAAAATTATTATAATCAGTATTCTAATCATCTATGAAACCATAGTTATAATCAAAATGATTATAACCATATTAAATTTATTGAAAGTTATAATTAGAAATGATTATAACTGTTGTTCTATTTAGATTACATACATTAATCATTGATGATTAATTAAACAAATTATTGTTTTGATTCCATAATCATTATTGATTATTGAAGCAAAACTGTTTTATGATTATAACTATGGTTGCATATGGGGGAGGGGGAGTAAAAGAGATAATTAAATTTAAAAAGATCTCAAATTAGAGTATGGAACTAAGAGAATTTTTTCCTTGTGAAAATTTTCAATCAAAACACAACGAATAGACGCTATGTTCATCGTTTAGATGGATCGCAAGAAAGATACCACAAAGATTTGCATATTTTTCAAATTATGTTGTATCATTTTCAAAAGCACACAAATTTTTTTTTCATATAATCCGTTTAACCAATGCATATAGCATCAATTCATGGTGTTATAGTTGATAAATCACACTGGCAAAAATATCCTTCTTTGTTTACTCCATTAATTTAGTTCTTTTCTATCAATCTCTTTCTCTCTCGATCTCTCTCTCTCTCTCTCTCTATATATATATATATATATATATATATATATATATAGGGGTGGGTTCAATATAGAACCATTTTTATACATAGAACCATAGAACCATCTCCTTGACCGTTAGATCAAATTAGGGTGATAAGGGTATGATGGTAAATTGCACTTATATGTTCATTGATGAACATATGTATACGTTCATTGATGAACATATATGTATGTTCATTGATGAACATATATGTATGTTCATCAATGAACGTTGTGTTCAAAATCCTAGAAATTATCAAAAACTTACCTAATATATACAAATCAAATCACAAAATTATTGAAGTTTCCTAAATTACAAACATGTTCAGAAATGAACATTAATCAATACGAATTAATATCTAACCAAAAATATCAAAAACTTACCTAATCTATACAAATCAAATCCCAAAATTATTGAACTTTCCTAAATTACAAGTATATATTCATTTTCTGAACATACACACACGTTCATTGATGAACATGTTTAGAAATGAACATTCGTCAGTGAACATACAAAATTGAACATATGGATGAACATGATCAAAAAGGAATAATCTTTATGGATGAACACATGTTCATTTATGAACATATGTTCATTAATGAACAAATGTTCATTATTGAACATATGTTCATTTACGAACATGTATTAATCGATCCATCTATCTCGATCTCTCTCTTTCTCTTCCTTGATCCTTGTGTATCGATCTCTCTCTTTCTCTCTTTTATTCTCGATCTTGACTGTTCAGTAGTGAACATGAATGAAATTGATTTCTGGAATCGCCTCAAATGTTCATTACTCGTTCTCGTTCTCGATCTCGATCTCTCTATTTCTCTATTTCTCTCTTTCGTTCTCGATCTCAATCTATCTCTCTTTTTCTTCTTCAACCTGTTTGTAATTAATTGAACAACTTAATAATTGAAAACAACAAGGAAAATCTGTTTGTAATATTGTTGAGGTTGACTTCATCCTTTACATGTTCATTAATGAACATATGTTCACTAATGAACATATGTTCAACAATGAACATATGTTCACTAATGAACATATATAAGAACACGAAGACCAATGCAGCAGGAAAACACTTAGTTAACTGAAAGTATGTTCACTAATGAACGTATGTTCACTAATGAACATATATGAACACGCGATTACCAATGAAGCAGGAAATCACTCGATTGAATGCGAATGATTGAAAACAACCAGAAATTCGACTCAAACAGATTCACTCAAACATATTCAAATCAGAGTTCAATGTTATTAAGCGAAATTTGCAATCCAAATTAAATATTAACTGAAATCAATTACATACCTGATGATAAATCATAGATGGAAGCTGAAATAGGTTACGATCCTAGATCTGATTGCAGGTTACGATCGATTCCGAGTTTCAAATCCTAGAACTGATGATGCCGAGTTTCAAATCAGATTTCAATGTTACGATACTAGATCTGATTGCAGGTTACGTTGTGGCTTTTCCTTCTTCGATTCTCATATGTTCTTCACGAGATCTCACGTGATGATCGTTTTTGGTGGAGAATGAAATGGCGATCAGATGTGTAGTGGATATATAGAATCCCCATTGTACCCTTGCCACTATGTAATTCCCTAAACTAGTGTGCATAATCTTATTGTGCATCCTTTTAATCATATCCATTGATTAATTGATCCAATGGTTTAAAAAGGGGTTCTATGGTTCTATGCATAAAATGGGGTTCTATGTTGATCCCCTCCCTACATATATATATATATATATATATATATATATATATATATATATATATATATATATATATATATATATATATATATATATATATATATATATATATATATATATCCTATCTTAATAAATAAGTAACTCAAAACCATGTCACCACCACATTCATTTGACCACATGTCATTTTCTCATGATTTTGAATTTCTTAAAAAAAATAAAATACTTTGTTCATTACTACTCCTTACTGATCGGTTACAATTGGCAGTTACAATTTTATCTCCCCTAATTATGCATTTATTAATACGAAACTGTCAATTAAATGTTTACCCCCAAATTTTGTCTTATGATTTCAAAAATCAAATTGCAATTGTAAATATTTGTTAGGTATTTTTGTATTTCCCAATGGTAAATCGAGATTTTTTAAGCACTAATTGCAAGATATAGCAATGTACTTCAATTTATTTGTGTATTATAGCATTCTACTTTTATATATTTCTATTACATTTCTATATTCTCAATTTTGTGTGTTTTTTGTTTATTTTTAAGATAGTATGCTATTTACTTTAAGTTAGTACAATGTTTGATGTTTAGATGTTCTTATTTAACATTTTCTTTTAATCAACCCGTGTAATACACGGGTCTCACAACTAATATATATATATATATATATATATATATATATATATATATATATATATATATATATATATATATATATATATATACATACATACATACACACACACACACACATATATATATATATATATATATATATATATATAAATACATACATACATACATACATACACACACACACACACACACACACATATATATATATATATATATATATATATATATATATATATATATATATATATATATATAAATTGTTACTATGGGATCAATATTTCTTTAATTTATGTTAGTTTGTGGTCTTGGCATACATTATTACCGATTTTGTAACAGTCAAACTTGTTGGTAGCCAAATAAATTGGTACAAAATATACCTTATATCGAAAAAAATGGTAAATCGCATAATTTGAAAAGCCATTTTGAAGCCGAAGTACCTTATATGAAATTTCATACATCAACCACTAGACTTCTATCGTGGCAGACATTACTTGGCACCGTAATGATAACCAAATTTATTTAGCAAGTAGCCAAGTACTAACTATAGGCGGTAGTTTGGTACATTATACAATTTGGAGAAAGTTATATATATAGTTAGTAGTTTGGTACATTATACAATTTGGAGAAAGTTATATCATGTTCACCCTTGGTTTGATGTCTTAAAATAAGATTACTTATATAATAATATATAATTGGGTTTTCTGAAAAGTAAACATTATGTCCCGTTATGAGACTATTGTGGTTTAGGTGCACAGTTCTATACAGTAAGTTTAAAGTTTAACCCTAAAATATTGTTTGTGATCCATGATAAACTCTCATGTAACATATAACATGTCCTAAAATAACGTAATTTCATATGAACTGTCTATTGATGGAGCATGTTTGTGTGAGATAGATAGAAATTTATTTAAGATGTAGAAATGAAAGGAGATTTTTTTTCGCAATATCCCAAAAATATATTCTGCATATGTCGTGCATATGGTATGGTATTACGTTTTTTTTTAAATATATAAAAAGTAGTATACATTTCCATAGGGGTCCGATGTTTAAGTCAATGAAACAAAAATAATAAATAAAATTTCCACGAACATTATATTCCAATGCGGTAGAAGTATTCAATTGTTACTAAAATAAAATATTGGCTATATAAACCAAGTTGAGAATATAAATAATCATAGATATTTAAATCCAAGTCGTGACAAAAACAATTAAATTGTTGTGATTCCCATATGTTTGACATCCGTTGTTTTAATGTTAAATATATTAAGGATGTGCAAAGATTGAAGAATATTATTAATGGAGTTGCTATTCTTAAAATTCAGATAGAAGTGCTAAAATTAAACCAAGTTGTACCTCATAGGATTGTAATTTGAGAAAAGGGACAAAAGTTGTGTCCACTGATATACTTTAATTTTTGTAAATTTTAACATCTTGAATGTTTATGTATAAATCTTGCCGTAAGAAACTACATCAAGACATCATATTGTTCTAAAAATTTAACCAACTTCTTAACATTGTAATTCCGTTTACTTAAAATAAAATAATACAATTTTTTTTTTTGGCACAAACGGGCTTCAGAGAAAAGAAAATTATAGGTACCAATAGGTGAACAAGTTGTGAGATTATACTTTAAGTACATTTTGTATACAATATCCGGCGTCGTTCCAAACAATATATTGGGCCGGGGGAAAAAAATAGGTTTCTCAATCACAAATACAATAAAAATTCTAAGATAGTCATAATATTTATAAAAATAATTGATGATATTAATAAAAACACAAGTATAACCACAACATTTACAAAAATGGTTTTTTGGGAAACAATGTCAATAACTAAACACTTATTTAAGAAAAGAATACACTTGATTTATGGTTTCTATTTATGGTTTGGAAAATAGTAGAAGACTAATATCAAAGATGCTACAACATAAAATCAAAAACAAGAAACCAATTAAAAATCTGATCGTGCAAAATCAGTGATTTTAGAACATAAATAATCAAGTGATTCAAGTCAGAAAAAGCATACCACCTTATCAAAATCAGAAATCTATTATTCCATTTTCAGAAATTAGAAACGTAAACGAAGAATATTCAAGTAAAAAAATCAATTATTCAGGTAAAAATATTCAATTATAAAAACATACATGTTACCTTATTAAAATCAGAAATCAATTATTCTGTTTCAGATTTCAGAAACCTGAAAGAAGAACTTGTTTGAGAATTGAACTCAAAATAAAAAATCTATTACTATTTTCAAAAATCAGAATCGTAAGCAAATTAGCAAAATACAATCAAGTTCAATTTCAAACCTTAGATTCTCACTTCTCAGAATCGTGTGACAGAAATCAAGAACTGAATCGTGTGACAGGAATCCTAATTGTGAACATGAAAATTGAAAAAGAATCGTGGTGCCGTGGACGACAGATATGAGATTCCAGATCGATTCGAGAAGTCGTGATTGAATGAGTGTTGAAGCAAACAGAACTGTGGAGCGTTGGCCTGAGGATGGGTTGATCGAGATTTAATAGTCAAAAGTCACGAGAATCGGAGAGATTTAGAAGGATAAAGAGTCTGAATTCTAAAGTATCCTTGGATTGATTGAATGAAAACGTTCATGGATTGATGATTCACGTTAAATGAGGATACCATTGCAGTTTCTAATGTGGAGCGATTTAGGAAAGGCACAATATTTCCTGCTTGATTGTTCCAGTCTTCTAATCTATGTGTCTACAGGTCGGCCATAGGCCACTTAACCCAGTTTCCTTCTCACCTTTTTGGGCTTATATGGTGTTTGGCTACTTGACTTGGACCCCTAGGAACATATATATATATATATATATATATATATATATATATATATATATATATATATATATATATATATATATATATATATATATATATATATATATATATAGACTAAATATCAAATGGGAACCAATATTTTCCTAGGAACTGTAGGAATTTTTTTTCAAAAAAAATGACATAATACACCTAATCGCTTATATTTAAGACCTTTTTTAAAAAAAATTGAAAAAATAATATATATACACGAAATGTGCACATATGCACGAAACGTGATCATATACACATGTGCGAAAAAAATGCATATATGCACATTTCGTGTATACATATTATTTTTCAAAATTTTTTTGACAAAAAGTCTTAAATATAAGCGACTAGATGTATTATGTAATTTTTTTTGAAAAAAATTTTTCAGTCAAAAAGTTCCTACGGTTCCTAAGAAAATATTGGTTCTTCCTTGAAACGGACTATATATATATATATATATATATATATATATATATATATATATATATATATATATATATATATATATATATATATATATATATATATATATATATATATATATATATATATATATATATAGAGTTAGGATCTTTTGAGAACCACAAGTCCCCCGAGAACCCGAGAACTCCCAAACCGTTATTTTTTTCAAAAAACCGACCACATAGGCCTCTAAATCGCTCAAATAGGTGCCGGGTCGCTCAAAAAAATTTCCGAAAAAACGACTTTTTTTTTTTTTAAATTTGCACATGTGCAAAAAAAAAAACTTTGCACATGTGCAAAGTTTTTTATACGTACATTTTTTTTGAAATTTTATTTTACAGAACGCCTTAAATATATGTTAGAAAGACATCCATAAAAAAAAACTTGAAAAAAAATGTACGTATAAAAAAGTTTGCACATGTGCAAAGTTTTTTTTTTTTGCACATGTGCAAATTTTTTTCAAAAAAAAAAAAAGTCGTTTTTTTCGGAAATTTTTTTCAGCGACCCGGCCCCTATTTGAGCGTTTTAGAGGCCTATATGGTCGGTTTTTTGAAAAAAATATCGGTTTGGGAGATATAGGATTGATCTAAAAGGAGTTGGGAGTTCTCGGGTTCTCGGGAGACTTGTGGTTCTCAAAAGATCCTAAGTCTATATATATATATATATATATATATATATCCCATAAATTTTGTCCCCTGGTGACATGGGTCCTGGACGGTCTCTCGGATCACCCATCGTCTAGGTCGGGCCTGACAATATGATGAATATAATAGCTTATAGTAGAAACCATACGTAGACATCCTATGCAATATACGATAGATGAATATTTTAATGTGTTGCTCATTGTTTATTCTAATATAATTGTTTGGCTAGTATTTAATGATATTGGATTTTATTAGTAAAAACGTTTGCAATTTTTTTTAAAGGACTAAATTCTATATAAAAAACTAGTAACAAGCTAATTAAATAAATTTGCTATCTTTAATAAAGACTCGTGTTGGATTATCATCTACAAATGACATCAATAGATGATATTCCACATCTCTTTTGATGCTCAACATCTCTTTTGATCATGTTACTGAGGTAGAGCTGTGCAATAGAGTCGATAGTAGAGTAAGGAATGACACCAACTTGTTCCATCATTGTTGTTTTCTCATCAAGCACATAATCTATTTCTTCCTATTTCCTCCTCATTTCTATCCTCCTTTTACGATCCCTCACCAAGTCTTCGTTAGTCCTTCTCTCTCAAGTAAAAACTTCAAAGTCATGGATGAAGCAGTTATTGTTTTGTAGTTGTAGTATTGAGGGGTTTGAAATCAAGATTTTGTGTACGAGTGTAGTCGTGTAGGTGTTGATGAATACTAATGTTATTCTTAGTTTCTATAAGGCAAGGGAAGATCAAATTCGTCATTATTGTTAAGATATGGATTAGACATGTACATGAATTTGAGTTGGATTTTTTTAGGCTTTCCACTTTACGAGGTATAGTGATGGATGCCAATTAGATGGTATAAATGCATTTAATAGAAGCATTTAAGAGAGGCATTAGAGAAAAGCACCATTGGTTGCTTCTCCTACCACCGTTAGCTTCAAATTCTACTTTTCTACCACCATTATAAGAACATGGAAAAATCCTCAGGAACATACCATATTCTCTCTTCATCCAAGCTTCATGCCCCTATTTTATTTTCTCCCTATACCTCTTTCACCATGGCTACTTCAAATTTATCCCCTCAAGCATACTAGGCTCAGTTGGCTTTGTACTTGGAAGCTCAAAATGACAAGTTAAAGCTCTCTACCATAGTCATTAAGGATGACAAATCTTTGGTTACATATGATCAATAAGAAAGGTGGAAAGTTACATGCATTGAAGTAGGTATTATCATGGCTCTAGAATCAAACCTAATGGAATCGAACCCGAAATTGCCAAAATTGTGGAATTGAAGATCGAGCTGAAATGGCATATTGGTTCCGGTTCCGGTTCCGGTTCCAGTTCGGTTAAGTTTTATGCTTAATTTACTTTGTTCAGGATGAGATAAGTTCCAAAAGCTAACTAAACTGGCCCATAACTGGAAAAACCAAAGCCGAAAAATGCCAAATACTAGAACCGAGAAGCGAACCACATACCTTATTCGGATCTGATTCTAGTTCTGGTTTGGTTTAGTTCTTTGGTTATTTTGCTCATCCCTACATTGAAAGGCACACGACCTAGTCAAATCAGGGATTCAACCATTAAATATTTGATGAAGAGAACCTTAGTGATAATGTTGTGATGGAGTACCTTGATGAAGTTTTTGAAAGCATTACAGAAGAGAAGATACATCAAGATCTTTATGTTTCTATATACAAGAAAGTGTAATGTTTATTTTTTCTTGTGATTAGAAAGTTTTTTGGTAATATTACAAGTCTTTTATATATATGCTTCGTGGATTGTTACACAAAACCATGGCCATTACAGCATTGTTGTTTACACACAAAACCATTACCATTAAAACATATCCAATTCTATTACAATAACCAAAATTTATTAATAGTACCTTTACAAGTATCTAAGTACGTTATCATTTCCAATAAAACAAGAAAACAACATTGTCGTCTAATCATTGAAATGTACATTGTCATTACTGAATATTATACACTAATTACATTATATTACCTAAGATAACTCCACAACAAGTGTCATCATGACCATTGAGATAACAAATAGCATAACTAATATAGTTTGTAACAAAACACCATCTGCCTCTGTATTTGAAGCACTTAGATAATAATTCTACTACCTAATTCCAGGAAACATAAGTTTTGTATCACAATATTTTCATGCATAACACATACAACTTATCATGTGTCTTCATACTGTGAATTAACATGAATAATACCTTTTTGGACATCTCTGTATGCAATACAAGCTTCTCTCATGCTCGTTTGATCAATGACATACGACATACCTGAAACAATAAAGTTCATCAAAAAATCAATATAATAATTTATTGGGATATTGTGGAGCCTAATCCGAACCGAAGAAATACCCAAGGACCGAAGAGGAACAATTGTCTGAAGCAACCAGAAAACAGAGGCTAGACGAAGCTAGTGCTGTTAAGGTGTGCATCTCAGACAATTCTCCAGACCTTCGTTTCAGTGGGAGTCCTTCATTCTGGTGAAAACAACCATGGCAGATCAGAACTAAGAAGGAGGTGATCCTTCACAAGACTTCCAGAAGGTTGAACCGAATGCTTGAAGATTAGCAGGGTTAAGGCAACCTTGCCTTGTCCGGATCTGGAGCCATGTCCAGTGCTGAGATTCGAAGGTTACTAATCATTCGGACCGAGGAAGGTCAAACCTCATCCGGATGAGTTGGTACGCCTACAACATGAACATAGAGGAAGTCATCCAAGATTGACAGCCAAAGTCAGGTGGTGACAGAATTGTTACCAGACGGAGGCATGTGACAAAGGAAGAACCATGTCCAGACCAAGAGTTGCATCCGAGGGAAGCTTCATCAGTATCTCATGCGGACAGATGTTCATAGTGACAACAAAAGCTCGAGCTATGGTCAAAGTGTTGAACATGTCATCAGCAGGAGAAGACGAGTCAACGGTATACTTCGGGCAAAGTAAAGTTCAGACGAAAGATCTTGAAGGAAGAGTTAACCCTTGCACGAAGTGAAGTTCGACCAAAGGTGCTGAAGCACAGTCAGGCAGTTACAGTTCAAAGGTAAGACCTCAACCAAAGACCAATAGGGTTTAGCAACCAAAGGCGTGGCTTCAGTTAAACCCAATATTGGTGTTGTCACTATCGTGGTCAGAAGAATCTTGGAAACATGCGAAGAAAAGTACACTTGTTAGAGGCAGCATGGGGAGCATGGTGCAGTCACCTTTTTCTGATAAAGTAACAAGATGCAGGACTAGTTTGTCCTTTTGCTCTTTCCCGCCCAAAGACTTGCGTGTTCAAGCTTCCATATTTCTCTATTTATACAATCTCATAACTATGTCAAATATGTCCAACAAAAGTGTAGTCATAGTTTCTCTTGTAAATCATTGAAGTTTATCAATGAAGTTTCTCTCATTTCTCACAGTAGACGTAGCTCAACTCGATGTTTGGTGAACCACTTTAAATCGTTGTGCTTCTTGTTTCTTAATTACATTTATTACCCACTAGCCTAGATAGTCGAAGAATGTTTGTTGAAGTACTTGGCCGTGTTCGTTGGTGTACCCTTCTTCCACTGTCATAGCATCCCAACATAATTAATGCCAAAGAACCTCGATTTTGATAGAAGAAGTTCAGAGTGGCATAACTGTTGAAGCTAGTGGTTGTTCACACATGCAATGTAATGTGATTCTAAGGGTATTTGTGTTACAAGGTAGTTAGTTTGCTAATGTAACATGTACCACCATTTAAAGTTCACACACACACAAACACACATATGGAAAGAGGGTTTGGGGTGATTTAATTGGCAAATAAGGAAAATAAATATTTGTTCTCCCTAATATAAATTGGAAATATCACCGAAAAGGCCTTTCCAGCTTTAAATTATGAACCTCTAATACCAAAAATTACACGAATAGAGTATAGATAAACACTAAAGTTTGTAGGATATTGATTTAATAGTGACATCTTACCAACCTTAAAAATAAACCACTTGAAAGTTAATACTCAAAATCATGGAAACAAAAGTATGCTTCAAATTAACCCCAAATCAAATTTCTACATGGAACTTGGTATTTACAAGCATAAAACCTAAATTCAATATGAATTGGTTTTTATGTTAATATTGGGGATTGATTCAGGGATTGAAATTTGACAATTATGTATAATTATTAGAGAATACAGAAGTAGGTCAAACATGAGAATGGGGTAATGTATGTATAAATAAAGTCTAACATGTAATGAAAAATCCAGTAAATTTACAAATTCCCAAGAAAGACTAAAACAACCTAATCCCATAAGTTTTTTCTCAAAACAGCACAAATTAAGCCCTTTGCCCCAAAATAGCCGAGGAATTCGCAGGTGGCTAGTGCCACATGCTAAATGCTCATTTCGCTTGCTAAATGCTCATGAGCTAGTATAAAAAAAATTGAAGCCTCATTTTTTGGGCTCTCACCTGCTAAATGCTCCTGGTCACTTGCTAAATCCTCCAGGTGACGTACGAAATCCTCCGTGGTTTAGGGTTAGGGTTCTTGGTGGTTCATGAGTTTAGGGTTAATGATTGTCCGAGTTTGAACGCTCATAGTTTGTTCATACAAAGTCTGATTTACCTGTTTTTTTTCTCTAACGTAAAGTGTATTATTAGATGTGTTCATAAACATCAAAAGCACAAGAATTTGATGTTGGAAAGTGTTACTTTTGAAGCTCTAGATAAGGTTGTCGGTAACATGAAATTTTATCTTTTTTCCAACTTTGAACTCTAATAGTTTGTTCATACGAATTTCGATTTAGCTAATTTTTTTGGTAACATGAAGTATATTAGTATATGTGTTGTTAAAAATCAATAACACAAAATTTTGATGTTAGAAAGTGTTACTTTTGTAGCTCTAAAATAGGTTTTCGGTAACATGTCTTTCTTTTTTGTCCAACTTTGAACCCTAATAGTTTGTTTATACGAAATCCGATTTAACTGATTTTTTTTGTAACGTAAAGTGTAGTAGTATATGTGGCCATAAACATTGTTAAACCAAAATTTTGATGTCGGAAAGTGCTACTTTTGAAGCTCTAAATAAGGTTGTCGATAATTTTATATTTTCGTCCAACTTTGAACCCTAATAGTAGCGAAGATGACACGTTGCGGATCCGTTAAACGATTAATCGCCTTTAGCATCTTATTACCCGTGCCTCTAAAATTCAGGTCATCTCTCAATGTTTTATCAAGATGTTGTCAATTAAGTAAAAAAACGTCAATATTACTCATATATGCATAGAGTTTTAATTTTTAAGGTTTTCCGAAAAAAACGAGCATTTAGCGGGTGAGAGGCATCACCTGCTAAATCCTCAGGAGGATTTCGCAAGTGATGTCCCGCACCCGCTAAATGCTCTCTGTCACCCGCTAAATGCTCTCCGGTTTATAAACCCTATTATTTTTGTGTTTTAAAGGCTTATACAATAGTCATAAAAAATTATACGTATGTTAATCTAAGGCTTAAAACGTTAAATTATTAACTAGGGACAACTAATACATAAAAAACATCAAATTTGAGACACTTACGTATTTCCATGTCGAAAAATTCCGCGAAGCCATTTGAGAGCGTTTTTCGTCTGCGGTAATGAAAACAAGGAAGCTTTTTTAGGTTTATATACCTGGGCTAATAGGCCAGGCCCATGAGCATTACACATGCCACATGAGCATTTCACAGCCCGGATGGAAGAGTACGCAGGTCAGGCTCGAGCTTGTGAGGAGTTAGCAGACAAAAGGAGCATTTAGCAGGACACTAGCCACCTGTGAATTCGTCAGCTATTTGAAAGGTTTTCTGCAAATCTATCAACTAAAACCCTAAGTTCACATGCAACCTAGATTGGATCTATGTTTTCTATCTTTGAACATGTAAATAAATTCCTAAAGGCCAACAGAAAATTACTAAAGAAATAAATCAGAAAAAACTAACCTTTAGAATTAATCCTGAAGCTGAGCAGCACAAGTGTCCTGCCTCAAATAAGATCACACCCAGGGAGCCAGGGGAAGGTCACGAAATTTCCAGAGAAGGGAGAGAGTAAGTGGCGTGAATTATGAGGGTCACAGGACCCCTATTTATAGTTTCCAACTGATAACCAGATAAGCCTTTAGAGATAAACATTTTTGAATTCAAATAAGATAAACCTTTTATCTATTAATTCAAACTCTATTTATCTGATATATTAATTTCGAAAATTATAAATATCCATTCCTAGTTTTCGCTGGCCATTGGTTGTCCTGGACAGTCATTACTCAACTATTGAGTAATTACTATTCAGCCCCTGCACCTTTAATTAATTAAATTAATCATCAAATTAAATCCAATTAATTCCAGATTAATTTCTAATTAATTAATATAGTTTCTAATTAATATATTATCACTTTAATATATTAATAAACTATTTATTTTATTTCTATTGATTTATTAATCACATAATACATCAACCTTTCTCTCTCCTAGAATTTCTACCAAACCTCTAGCTATGAGGGCAACATAAATGGACTTTGCTACAATTAATTAGGTAAATACAAATTATAAGTCATGACTTAGACACCTAATCCAACACTATTTCAGGGGTACGGGACTTAATTTGTGTTGTTTTGAGAAAAAAACCTTATGAGATTAGGCTGTTTTAGGTCCCGTCTCTTTTTTATTCTTATTAAGTCCTGAATTGATGATGTCTACTGAATGGATAATGATATATGAATTGATAAACTATTGTTGATATAAATAATGTTTTTTTAACTGAATACCATGTCTGAATTTGAATAAATGACTAATTTATCTTCTTATTGAAAGTTGACAAATAACATTTATTATTTATTTAATGACCGCTATAAATTGAAATGGTATATTATCACTTATTTTTAAAAATAATCTAAAATATCACATGATTAGTAACTTAAATTAAAAATAACTTTAACATCAGTTTAAATAATAAAACCAATTAAAATATTTAAAATTTATTTTGTTTTAAAAAATGCTTTACAAAAACGTCATAAATAGATACAATGATTATCATAATTAGAAAAGGAAAACACGTTAGTCATGCATAGAATAATTTTGTTACAGTAACTTTTAAGTGATGGGTCATGTAGCATTAATTCATTTTCATAATTTTTTTAATTATTTTTATTTTATTGCTCTCATATTATCGATTTAAAAAAATAAAAAAATTATCCTTATTTTGGCGGAAAATTAAATTTCTTAATTTACGAAAAGTGAGGCTAATTATGGAAAAATATATAGGAAATCACCACTTAATGTTAAGGACACTCTTTTCATACCTTAACTCATTAAGATATTTTGTTAACATTAAGTAAAGAAAAACGCCAATATATAGCTGAACTCATTAAGTTTGTTATACATTAATGTCATGTTTTTTTTTTCCATATTAAGTGTTGAATTGATATATGTTGCTGAATGAGTAAAACATATAAATAGATATAGTATTATATATATATATATATATATATATATATATATATATATATATATATATATATATATATATATATATATATATATATATATATATATATATATATTCTTTTTTATACTGAATGAACTGTCTGAATATGAATAAATGACTATTTTACCCTATAAACTTGCCGAATAACAAATGACCAATATATAAACATGAAATTACTCATAATTCGTTATATAAAATATAATTTTCATTGGAGAAATAAGGGCAATTTACGAAAAATAAATATAAAACCATGACTTAATATTAATGACACATATTTCATAACTTAACTCATGACATTTTGTTATTATTAAATAAAAAAACAATCATATATAGCTAAACAATTAAATTTTTTATACGTTAAATTTATTAAAAAAAAAAACAACACCTTACTTTTTTTTTCCAAATCAAACCAATACGAAGATACTGACCGCAGCATTTGAAATTTGATAGTTAATAGTTAATACACATGCGCTTCCGAGTTCTGACCATATATACTCGCTCGCAATCCGGCCTGTAACCCTGCAAAAAGGAAAACAAAAATTAAGAAAAATACAAATAATGCCAACACCCTTCTCAATCAATCTTCTTTCATCCCGTACACCAAATTCCTCCATAGCCATCTCCAAGCACTTGAAAACATCCAAGAAAAAGTGTTTTTTACTCTTTGTACTTCCCTTTTTCTGTTTACACCTCTAGCATTTCAGATCCTGGTCCTAAACCTTGTTTTTAGGACAAATTAAATAAATCTAACAACGATTGAAACCCAGTTCACAAAATCATATCTTCTTGTAACAAAAGTGTCCTCAAGATTTTCCCATTATTATTCATGTTAACGGGGAAATGTGGTTTTAGCCAAAAATTTGATATTTCATCTTCATTTTGAGATTTACTGGCTATACCCACTTCTTTTAGCCAAAATCGCACTGGGTTCTGTTAGTATTTTACTCCACAGAAATAAAAACGCAATTCATATTAGTGTTTTCAAGATTTACCCATTGTTTTTCTCAATGTTGGGGAAATGTGGTTTCAGGCTATAACCCTAGTGAAATCTTGATATTATTTTTCTTCTTTTTTATGCGATTTAGAGGCTACCCCATTTTTTAAAGCTAAAATCGAACTGGGTTCTTTGAGTATTCTACTTGGGACTCAAACCCAATTCAGATTAGTGTTTTCAAGATTTATCCATTATTTCTCTTGGTAATGCGAAATGTGTTCTTGCCAAGACTATAAAGTATAAACCCTAGCACCTGTTTTCTCAATCATCTTTGCTTTTTGAAATTAAATCAGTTTAAGGATTCGCTCATAACTGTAGAAACTTGGGGATTTTGGTTTACGGGTCATCGAAGATGACGCAATTGTTATTCTTAGCTGTGTTCGCTGAGGCATTTGTGGCATTTCTTTTAATGGTGAAAATCGGGCCACTTAGAGAGCTAGTAATGAACGGAATAGATCAAGTGAAGATGAGAAAAGGCACCGTTTTAACAATTGCCGGTACAATGTCAGTGATTCTATTCTCGAATTGGATTAGCATCGTTAAAATTCAGAACAAAGGTGCTAAAATTGGTACAATGACACCAATGGATCAGGTTCTATGGAGGACTCACTTGCTGGAAGCTTCCCTAATGGGTACATATATTTTTTCCCTTGGTTCGTAATATTGTTATAATTAGCAAGTCTAATATGTTTAAGATTTCAATAATTGCAGGGTTTTCTCTGTATCTTGGTTTTTTAATTGATCGGATGCATCATCATCTTAGGAAACTAATTAATCTAAGAAGAAACCGTGGTGCATCAAAACAAGAAGTAGAAAAGCTCACGAAAGAAAAATCGGAGTTTCAAGAAAACGAACAGAAAGCAAATGAAGAAATAAAACGATTGCGGAAAGAGATGACAAGTTTAACAGAGAATTTACAGAAATTTAAATTGGAGTCGAAAGAAAAAGATAAAAAAATTGAAACCGCAGAAGCTCATGTTGCTTCCCTCCAGAAACAATCTGCTGACTTGCTTCTTGAATACGATCGGCTTCTTGAAGACAACCAAATTCTTCAAGCCAAAGCTTTAGGTTACAGGGGCTGAACCATTTTGTTGACTTTTTTTCGGTTTGACCCAACGTATTTATTAAAATGTATCTTAATGACCATAGATCATCTGTTTTCCCCCCTCTTGTTGGGGATTTAGTAGATTGAAAATTGCGATATTGATGTGTACAAACGAGCAACGCAAGTCGATTTGAAATTGTTTTTCAACCGAATGCAAGTTTTATGAAATTGTTTTCATTTTTTTCTTTGTTACATTTAGTCGTCGTTGATGTATCCGTAAAATATTTATCTGCTTGCTTTACTTTCAACTTTATTGCTTGCATTTGTTTTTTTTGTTCAAACACATCTATTTATTCTTTATTGTTGGATGACGATTTATATGGATCATTCGGTGTGTAAGCAAGTATGCTTACACACTCTTGGTCATCAATTGAAGCAGTCTCCTTATCCTCCGGTAGGGGTTGTCTATATCTTACCTCCCTTACCTCATTCTTAAGGGTTGTTTGATAACCTCTGAATGAAATCATACAAAGGTGATCGGTCAACATTCGGCGCGTTTGATACAGCCTCTGAATGAATCAAAAGCTTTTTAATGGTTAAGGAACCCTATTTTCCTTAACCATTAATAGGTTGAAATCATTCAGCACTAAATTGTTCAGTTTTATCGAACAACCTCTTATAGGAATTGGTTATTGTTTTTGCAATCCATTGAAGTCATCTCAAGATCCAACATTTCCAAGATTTTCAAGATTTCTTGATACCGAAAATGGCTCTTATCTTCCATGAGAAAAGCATGAAGCTTTCCATTTACTTCCACAACACTATTACCAGGCACTTTTTTCCTCCCACTTCTTTTCATTATATTTCTCATTTCAGCTACTTCATCCCATTTCCTTGCTTTCGCGTAAAAATTCGATATCAAAGAATAAATCCCCGAGTCAGCATCCGGGTTCAGCTCCAAGATCTTTTTTGTGACCATTTCCCCAATTGTAACCTTACCATGGTTATAACATCCCGACAAAAGGGCGACCCAAAAAGTTAGCCCTGGTTCCGATTTCATTGAACCAATCAGATTGTAAGCTTCCTCAACGTGTCCTCCACGAGCTAATAAATCAGCCATACAAGCAAAATGTTTATCAGTTGGCTCGATCTTGTATTCATGAACCATGTGCTTGAACCATAACCTACCTTCTTCTATTAAACCTGCATGACTCGATGCTGATAACAAAGAAGCAAAAGTGGTATGGTCTGGTTTTGATTTTGCTTCTAACATGTTATGGAACACTGAAAGAGCTTCGTTACCATGTCCATGAATCCCATAGCTAGCAATCATTGTGTTCCACAGGATTGTATCTTTAACGGGCATTTTATCAAACAGGTTGCATGCGTAAAGAAGGGACCCACATTTTGAGTATGTATCGATCAATGATGTGGCTAGAATTTGACTTAAAACGAGAATTTTTATCACATATCCATGGATCGATCTAGCAAGTTTCAGAGAACCAATTTGGGAACAAGCTGAAAGTGTACCAATAATGGAAGCCGTATCTGGTTTGAATCCGAAGCTTTGCATCTCTATTAATAGATCTAATGCGTTACTAGCAAACCTGTTTTGAGCATAACCAGAAATTAAGGCGCTCCAAGCAACAAGATTTTTGTAGTGCATTGATTTGAATAGACGAGAAGCTAGCTCTATGTTTCCGGTTTTTGTATGCATGTCAAGAAGACTGGTTTGAACTACTACATCCATGTGAAGAAGATGTCTTCTAATCAAATACCCATGAACAGAAAGACCCATTTTTGTATCATTAACATTGGCACAAGCTTGAATCAAACCCAATATTGCAATTCGGTCTCCTTCCAAGCCTTCCTTTTGCATCAGGCGATACACATTTATGGCTTCACGGCCTCTTCCACTTTGAGCAAAACCTGTTATCATTGTAGTCCATGAAACTAAATCTCTTCTAGGCATTTTCTCAAACACTCTCAGCGCGTCATTCATTTTTCCACACTTTGTGTACAGATTCAACAGGGAAGACCCTACAAACACATCATGTTCATACCCACAATCGATTGCTTGCTTTCGAATCTCTTCACCAAGTTCTAAGTTCATTATGCTTGTGCAGGCCTTGAGTGCCACCGTGAAAGTGGAGCTGTCAGGTCTAATTCCTTCAGAATTCATTTCGCGGTAGAGATTAATTACTTCGTCAGGACAATCTTTACGAGAGTACGCTATTATCATAGCGTTCCAAGCATCCACCCCTCTCTTTGAAATTCTATCAAAGACTTTGTGAGCAAATTCAATATTTCCAGTTCTAGAATAGGTTGCTATCAGTTGGGTATTGCAGTTCCCACTGTGAATGTACCCTGAAACTATCAGTAAAGCATGGATCTTTGCGACGGATGGAGTGTCTTTACAAGCGAGGAACCACGACTTTATACTCTTTGGGGAAAACATACATATATGGTTCAAAATCAAGATTCGTGAGGTGCAGATTTCCTGATGGTTTTGATATGCGAAGGATGTATTCTCAACTTAACTAGTGTATCTACTCTTGAGCCAATGAATCTCCCTCTTTATATACATGGACAAGTTTGGATTATTTTCATTCTTGGTCCGTGTAATTTGCAATATATCAGACAAGGTGGTGAGACTGAGCCCACGTACAGTATGGCTTTCTCCTTCGTCTCCTTCTTGTTGAATCCTAACAATTTAATTATAAAACCTTAAAATTTAAAACCGCAAATTACGTATTCTTTTGGTTTGATAGGAAATCTAAAAACACCACCAAATTTCACTAACTTAAATCTAACTCACAAACGGACAATTCTCGATACCAACACCAACACAACACATAAATAAACGGGTTTGAGTTAGAGATTTCAACCCGCTTAATTAAACAGATTGACACAATACGACACGAAAATTAAATAGGTTGAGTTTGGATCCCACATTTTAACTCGATAATGACATGTTTATTTATATGCAAGTCCTTTTAATTCTTTAGGTAAATTGGCATGCCTAAAACCAAAGTTAAATGTTAAAGAAAATTTTAGGTTGAATTGTTTTGAAATGTAGAAGCCACTAATTAGTTTGCCCAAGTCATTACGTAAATTTAAGTTTTCACTTTTTCATTAATATATCATACTCCACAATCGCACTCGGCCACTTTCCTCTCACTGAGACTTCGTTTCTTTAAACTTATTGTGAATTTCGTCCAACCGACTCCCAAACTATTACTCCTTCAAATTATTCACTTTTTATTTTCCCACCTCTCCAACTCTTACTCATTCAACATATTCGGTGTTTCAATCTATCATGCTATGACACATTTACAAAGTAAACGGTTTGACACGCCAACCCGACACGAAAATAAATGGGTTGACACGACACAACACGATAATTAAATGGGTCGGGTTTGGGTCAAATTATCTCAACCTGCAAACCCGACACGAACATGACACGACACAACACGATTGCCATGCTACACAAACCCTATAGTCAAACCACCAACCCAAAACGTGAGAATCATAAAATTAGTGACCACTATGTGTTCCAATTTCGATTAAAAACAGCCTGAAATTATACCCATTTTATAGGGATATCTTAGTCAATATGCTAACAGGATAAAACATAATCACAGAACAATTTCATATGAGAAAAAAATTAAAATAATCTTATTAGTTTAATATAAATCCTTTATCTTAAATGCAGGTTCGATGACGTTGATATCACTAGAAAATGAACGATGCTATATTGTGATTACCATTAATGTATTTGTGTAATTCAAACTCGTTTAGTGAAATGGCTCAACAAGCAAGAGACGCACACAATAAGTATTTTTGAACATCTAGCTTAATTTGATGTTCTGAAAAGTTATGGACAGGGCCGGTCCATAGGTTTTTGCTACCCTGGGCGAAAGACTTAATGATGCCCATATATTTGCACAAAAACTATATACAACATAAATATGTAAAAACAAACTTGAAACACATTTTGTTATATACAAATCCATATCCGTACAAACTAAAAATCTCTTTAAAACTAGAAATCGAATGTTATCTAAACAACTGTATTACTATTCAAGGATCATAAAACATAGTCATGCCTCGTCCAAGAGGTAATCATGGATTACTTAACGTTCCACAGACCACAATCTTCAATGTGTACGACATGATTAAGGCTGAAAATCAAAAGTGATCAAATGCCTAGTGATTGAATCAAAATGTAACCATCGAACAATTTAGAGAAATTTGATAGCTTTTTGAAGGTTGATACAAACTAAAAATGAATACAATCACTTGAAACCATATTTGTGGGCATTTTTTGAAACAAAAAACAACAATTATCACATCAGAGTTGGAACTCTTGAAACAAAGTATCCTGAAAGATGAAAACCAAACAAATATGAGGTTGGATAAACAATGATATAATTATTTTCTAATTTACCAAACTAACTGAAATAACAGTTAAACAAAATGACCTCAACAGACCATACTAAAATTTAAAATCACAGTCTTGACTCTACTAAACCGAATTATGGAGCTACAAATCAAAAAAATATTACTTTAGGATTAATAAAAAAAAGTAGAATTGACCACTTATACCTTACCAGGTCTCCAAACCGAACAAACTATCATCTTTTAGCAAACGAAAATGACATTAGAAGCAATTAGTCAATACTAAATCAAATTAGTAGAACTACAAATCAGAAAAATGAAAAAACAATAATTAAACTATTACGTTAAGATAATAAAAAAGTAGAAATAACCACTTATAACTTACCAAGTCTTCAAACCAAATGGCAATTGGTTAAATTCTTCCCCTTCTGATTGAACAACTTTGTCTCTCAGGAATCAAATTCACAAGGCAAAAATACTCAATCTGGGCAGGAATCACAAAATCAGTGAGAAATCTTGGAACTCTAACTCAAACACTAGGCCAGAAATTCTTGATTTCAATTCTTTTTGCAAAACAGATATAAGAGAACTGAATGGGAGAGGCGATTTACTGATTTAGATAGAGAAACAAAGAAGTCGATTAGTCGAATTACTGATTCACGACTTCACTTATGGTGGTCTCGTCTGGTGCTGTTATGAGGTTATCGGCTCTATGGTTAATCCCTCTATTAGATTGACGGAAACAATCAGAAATGATGAAGCTTCCACAAAATCAGAAGTCAAGAACCGATAAATAATAATGAATAGTTTAATAAGAAATTAGTGATTAGGATTAAGGATTAGGGAGTGGAGATAACTTATTGCCATTGGAACCATCTGTCGATTGCCGCATCTCCTCAGTCCCCGATGCCTCGTCTTCTTCGACCTACATTTAATACACGTGAAGCGTGATGCGGCTATTTGGGAGATCGAGAGAAGCGTTTGCCGCCTTATGTTATTAGGCTGGAACCGGATTGCATTTGTTGCCCTTGTTAAATGGAGTACCGCCCAAAACATCTCGGCCCTAACTATATCTATTAAACTACAGCCCAAAAATCTGATGCCCTCTAATTTTTGCTGCCCTGGGCCGTAGCCCAGCTCGCCCATGTATTAGGTCGGCCCTGGTTATGGAATTGATAATTACACAATGTGTGATGTGAAAATTAATTTATTTGTTTTTTCACATTATATTATGCTCTCATTATTTCGTGTTATCTATATAATTTCTCTCTCTCTCTCTCTCTCTCCCTCTCTCGCTCTCTCACACTCTCTTCTTCTTCTTCTTCTTCTAAACTACACTTAATTCCACTTACGTCCATTACGAGATTTGAACCGTCAATCTTAAAGAGGAAGGAAAACATCTAATAACACAAGTCTAGAAGCCATTTGGTACCATTTATTTTTAATCATAATGAGTGTTTATAGATTACAATAAGCAAAACTATTCTCGCTCTAATACATAATAAGGAAACTATGACAATAATAATCTTAATGCTAATCTAATGTTATCAATAATACACCCTTAAGTCTGAGAGGGTGGCGGACGAACACGCAAAATGATTCTAAAATCTTCAATCAGTACTGTCCTTGTTGATCTTTAAACTTTTGAGCTTGAAAGTGGTTTCTTTGTATTTTTTATATTGGATAGAAGTTGTGGTCACTTGTTTTTTAATGATTCTATATTAGTAACACTGATGTTGTATTGAGGTTTTAGGTATAAATCTTAATCGATTTGAAGAATATAGTAATAGTTTTGAGACATTTAATCACAACTATATTTGTTTGAGATTAATTGTATCGCGGGTGATACCATAAAACTCGATAGCCTGAATTTGCCACCTACCTAGCCTAGCGGATGTTGGAGATAATCTTAATGAACCAGTTAATTCTGCAAAACCGAGAGAGAGAGAGAGAGAGAGATGTTAGGAATCGGACCGGGTACACGCAGCGGAAACACACTATCACACACACACAAACTCACGAAAATAAAGCAAGAAGAACGCAAGGATTTTACGTGGTTCGGATTAGGTGTCAATCCTACATCCACGGGGTGCAACTAGAGAAATCTTATTAACTCAATAAGATTACAATTTACAATTGTTGGTGCATTTTCCTTCAAGTGAATGCCTATATTTATAGGCTTGAGAATGTATAAAATATATATAATTCTACCCCTCATTTTTGAAAAACTAAAATCTTTACCAACTTCCTTTGAATTTAAAGTTTTACCTAACAATCTCCCACTTGAAGATTTTGAACAACGTAGTCTTTCTCTACTGTCATCCAACTCCAGTAATCTTAAAACAACCAAGTCTTCCAAGCCACCAGCTCCCAAGAACAAGCTAAACTTAGTCCAATTTCTCTAATTTCAGCCACCCCTCCATTTTCAAGTACTAGAAGGGTCAGTTGAAGCTCCCACTAGCTCCAACTCAGCCGTGGCTAATCCCACCACCGACTCATCCTCTGTCTCAACCGGTTTGGACACTCCACCAGCTCTAGAGATACACCGAGGACCACTAACACTCTCCAAACTTTGCAAACTTCCAACAAGAGAGAATTTTTCAGTCTTAGTCTTCAAAACCCAACGGCTCTTTGTAACTGTACCCGGAACACACCCCGTGCTCCCACTGTCACAAAATTCCCTGAATGGTTTAGACTTTCCGACTCGTTCAGCTAACATCCCCTTGGCTCCAGAATTCATGTTTGCAAAATGAACTCTCTTAGCACTAGATTTAGCAAACCAGATTTTGTCATGCTTAACGAGGACGGTCATACTTCCCTCAGCAGGTACCTCAACCATATACAATGACCTACGCTTCATACCTTGAGCAATCACCGAATTACCATTGACCACCCTCCATTTACCACCACCAAACCTTACTTCCAGTCCTTATTTATCCAGCTGACCAACAGAAATCAAGATCAGCTCCGGAATCACCCTGACATTCTTCAGGTTCCATGTAGTTCCCAATGAAGTAACCAGATCAATATCTCACATGCCCGTTACTTGAAGCATCTCGTCATTTGCTAACCGTACCTTCCCAAAATCTCCTTTTTTTAGATTCACCATCGTTTCTCCGTTGTCCATGGCGTGAAACGAAGCCCCTGAATCCATGACCCAAGAGTCTACAGAACTTTCCATACTTAGTATCAGTGCATCATCCTCAGACACACTCTCAGCACCAGCAATGTTCAATTCTTTATTTGGACATTGACTCTTAACATGTCCCACCTCCTGGCAGTTCCAGCACTTCACATGTAACGCCCATTTTCAAAAAAAAAAATGAATAGTACTCCGGCGGCGTGAATAGTGCTCGCGACGCGACGTGAATAGTGCTCGCGACGCGACGTGAATAGTGCTCGAGACGCGAAGGCCTGGCAGAAGCTTCTCGAGAAGTGCGCGATGAGGTAAGTGCTTACGTAATGGTCACAACGCGACCGGGGGTGCGTCGCGACGCGAAGAGGGTCCAGAGGCCTATAAATAGGAGCTCCAAGCCTCATTTTTGGGCAAAACAAATACTAAACACTTATATACTATAGAGGAGTGTGTTAGTAAGGAAGAGGTGCTATAAGAGGGGGAAATCAATAGGTTCGGGCAGCGATCGTCGTCTCGATATACGGAAAGTAAGTTCCAAACCTTTAGTACAATTATAATAGTATTTTGCATATAATATGAAGGGAACGATTGCTAGTCATTTTGACTTATATCAAATAACCAAGTTCGAGCCGGGAGATAACCCAGGCTATGGAGACTTTGTTCCGAAATAATGCTAATTGATTTACTTACGAGAACGGTGCCTAGGCCGGTTACATGGGATCTGGTTGTTGGATTTTCCGAAAGGCTAAAATGCTGAAAGGATCCTGCCACCCCATCTAATCTTCTACCTGGCCGTTCTTTACTTGATAAATCATGAAGTGTTATTTTGGAACTATTAAAAAGGGTGAATGGAAGATTTATAAATGATAGATTTTGTACTGTGATAACAGTCAAGGTTGGAAGAGGATACAAGGCAGAAAAAGACAAAAGCTTTAGTCAACAACCAGGTGAGTAATCGATACCTAAGTGTTACTTTTCCCGTGGGGCCACATTACGAGTTTATGTGATTGGAACCACCTTTCCGTGGGGTCGCATACTCGGTACTTGTGGTTGAGACCACCTTTCCTGTGAGGCCACCGACTATTGTTGGTGGTTGGGACCACATATATACGTTGTGACGATCGTGTAAGCAGTAATTGTGGTGGGACCACATACAAATGTTGTGATGGCTTAATTGGCCGGCAGTTCTATCACTCACTCAGGTGATGTACATTGAGTCCTTAGGACTCGATATTGCT
This sequence comes from Cichorium intybus, assembly GCA_023525715.1. Lineage (NCBI taxonomy): Eukaryota > Viridiplantae > Streptophyta > Magnoliopsida > Asterales > Asteraceae > Cichorium > Cichorium intybus. The sequence goes on along the minus strand of CM042012.1, from coordinate 8,635,461 downwards.
GGAAACCATGATATGATGTGGAAGCTGAAAATTTAATGTTGTTATAACACTTATCGATTATTCACTGAGCTTGTAAAGCTCATCCTTGTTGATACTAACTGTGCAGACGCTGTAGACCCTACTAAAGGGAAGGATCTAATTCGGGGATAGAACTGATGACCGTAGCAGCCCGGCTTTGGGGAGATACCACTTGTACCTTTTTCTTGTAATATATACCCTGTATAATATTTTGTTGAATAAAATATGTTTTAAAATGTGGAAAATAAATGGGTATATTTATATTGAAAGTCGGGTGTTACAAGTTGGTATCAGAGCCGAGTGAATTAGATTTCTATAGGGTAGATACCTTGACTTGAACCTTAGGAAATAGTAGAATTCGGGATTGGAAAAGGATAATTTATGTTATCTGATTAGGAGACTAATCTTTCTGTTGAACTTTGAAGATGGCAAACACCAGGAGTGGTCAGAGCCGAAGAGGTGCTAGGCAGGTAGCTTCCAGGGGAGGCAGATCTCGAACACAAGGTTCGGTACACCGGGAGGTGGGAGAGGCAGTAGGGAATCCGCAGGATTTACGAACTATGATTGCTGATGTGGTACGGGAGCTATTACCTACTATGGTAGAGACACAAAAAGGGGATACTGCTAAGCAAGTGCATGATGAAGCTCCCGGAAATGAGGAACATGCTGAAAGTGGAGTACATGTGGCGAATAAAGGCAAAGGTGTCGAGGGAACGTCAGAAGGGAAAACAAAGTGTACATATAAGAATTTCCTTAGTTGCAAGGCTAAGGAATTTACGGGAGCTGATAATCCCGTACAGACGATGGAATGGTTGATACACACGGAGAAAGTTTTTCGAATCAGCAAGTGTGAAGAGGCGGATAAGGTGGAGTTCGCCACCAACCTTCTCACTGGGAATGCCCAATATTGGTGGCAAGTTTTTAGTAGAGGTTTGGGTTCCAGTTTGGCTGAAATGTTGACATGGGAGCAATTTAAAGCCAAATTTACTGAGAAATACTGTTCTGAGGTTGCGGTGAAGAAGCTGACAGAAGAGTTCTTACATTTGGAACAAGGGACTCGTTCTGTGCAAGAATATACTATGGATTTCTTGGAGAAAGCTAGATTTTGTGAACATGAGGTTGATACTAAGAAAAGAAAGATAGACAAGTACGTATGGGGATTGAAAACCCGGATTCGAGAGGTTGTACAGCCACTCAAGCTGACTACCTTTCGGCAAGTGGTTGATCGAGCGGTGGAGCGTGAGGCGGAGCTGCAGCGTCAACAGAATGAAAGAAAGGCAGCAGAGGCGAAAAGGAAGGCTGAGGAACGCCCGTGGACTTCTCAGAAGAAGTCCCAACAATCAGAATCTGGGTCGCGAGGTCAGACTCGGAAAGATGAAGGCAAATGGTGTGACAAATGCCGGAAAAAGCATATGGGAGATTGTCCTACTAGTCCCTCACCATTGTATTGTTTTAAGTGTGGGAAGACAGGACACTATGCTCGAGATTGCATCTAGACAAACCGAGTATGTTTCCAGTGTGGAGCTAAAGATCACCTTCGAGCAGATTGTCCACAACTGAAGACAGGAGGATCCCGAGATAGGCAGCGGGAGGAGCACAGTAGAGAGACGCAAGACCGAGGCAAACCAGTAGTCTCCCGAGCATTCCAGATGACAGTTGAGGAGGCCCGGGAGAAGACCGATGTTATTACAGGTATTTTTAAATTGAATTCGATCCCTGCATATGTATTCTTTGATCCTGGAGCCACCGACTCCTTTATATCTACATCATTCATGCCCCGAATTTCTATACCCTTAACCCCATTGGACGAAGAATTGGAGGTGGCAGTGGCACGTGGGAGATATGTTTATGTCTCTGAACAGATTCGAGGGTGTCAGCTTGAGATTAACGGGACCATTTTCCCTATTGATCTGAAGCTGATCACCACCAGAGAATTTGAAGTAATTGTAGGAATGGACTGGTTAGCATCCAATGATGCTCAAGTCGATTGTAAAAGAAAAAGAATTGCAGTTCTGGCACCAGACGGGTCGCAAATAATAATTCAAGGTGAACGGCCACGTACAAGGATGCCTGTCATGTCTTTTGCCAAAGTACGACGTCATAACAACAAAGAAGGAATATTTTACATGGCATGTGTGGTCTCGACAGAGCCTACCAAACGATCCGTTGAAGATGTCGCCGTTGTAAAGGAGTTTGCTGATGTTTTTCCCGATGAGCTTCCGGGATTACCTCCGGATCGGCAGCTAGAGTTTACTATCGATTTGGTTCCTGGGGCAGCCCCTATTGCTCATGCTCCTTATCGATTGGCACCATCAGAAATGGCAGATTTGAGGAAGCAGTTGCAGGAATTACTCGATCGGGGATTCATTCGACCGAGTACTTCACCTTGGGGAGCACCTATCCTGTTTGTGAAGAAGAAGGACGGGTCTATGCGAATGTGTATAGACTATAGAGAACTGAACAAGATCACTATAAAGAACAAATATCCATTGCCCAGGATTGATGATTTATTCGATCAACTTCAGGGAGCATCCTATTTCTCTAAGATTGATCTAAGATCAGGATATCATCAGTTGAAGATTCGGGAGTCGGATATCCCGAAGACAGCTTTCCGTACCCGTTACGGGCATTACGAGTTTCTGGTAATGCCGTTCGGATTAACCAATGCCCCTACAGCCTTTATGGACTTGATGAACAGAGTGTGTCGTCCATTCCTTGATACCTCTGTCATTGTGTTCATTGATGACATACTGATCTATTCCCGAAGTCAGGAAGAGCACGAGATGCATCTACGTCAAGTTTTGGAGTTACTCCTTCGAGAGAAGCTGTATGCCAAGTTCTCAAAGTGTGAATTTTGGCTTCGTGAGGTTCAGTTTTTAGGACATGTTATCAGCAGTGAGGGAGTAAAGGTGGATCCAGCAAAAATCGAGGCCGTAATGAAGTGGGAGCCGCCGCGGAATCCATCAGAAATACGCAGTTTTCTTGGGCTAGCTGGATATTACAGGAGATTTGTAGAGAACTTCTCTTCTATTGCAGCACTTTTGACTAAATTAACTAAGAAGGGCGAGAAGTTTGAATGGACTGAGGAGCAGCAAGCTGCATTTCAGAAGCTGAAGCAAGCTCTGTGTGAAGCCCCAGTACTTGCATTACCACAAGGTGGGGAAGACTTTGTGATCTACAGTTACGCTTCTAGGGTGGGCCTGGGATGCGTTTTAATGCAGAGGGGCCGAGTGATTGCATACGCATCCAGACAATTGAAAGAAGCTGAGAAAAGATACCCGGTACATGATCTTGAACTAGCTGCCGTAGTATTAGAATTAAAGTTGTGGAGGCACTACCTATACGGGGTAAAGTTCAAGATCTATACGGACCATAAGAGTCTTAAATATTTGTTCAATCAAAAGGATCTGAACATGAGGCAGCAGCGGTGGATGGACTTACTCAAAGACTATGACTGTGAGATTTTGTACCATCCAGGGAAGGCAAATGTAGTTGCAGACGCTCTCAGTCGAAAGGAGAGACCCACTAGGGTTGTGTCTGCTTGTATGGGCATAGTTAGTCGGCTACCTGAGTTGATTCGAACAGCCCAAAAGGAAGCAGGGAAGGCGGAGCATGTGAAAAGTGAACGCATGGTTAGCTATATTAACCAACTCGAGGAAAATTCTCAGCGATTGAAGACTTTTAAAGGTCGAGTATGGGTGCCAAAGCAGGGTGAGGCACGGAAGCTACTCCTCGAGGATGCGCATTGTTCCCGTTATGCTATACACCCGGGTAGCACCAAGATGTACCGGACGCTGAAGTCGTTATACTGTGGCCGGGCATGAAGCGGGATATATGAAGATATGTGGAACGGTGCCAAACATGCTTGCAAGTGAAGTCCAATCATCAAAAGCCGTATGGAGAAATTCAGCCTCTACCAGTTCCAATAAAAAAGTGGGACGAGGTCACTATGGACTTTGTGACAAAACTTCCTCGGACGCCACGAGGACACGATGCAATATGGGTGATCGTGGATCGACTGACCAAATCCGCTCAGTTCATACCCATACATGAAGATTATAAAATTAGCAAATTAGCCAGAATCTATATTGATGAAGTAGTTTGTAGACACGGGGTACCATCCTCCATTATATCCGACCGAGATAGTCGATTTATGTCTGGGTTTTGGCAGAGTTTCCAAAAGCAGTTTGGATCGAAAGTTTTAATGAGTACTGCTTACCATCCTCAGACTGATGGACAGAGTGAAAGGACTATTCAGACATTGGAGGATATGCTTCGTGCCTGTGTTATAGATTTTGGTGGAAGCTGGGAGGATCACTTGCCTTTGGTGGAATTCGCATATAATAATAGCTATCATTCCAGCATTCAGATGGCGCCATACGAGGCATTGTATGGAGCACCATGTCGTACTCCGACATGTTGGACAGAGTTAGGGGAAAAGCCGTTAGCTGGACCCGAGATTGTAGCTCAAACCGAGGAGAAAATTCGAGAAATTCGAGAACATTTGAAGGTTGCTCAAAACCGCCAAAAGCAGTATGTTGATCGTCGATTGAAACCTATAGAGTTTCAGGTTGGCGATATGGTGATGCTTAAGGTTTCCCCGTGGAAGGGTCTGATTCGTTTCGGAAAGAAAGGTAAGTTGAGTCCTCGCTTTATCGGCCCGTTCCGGATATTACAAAGGGTGGGAGCTGTAGCCTACCGGTTAGAGCTACCCGAGGAGTTAAGAGGCATTCACAATGTCTTCCATGTGTCGCATTTGAGAAAGACTCTGTTTGACGAGTCCCAACGAGTGCCTTTACCTAAAATTGAAATAGATGAAAACCTGAGGTACCCAGAGCAGCCAGAAAAGATTTTAGACCGCAAGGTGAGACAGCTGCGGAACAAGAAGATTAATATGGTAAAAGTACAGTGGCGATATCACAAGGGCTCGGATGTAACTTGGGAAGCTGAAGAGGAAATGAGGGCGAAGTACCCCCAATTGTTTGATTGATTCCGGGGACGGAATCTTATAAAGGGGGGGAGAACTTGTAACGCCCATTTTCAAAAAAAAAAAAAAAAAAGAATAGTACTCCGGCGGCGTGAATAGTGCTCGCGACGCGACGTGAATAGTGCTCGCGACGCGAAGGCCCGGCAGAAGCTTCTCAAGAAGTGCGCGATGAGGTAAGTGCTTACGTAATGGTCACGACGCGACCAGGGGTTCGTCGCGACGCGAAGAGGGTCCAGAGGCCTATAAATAGGAGCTCCAAGCCTCATTTTTGGGCAAAACAAATACTAAACACTTATATACTATAGAGGAGTGTGTTAGTAAGGAAGAGGTGCTATAAGAGGGGGAAATCAATAGGTTCGGGCAGCGATCGTCGTCTCGATATACGGAAAGTAAGTTCCAAACCTTTAGTACAATTATAATAGTATTTTGCATATAATATGAAGGGAACGATTGCTAGTCATTTTGACTTATATCAAATAACCAAGTTCGAGCCGGGAGATAACCCAGGCTATGGAGACTTTGTTCCGAAATAATGCTAATTGATTTACTTACGAGAACGGTGCCTAGGCCGGTTACATGGGATCTGGTTGTTGGATTTTCCGAAAGGCTAAAATGCTGAAAGGATCCTGCCACCCCATCTAATCTTCTACCTGGCCGTTCTTTACTTGATAAATCATGAAGTGTTATTTTGGAACTATTAAAAAGGGTGAATGGAAGATTTATAAATGATAGATTTTGTACTGTGATAACAGTCAAGGTTGGAAGAGGATACAAGGCAGAAAAAGACAAAAGCTTTAGTCAACAACCAGGTGAGTAATCGATACCTAAGTGTTACTTTTCCCGTGGGGCCACATTACGAGTTTATGTGATTGGAACCACCTTTCCGTGGGGTCGCATACTCGGTACTTGTGGTTGAGACCACCTTTCCTGTGAGGCCACCGACTATTGTTGGTGGTTGGGACCACATATATACGTTGTGACGATCGTGTAAGCAGTAATTGTGGTGGGACCACATACAAATGTTGTGATGGCTTAATTGGCCGGCAGTTCTATCACTCACTCAGGGGATGTACATTGAGTCCTTAGGACTCGATATTGCTGGAAACCATGATATGATGTGGAAGCTGAAAATTTAATGTTGTTATAACACTTATCGATTATTCACTGAGCTTGTAAAGCTCATCCTTGTTGATACTAACTGTGCAGACGCTGTAGACCCTACTAAAGGGAAGGATCTAATTCGGGGATAGAACTGATGACCGTAGCAGCCCGGCTTTGGGGAGATACCACTTGTACCTTTTTCTTGTAATATATACCCTGTATAATATTTTGTTGAATAAAATATGTTTTAAAATGTGGAAAATAAATGGGTATATTTATATTGAAAGCCGGGTGTTACATCACATTCTTCCAAGTTCTAGATGAACTTCTTCCCCGACTCCCACTATTCCTGCTATTCCCTCTACCTCTTCTGATATTTAATAACTCAGAAGAAGAAGATCCACCTTGATTCTTGCATCTGATATCCTCGCCAAGAACCAAATCTCTAACCCCTTCAAAAGTCATACCACTGGTCCCCACTGAACTTGTAACAGCGGTTACTGTTCCAGACCAGCTATCAGGTAATGTAGCTAGTAGCAGTGAAGTTTGAGTCTCGTTATCAAATTTAATTCCCACAGATGACAATCTGGACAGAATTGAATTTAGATTGTTAATGTGAATCGTAACTGAGCTGTCTTCATTCATCCTTGTCGTGAACAATTCCCTCATCAAGAACACCTTGTTAGCCGCCGACGGTTTCTTATACATGTTCGTCAGAGCATCCATCATACCACGCGCCGTGGTTTCCTTCATGATGTTGAAAGTAACGCTCCTTTCCAACGACAATGTAATATCCGCCTTAGCTTTCTTGTCCTTTGAGTTCCACGCATCTTCAGCAGCTTTTTCCATTTTCTCCGGTTTGTCTCCAAGTACCACGTCTAAATCTTTCTGACATAGCAATGCTTCTAATAATCTGCATCTTTTTCTTATAATCTGGTGCGAGATTGGATGCTTCATCAAGCCTTTTCACAACTTGGGATATATCGCCTCCCAAAGAAATGAGGTATGCATTCCCCAAAGATCCCACCCCTAACACCGGTGTTAGGGGGTTGGGACTCAGCAGACGATCCACGTGTGCTTGGTGAAAGCTTCCGTAAAAGTATGCAACTCCGTCACCAGAAGGGCGTACAAATGCCATGTTAATAGCATAGAAAATCACTAGGATTATCAAACATATCAACAAAACAATGAGAGAGCTCGGCCAACAACCTAGTAACGGGTCACCACACAGGAAGTGATCTCCTTCAAAGGATGATGCAGGCAATTCACTCATGAAATGAGGAATTGCCCCCACTAGCCACAAATTAGATTTGATCTTAAATGATTTGAGATTTGGTAGAATGAGTTCTGGGATAAAGCCACTCAACTTGTTAAAAGAAAGGTCTACTTTCTCCACAGTTGATGAAGATAGAAATAACGGTATACCTCCTAATTTGTTTCCACTTAAATCCAAGATTCGGAGAGCGGAGAGACTAGCTATCTCAGAGGGAATTTCTCCAGTCAACTCGTTAGAGCTCAAGTCGAGCACTTCTAAGGCATCAAGCCTACCTAAAGTATTGACTGGAATGGGACAACGAATATTCATTTGTCGAAAGTTAACTGATATTATGCGGGTCCCATTAGGGCAGCATGGAATTCTTTGCCATTCTTTGCACACGTCGGTAACGTTCGGGTTCCATTTGAGGTTATAGCCATTAGGAACGGCAGCAGCAAAATCCAAAAGAGCTAGTTTGTCAGCATTCAGTTCACCACATGAAGATATCAAAGGGAGAAGAAGAAGCATGACAAACAATTGCAATTCAAGCGACTGTCCTGTTCAAAACAATAAAAAGAAGATTCAGCAACGATAGACACTAATTTTAAATTTTTTCAAACATAAAAAAAATACAGAAAGTGATGCTTTTTTTACAATAGCAAACCAAATTCTATTTTCCTAGTAAATGGGATGACCAGACAGAAGTGACGGACACATTGAACACGTCACTATTGATAGCTGAGTGAATAACCTTTATAATATGAGAAATCTTATATCCTCCTAAATATCCTTCAAACCATATAAAACGATGAAAAATGCCATATTCAATAAAGTTAATAATATTTTAATCCACTTGTCACTATTTTACATGGTTAGGAGGATATTTAGGAGGAAAATTTAAAAAGATATAAGATTTCTCTTATAATATTATATCAAAAAGATATCTTCTCCAACGACTACAAGAGTTATATATATATATATATATATATATATATATATATATATATATATATATATATATATATATATATATATATATATATATATATATATATATATATATATATATATATTCATTCAAACTTTGCATCATTTCTATAATACAAATGGATGTATATCTAATCATTTCTATTAAGATTCTTCTCTTAAATAAGAAAAGCAAAGTAAAGATCAACTGAGGGTATTGTTACATAAAAACTAATATTATTATATAGATTAAAAAGCAACATATCTTCTAGAAAGTTTGGCGGGGTTGGAGGGGATACGGGGGGTGCTGTCTTTTTTAGTGGGCTGCGTATACCGAGCCCTATGTCGTTCTGCCACCTCCGGTTGTTTAGCTTGCGACACCTATCATGCTTCCTTTTCATCTGTATCTACGTCCTCTGTATCACTACTGTATCTTCGCTTTGAAGCTTTGGTTTACAACCTTCTCGCAAAACCCTCTCCTCTCGCCAGCTATCCACGTTTTCCTTCTTGCATGAAGAAACCCATCTTTTTCTCTGTCGACACCTGCTAGCCTCATCGTTCCCCTCTCTTCAAACTCCTGATCGTTCTCTCCTAAAGAAACTAAAGACAATCGTTGATTTCAACACTGCTCACAAGTGCTATTCTCAGCAAGACCGCCGCCTTCTGTTATTCCGCTTCCTCTTAAGCGACACCTCTTCCACTTCTTTTTTACCGACCGAGAGAGGGGCGAAAAACACAAGACAACGGGATGGAGAGGAAGACTAGAAAACAACGCCGGGTAACCGGCTTCAGCGGCTAACAACTACAGTTTAAGGAGAGCATCCCCTTCAACTTTTAAAGATAGCCAGAGAATTCGACAGACGGACATTGATCGGTTCTTTGGAGGTACGTGTCTGTACAGATTTCTGTCCAAAATCAAAGACTCTTGGTATACGAATCCAATATGGGTTTTGATGAATTAAAGTTTGTGATGTTTTGGAATCACCTAGAATATTCGTTCCCTTTTAATTCACAGGAAATAGTTTACTCAAATTGACTCGGGTGAGATTTATAATATATGTATGTGTTTGTGTAGATAAATTTGAAGATTATTGAAGATTCGGTTAGGGGTTTTCGTGTATATGATTTATGCTTAATCCTTCTTGGAGAAGATTTTTCAAGGTAATAATAATGGAAACTCTATTCTTTTCTTTATTGCCCTCTGTAAATATTTAGGTTATATGTTTTCCATTTACGCTTGCCCATTCTTTCTTTCTCCCTGTTTTAACCTGTGAAAATGTTAAGGCTTATTTTGTTTCAACATTCATATGGTTTTACAAAACAGTGAATTGAACTTACAAACGAACAAAATACAGAGGCGATATACTGTTTACAAAAGGTGATTTTAAATCCTGTGCTTTTGATTTAGCCTAATTACACGAGGTTTGATTTTTAATGTAAAACTCTTACTATTGGAAGTCCAACCGGTGCTAGGCTACTCCTTCATCTATTGACTTGACGAATAATTATCAAATTAGCTATGGAAATGAAAAGTTAAGCATTTGGTTCACATTAAATTAGTCGGGCAGAACAAAAGATAATTACATGAAATTGTTTATTCTAATTGTGCCCACCAATGAAATTTTATTGATAAAAGTATGTACCTACTTTTTCCATTTACTTCTTCGAGGATCATTTAACTTCACAAATTGACCATGATTAACTTTTACAGGGAGGGTTTTGTAGGAAAAATTCAAATCCTGGTAGTTCTTTTTTTTAAAGAGGACCTCAATCTCAATGAAGGTGCAAATATCAGTTGGATATCGGATCAGCATCATGTAATGCAAATATGGTTTTAACAACTTGAAAATTGGTACAAATTTTATACATTAAGAACTTTTTTTGTTGGTAGGCAAGAGAGAGAACATATCTGTACTGGCGGAACGTTGAAGCGGAGCCTGGCGGCGGAGTACGGTAGCGATAAGGATAATTCGGGGTTTTTCTGGAAGTTGAAACCGGTAAAGAGTTTTAGTCATCAGACGAAGAAGGATGATTATGGCGATGGCCATGGCCATGGCCATAACTATAACGATTCAGGTTTATCTTCATCTTATTCACTTGATGATGATCCTTATCATTGGAGGTTAACATTATATGATTATGGTTAGAGGTGGCAAAACCTGACACGACACGACAACCCGACACGAACTCGACACGAAATAAACGGGCATGGGTAAGAGATTTCAACCCGTTTAATTAAACGGGTTGACACGACACGACACGATAATTAAACGGGTAAGGTCAGGGTTGAAACTTTCAACTCGAAACTGACTCGAAAATGACCCGTTTATTTATATTCAAGTGTTTCTAATTCTTATGTAAATTGGACAGATCAAAAACCAATATCATATTTAAAAGAAAAACTTCTGATTGACGTGTTTTATAATGCGGAAGTCGTTTAGCCACCTAGGTCATGAATTCATTTTCACTTTTATACTTTATCACTCATACTCCACAGTTTCACTCGGCCTCTCTCTCCTCCTCGCAACCTCGTCATTCATCTCCCCGACTCCTAATCTTTTAACGTTGCTCTATAAACTTAGTGTGAATGCTTCTACTACTAGTCTTTCATGTTTTCCTTTTTTCCTCAAACTCATATTCTTTCAACATACTTGGTGTTTCAACTCGAAAAGTGACATGATATATTTACAAGGTCTAAACCCCAAACCCGAAACTCGACACGAACTCGACACGAAAATAAACGGGTTGACACGACACGACACGATTATTAAACGGGTTGGGTTAGGGTCGAGCACTTTCAACCCGTTTAATATTTTGACACGACACGAAATCGACACGACACGACACGTTTGCCAGGTCTAATTATGGTGAACTGATGTACGGGATTTGACGAGAACTGAAACTCTCCACCCCCGCTAGGGTTTCGGCCATCAAGGTACTTACCTTACAAATCTCAATTCTTCTTATTCCGATACTAAATTTGTTCTTGATTATGGAATTTCAGGCACCTCATGTGAGCACATTTCTAGGTAAAGCCGATAGCCTAGGTCTCGAAGCATTCGATACATTAGGCAGTAGTATGATGAATTTTGATGCTCAAAGTGGATTCGTATCTAATATGGCTTCAAGAGGAAATAAAGTATCTATCCTTGCATTTGAAGTAGCTAACACCATTGATATCAGGCATGTCCATCAATTTTTTTCCATTATGTATTTTCTGTATTTAAAAGCCTTAGATTTGTAATTTTATATTCAGATTGCATTCAAAAAGTGGTTTATATTTTTATGGTTCGGTAGAACAGGCACCCCCTAGGTGTTCGACAAAATGCCTCAAAGAATGTTTGATTTAAAAAACTTTATTGGGAGAATGGATCGCCAAAAACGAAATGTAACCTAGATGATCAACTGCGTATTTGAGCTTCATACAAAGGCTAAACTTTCACCAAGACCTGTAAGTTTTTACGTAATCTGATACAAATTCAAGCTTTTCTTCGCAAGGCTAAAGATGAAGGTACTGTTTCAATTATGTGAAATGCAACTTCAAGCTAATATTTTATGATTTGGTGTTCATGTTGATTTTGTATGGTTTTATCAGATCTTATGGAACAAGGATATTGAATTGAATGAAGATCAAATGAAGGGAGAAAGGTCACTGTGGGCACAATGCCAACGTTTCATGCCAACAATATGGTATTCAAAAGTGGTCACTTTTCATCTTATACGTTGCTCTGTTGCATGTTATTATTCATTAACCTTTTTACAAACAAACTTATTCACTAATGAAGAGTGACTTTGAAAATTAAAAAAGATTATGAAACTACTTTTTATCGACAAAAGATGGTATAATTTAGACAAAAGACTAAAAACATATTGTGTAATTGATAGATATGAAACCATATTTATGGTATATTTTGTAATGAGTTGAACAATTTTATATCGAGTTAACTGCGAAATTCAGAAAGACTACAAAAGATGGTAAAATTTTTACAAAAGACTACAGAAACATTTTTTTTCATAATTGACATTATTTTATAAAATAACATCTTTATATTTCAAAATATAACAAAAATTGACGGCATAATTGTGAAAGATGAACTGTTTTGAAAATATTTTCTTACTTTTATTTGTTGTTCAGTTGTTCTTTTGCAAATGGATAATCACAAGATTCACCGATACGGGTGGTAACTTAGCATTTTGTATCATATTCACTAGATATACCTATTTTGTAATTGGGAATATTTGAGAATCTTAAAAATTGAAAGTTTCCTTTTTACCGAGAAGAAGCCATCATCATGTTAGTTTCGCTACAAGGGCATTTTCGGTATTTTATGTTTTTACTTCGAAGAGGGACCAAAAATGTTATAAGAAACTCAAATAAGGACGAAAATTGCAAGAGAAATTTTTGGGACCAAAATTGCAAAAATCAGCTATACGCAAGGACCAAAAATGTAATTTATTCTTTCTTTCATATTCAGCAATCAGTTTAAAACTTAACCGTGGTTACTTTTGATCTCAACATGACACAAGAAAGGTCGTTCTCTTTTAATGGATGATGGTGTTCTTTCATGGTTGCTCGCAAACTCAAATACCACCTCAATATCAACTCGGCGTCACATTGAGGTTGCTCTTTGTCATTTAGCACAAAACGGTATACTTTATCATTATTTTGGCACATAATGTAAATGGGTCCACAAAATAAAAACATAACTACATTTATATTAATGGGTATACTTTTGGTGTTGCATTTTCAGATGATAATACTAGGGATTTTCTGACGAGTGGAGGAGTTAAACAACTTGCGAGAATCTCGGTGGAATCGAGTAGAGATGATATTCGTAACTTGGCAAAGAAGATATTGACATTGAATCGTGCATTTCGAGCAGAGGTTCAACATGTATAAAAATATCATGATGATGCAAGGTTACTTTAGTCATTTTAACAAATAATGTACACTAACAATGTGTTGTAATGATGTTATTACTTAATCCTGTAAAATACTATACTTATTGTCGATGTATAGAACAAAAAATCGCTTTTACCAAAATAGCAACTTTACCATTTTTACACCATATAGCAACAAACTTTACCATCTTTACCAAAATGGAAAATGTATTCTGTTTTTTTTTTTACCAAAATTGTTACTGCACCTTCATATGAACTTGTGTTTATCTATGCAAGTTGCAATGACATCTGGATATGGTATTTGGCATAGTAAAGAAGAAGATTATTATATTTATTCAGATCTTAACACACCAAATACACCAAATAAAGTATAAAGCTGTCTGACAAGACATGCCATGTAACGTGTTATGTCTGATAGGGATTGTTGACTCAATTGTGCAGGATAAGGCAAGTGGATTTGAAGTTCCCTCCAAAACCAGTAGTTTCTGCAGCTGCAAAGGATCTTATCAGTCAGGTTTTATTCTGCTTATGTGGCGTTTTTAGTGTTTTACCCTTTTACGCAACCTAGAATTGTTTCTTTATTAATATAGTTTCTATCATGTAGATGCTTATGAAGGATAGTTCAAAGAGACTGCCACTGCACAACCTATTTGAACATCCATGGATTGTACAGAATGCGGACCCCACATGGGCATATAGGAGTGGCTGAGTTTAGATTAAAATAAGAATTTTAAACGGCAAGCAACAATCGTAACAGCAAAATAAGTCAAGAACAGGAAGGGTTTAGAGGCTTATAGCGCAGTTATAGGGTTATATTTAAGTACGAGAAATAGCAATGTACTTTCATAGTTACGCATTCAATGTCAAAACATTTCCCCTGACCCGTGCGGAGCACGGGGGAAACACTAGTTATTATTATTACTTATATAATATGATTTAAATATTATACAATATGATTTAAATATTGTACAGGTGGAAAGAAGAAGACAAGGTGCATCTAGGGAAGAGCTGTCTGACGTGTTGCTTTATCTGCTTTGGCTTTCTGACATTTGCGGCGTGGATTTGGGTGAGGTTGCCCTCCGTAAGGTCCATCTTAATGCCATCAAGTACCCTATTCTCAACCAACCCAATGCTCATAACATCTCAATAACTCTATTATATCAACCTTATGTTTTGTGTCTTTTAAGTACAACATTTAGCTTTTGAAATAAAATATTTTAATAATAATGTTATGTGAGCTTAGAGGATTAGTTGTAAATAATTACAAAATTTAATTGGTAAAAAACTAATGAGTTTGAAATAAAATATTTAAATAATAATAACATTCTAATTTTATAGACCGGAATGTCTATAACAACTTGTCAAAATGTACTACTCGGAAGATTTGCTTAATATATTGTTATGAATAAAGCTCACATCAAAATGTTAGTATTTTAAATTTGTTCAATGTTGATCGAGTATTTTAATTTTGTTCATAAAATCTAGACTTATTTCCATCATTAGTCTGGATACCTAATCGGACGGATAAGAAAACACTTCCTAATCGGAGTTTATGAATCTGACGATGGAGAAAACACAGAAGCCTCTATCGCTTAGAAATCGGATTCACGAATATTTTAGTATAGGAGTACTCAGTAGAAGAAGAACACACTTCGTAATCGAAGAAGAACACAGCATGCATGCCTCTACGCTTACAAATCGGATTGACGGATTCTTAGTATAGTGAGTATTCAGTAGAGAGATTCTATTATGATATCAATTACATCATTCAGATAATTACATCTTTCACATTAGGAGAGATTATATTTCAATAATTTTACATCGCTTCCTAATCGGACGAAGAAGAACACCTACGAACACTACACCGATTAAGCCTCTATCGATTTTTATAATGATATCAATTACTTCATTCAGATAAAAAGATAAAACAAATTGGAACAATAACTTTACATCAGTATTTTAAATTTGTTCAATGTTGATCGTGTTGGTTTTTTTTTTTTTTGGCTAAATGAAAGAAGAGCTCCCATCCCATATTGCTAGAAGGATGAAAGCTTGGGAGGTCTCCAAGCTTATAAATAAGGACCAAGGCTTTGGTTTCAAAGCACCCCAACCAACAATACACTATAAGTGTTTGATTATTTCTTTATTTCTCTTATTTTAGAGTGGTGAAAGTATTAGTTAAAACTTTGAGAATGTGGGTGTAATTTGGGGGGTGGCTTGAGAGATTAGTCTATGTGATTGTAACAATTTATCATATAGTGAATCTTTCTCTCTGGAGGCCCGTGGTTTTTCTCCGGTTTTGGAGTTTTCCACGTATATTCTTGTGTTTAGTTTATTTTTCTATTATTATCTTTGGGAGGTTTGTAGGGATTATTGAGGCCATTTTCCCAACAAGTGGTATCAGAGCTTCAGGTTTTGGAGGAGGTCTCGGTTTTAGAAAATGGAGTATGCTCTGTGGTTGCAGCTTTGGCTGATCTTCCACATCAGAAACAAATTTCTATTAATCGTATTGGAGTTGTCTCGGTACTTTGAAGGTTCGGAGTATGCTCTATGGTTGCAGCTTTGTCTGATCTTCCACATCAGAAACGAGGATTCGACTAACTGTTTTGTGTACGATAGAATTATATGCGGGCTGTAAATACGTATATATCTGAAGAAGGTTCTGTCTAGGAAAGATTGGTATTTAAGCGTGTCCGTTGTGACCCTCCACTCTTACCTGGGAATCCTTTATTGGGTGTATTGCGTATAGGTCTGGTGCATATTTTTTCTAGTATACAATACTGTTTTTGAGATACGGATACGATGGCAAAATACAGTCCCATGAAGTTTGATGTAGAAAAATTTGACGGAAGAATCAACTTTGGTTTGTGGCAAGTTCAAGTCAAGGATGTGTTGATTCAGTCTGGGTTACACAAGGCGTTGAGGGGGAGACCTGTCCCCGTTTCTAGCAAGGATTCAGCTGGAGCCAGTAAAGTCGATGATGAAGAATGGGAAGATCTAGATTTGAGAGCGGCAAGTGCTATTCGTTTGTGTCTAGCAAAGAATGTTCTTGCAAATGTGCATGGGATTGCAACGACAAAAGATTTATGGGAGAAGCTTGAGCAGTTGTATCAAGGCAAAGGCATCTTGAATCGATTGTATCTCAAGGAGCAATTTCATACTCTTCGTGTGAGTGGATATACAAAAATCTCAGATCATCTAAGTGTTCTTAATAACATCGTGTCAGAACTGGAGGCTATTGGAGTGGAGACTGAAGATGAGGATAAAGCTTTAAGACTCATACTGTCTTTACCATCTTCCTATGAGCATATGAAGCCTATTTTGATGTATGGGAAAGAGACCCTGAAGTATGCAGATGTTACTGGTAAACTCTTGTCTGAGGAGAAACGACTGGAAAGTAGCAACTATACTTCGTCAGAAGGAATGGCTATGGTATGCAGGAATGAGAAGAAGAAACACTCCCAGAAGATTCTGGTATGCTAGAAGTGTGGAGAGTCTGGGCATGTCAAGAGAAATTATCCAGGTGGAGCAGCGAGTTCGACAAAAGGCTCCGATACAGCTAACAGTATCTCCGTCGCTACTGACGGCGATGAATTCTTTTGAGTTGTGTCATCCCTATGGTATGCCCGTGATACCATGAAAAGGGATGTGTTTCTATTAGCAGGGGAACTGCACATGGGCATTGGATTGGCATAAATGCAAGATGTGTGGTGAAGTTATGTTGATGGCTGATGAACTTCCGGGTATGCCAAGTGGAAGTTGCACCATAAAATTTTCAGCAGGTTTTTCAACATGTGTCGATGTGAAATTCTTAGGATGGTTTATTCTAAGTGGTGATACTTTCTTATGGTGGAGTATGATAATTCTATGCCTTTAGAATTATGATCGTCGATGAAGATGATGTTCCTTTATGTGGTTGCGGTTTTCTTTCATTTATCCAAGGTGGAGATTTGTTGGTTTTTTTTTTGGCTAAATGAAAGAAGAGCTCCCATCCGGCCATCCCACATTGCTAAAAGGATGAAAGCTTGGGAGGTCTCCAAGCTTATAAATAAGGACCAAGGCTTTGGTTTCAAAGCACCCCAACCAACAATACACTATAAGTGTTTGGTTATTTCTTTCTTTCTCTTATTTTAGAGTGGTGAAAGTATTAGTTAAAACTTTGAGAATGTGGGTGTAATTTGGGGGGTGGCTTGAGAGATTAGTCTATGTGATTGTAACAATTTATCATATAGTGAATCTTTCTCTCTGGAGGCCCGTGGTTTTTCTCCGGTTTTGGAGTTTTCCACGTATATTCTTGTGTTTAGTTTATTTTTCTATTATTATCTTTGGGAGGTTTGTAGAGATTATTGAGGCCATTTTCCCAACAGATCGAGTATTTTAATTTTGTTCATAAAATCTAGACTTATTTCCATCATTAGTCTGGATACCTAATCGGACGGATAAGAAAACACTTCCTAATCGGAGTTTATGAATCTGACGATGGAGAAAACACAGAAGCCTCTATCGCTTAGAAATCGGATTCACGGATATTTTAGTATAGGAGTACTCAGTAGAAGAAGAACACACTTCGTAATCAAAGAAGAACACAGCATGCATGCCTCTACGCTTACAAATCGGATTGACGGATTCTTAGTATAGTGAGTATTCAGTAGAGAGATTCTATTATGATATCAATTACATCATTCAGATAATTACATCTTTCACATTAGGAGAGATTATATTTCAATAATTTTACATCGCTTCCTAATCGGACGAAGAAGAACACCTACGAACACTACACCGATTAAGCCTCTATCGATTTCTATAATGATATCAATTACTTCATTCAGATAAAAAGATAAAACAAATTGGAACAATAACTTTACATCGCTTCCTAATCGGACGAGCCACATAAGTACGACATTGCGATTTGGCTAAAACAAATTGGAGCAAAATTAACATGCAAGTACGCACCTCTAACCATGCTAAACATCTTCATTATTAGTCACTCGTTAACAGCAAATCAGAGAAATTGAATTGAAATCTGTAAGAGAGCGACGGAGGAGCGGAGGAGGAGAGATAATCGGTGAGAAAATATCGGAAGAATGGGGAACGTTTGTGGACTCTAACAGACTCTAAGGCCGTTACGGGGTAATAACAGTTTTGCTCAATATTTAATATAACGGGTTAATTTATACTTCTTTGTAGTTAAAAGAGGCGCAGTTAATCAATACATTTTTAATTCAATTTATTAGAACTTTTATAAATAATTTGTGTGTTAAACATAATATAAAAATATTTAAGAAGTTGTATATGTTAAAAATGCATTTTGATGGTTTTCGGTAAAAAAAAAACATAAGTAAAAGTGTCGTATTAGCAAATTAAATGTCTCGTCTATTATATACTCTAACTAATTTATATGTTACATTGCATTCGGTCCAAATTTCCTTGATAAACTTTTTTTTTTTTTCTTCTTAAATTCTGAAAAGCTATTTGAAACTTATAGTGTCTGCCAATCGACAAACACCATCTATTATTCATGCTTAATGCTTATCTTGAACAAAGTTGGAAAATCTTTTGGCAAAATGGTTTTTCTCATTCTTTTCATTACAATTATCTTTAATTTTTATTTTTTTACCTACAAAAATATTGACTAATTAACCTGAAATCAGATAAAGTACTCTAACACGTTAATGTGTAAGAACCCATGTTCGAATTCTTGTGAGAACAACACCCATCGTGTAAAAAGAAAAAATTTGGTCCGATATGAACTTCGTTGGCTAGGAAGGTCTAAAAGATGTCAATATGGGCTTTTAAATAATAATATTAGACAATTAAATTAATGACATCCTAAATAATAGAAAAGTAATGAAAAAACACCTATACTTGAAAATTTCAGAACGAGCCACCATTATCATCAATATACCCCTTATATTCATAAGAAAATATAAATTTGTGTTGAAACCAAAGATTGGTCGCATGCTTGTTACATTTTTATTTTTTAATACATGGTTCCATGAGGGAGTTGCGTTCAATAAAATCTGCTTAATTAAATAAGCATCTTATAGTATAGGGACTGAAATTTCATACTTGTAAACATAAGGGGCTAAAATTACAATTTATTCTGAAATTTTCTTCCAGTCCTGATTCCTGAACTAGAAAAATGTATAGCAAGCTGAACACAGAGCTTGAAGGTCCATCAATGGCGGAAATCTCTGAAACCATGGGAACTGAATCGTCTCCAACAGAAAATAACAGAAACGAGAACTCGGAGACATCGATATTCGACCACAAAACCATGCGAAAGACGAAACCTGGATTGAAGCGTCTCACACTAACCCTAACTGTTTTCTTCTCCTTCCTCTTGGGTATCTCTCTCTCTATATGCACATATACGTATCATATTATACAATTAAACACTATTGTACAAGCGCATTATTGCTGATTTGTTTTGGTTTAATCATAACAGGTTTGCCATGGTTGCTTAAATCGGTAGAGATCTATCGATCACCACTTCCATTTCGAGATATAGATTCACTATCCAATTCAATTGATTTAAATCCGTTCTTATATCCGTGTAAATTCCATGTAGTGTTTGTAAACCTCGATCACAGTACTCCAATTAAGTCAAACGCTGAAGAGCTAGGGTTTTTGGTTACGAGTCACATGTTACGATTCGCTGATGGCAATTCCTTTTGTGGTACTTGTGAAAACAACTACACAGTCTCAGTTAGTCTAGACTCCGCTGACAACTGTGTTGAACATCACGAGGCTGACAGCGGTACGGCATGGAGATGTGGAGCATTAAGTGAATTCAATTTTGATGATACCTTGAAGAACGAAGAAGCTCTTGATGATTATCTGGAATCTGTCGTAGGAAGGAACAGGGTTTACACTGTTGTAGTTGTAAATACTGGTGAAGGGGATAGGATCAGAGCTGTGGTGGGGAAGTATCGACATGCTTGGATTGTAGGTAGGGTTTCAGAGGTGGACATGCTTGCAGAGAAAGCAGCTGAGATTTTTATTAAGATATTTGTGAGCGGTCTGAAAGAAGAGGAGAGTATCCAAGGAGAGTTTATGCCTGCTGGTGCTGATGGTAAAATAGTGCTTTCTTTCAATTTGTTGAATGCTGATCCACGCGATTGGATTTATGATTGGTATGAAGATTCATTGAGTTCTTACTTATTTGATCCCCACATATATTTATATAATCTCATTCTATCTGCAGGGATTTTAAGGAGGTAGATGAGAAATTTCTAGCTCCTACACTTGAAGCCTTGAGCCCTATAGCGAATATAAGCGTGGAAAGTCAGGTAATATGTAAATTCTGATGATGAGATTCTGAACAGAGATTCTTTTGAAGTTGTGTTGTTTCACAAAGATTATGATTCTGCAACAGGTTTTGTATCACACTCCAAAATCTTCATATTCTTATTGGGATGCTGAACAGGAAAGCCATGTGTTTAGCACCAAAGATCTCCCGTTCTTTGTAAGTTGAGAAGTAATTATTTTATAACAGATGGATATTATGATGTGATTAGAGTTTTTTAAGTGACATTTTGTTTGATTTATAGGTGAATTCAAATGAATGGCATCTGGATACTTCCATTGCAGCTGGTGGACGGTCAAAGATTTTGCAATTTGTGGTGTATATTCTTTAACTCAATATCACTTTATTCATATTATGACCATTTTGAAAGAAGTACAGAATGTCTTATTAATTGATATATTGATGTGTGTACTTGCATTTTCAGATACATACCATCTGCCAATGAATGCCCACTCAGGTTACAGCTTCCAAATGGAGAGATTCCAGTGACAAATGGCTTCATATCTCCGGTAAACTTTTGTCATTATTACATCATTATGTTTATTTTTTTTGCCAATAACTTTGGATTTGATTTTATTATTTATTCCATATTGCAGACATGGGGAGGTGTTGTAGTTTTAAATCCTCCCAACTGCTTGCAAAATGTAGATAGCATCCACCCACGTAAAGTCTCTCCCCAGGTTATAAACAAAACTGTACTCTTATAATATATATGGTTCATGAGTTTTATATAACTAACAAGTATTATTTTTAATGATCCTGAAACAGGAACTTAACCAGATTTTTGAAGTTTTCATGGGACAGCTTCGACAATTATTTGGCTTAAAATCTACTGGTTTCTACAAGGGTACATCAGGAACGTCTGTTCTTTTAACAAGTGCAAGAGGCTTTACAGAATGGTAATGAACAATATTTGTCAATGTTACCTATAGTAGCATTGTACTTACATTTTGCAACCAATATAGGCATTGTACTTTATTTTATACATATTACTTTTATCTTCAATAAAATATATAAGTTGCTATTATGAGTAAAGAATTGTAGTACGTTGCTATTATCCGTAAAAGAAATGTAAGTGCGTTGCTATGATGGGTAAAAAGACAAAGTACATTGCCTATATTGTTAAAAAGAGTAAAGTATGTTGCTATTTCCTGCAATTTTGACATGAGGTTTTCTCTGGTGGTCAAGGGAACTAGATGTGTTGGCTAGGCAACATGCATGTTATAACCTTCGCCAGTGTGGTGCAACCCTTGGATCACTTTCAAGATTGGTATGTAATATGATTAAGTTCTTAATCCCTTTATGGACTTCATTCAGACATCTTGGCTGAAAAAAATTTCTCCATGCAGGTCCAGTCACTACCAAGAATGATCATCAAGGATGAGATAGGAAAACAGGTGAGTTGAAAGGTGCTGTTTCTTTTTGACTTAATACAGAAACAACTACTTAATAAAGACTAACTTTTTACAAATTTTGTCTTATAGGTGAAGTTTTCTCTCGAGGCTGCAAAATTAGCTCAAAGTAACGCCTCACATGGCATTTATGATGCTTCAGCTGGTACGTTAAAATTAATAAATTATAATAACATTATTTTAATATTCATATAATGTTTATGAATATTTTTTTTCAGTTTCCTCGAGGCATGCTAGATCATTGGCTGAGGATGCATTCTTTCACCCGTCTGTTATGTCTGTTAGTTACTACTCGTTTGAGCATAACTTTGCTGTATACTCGGTTAGTTTCTTTCTTTTTTTTTTTTTTTTTAAACTCGCGATACTTGTTATCGTGGTTATGAAATAAAAGTTGATAACACATTCTTTTATGTTTTTGCAGCCTTTCTTTCTGCCACTTTCGCTACATGTGATTCTTGCTGTTGTTAAAGAGATCAAAAGATACAAACAAGAAAGTCGAAAGTATGCAGCTTGGAAAGCTGTAAGAAACCAGATTTCTGATTAGACTTCAATGAGCAAAGTCTAATATACCATGTAGCCGATTTAGGTATTGTATTTGAAATGTATTTTTTTATTATTATATAGATTTGGACATTTGAAAGGGCGTATGGATGGGACTGACTATATACACTGTTAAATAGATTTTTGGTCTTTCGGCTTTTAACAATTTAATCTCTAATTAGATTTTATACTTCATTGTAAATGGGTGAAGCATTAGACATTTGGCTCTAGCATATTTTAATGATATAGTTCTTTAATCGTATTTAATAGATTAATAATTTAAAGAATTGAAAAACGGTGTGTATAACAAAGTTAAGTTAAGAGCATATGACATTCCTTATAATAAAAGGATGCTTGAATTTACATGATTATTTTTGTGTTGATATAAGTCCAAAATAGGGATTTGTTAAAGCAGACTGCAATTCGTTTCCAGCGAGCTTCAACACCGCCATGTCAGGTTTACCTAGAATCAAATACTTGCCACCTTCTACTCTTTCAAACCCACACAGCTCAAGAAACTTAACCCCTTCTTCAAAAATCCCAACTCTTTCCTGTTATTTCAACCAGCAACATAAAAAATTAGAAAAAAATAAAATAAAATACTAAAGTAGAAGAAATAAGATGTTATGTTACCTTAAAAGCCGGATTAGTCAATCGGATCTTCCTGAATTTATCCTCATCAGGATTTCTTACAACATTTCTGACGTAGATTAAAAGAGTCTCAAAACCTCTCTTCACTTTCATATCATTCTCCTGTATTTGCAACAAATTTAATATAAGTTTATTCAAGTAACCGACAAAGATCTCTTGCACACACAATAATTGATATGAATATGATCACAAAAAAGTCTCATTTTGAATAACCGAAATTGACTCATATTCACAAAACGAGTCATAAAATATATATTCACAACAGTACCTTATTGTTTCTCTTGAGTGACCTTAAACAGTCTCTCATGAGATCTACCTTTGGTGTTGATTTAACGGGCACCACCTAATTTTTAATAACGAAATTTCATTGTAGAAAGTTAAATCTAGTTCACAATAATAGACATTAAAACACCATAAGTAAGCTACCTTATTTTCTTGCACCATAGGTATGGCGGATATAAGAGATGATTGATTTTGTAGTGGCAATCCAAGTTCCCCCCTTCTCTCTACCTATAGGCATAAAGATCACTATATATAAATATACCAATTACAGCATTGTACTCTTGACTTATTTCTTAAAAGGAGGTTACACTTTGTAAAATCTACCCAATTATAGCAGTGAAAATCGTTTTTTCAAGGTACAATGTTGTGATAGGAAGAAATGAAAGTAGGTTACTATGACAAACAAATCAATGAAAGTACGTTGTTATTTCAGAAGTAACCTTGTCCTGGTGTAGTTTTTGACGAATTCTTTCCCGTGCTCTATTTTCTTCCTCTTTCTCTACTTTCCGCAAGGCTATAAAACTGAGTTTAATGAAGTGATTAAAGAAATTTATATACATTAAAAAGAACAAAAGAAAAAAAAGAAGAAATTGGGATTTCTAGAATGAGACCGTTTTCTTTCGTTTTCTTCTGCGATTCTCTTTGCCTCTTGCACTTCTTTTCCTGCTCGAATTCTTTCCTACAAATGTAAATTGAAGTGATACAAATCTTCCTCTATATGTTTATTATAGCATCCTACTTTCATTTCTTCCTATCACAACACTGTACTTTGAAAAAATCTACCTGATTATAACAATATCATCCAAATACAAAGCATTTTTCACTGCTGTATTTGGGTAAAATGTTCTAATAAGAAAAAAAAATGAAAGTACAATGTTATAATTGGGCAGATTATTGCATTTACCCCTTGATAATATGATAAGGACAAGTACACGATACCTTCTCTCTACGCGGTTCCAATTTCATATCTTCTTCCTTGTTACGTGTGCGTGCTTTGTCTCTGAAATTATATTAGACATATTCAAGACAGTAAACAAGCAATCAGTAAAGAATTGTTATTACTTATTACTATATCATAATTATTGAATAAACCTCATATAGAATAGAATTACAAAGTATAGCAAATTTAAACGTTTCACCACAAAAGACGAGAAAAAACCTTAGCTTTTGTGCTTTTAGCTTTACTTCTTCTGACAAGGAAGAAGACTTGGAACCCTCGATTTCAATTCTTATAGGAACCTGGTGAATCAGAATACAATTTTTTATTTTTATTTTTGTTTAATATAGTAACATTAAATGTAACAATTATCAAAACAAAAGAATCGTACCGAGGGCATTTGATCAATTTCAGGGTCATCTTCATGATCAACAATCCAATTAATAGCATCCAGTAAACTCGAGTTACCTTAACCAAAAAAAAAAAATTATGCTCAGGTTAACAGCATAATGCAATAAACACCTTTTTGGGTGAGATGAAATCATGAAATATGCATAATTAAAAGGTAGCCAATGAACTAACCGGAATAATGAAGTGCTCTCATTGCTCGAGCCAATGGGAAACCCATTTCTTCAAGTTCACCAAGCAATTTTTTGTTAACTTCAAGAACATCCATTACTAATACCACAAAAGTCAGTTGGGAGAGTAATTAAATGACATAGATAATCAGACATAATTAAGGATATGGAATCCCTTCTAAGTTTCAAACCAGATTTTATATTCGAAATCCTATCAAAGACTAATTTAATGCTTGCAGTAATTAAGAACTTAATTAAACACGAAAATGGAATGCTAACCTTTTTTTTCTCGAAAATACGAAGACGATCAAAGATGAATGCTGTTGATGATCGATCATCGATTTGGGGGGAAACCCAAATGATGAATACAAATGCCAAAGAGATGACCGCCATTGGAAGATTACAGGGATGCTGATTCGTTACTTTATCCGACCAACCTTCCGATTTCTCCCGCTTCGTCTTTCTGCTTCACATATAGTACAATTCATTCGTAAAGTATTTATACGTATACCCCACTTGCCAGAATTGCCGTCAGAATAAAAGAGTAACTGCGTGGAAAAATGAGACCGTGTTTTACAACTTTTTAATGTTGCTGTGTTGTCATATTAACTTTTTTTTTTTTTTTTTTTTTTTTTTTGTTACTAAATTTTGTTAAACAGAAATCGATTATTAAAAGAACTATCAAGCAAAAAGGATTTTGAGTTAAGACTGATAAGAGGTAAATTATATTTTCGATTTGCTTATGTTTCTGTAACATTTTTTTATACAATACACCAACCAATTTGTTTGGTAGTAACGATAATATGTGAACAGGTTAAACAATTTAGTTGGTTTATTATGTAAAAAATACATGTTACTTAAATATCAACAAATCGAAAAGATAATTACCCTATGAAGTCAATTTCTCCAAGAAAAAAGACTATTATGATATACTTACATGATTTTTTTTGTCTTTCAACAAATAATGACCCACCTTTCGATGATTACTTCTTAAAAATGCACCCATTTACTAATCCAATCATGCAATCCAACTTTATATATAATACGTAAGAGATTAACGCAAATTATGCTTGCGAATTTGCAATCAACGTTATCTTATTCCTTTATTTTCTTAACACATAAGTCATTAGAAATAGCTGATGATGAAAACTCGATACTCCAGATATCATGAGTATATCAAAGTGTTTAAACCTCTGAACTTTCATCAATATAGACATTCTGTGAACGTTATCTCTATTCACAAGTTGTTGTTTTACATCATTATACATGATAATATTTTTAACTTGTTTGTTTTGCATTGTTTTTTATTTAGTGATATTAAGAAGATAAACAAGCAACTTAAAAGTATCCTAAAAGGGGCAAGAAGATATCTGAAGAGTTTAATGAATTCTTATTGCTGCATAAGAAGGCGAACAAATAGCTTCTAAGACCAAGAGGAGTGGGAACCTCTTGGTGTGTGGGTTCCTACGTTGACCAAAAACCCCCCAAGGGAACACCGCCCCAGTTGGTGAAAACCCCTCACTTTTGCAGCACATGCGGGTTCAGAAAACTGCAGCTTCACTTTCTCTTTCATATATTGATACACTCACATAACATATATATATATATATATATATATATATATATATATATATATATATATATATATATATATATATATATATATATATATATATATATATATATATGTTATGTGAGTATATTAGTAAGAGAGTGAGGGTTGGTGAGGGTGTACCATCTCCAAGATTTAAGGGGGTGAGGGGTTAACGAAGATTTATTGAGGTGACGCCTACATGGGGGTAAAAATTGAGTGGTAGTGTGGTGTTTTGATCCCCCACTCCTCTTGGTCTAATGATTAATGACTTGTAATCAAAGCACAAATTAGCACTCTTGAATTGCAAGATGCTCGTAATGATGACTACATATAATTTTCAATGACTATAATATACATTCTTGTTATAAGATCATCTGCAAGTTTTGTCTCACAATACTAATTTAGAATGCCAAATAATATTTTAGGCATTATAAGTGATACTAAAAGCCCCCGTATAATTATTAAATTTTATATAGTAGTTTGTTCTTTAATAGGTGGTGGAGAGGTTTGAGTTTTTATTGACTCTCAAGTATTCCCACTACATGCCTTGTTTGCAAATACTTAATTATGGCACTAGAGAAAAACTTAAATTATGATTAATTTCAATACCAACTTTTAGGAAATGAAGTACAAAAGGTAAGACAAAGATACAAGATTACAAATAACATTACTAAATTACCCCTTATTAGACTATGCAGGAGGGATAAGATTCACACCATATTACTACGATATTCATAATTCATATACTTTGGTCTTACATTCTCATACTTTTGATTGATGAAATTACTAAATTACCACTCAAGGCATTCTGAAGGAGGTACTGGGTACCTACCCCTATCAGCACAATAGTCGTAATTCATATACCTTGTTTTCACTTTCTCATAAGCTCGTAATTGATGTTGGTTTAATTGCCAATACTTTTTGTTGTTCCATGGGTACTTTGAGGAGTAACAGTTCTTGTTAGGCCTGTTGGGTAATGAGCGACATCCATCAATCCTAAAATCTTGAAAATGTGCTTGGAATGGTTCATTGGACCAATCAGCTTTAGTTTTACCACCATCGGTGGCCCAATTAGACCCGTCCCATAAGCTTACTATCACTTGCATTGCCTTGTGAGGGAACCCTACATCGTTGTTCATATCGTTTTTGTGTACCCTTATTGGTATGTCATCAACAAAGAATCTGAAAATAAAATTGTAGTTGTTAGACCTTATTTAATAAAATTGTAGTTGTCATACCACAGAAATCACGAGGAAAGAAATACAAAAGTTAAGGTCTTAATTGACAAAATTTTGTTAGTGTTAAATGCAAGGAATAATGAACAATGATGAATGGTGGAGGTGTATATTATAATTATGTTATCAAACTTTTAAGAAAAAGCCTAGAAGTGTGAGAAAAAAGGCAGTGATAAAAATTTGGTGACTCGTTA